>CM053769.1:328594750-328613489 GCA_028658325.1 Potorous gilbertii | reverse complement strand
AATATGACATGGTTGACCACACCCTACTCTGAAGCCTCTCTCCTGTCTCTATTTTTTGTTCTCTCTTAGTTCTGCCACCAATTCATTCACTTACACTGAGAAGCAGAACTGCCAAGTAAACTGAATATTTGTGCCAGTCATCTGTGCTTTATCCTCTTGGTTGATGAAATGACTTGAAAACTGAAAGTCAGAATATAGCTTAGTAAATAAGCAATTAGAACAAAAGGAACTGCCAAGATTAATGGGACATTTTCATTGTATGCTTGTAGGGACTAAATTAGAAGAAAAAAACACCTTCATTAGCTAGTTAACTGCATTTACTAGAATACTTTGGTCACTCTGAAATGAAAAAGTCTATTGTACTGGATCCCAACTTATGTTCATGGACAAGACAGAAGTCGCTTCTTATTCCATTATCTAAATCATAGGTTTTAATCCTATAAAACTTGCTTATGTCATCCGTCCACAAGGAATCTAAGATACATAGGGATGGCACATGTCTCTCAGACACATACAAAAACATCCATGTAGCAATGGAGAATAATTATTTTGCATTAAGATAAATACCCTTTCAAGATGAAAGTGTTCATTATTTAATGCTTCTAGATCACTTTGTATAACTCTCTCCTTTGTTTCCATCATTCCCCCTTATTATACTTTTATCTATGCTTTTCTTATTCCCTACTCCCTTAGAATGCAAGTGCCTTGACAGCAGATATTGCTACTTTTTTGCATTAGTAGGCATTTTTAAAAGCTGAAAGGAATTAAATAGGGAGCTGAAATATGTATATGAAAAATTACAATAAAATTAAGAAAATAAATAAGTATGGAGGAAATTTCAGAGGAAAGTCTCAGAGAATCAACAGGAAAGGAATAAGAAGAAGAATGAGGGAGAATGTAGATAATGAGAGAAAGAAATTGATGGGGATGAGGAAAGCCTGTAAGGAATAGCCATAGGCAGTCCTTGAGGACAACACTTGTATCAGTTCCTGCAGGTGGCAGATAAATCAAGCAGAAGCAAAACCTAAGCTGGTGTTTAGAAGGTGGCCCACTGTACTATTGCTGCAGAACTGTTTACTAAGGAAAAGCTATTGAGCTTGGTGAGACATCTTTATCAAAAAGCAATGTAGTTCTAAGTGTTTTTCTTGACTATCTTTGCTCATGTGTCTCTCTGGTTCCCGTTCTGCGTTTGTACCTGTAGAATTCTGAGGGATCAAGCAATGGAATCAGAAAGTGCAAATACCTCTTTCTAGAAATTTAGTAGTGAAAGGGAAACAGAGAATCCAAAACTTTAAGGATATAACAAAGTCAAAGGAAAATTTTTTAGAATGCGAAGCCTGAGACTGTTTGCAGGTAACAAGAAAAAAGGGAGATAGATCAATGGAGACAAGAGGGGATGGATTCAAGAGTACAAATGGAAGAGTTAGGTCTAACAAGGTCAAAGGCCTTCTCATCTCCTGAGGTTATATGGAATAGACCAGGGAGGATATAAACTGTGTAGGAAAGGAATTAAGGGAACTTAGATTGGATAACTTCATTCTCAGTAAAGCAGTAGTTGACATTACCTCCGGCAAAAGAATGAGCTTAAGGTAGAGTTAGGGGCTTGACAGAAATGAAAAGGTTTTGAATGTTCATTGTGGGGAATGTAATAGGTTATCAATACTGCTGGGGCACACTAAGGGCCCACTTGAGATCATAGACATAGAAGGGTAAAGGCGTGTATGGGTGTGTGTGTGTTTGTGCATGGTCCTCTTTCAGCAGCACTCCATTGCTTAGAAATTGGAACACAGCATCCAGTATTGCGGATTAGCAATGTAGAACAGTGTAAGGTCAAGGAACTAGAGATTGAAGGCAATAGGAAAAATATTATTGAGGTGATTGACCATAGCATCAAAACTGTAATGGGTGGAAAGGGAAACCACAATAAATGTGAAGATGTAGAAGAACAGGGTGGGACTGAGGAACAGAAGTTACAGTAATGGCTGATAAGAAGTTCAAGAATAAGGATGTAGGAAATGTGCAAGGACAAGATACTGGTCAAAGCAAAAAATTTAGTTTCAAAGGTCTAGGATGTGACCACTTAGGAGGGTGGCAGGAGTAGAGTGGAGATGGTAGTAATAAGAGTTGAGGAGGTTTAGAAACTGAAAGGACTGAGATGGGCTAAGTATGAAATAAGAACCATGGCAGCAGTCCATAAGGCAACTAAAACAAGTTTTGAGGTCCTTGAGGAAAGTAAGAGACTGTTCTGGAGGCTGCCAGATTACAGCAAAAAGCATAAGGAAAGGATAGTAAAATCATATGGCACTAATTTCAAAGGAAGAAAGGCTATTAAGTGACAGCAGTAAAGCAAGGGTCTGAAGATGGCAGCAGGAAACAGAATGATTACAAATCTTCCTGCTCTCTAAGTCAGGAGAATGGAGAGAAGTCAGTCAATAAACATTTGTCAGGTTGCTGCTCTGTGCCTGGCACTGTGCTAAGCAGGACTGCTAACACTAAAACAGAGGGTTGAGGAGTATAGTTTCCTCAGAAGAAAGCTAGGTTTTAGTGAGTGTTTACAGAAGGCCTATAAGAGGCAAGGATGTGGGATGAATGGAAATCTGTTGATAGTGAGGGAAGGGATGGCATGAGGAAAAGAATGGAATTCTGGAGGTCAAAGAGGAAATGTAAAAGGACGAGGAAGCAAAAGCTGAGATGTATCAGGATGAAAATGTAGCAAGGGATAGCAGAGGAGCCATTACAATTTTGGATTATGTGTATAGTTAGGAAAACAACACAAGAAAGTGATGAGGGCTTGAGATGGGTCTGAGCTGGTTCCAGGTGTTTTTATGGAGAATTCCTGTGATAATTTTAGTGCCTTAACTATAGCTGGCACAGGTCAGAGATTTTCCCGGGCATAAATCTGGACATGCCCTCTGCTCAAAGTCATCAGTGGTTCCTCATTAGTCTAGTATTTAAGGCCCTAAATAATCTAGCATGACCATACATATACAGTGTAGTAGACAAAGGGCTAAACTTACAGAGGATATGAGTTAAAATTCTCCCTCTGAAATTTACTAGCTATATAACTATGGACAAGCCATTTTAAAACCTCTCTCTGTCTCAGTGTCTTCATATAAAATCTAAGGATAATAACTCCCATAGAACCTAACTCACAGAGTTGATAAGAATCTCAAATGAGAATATATGTAAGGGCAGGGGATCATCCTAGACAAGTACCCCAGCCCACTTAAAGTGCTAGAGGGGCTATAGGAAGACAAATTAAAACAATGTTGAGCTTATAGTGATGTATCTGTGTTAGCTTCTATGTGAAGAACCTCCTAAGATGTCTGTTTATAAAGAAGCCACACGCATGCTCTGGGAGAAGAAACTGAAGTGTAAGCCTGCATGGGAACAGGCCTCTATGGAATGTTACTAGATGAAAGGCAAAATACTCCCAGTTTCCAGGGCTGGAACAATAGGGGATCAGGATCCTCAATGAAATTTCGTTGGGTAGAAAAGCTTCAGGGTAGGAGGACATGTTTTCACTGTCTTACTAGAAAAGAAACCCCCAACTCACCTGGGATCTGGCTGTCAAAAGCCCTGAAGTCATTTCTAGCTCATCAGTGCTCACCAGCTGGGCAATAGCAGATTCTTGAGAGGGAAGAACTGTGGAAGAAAAAGGAGCTTCCTGAAGGTTAGACACTTGCTCTATGGTTCCCCAACTCACCACTCTACAATGCTCACAGGGTAAACAGGAGTTAATACCTCTACCCCTCCTGGGTCTTACAGAACAAAGAGGGAGGTCAGAAAGAGCCCATAAATAGCACCATCCAAATCCCAGATCAAATAAAGGATTCAAAGATACCACCATCTGGAATCCAGGCTCTATCCCTGTGGTCCTGGAAGGTTTTAGCTAAGTATTTAGCCACTGCCTACAACCCCAACTATAAACTACCTCAAAAGACCACCAGGCCAGAGGAGGGAAAATGCTAACAGTTTTTATTAAGATGATCTTCACTCATTTTTACAGCATTTATAGAAGTTAAAAGTATTCTGTTTCATGCTCCTTGCCCAAAATTCACATCTTATAAATCCCTATTTCTTCTCATCCCAAGCCCCAAGGAGAACATCACTAAAATATATTGAAATATCCTGCCTTTGACTCCTTCCCAAAACCATCCACTGGTGAGTAAAGCATGGTAGTGTAGTGAAAAGTACACTTTAGCTTCCCCAGGGAGTATAATAATCACCTAATTAAGCAATCATTCTAAAGGAAAGGCAGTTCCAAGTCAAATAATGAAAAGTGCTTTTCTGAAATATTATAGTTTACTCTGGCAACTAGGAGAGGAAGCAATCTCCTCTACTTAATCCACACCTCCTTCCCCTCTCCTTTCTCACCTCTCCCCCTAAGCATCTGGGTCAGATCCACCAGGATCATCCACTCCTCAAGAGTGTCTAGATATTTGATAATCACCCCAGTCTTATTTACTCAAGCAGAATGATCAGGAAATGTTCAAGCATCAGCGTCTCCAGGACCTTCTCCTCCCTGAATGTCCGACTAGAGGTCTCCTGCTTGCATCTGCTCCTGGGATCTCCTGGATTCTGCAGATCTGGCTTCTCAGAAGGAAAGTCACTTTAGCCGGAAACTTCCCTCTGGACCTGAGATTTCTGAGCTCCTCAGTAGATCAGATACCTGCAGCAGTTTTGCAGGGCTGCTGTGGGTGAGAAGATGCAATCAAGAGAGGGAATTTAGCAGTCTCAGTCACAGTCTGAGACCTGAAAGACAGCCAGAGGACCAGACATACCAATGGGCACATGATGAACTGCATTCATTAAACAAAGATCTAATTCAATTCAATTCAGCAAGCATTTAAGAACCCATAAAGTGTAAGACTTTATGCTATTGTTGGGAATACAAAGACAAAACAATAAACAGATCCTGACCTCAAGGAGCCTCTATTTGATTCTACTGAGGCAATAACAACATGTATACAGATAAGTAAAAGGTAATTTGGGGAGGGAAGGATGTACGAGGCATATTAAAGGATCTAATGGGGAACTCACTGTACTCAAAGAAACCTATGGCAGCTGCTGTGGAGGATACAAGAATGAAAAAATCCAGGAGTCTGACCTCAAGAGGACTAAAATGTCAGACAGTATATGACACTACAGTCACACAGCCCAGACAGAACTCCTTCAATGGACCCTGAAAGACAGACACATGCCATAGCCAGACACAAGCTAGGGATTCTTCACATACTGACGCAGGCACTTTGACACAGATACACTGAGCAACTCTTTCTACACAAAAACACATTTGTAAGTTTCTTTGCACACATATGGACATAGACACACCAGATTCTTCGAATTCTCAGACAATGTATCTTCTTCATTCACGCAGATCCTCTATGGGCTCATGTCAAAGATACATACATCACAGCTTCTTCACACACACACACATACACACTCTATACACAACTCTATAGGCTCTTTCCACAAATACAGGTTCCTCACACACACCAAACACACAAAAGGTAAGCTTTGGGTTCCTTGACATAGACTCATGTACAAACTGTGGGTTTTTTAAATGTATAGGCACACAAACATTGTGGATTCTTCAAATTGAACACGCATATGCAGAGATACACTGTGAATTCTCCAGGCACACGTACAGACACATTGATACTTTACACAGATATTCACATTGTGGGCACTCACATACAAAAACCCACACAGATATGCTATGGATATGTCTTTCAAAGTAACAAATACAATGCAAGTACTTCCCATACGGGCACATATATATGTACATATACATGCACAGATACATGTATACACATATATATACACACATAGATTTCCATCTATCCTTTGCACTTGTCACATGTAGCCATAATTAATCCTTGGCACATAATGGAGATACACTAAGTTCTTTACACAAAAAGACATCTATGAACATGGGGTGGAAACAGAGAGAGAGGGGAAGGGATCTTCCCATCCAGACAGAGGCCTGTTGCAGCTTCTTCACACTAAAGGGTCTCAGAACACACATATATACACATATGCACTGTCATGTGATTTTAACTTGTACATACAATGACACACAAACTGCAGGTTCAAATACACTCACTGACTACAGGTTCTAACCTACACCGTGCCTGTAAATGTGACACATATATACATACTTCAAGTTCTTTACATATACTATGGGTATACACACATACACTACATACATACTACAGATTCTTTATACACACTGATATACTGCTGGGTCTACAGACACACCAAGTACACACACTCTATGTTTTTCCTATAGTCAGAGGGATGCACATACATACTTGGGGTCCACCCCACTTGGGCTTCAGACAACATGGGAGTGGGTATCTTACACAGAGAGATAGATACCAGGGGTACTTTCATTTTCCTCATTTTACAGATGAGAAAACTAAGGCCCCAGAGAGGTACAATGTCTTGCCTAGGACTACACAGTATGAGATAGGATTTGAACTCAGCTCTTCCTGACTCTAGCCCTAGCACTCTTTCCACTGTACCACCTGATTCATCATATCTACAGTCATTCTAGCCAAACTATGGGGAGATTCCTCATACTGAACCTTCTTCACACACATAAACACACTCTTCAAAACAGCTAGCACAGATATACCTGGGGTTTTTCAGAGTTCACAGAGAGACAGTGGATTCTTCCCACACACAGACAACTGATACCTGTGGCTTTTTCACTTACACGAAGACCCAGAAATATATCAGAGTTCTTCTCACACAAAGATACATACCACATGCTCTTCACATGCACAAACAGGTCTTCATACACACACTGCATATTACACAAACACGAATGTACCCCATGTTCTTCATACCCAGTGAGTTCTTCAAACACAGACATTATGGCAAACACCCTATGTTATCTCCACACAAATGCACAGTGGGCTTTTTTTTCACATACCCTGGCACATAGTGGTTTCTTAACATATGTACAAATATCACATACTGTTCTTCTTAAGGACACACACATGCACACTGAGGATTCTTCACATGTATACATATTGAGCTCTGCACAAACTTTCACAGACATATTATGAACAAGACACATAATAGGTTCTTTGAAGAGATATACGCAGAGACATTGGCACACATAAACATAAACCCAGCAGATTCTGCCAGACACAGAGGTGTCTCCATATGCAAAAACACCCAGAGACACACCTACCACAGGGTCTCTATTATTCCACAAACAAACTGCTGATTCTTCACAAAGACCCACAGAGACAGACTCCTGGTTTTTCCCAGAGACAACTTGTAGTTTTCGCACACACACACAAATACAATCACACACTTTTTTTAACATAGAGAGAAAGCATTCACAGTTCCTCACAGACATACCTGGTTTCTTCCCCACCCCCAAAATCTTTAAGTTTTATTCCCTCTAAGCCCCTTACACCAACAAAGTACAGCTTTGTTACACACTCACACCCACTCACACATACATGTAGGTTCTTCAGAGCAGACTGACTCAAAGGGGGCTCTTAACAGATACACTAACACAATGCCAGTTCTTCAGTGACACACCTTATGTTCTTCTGAACATACACAGAAACATAGGTTCATGAGAACACAATCTCACTTCATTTTCTCCACACACTGAAGGTTTGTCACACAGGCTTTTCACATACACAGAGACACCAAGACAAAGGCACACTGAAGGCTATTCTCTCATACATAGACTGAATCTCTTCTGAAAAGCCTGACTGGAGACAAAAATACCTAGAGAAGGTGGCTATAAAAAGCTTCAGAAAATATAGAGGAAAGTTATTTATAATATTGCTCAAGTTCATCATAAGGAATATAGAAGACTGTATAGAAATAAAGTTCATTTGGTTATAAAGGCACAAAATGTTCGCAGCTGCTATGTACCTGCTGAACCCAAATGAGCTTCTGATCAGAATTAGAGGTCCATAAAGTACTGCAGCTTCTGCATCTTTACCATATCTTCTGACTGCATATTCAATAAGGCTTGAGGATGCTGAAGACTATGAACCATCTATTACCCAAGGTTACCCAAACCCAAAGTCTACAAATGGTTTGACCTACAAATGTGGTTGTGGCAAGATCAAGAAACAGTTAATTACTCTGACTAAAAGGTTACTGCAAAATCTTCTGAAAAATATGAAATAATCTTCATGAAGAATCTGAGCCATGAGATCTATACTGCAGGCAAGTATTTCAAAGCTGTCAACTTCCTGTAGCCCTTCACATGATCTCACCATACAGCATAATGAAGAAAGAAACAATGTATTTTGTGGAAGGTAGAAACACTAGTGGTGGGGAAGACCAGAACAACAGGCATATTAGAAAAATGAACTAAATGTGTCTACAAGGATTATTTTTTTAAACTTATTAAAATGTATGTTATAAAACTGACACATGTTGTGGACACGTTTCTGATTAACTGTTGTTCTGATCCCATCCTTAGATCTGAAGTTCAGGGCTAGGGACTTAGAGATAAAAATCTAAGAGAATGGACCACAGAATATTGGATGGCAAGTGGATATAAAAATCACTAGGACTACTTAAGAATATTGCTATAGACAATGATGGGGGCCTATGCCTCACTCCCAAAGAACATTTATGTTTCCTGAGTAGAAGCCGTTGTCCCTCTACCTGTATTATACAGAATATGTATAAGTAGAAAACTCATTTTTAGTTCTAAGGAATGTTTTGACAAAGTTATTGATGACACAAATATCCTTGTTATCTAAAAATTGTGATTAGAATGGAATTTTAGATATACAAAAACTACTATAATAGTTTGGATTCTTTATACATACACAGAAACAGCACATTCTTTACAGAGACACAAACTTAAGGTTCTATATATATATATATATATATATATATATATATATATATATATATATATATATACACACAGTAGTATATCAATCCACAAGAATTTATTACATAATTACTATGTGCCAGGTAATGTGCTCAGCCCTGGGGATACAAAGAGAAGCAAAAATAGTCCCTGTCCTCAAGGAACTTACTATATTTTCATGGAGGTAACAACATGTAAATAATTAGTTACATAAAAAATACATTGAGAGTAGATGAAAGGGAACATAGAGGGGAAGGCTCTAGAGAGGAGCCAAGAACTTCAAATGCTAAATTGAGGATTTTCTGTTTGATTCTCGAGTCCATGGGGAGCCACTGAAGTTTACTGAGTAGCAGGGCAAGGGTAACATGATCAGACCTATATTTTAGGAAATCACTTTGGCAGCCGTGTGAAGGATGGTTCAGAATAGGGAGAAACTTGAGGCAGGAAGACAAACTAGAAGACTATTTCAATAAGTATGGATGAGAGATGATAAGGGTCAGAATTGGGGTGGTGACTGCGAGAGAAGAGAATGCATTTAAGAGGTGTGAAGGTAGAAACAACAGGCTCTGGCAACAAACTCGGTATGTGAAGTGAGCAAGAGTGAAAAGTCAAGAATACAGCAAGGTTACAAACCCATGACTAGGAAGGTAGTGGTGCCCGCAAGAGTAAAAGAAAATTTAGGAAGAGGGGATGGTTCTGAGGGGAAGATACTAAGTTCTGTTTTAGACATGTTGAATTTGAGATACATATAGGACATCCAGGTTGAAATGTCCAACAGGCAACTAGTAACGTGGTACTGGAACTGAGGAAGGACTAGGAGCAGATATATACAGATCCAGGGAAACATCTGCATAGAAATGATAACTGAGCGCAAATTTATGAGATTCCCCAAGTTAGATAGTATATAGAAAAAAAGGGAAGGGAGTCCAGGACAGAGCATTGAAGGATAAATCCAGTTAAGGGGCATGACATGGATGAAGATCCAGCAAAGGAGAGGAGCAGTAGGGTAGCCAACAGGAGAACCAAAAGAAAGCAGCAGCATTAAAAAAGAGAGAGAGTGGAAAGTCTCCTGGAAGAGAAGTCGATCAGCAATCTCAAATGCTATGGAAAAGGAAGGTTAACAAAAAGCCATTAGATTTTACAGTTAACTGAGATCAACAATAACTTTGGAGACAGCAGTTTCAGTTGAAAGAGGGTTTAAAAAAGAGTGAGAAAGGAGAGAAAGTAGAGGCACCTAGTATAGAAAACCTTTTCAAGGAGTTTAGTTAAGGAAGAAGATACAGGACAACAGCTATCAGGAAAGGCAAGAGGATCAAGCAAGATATTTTTTAAAGATAGGGGAATTGGTTTGTGTGTGTATGTTTGTGATGTGTGTGCGTGGGTGTGTATTAGTAGGGAAAGAGTTAATAGATAAGGAGAGATTAAAGATAAGTGAGATAGAAGGATGATAATGGAAAAAATGTGTGACAGGCAAAGGGACTTTTTCAGAATACACAGTCATACTACAGTTTCTTCATACTTTCAAAAAAAGACACTGACTCAGACATGGTGGGTTCTTGGGAACAGAGACACAGTTCGAGTTTTTAACACATAATGAGTTCTTGAGAGATCAAATGCAGATTCTTCACACAGACATAAAATGGGTACGTCAAAACACAAAGACACAGACACACTGGTTTCCTCAAAATACACTATGGATTCTCTACAAACAGACAGATATAGAAAAAATGAGGTTATTTTTTAAAACAGATACAATGCGAATTCTTTAGAATACAAAGATATAGTAGAGGTTCCTTATATAGACACAGACACATAGTGGGTCCTTCTGACAATTAGACACAGTACAGTTTCTTCGCACACAGAAGGACAGATGAAAACTTCTTCACACATACAAATACACACAGCTGGATTCTTCAGAACACAAAGACACAATTCAGTTTCTTCACATGAAGAAACATAATGTGAATTATTCAGACACAAATAATAGTGGATTCTTCAGGAGCCACAGAAACAGAGTGGATGCTTCACAGACATACACATAAAAGATAAAGATATACAGGTTCTTTAGGATAGAAAATAACTGAGCTTCAAAACAAACACAAGGTACTTCACAAATACACCAACATAAGTCAGACTACAAGTTCTTCACAGGCATACAACATCTCCAGAACTCTCTGACACACAGCAGGTTAACACTCATAAACACACAGGGGGTTCTTCACACACAAACAAGAGCAGATTCTTCACAAAGACACAAATAAGTTATTCACAGATACATTATTCTTCAAAGAGAGACACTGTTAGCTTCTTCACTATGCACAGACACACTGTGGGTGATCTACATTCAGGTGGACTGAATGTTTTTCACACACAGATGGGCTATGCACGACAGGCTATGAGCTCGATATGCAGGTACAC
This sequence comes from Potorous gilbertii, assembly GCA_028658325.1. Lineage (NCBI taxonomy): Eukaryota > Metazoa > Chordata > Mammalia > Diprotodontia > Potoroidae > Potorous > Potorous gilbertii. Next base: position 328,602,199 of record CM053769.1, on the reverse strand, counting down.
CATGTGGTTCTTTTCATGGGTAAAAAGTGGATTCTTCAAAATAAAAACAAAGTAGACCTTTAAAATGCACTCACACACACAGTGTAGTCTTCAGAAATAGACAGACACATAAGACACAGGCACGTAACTATTCCTCAGGTCATATACTGGGTTCTTTACAGACACACAAGAAACAGACACAGAGCTATTCCTCAGAATATTCAGAGAGAGTGTGGTCTTTGCAAACATGCATACTGCTGCATATTCTTTACACAGAAACAGAGACAGATATATCTCAGGTGAAACAGATACAGCTACACTGTTAATTTGTTATCACAGAAAAAGACATTAGTGGGTTTTCACAATCAGACATACTGCAGCCTCTTCACACAGAAACAAAACATAAGTTGGGCTCTTCTTACACATACACACACACACACACACACACACACATACATATACACACACACAGAATACAGTCATCAGAATACTGAGAAAAACCTTGGGCTCTTCACATACAATATAGACACAGAGCCAGTTTTTCAGAACACACAATAGGCACAATACACACACATATCAGGTTCTTTAGAGACAAAAGGACATAGAACAAACCTTGTTTTCTTCAAAACAAGAAGACCACATACCACTGTCTTCATAGATAGACATGTACAGAAGACACTGACAGTCACACAAGTGTTATTGAGAACACAGGCTCAATAAGTTTTTCAGAAGCAGCAATATACAACACAGAGACAGTTACATTTGTTTTTCAGAATGCACAGATATTTAGGAAGTTCTTTAGACACAAGTCAAACATCTGTTCTTCAGAACACACAGATCCTGCAGGTTTTTAGCAGACAGATACACACACAAGTCACAACTAGTCACATCACTGTTCTTCAGAACTCACAAACCCAGAGGATTCTCCAGAGGTGCCTGTGCGCACACGCACACACATACACACACACACATCACACACATAGTTGTTCTTCAGAAAACCTAGACATTAACAGATATGGATATATGTGTTCTTTAGAACAGAGGCATAAAGAGAACACAGAAGACACAGATAGTTGTTCTTCATTTCTCTAAAACAGATTCAGTGGGTACTTGACAAATAAACTGTTATTCTTTGAAATACGCACATAAAATGGTCTTCACAGATACATAAGCCCCAGGTATGCAACTGTTCTTGAGGACACACAGATACACAGTTAATTCTCTAGAATACAAAAGCACAGGAACTTTCTCACAGGTCAAAAAACAAGCAGTTGGTTTTCCAGAACACAGACATACAATATCAACTTCATGATATACACATATACACACACATACCAGAAGACACAGATATACAATAGATTCTCCAAAACAGATTTTTCTGATATTCAGAAAAAGATGTATGTACAAGACATCGACAGACTGGTGATTCTCCATAGCACGAATATTCTTTATACACACAAACACATACACGAACACACACACACATACCACAAGACACAGATATACAATAGGTTCTCTAAAACAGACTTTTTTTGATATTCAGAAAAAGATGTATGTACAAGACATCGACAGACTGGTGATTCTCCATAGCGTAAATATATAACAGGTTTCTTTACACTCACACTCATACACACACACATACACACACACACACACACACACACACACACACACACACACACTCCCAACATGGTCATTGTGTATTACAAACGTTGGAAAAAAAAAACAAGGAATAAGTGGACCTTTCCTTAAAATGATAACTAGTATCTATCCAAAACCAAATGCTGCCATTATATGCCATGGGGAAAAAAGTGCAATACTTTCCAATTCAATCAGGGGTAACAAAAGGATGTTCATTGTTACCACTATTTTGACATAGTACTAAAAATGCTGATTAGAGCAATAAGACAAGAAAAATAAATCAAGGCAATAAGCATTGGTAAAGAAGAAACCAAGTTATCACTTTTTGTAGATGACATGATCGTGTATTTAAAGAACATTAGAGAGTCAACAAAAAATTAATGGAAACAAAAATCTTTCAGAAAATTTGAGGATATAAAATACACACAACAAATCACCAGAATTTCTATATAATACCAATAGAACTCAGAAGGAAGAAAATGAAAAATAAATTCCATTTAAAATATCTACAGAATATATAAAACATTAAGGAGTCTAACTACCAAGACATGAAAGAATGATGTGAATATAATCACAAAGCTTTGTTCACAGAAATAAAGAGAGACTTCAATAACTTAAAAGAAAATTCATTATTCATTGTTAAGAAAAGTCAATATAATAAAATAGAAAATACTACCTAATTTACTTACTCAATGCTATACCAACCAAACTGCCAAAAGCTTATTTTATGGAGCTAAAAAAAAATAACAAAATTTATATGAATGCAAAAAAAAGTAAAGTCAAGGGAAAAAAAATTTTAAGTGAGAATGAAAGGAGTCTATCAGAAGCAGATCTAAAGCTACGTTACAAAGCAGTAATATACAAAACAACTTGGTAGTGGTTTAAAAAATAGAGATCAATCAGTGGGATAGATTAAGTACACAGAAGCAAACAAACCTACTAGCCAAGTGTTCAATAAACACAAAGATTCTAGCTACTGGGTAAAGATTCATTATTTGATTAAAACTACTGGCAAAATTGAAGCATAGTATGGAAGAAATCAGATTTAAACAAATGTTACTAATACTTTATACCAAGAGAAGCTCCAGATAGATTGGTGATCTAGATATAAAGTTACTTCATTAACAAATTTGAGAAACAAGGAAAAAAATTACCTATCAGATCTATTCTTAGAGTAAAAGTTTTTATAAGAATCATTTCCCAATTAATAAATGGTCTAAGACTGCCTAAGTATATGAAAACGCAGTTCTTAAGGGGAAAAACTGACTATATATGTGTGTATATATATATGCATATACATATATATAATTAATAGGGAAATACAAATTAAAGTAATGCTGAGGTTCTACTTCACTGCCATCAGATTGACAAAGCTTATTTTTAAAAAAATTATAAAGGTTGGAGGGATTGTGGGAAAACAGGCACACTGAGACACTAACTGGACCTGTGAATGAGCTGAACCACTCTGGAATACAATTTGGAATTAAACACAAAAGTTACTAAACAGTGTATGTCTTTTGACCCAGCTACAGCACTGCTAGGTGTAGGTCACTACAAAGTAACCAGAGAGATCAAAGAAACAGCAAGAGGTCCTACAATGTACAAAAATATTTATAGCAGCTACTTCTGCTGGAAACTAAGGGTGATGACCACCTGTTGCAGAGTGGCTGAATAGATGTGATATATGAATTTAATAAAATACTATTATATGGTAAAAAAAAAATGAAGAAAATGATGATTTCAAAGAGACTTGTATGAACTCATGCAGTGAGGTGACAAGAATCAGAGCCATTAATATTAAAACATCAATATTATAAAAATGACAATTTTGAAGACTCATATAAACTGATGAAAATCAATTCAGAAAAGAATCAGAATGGTACAACAGCAGCAACACTGGGAACACATACTCATACACACATGCACACATGATGATGAAGTATGCTATTCCTCTTCTAACAGAGTGGATGGACTCAGGGTATAGAATTAGGGGGAGAGGAGAAAAGAACAGGGACAGGGAAAGGTAGGGAGAGGGAAAAGGAGGGAGAGAGAGAGAACTCAGAGCAGGCATATATTATGGAACTTTGCTAATGTGGAAATTTGTTTTGTCAGATTATGTAGAAATATATTTAGGGGTTTATTTTTCTTATTTATTTATTTTGCTTAATTTGAGAGGGCAAATTAATCTAAAATGCTTAATTTGGAAAAATAAAAATCATATATTTATTCATAAAAAGACACAGTTGGCTCTTCAGAACACACACACACACACACACACACACACACCTAATTCTCCAGAACAAAATAGCTATTTCTTTGTGCATGCACACACAGAAAGAACTGGTTCTTTAGAACATAGAACAGATGATTCCCAGAACACATACAGCAGCTTTTTTTGTAACATGGTCACATAGCTGGTTCTCTAGAATACACACACACATTCACACACACACACTATATAGACACAAAACTGGTTCTCCACAACGCAAACATACATGCACATATACAGCTGGTTCTTCCCCCAAAAAAAGACACACGGTGGCTTCTTTGCAAACAGACACACACAATATAATAAAGACATAGTTGATTTTCTAAGACACACATAAAGTTGGTTCTCCAGAACAGAGACACACATCTTCTTCACTGACACACAGCTGGTTCTCCATAGCGCACACAAGCATGCACGCACACGCACATACACACACAGAGGGATCTTTCCAAGACACATAATTTGTTCACTAGAACAAAGACACATAGTAGCTTCTTCACAGACAGGCATATAGACAAGACACAGGTACATAGCTTGTTCTTGAGAACATACTCAGAGCACAGATTTCAGAGAAAGAAAGACACACAAGACACAGACATACAGCTGATTTTCCTACGCATAGATACACAAAGGTTTCTTTACACACATATATATACACAAAACATACATATAGCTGTTTCTTCAGAACATACACAAAATTCAGTGTACATATTATTATATATTTATACATGTGGAAAGGACCCACATTGTGTCTTTGTGATCTGTCTTGTGTGTATGTATGAATGATACACATAATCTGTGTTCTGAAGAACATCTCTGTACATCTGTGACTGTAAAGGGTATGTAATACATGTAAAGAATCTACACTGCACCTATTTGAAATGAATCTGATACGCATATGTGTTGGTAAAGAACCTACAATGTATCTGAGTATAAGTTATTCATTTGCCCACAGATATATAGCAAACTTTTACAGCACACAAAGACAACATAGGACATTGAGTTTCCCACATGCAAAAACAGATATAGACACACTGGGACCTTTTTGGACACAGCCACAGGCACACAATAGGTCCTTAACAACATACAAACACAAAGCAGGTTCTTCACATATACAGACATAATGAGGCCTCTTCACACACACACACACACACACACACACACACGCACACGCACACGCACATGCACACGCACACATACCCAGCAGGATCTATGGAATACAAAGATACAAAGGGGATTGTTTATAATGTACTCACCACAGTGTTCAAGTGTTCAAAATAGACACATGTTCTTCAAACACACAGAGATTTCTTTACATACAAAGAAAAACAACACAGGTATGCTCCAGACTCATATAAAAAAATCCCATTTTAGATTTTTCCATATATAGAGACACAAAGCAAGTTTTTCAGAACATACAGACATGCAAAATGTTCTTCACAGACACACGATAGGATTCTTAAGAATACGCAGATATGCCATGGGCTCTTCAACAACACAAGATAGTTTTTCCACACATACAGACTCAATGTGGACTCTTCAGTACACTCAGTCATGCTGTAGATTCTTCACTCACAGACTCTCAGGCATATACACTATGGGTTGATCTATCACAAACCTAAGGCAGGCTCTACAAGGTCATAGATAGGAGCACGGGGTTGTTAACAGTGAACAAGGGGCCCTTCAGAACAAATACAAGAACACAGTGTAAGGTAATCACACATACACAAATACACAATGGGTTTTTCAGAACAGGTAGATATAAAACAGATTCACCTTACACCCTTTGGGAGCTTCACTGACACACAGACACAGACATAGACATAAAGACAAACTGAGGTTTCATCACTATCAGAGACATCCAGAGGTTCTTTGAGAACAAAAAGACACAGACGTGGATTCTTGATACACAGAGAACTCTTGAAAACAAATCATGATTTGGGTTCTTCACACACACCCACAACACACAGAGAAACATTTCAGGTTCTTTACAGACTTAACAGAAACATCTACATCATGGGTTCTTCAGAATACAGAAATACATTATAAATTCTTCACAGAGAGACACATGCAGACCCAAACACACTATATGATTTTCAGAAAACACAGACACATTGTGGGTTCTTTATCACATGCACACAGCAGATTCATACTAAAGAAAGGCATGGGTTCTTCATGCATATTACATGCCCTTTAAAGCCACAGACATGGCACAAAAATTCTTCCCTGTGCCTATACCAGTACATGCTTGATTGTGCCACCTTGGAGGAACCGATATATTACAGATTCCCAGAGTATACCCTACTCTTGACAAAGGACCCAAAAGTCAAGTAACTGGTTGGGAAAATGCCCAAAAAAGGGGAAAAAAAATAAGACCATAGAAGGTTACTTTCTTGGTAAACAGATATCTCCTCCCATTCTTTCAGATGAGGAAGAACAATGCCTACAATCATGGAAAGACATAAAAGTCAAGGCTTCTGTATCCCAAACACCCAAACAAATATTCAATAGTCTCAGGCCATGGAAGAGCTCAAAAAGGATTTTGAAAATCATGTGAGAAAAACTGGGAAGAGAAATTAGAGATGCAAGAAAAGCATGAAAAGCAGGTCAACACCTTGCTAAGAGAGACCCAAAAAGTGCTGAAGAAAATAACACCTTTAAAAATAGGCTAATTCAATTGGCAAAAGAGGTTCAAAAAGCCAATGAGGAGAAGAATGCTTTAAAAAGAAGAATTAGTCAAATGGAAAAGGAGGTTCAAATGCTCACTGAAGAAAACAGTTCTTTAAAAACTAGAATGGAACATATGGAGGCTAATGATTTTATGAGAAACCAAGGAATCACAAAACAAAACCAAATGAATGAAAAAATAGAAGATAATGTGAAATATCTCACTGAATAAAGCAACTGACCAGGAAAATAGATCCAGGAGAGATAATTTAAAAATTATGGGACTACCTGAAAGCCATGATCAAAAAAAAGAGCCTAGACATCATCTTTCATAAAATTATCAAGGAAAACTGCTCTGATATTCTAGAACCAGTGGGCAAAATAAATATTGAAAGAATCCACCGATCATATCCTTAAAGAGATCCCAAAATAGAAACTCCTAGGAACATTGTGGTCAAATTCCAGAGTTCCCAGATCAAGGAGAAAATATTGCAAGCAGCTAGAAAGAAACAATTCAAGTATTGTGGAAATACAATCAGGATTCCACAAGATCTAACAGTTTCTACATTAAGGGATCATAGGGCGTGAAATATGATATTCCAGAAGTCAAAGGAACTAGGACAAAAACCAAGAATCACCTACCCAGAAAAACTGAGTATAATACTTCAGGGGAAGAAATGGTCTTTCAATGAAATAGAGGACTTTCAAGCATTCTTGATGAAAAGACCAGAGCTGAAAAGAAAATATGACCTTCAAACTCAAGAATCAAGAGAAGAATGAAAAGGTAAACAGCAAAGAGAAATCATAAGAGACTTAGTAAAGTTGAACTACTCAAATTCCTACATGGAAAGACAATATTTCTAACTCTTGAAATTTTTTTCAGTATATGGATA
>CM053769.1:328544133-328594250 GCA_028658325.1 Potorous gilbertii | reverse complement strand
GGTTCTCAGGTGGGGGCAGGGCCGCCTCTCAGGCTCAGTTCCTTCAGGGGGTTTATACCGAGAACTTTTGTACTGGAGCTGCGGTCGGTCAAGCTCCAGCCTGCTCTGCCCATAGCTGCCTCTGCCGCAGTGGCGGCCTCCCAGGGGGTCCGAGTCCCGGAGATACCCCACTCCCCTCTCAGCCCGTCTCTCTCACTGACTGTGCGTCTGTGGGTGGAGGGACCTTCGCAGCTGCCGGAGATTCAGGTCCCTGACGCCTGCTTGGGTCTGCTCGCTCCTCTCAGTGCCACGTGGCCGGGGCGGGGGAGAGGAGCGCTCGGCTGGGCAGGGCTCTGCTCCCGTCCAGGGTACCTTTGCGGTAAGTTTTTCAGGGCTCTCTGCAATGGAAATCTCCTTCACTGTGTTGCTGTGCAGCTTCCACTGTTCCAGAATTTGTCAGGAGTTCTTTTTACAGGAAATCTATGGGCTGTGGGTTCGGACCTAGCATAGGTGAGTCTTTCTACTCCGCCATCTTGGCTCCGCCCCCCGAACTTTGAAATTTGGCTACAACATTCCAAGAAGTTTCTCTTTTAGGAGGTGATCAGTGGATTGTTTCAGTATTTTACCCTCTTTTTCTAGAATATCAGGGCAGCTTTCCTTGATAATGTCTTGAAAGATGATGTCTAGGCTCTTTTTTAGATCATGGCTTTCAGGTAGTCCCATAATTTTTAAATTGTCTCTCCTGGACCTATTTTCCAGGTCAGTTGTCTTTCCAGTGAGATATTTCACATTGTCTTCTATTTTTTCATTCTTTTGATTTTGTTTTGTAATTTCTTGGTTTCTTATAATGTCATTAGCTTCCATCTGCTCCGTTCTAATTTTTAAAGCACTATTTTCTTCAGTGAGCTTCTGTACCTCCTTTTCCATTTGACTAATTCTGCTTTTTAAAGCACTCTTCTTCTCATTGACTTTTTAGACCTGTTTTGCCAATTGAGTTAGTCTATTTTTAAAGGTGTTATTTTCTTTAGCATTTGGGGGGGGCGGTTTCCTTTAGCAAGCTGCTGGCTTGCTTTTCATACTTTCCTTTCATGACTCTCATTTCTCTTCCCAATTTTTCCCCCACCTCTCTTACTTGATTTCCAAATTTCTTTTTGAACTCTTCCATGGCCTGAGAGCATTGCATATTTATTTTGGAGGTTTTGGATGCAGAACCTTTAACTTTTATGTCTTCCTCTGACGGTATGCATCGTTCTTCCTCATCAGAAAAGGTGAAAGAAAATACCTGTTTACCAAGAAAGTAGCCTTCTATTGTCTTATTTTTTTCCCTTTTTTGGGCATTTTCCCCAACCAGTTACTTAGCTTTTGAGTCCTTTGTCAAAAGGAGGGTATACTCTGGGGACCTGTAAGTTCTCAGTTCCCCCATGGTGGCACAGTCAAGGGAGAGGAGTTTACTCCTCTCCTGACCTGCGCTCTGGTCTGGGAGCAACCACAAGCACTCTTCTGCCCAGGATCTGCTAGTAGTATTCCCTGTCCAGAGCCTCCACCAGCTCCACCAACCTCATCCCAGGACCTCCCCTCAGGACTAAGACCCAGATCAGCCACTCAATTCCCTCAGGATTTTTATGCTAATGGCTCCAAAAATGGAAGTTGCTGCTGCAGTGACTGCTGCTGGCAGGACCAGATCACGTTCCCTTCTCACCCAGGTGAAGGAGCTTTCTCACTGACCTTTGAAGCTGACTTTGGCATTTGTGGGTTGAGGGATCTGGGAACTGCTGCTGCTGGTGGCGCCTTGAAGCCTGCTGTATCCTGTCCCTGCTGCGCACCAAGGCTGGGCTGCACTCTGCACCAAGCCTTGTGCGATAAGACCTTTTCTGTTGGCCTTCCAGGCTCCATGGGCTGGAAATCTCTTTCGTTTTGTCATTTTGTGACTTCTGCTGCTCTAGAATTTGTTTAGAATAATTTTTTACAGGTATTTTATGGCCTATGGGGGGAGCTTCTACAGGTCCATCCTTCTACTCTGCCTTCTTGGCTGTGCCCCACTCTGCTTGTAATTTCTTGTAGCACAATAATATTCTATCACAATAATAGACTACAATTTATTCCACCATCCCCAATTGATAGGAATCCTCTCAATTTCCAATTCTTAGCCACCACAGAAAGAGCTGCTATAAATAGATTAGGCCTAATGTTCAAATCTTTAGGAATATTTTTGAAGTTGACTTTATCATTCAACCTAATAGTTATTTGCTTTTATATCATCTGCAAATTTAATAAACATGCTATCTGTGCCTTTATTTAGGTCAGTGATAAAAATGGTAAACAGCACAGGGTCAAAGACAAACCCTTGAGATACTCCACTAGAGACCTTCCAAGTTATCATGTACCCATTAGTGAAAAATCTTGGGTTCAACCTAAATATATAGGACCCCCTTTATCTACCCATTTAGAAACACAATCATGAAAGGAAATTTAGTTAGTTTGAAATGGATTTTCTTGGGAAAACCATATTGTACTGACTTTTTTGTTGTGATCACTATTTTCTAAACATTTATAACCATCTCTTTAATAATGTGCAGAATTTTGTCAAGAGTTAAATTCATGATCCCTGGCCTCAGGTTGTAGACTCCAGTTTCTTCCCTTTGTCAAAAATCAAAACAACGTTTTTGCCTGTGAACTCCCTGACCCCTTACCACTGTTTAAAAGATCATTAGCTGTCCCTCAGTTATCACATCTGTAATTTCCTTTAGAACTTGGGAATGTTATACGTCTGGGTGTAGTGACTTGACCTCATTAATTGCAACTAAGTGGTCTCTTACTATCTCTCCCCTTGTGTTGTATTTCAGCTACCTTTGAATATTTTTGTATGGTCTTGTGTAGTCCAAAGATTTTTCTTGGCCAAGAAAACAGAAGCAATATAAGAATTATGTAATTATACTTTCTGTCCATTATTATCTTTCCATCCACCTGAAGCTGTGGTCCCATGCCTTCTTTGAACATTCAATAATATAGCTTAAATAATCCTTTTTGTTGTCCTTAGCATTCCTGAAGAGTTTCAGTTTGTTCTGTATTGTAGTATTCCTAACATAGTTCTCATAGAACAGTGACATAACTTTTGTATTTATGTTGAATTTTTTACCTTTTCTTCTATCTTTTGTACATTTCTTTTTTATGTTTATATTGGCCAGTGAGTTGCTTTGCATTCACATTGGACTTTTTCTAAAACTAACTCTCCATCCTTATCAGAATTGTTTCTGTTTAAATCTTTACAATTTTATTCTAAAAAGGTTCGCATGACATACTGGAATTGTTTGAGATTAACTACCCAGGATGGCTCTGGCAGTTCTAGTAGTTTTCATTCTCTCCCTACACAAAATACTTGCCACAAAATTTGCCTTAAGAACCTGTACAGATACTGATTTCCAAAAATTCATGACACCTTGTAGCACCAATGTGATATTCACGGAGCCTACAACAGCCATGAATATCCCAGCACAATTCTTCACATGGAAGACAGAACCAAAATATTTATTCAGATACCAGAAAACCAAATCCATCATAGTAACAAAAATCTACACAGGGGGCAACACCATCCCCAAGCCTTCCCCATGCTAGGACCTTCCCACAAACAAATACTCATGAGCCCAGCCGTCTGCCTTCTCTCTCTCCCCCAGTTCTGACTACTCTGACCAAGTTTCTTCTCACCTCTGCTCTAGCTCCACCCTTTCCTGTTGCACCCTTCCACCCATATTCTCTTGGAGATCTTATCTACTCTCATGAGAATAAGTACCATCTCTACATTGTTTTGTTTTGTGGTTTGTCCTTCATTCTTAAAGAGGACCATGACATCAGGAAGATGGTGCCATGAATTGGATTTGAGGGAGGGAGGTATGCAGAGTCACTAGCCTCACTTTCTCCTCCAGAACTGTCTGGGTACAGTGGCCAGATACAGAAGTGGAAGACCTTGACCAGTCTCCAAACTTATTCAGTGACTTCACTGCCTGGCTCAGTCTTCCTCTCCACTCCATCCTCTGCCATCATAATCACTTTCAGATGCCTTTTGTTTTTACTGAGTTATTTCAGTCATGTCCAACTCTCCATGACCCCATTTGAGAATTTTCTTGGCAAAGATACTAGAGTATTTTGGTATTTCCTTCTCCAACTCATTTTACAGATTAGGAACTAAGGCAGGAGTTAAGTGACTTGACAGAACTAGTCAGTTGTCCAAGTCAAGATTTGAACTCAGTTCCTCCAGTCTCCAGGGCCAATGTTTTATCTACTGTGCCATATAGATGCCCTTTGAAATGCTTACAGAACAGTTTAACTAGAAATAGGCACTAGATGGTGGAGGTGGAGTTCAGGGGAAAGATTAGAGTTAGATATATAGATTTGGGAATATCTACATTGAGACCAAAATAAATAGAGCATTACAAAATGCAAAATGGATAATTTTGATTAGCTATCTTAAAACAATTGGAGGACTATTATATAAAATATGAATGTGACTTACTCATTTTGTTTCAGATGGAAGAATTAGGAACAATGAGGAGGAATTATAAGGAGTCAGGCTGCAGCTCCATTAGAAGCAAGACTCTAACATGCATGAAAATGACTTAGGTAGCTTTTGAAGTGTTCCAATTGAGATTAGATGATTTCATATCTCAGTAGGTCAAAAGGGTTGTAGACCACAAATATTCATCCTTTAGATGGATAGTTGTGAGATAATCTCCACAGTCCCTTTAGATTTGAAGGCTCTATAATTCTATGAGGTCTTTACTTGCTTCCTTTCTACTCGGGACTTGTGTATTTACTTTATCTGTATCAATAAGTTATCACTGTACCATATTCCAATTGTGTCATGTATGCTTTCCTCTCTGGCAAAACCATATCTCCATCAAAGACACTGACCATGTATTTTACCTCTTTTGTACCACCTGTTTAGTCAGAGATAGTTCTGGCCACATAGTCTGAAATCAGGAAATAATTTATCTTACTTGGCTTACTGACATCTCTGCAAATTATCAGCACATACAATCCTGTCCTCTTCAATCACTAGCAATTCTCTCCAAGGCCATGTAAATGAATACATGATAGGTCATAGGTTGAGCAGGAATGTATTTGGCATTTCAGGAATCATTGACATTCCAGGATGTGGCTGTGGACTTTACCCAGGAAGAGTGGGGGCAGTTGGATCCTGGTCAGAGATATCTGTATAAGGATGTAATGCTGGAGAACTATAGAAATCTGGTCTCAGTGGGTAAGTGTGGTTTTGTTTTGTTTCATCAGTCATTAAATGGGACAAATGGTATAAAACGTTTCACTATAAAGCATTTATCTATGTAGGGATTTGGGGATAATTGATCAGAATTTCCTAATTGACTTTGGGCATAAAAACCAGATATTCTTGTTCCTTCTTTCTAGGTGAAAGTATACTTCTTAGAATATAAAATTGATAGCTTTGTTGTACTGTCCATGATACTCCACTTTCTCATCCTTCAGAAGCCCTAAGGAACAAAAAGTTAGAATTTAATCCAAGGATAATTTTTTCCCCTAGCACAAATATCCAAGTCCTTTGTTTCTTTTCCCTGTAAACAGGACATCAAGTTTATAAACCAGATTTGATATCCCAGTTGGAGCAAGGAAAAGAACCTTGCATTGTAGAGAGAGAAATCTCAAGATATGCCTTCCCAGGTAAGTGAGAAAGACCCAAGGAGATGAATCACTATATGTAAATCAAAAAAGATTGTAGATTTGTTTTTGTAATTTTCTTTCAAGCCATACAGATAAGACTGAGGTTATTTGGCATAAATTTCCACAAGTAACCTGAGCTTATATGATATGGTGAAATTATCTTAGAGTTGAAAGAGATCTTAGAAGTCATCTAGTCTAAATTTCTACCCAGTGAAAGAATTGCAAAAGTAAAAGAAAACAGAGATCAAACAGAAAACTATACCATGAGATAGATGGGCCATGTTTAGAGCCTTCAGTATTCTAAGAGACTTTTTTTGTAATTTGCAAAACTAAGATAAAATCTTATATTTTTTGGATGTTCAGGAATAAGGAGAGAAGTAGCTCTACAATTCTTCAGAGATGTTCAGGCAAGGCTGTATAATTTTTTAGGGGCTTTGATTACATACACTTTGTGAAGTAGTTTGTTTAATTTTTGGATAGTTGTAATTGTTAGTAAGTTTTTGTTTTATCTTCATAACCTTCTTTCCTTCTCATCCACCTCTGCAACCTTGAGTTGAAAAAGCAAGAAGAATAAAACTTCTCAAAATATGTTACAAATTCCTGTATTGGCCATGTTCTGCCCTGTCCTTCCCTGCCCCCCCCCCCAAAAAGTCTTTAATGTACATTATGAGTCCATTACTTTTATCTCAGGAGGTAGGTAGAATGTTTCATCATGAGTTCACTGGAATTGTATTTGGTCATATGGTGTAAGTACACTCAGGGAAGACTAGTACCTCTGGTATGAGGGCTCTTGAGCTCTTTTCAGAGCTACTTTCAACCTTTGATGTCTACCTGATCCACCTAACTCTTACCTATGGCTCCAAGAAGCTATAGCATGCACAGTGCCCACACTCCAGTGACTTATTTTGGGAGATAGGCTAAATCAGTTTGATGGTAACCAAGAGGTCTCAAACCCCTTGGTAAGATGGGAGGGGTATCAACCTCAAGCATGTGAAGATATCTTCTGGTGGAAGGGACAGATGAGAACAATTTGTTCCTACAGCCCTGAAAGCAGCTGAGGGAGGTGCTGTGGAATACTTGGAGCTCAGTTAAACATCAAGGACACCAAGGTCTTCCATTGTATTTTGAGCCATTACCAGTCATCTTGACTCTGTCCCACCACTGGACTGTGACAGCTCTGGACAAGAGAATGAGGCTGACTACTTTGTGTAATTCTGCCTCACTTAAATCCAACTTATGTGCAAATCAAACAACAGCACCTGTACCATTTTTACTTATCTTGAAGTCTTGTGGCCAAGACAGGCAAGTGACAAAGCAGCAGGTGCAGATAGATACACTGGGAGCTATTGTCACAACCCTACTCATAGACAGCCCAGGCTTTAGGGTCATCTTCTCACTGGAAGCAGCAGTGGGATTGGGCAGCCCCCTAGGTATCTGAGCAGCCTTTTAAGAGCTGTACTGCTCACCTCCTGGTGTGAGAAAAGAGCTAGAAAAGGTACCCTAAAAATTGGCTATTTACTCAACTCTGACAAGTTTACCACAGCAGGTGGGGATTGCATACTGCTTTTGTCAGAAAATCGTGAGAAACAAGTGAACAGCTTGCTGAAGGAAACCCAAAAAATACTGAAGAAAATAACACCTTAAAAAATAGACTAACCCAAAAGGCATAAGAAGTCCAAAAAGCCAATGAGGAGAAGAATGCTTTAAAAAAGCAGAATTGACCAAATGGAAAAGGAGGTCCAAAAGCTCACTCAAGAAAATAATTCCTTCAAAATTAGAGTGGAACAAATAGAAGCTAATGACTTTATGAGAAATCAAGAAATTATAAAACAGAACTAAAAGAATGAAAAAAATAGAAGACAGCATGAAATATCTTATTAGAAAAACCACTGACCCGGAAAATATATCCAGGAGAGATAATATAAAACTTGTTTGGACTACCTGAAAGCCATGATCAAAAAAAGAGCTTGGACATCATCTTTCAGGAAATTATCAAGGAAAACTGCCTTGATATTCTAGAACCAGAGGGTAAAATAGAAATTGAAAGACTCCACCAATCACCTCTTAAAAGAGATCCCAAAAGGAAAACTCCTGGAAATATTGTAGCCAAATTCAGGAGTTCCCAGGTCAAGGAGAAAATATTGCAAGCAACCAGAAAGAAGCAATTTGAGTATTGTGGAAACATAATCAGGATAACACGAGATCTATTAGCTTCTATATTAAGGTATCTCATCAGATTTGGCTTAAGAAGGGAATAATATGTGCACTCAATTTGGGTATCTTACCCTACAGGAAAGTAGTGGGGAGGGGATAAGAGGTGGACATGATAAAAGGGAGAACATATTGGGGGAGAGGATAGTCAGAAGCAAACACTTTTGAAAAGGGACAGGATCAAAGGAGAAAATAGAATAAATGAGAGCAGAAAAGGATGGAGGAAAACAGTTATTAATCTTTCACAACATGACTTAACGAAGTGTTTTGCATACGTACACATGTCTAACCTATATTGAATTGTTTGCCTTCTCAGTGAGGGTGGGTGGGGAGGGAAGAAAGGAGAGAATTTAGAACTCAAAAGTTTTAAAAACGTTAAAAATTGTTTTTACATGTAACTGGGAAATAAGATGTACAGGCAATGGGGTATAGAAATCTATCTTGCCCTACAAGAGAATGAGGGGGCAGGAGATAGGGGAGTGATAGAGAGGAGGACAGACTGGGGGGGCGGGGTAATCAAAATACAAGTCATCTGGGGTGGGAGGAGGGGAGGAGAGAGATGGGGAGAAAATTTACAGCACTGAGAATGGCTATCTATATGCTGGCATAGTTCTGAATCACAAAGTACAAAAGACTCCCCATATAAAAGGCAAAAGAAAAACACTTATTCAGACACCAGAAATCCAAATCCCAACACCAGAAAGTTAAATCTGTCATGGTACCCCAGCACTTCTGGGGACAAAGGCATTCCCAAGCTTCTATCCCCCTGCTGGGGGCTTCTCACAAGCAAGCAAACACTCATGAGCCTTACTGTGCCTGCTGACCTGCATCCTCTGTCCTCTACCCTGACTGCTCTCACAAACTTCCTCCCAGTTCTGCTCTGCCCTTCCTGTTCCACCATTCAGCAAGTTCCTCCCACCACTGTGACTTAGGCTTCCAGGTGATTTAAGCAGATCACACGGGCCTATTAACAAATGGGAAAGATCTCTCCATTTAAATTGCTATTACATTCAGCCCCAAGATCTTTCCTGTTCAATGGATATCAATAGAATTGTAACAGAGATAACAGAATATAAGCATATAAAACAATATCTTAGGGTAGGGCTTGAGCCCATCATTCACCCCTCACGTGAATGGGGCCTAAAATCTGGGGGTAAGGGACAAAAGTCTCTTTTTTCATAGCTAGTTCCTGCTGAAATTGGATGTAGAGCTGTCCCTGCACCAAGAGGTCCCATTTGAGAGATCATTTCATTAGCTTGGTCAACATCAAGTCCAACTGTGACAATCACAGTCATGGATAGGGGATAGCATTCAGCTTAAGCTATCAGGCATCTGCAGGTGGAGGGTACTAAGCCTGTAGGAAACAGGTTTAACAGAGAAAAAGCCAAAAAGAAACAAGGAGACAGTAACCAGAAGCAGGGTAGATATAGGGTCAGCCATGCTTCTGGAGTCCATGAACTCACTATCACAGCCTCATTCATGGTAAAATATATGAGTTAAGGGTACAATTTGGTAGTCATCTTCTCCTGAGTAAAAAACATCTAACAATATTATCTTTCCCGTATGCTATAATTTCCATGGCCTTTGAAACATCCTCTAGCTTCCATTTTACCTGTACTGTAGCTCCCAATTTTATTGTATCAATAGAACTTAATCCTTCAGTTCCTTTGCCAGTTATTTCCAAAGGAGGATCACTTTTCACAAGTGGAATTGTTTCACAAGGAATAATAATCACTGGAACTATTCTATCATTTTTATAAAACTGTGTGTGTTCATCACCTAAATTTTGAAATGTCACCATAATTTCTCCTTGATAATTAGAATCTGTCACTCCAGCCAATATGTGTATTCCTCAAGCTGCTAATCCTGATTTAGGTAATATCCATCCAAAATGATTCTTAGGGATCCTCATACATATTCCAGTAGAGATTTTTCTTATTTCTTTCCTATCCAACCAGAAGTCCTCTAAACAATGTAAATCACATCCTGCTAAATCGAGTGTCCCTGGATACTGGGACATCTAACCTCATAGTCCAGTACTCAGCATTTGGGATCTTAAGTGTTTGTGTTTTCTAATTTGCAGATTTGGTGTCACCATTTTGGTTAGAGGTATACTTCCTCCCAATGATCTATTATTCAAATTATGTAATGAACAAATTATCTTTCCAATGTTGATAAGAATTATTAGAACTTAACTTCCTTAACTGTTCTTTCAATAATCCATTCATTCTTTCAATTAACCCAGACTCTTGTGGATAATATGGAATGTGATATATCCATTCTATGTTGGTTAATACACAATATCTCACCATTTCATTAACTTTGACATATGACCCATTGTCATTTTGAATCTGCATTGGGGTTCCATAATATAGACTTATGATATCTACAGTTTTACAAGTGTTTTTCTAGGTCACATTCTTATAGGGACAAGCCACTAGTACACCTGAATAGGTGTCAACACAAGTGGAGTAGGGGTCCAATATTATCTGTTTGCTAAATTTGAACTGATACTTTTCCCCTTGCTATCTCTTCAGTTACTGCCTGAGGAACAGTTCATTCCTTTTCCAACTGACATATATAACATTCCTCTGCTACTTGTTTTACAATGAATGAGAGATTCTAATACCTTGGTATTGTGCCCCCTGGTGTGTGGCCTGGACCCTTAAATGGCCAGCCTTTTAATGAACCTATTTTGCTAGTACCAGATCATTGTTTAGTGTCAGAGTAGGGACAATATGTTGAGTAGCAATCTCTGCTAGTCTATCAGCATGTGAATTGTACTTGCATTCTGGCATGGTGAGGGCCACGTGAGCATCTACATGAAAAACTGACAAATTAGTAACCAGAGATATATCTCATATATTTTTCTGTAATTCTTTGCCCCAGATTTGTTTGCCATGAATTTCCCAATTTTGTTTTTTCCACATGAGCATCCATGTAGCTAACCTATTATCTACCACCCATAAATCAATTAATATATGACACTGTGTTCCTTGTTCTGTTTTGATAGCTTAGTGTATTGCCATATGTTCAGCATATTGACTACTTCCACCTATCTCAGTACTTTCTAAAGTCCACCTAGTTCGTGGGTTATAGGCTACCATTTTCCAATGTCTTTTGTGTCCCAAATACTTTGCTATCCCATCAGTAAACCATATATGTCTCTTTTGTTCTTCAGTTAATCCATCATATCCCTCATTCCATTTTACCAAGAACTGTACCAATTATTGCTTTTGTTCAGAGAGTGTATCATTTCCCTCAGTATCTATGTTTGCTGTTGATTCATGTAAAGCCGAAACTCTACTTTTGCCTGTTTTAGGTCTATTTTGAATATAACATTTCCATTTAATTATGCTAGCTTCTTGTGCATGTCTAATTCTATGAGAAGCTGGAGTACTCATTACCCAGATCATAATTGGGATTCTAGGCCTTAATATTTACCTCATGGCCTAAAGTGATCTCTTCACTCTCTACCAAAGCCCAATATGCAGCTGACAACTGCTTTTCAAAAGGGGTATGTATATTGAGCTCCAGATGAAGGGAGTTTCCTAGATCAGAATCCTAAGGGTACATTTCAGCTTCATTGTTTTTTGCCATAAACTCCAGTTTGCATATTCATCCTGTACCATCTCTTGTAATTCCACCAGGCTACTTTGCATAAATCTAAATTTAGGGTCAATTGTAAAGCAGCCTTTGCTTCTTCAAAAGCTTTACTCTGCTCGAGTCCCCAGTCAAATTCATATTTTTTTCCTAGTACTTTTATATAA
The DNA here is from genome assembly GCA_028658325.1 of Potorous gilbertii. NCBI lineage: Eukaryota > Metazoa > Chordata > Mammalia > Diprotodontia > Potoroidae > Potorous > Potorous gilbertii. The sequence goes on along the minus strand of CM053769.1, from coordinate 328,582,602 downwards.
GGGTTTCAAACTTTGTCCTCGATGTGGTATTTGATGTCACCAATATCCAAATAATCCTACAAACTTTTGGGCCTCTTTCTTATTGCTGGGGATAGGAAAATCCTAAATCTTTTGTTGAGCTTGTGGGAGCTTGCAACCCCTGAATTCAGTGTATACCCAAAAACTTTACGGTTTGAGCTAGCCCTTGAATCTTTGCAGAGTTAGTCTCCCACCCTTTGCTTTTCATATGCTCAATTAAAAGCGTCAAACTCTTCTCCACTTCTACAGTTTCTCCCTGTATCATAGTATCATCTCTGTAGTGGGTGAGCTGTACACCAGGTGGCTCTAATTCATCCAAATGTTCAACCACAATCCTGTGACAAATAGCGGGGCTATGCAGATATCCTTGTGGCAAACCTGTAAAAGTAAATTATGAGCCCTACCAAATGAAAGCAAATTTGTCCCATTGTTTCAAATCTATTGGGATAGTAAAGAAAGCATTGGCTAAATCAATAACTGCATACCAAGCCCCATCATATTTCTGGATGTTTTCTTTTAAGGTTATAATATCTGGAATAGCAGCATACAAGGGAGGAGTGACCTTATTCAGTTGTCTATAATCCACTGTCATCCTCCATGTCCCATTTGACTTTCTTACTAGCAAGACAGGATTATTCAATTGAGTAATTGTAGGGACTAACTCTCCTGCCTCAACATATTCCTTTATAGGAATATGGCAAACGATACTGCTTTAAAGTAATTACTTTAGAAGGTTCAGGTAAAGTTATTGGGTCCATTTTTATTTTACCTACTAAAATTGTACCTTCCTTACTGCAAATTGGTATCTCCCCTCAGGTAAATTTAAAGTCATACCTTTCAATATATCCCAGTGATGTATTCAAGAATGAGTACAATTACCACAGCATATTCTTTCTTAGGTAATTGTCCAATTTTCATCACTAGTTTGATTTGTCTAGCTAATATTTCAGCCCCTCCTAGTCCTGTGATGATGATAGGAGTTCCATGTTTAAACTTATCAGAGTTTCCATGTATAAGGGAGACTTCTGCCCCAATATCTATTAAAATATCTCTCCATTTAAATTGCTGTTACAGGGAGAAGAAAGAGATGCAGGATTATTGACTCACTAAGAAGCCAGATGAATTTCAGTTTTATGCAGATAGTAACAATCCAAAGCACTTTCATGATGCCCTGAAGGCTATTTATGGGCCAAAGTCACATGGTACATTTCAGCTACTCGGTGTTGATGGAGTCACATTGATAATAATTATTATTTTAGTTATATATTTATGTATAATTATATTTACTATATATTATATAATTATAATAATTATTATATTAGTAAATAATAATTTTAATGCCTCCCCCTTGATAAAATACCTGGGGCTGATCCTATTTCAGCTGTGATTTATGTGGTTGGGGGTCCACTGCTCATATAAAAGCAGGCTGAAATTTTCCAGGTTGTATGACAAGAGGAGATTTTTTCCCCAGGAGATCAAAGATACCTCTATTGCCCATTTCCATAAAGGTAATGGAAATAGATTTTCCTATGACAGTCACCAGGAGGCCTCTCTCTTAGTCATTGCTGGAAGTATTCTTGCCAGAGTCCTCCTTAATAGGCTGATCTTTCACCTGGAAGATGCTCATCTACTTGAGAGCCAGTGTAGCTTCAGACAGGGCTAAGGAACTTGTCTGATAACTCCAAGAGAAATGCCAGGAGCAGAGAAGAGTTCTGTACTAGGGTCTATGGAAAATTATATCAAAATTTGTTGCCCAGAGAAGTTCATCAGTATTATGCTTCATTTTCATGACAGCATGCTTGCCCTGGTTCTGGATAATGGACAATACTTTTGCACTTTCTCAGTCACCAGTGGAGTGAAACAAGGCTATATGCTTGCTCCTGTGCTTTTTAGAATGATGTTTTCAGCCTTGTCAAATGCCTTCAATGAGGATAAGCATAGCATCAGGGTTCAGCTACTGCTGGTAAATTATTCAACTTGAAAAGGCTACAAGCCAAGACTAAAGTGGAGGGAGCATTGATATGTGATTTTTAGTATATAGATGATTGTGCACTCAGTGCAGCCTCTGAAGCTGAGATGCAACCAAATTTGGATCCCTTCTCTGCTGCATATGTTAATTTTGGCCTAACAGTTAACACCAAGAAAACACAGGTGCTTCACCAACCAGTACCATACCATCCATATGTGAAACCATTGGTTACATGGGTAAGTTCACTTACCTTGGCAGTATACTTTCTAGGGATGTGTACATTGATGGTGAGGTTGATACTTGCATTGCCACAGCTAACTCAGAGAAATTACCCTTTTATCATTTCCATTTCTTCCCCTTTTCCATCCTTTCCCCAGTCTCCATGTCCATATTTGAAGAATGTCAGATCATTTTACTCACTATTACCATTTTCATTCTTCTGTTCTCACTTTAGTGGTTTTCTTTCTCGTAACCTAAGCCGCAAGACAGAGTTACATTTTCCTTTCTTTCAGACTGGGAGATAGCACCTGAAACCAGAAAATTAACTCCAAAGCAGAACATTTCTGAAGAGGAATCATCTCAGAAGGTAGAAGTGGAAAGACTTCTCACAAGGGATAGTATATGTTACTCTAAGTCATGTGAAATCTGGAGATTTGAAGACCAGTTTGGCATCCCACAAGAAGTATATGAGAAGTATCTGAAACAAATGAGAATTGCACCGAATAAAATACTACCTGGGAAGAGAAACCCTGAATGTAATCAATTTCATCTGGACTCAGTCCCTCTTATGGAGCCAAGTATTCCCACTGGAGAGAGATACCATAAATATGATATATGTGGGAAAACTTTTAATTGTAATTCATACTTAATAAGTTATCAAAAAGACTGTATACCAAAGAAGTCTTATGAATGTACTGAATGTAGGAAAATTTTCAGTAAGGGTGCACTCCTTAAAAAACATCTTAGGATCCATACTAGTGAGAAACCATTTGAATGTAATGTCTGTGAAAAAGCTTTCAGGAATACTACTCTTCTTATACAACACCAGAGAATCCATACTGGAGAGAAACCTTATAAATGTAATGACTGTGGAAAAGCTTTCAACCAAAAGACAGGTCTTAATCGACATAAAAGAATTCATTCTGGAGAAAAACCTTATGAATGCAAAGAATGTGGAAAAGCTTTCAGATGGAGTACGCAGCTAACTCAACATCAGAGAATTCATACTGGAGAGAAACCCTATAAATGTAGTGAATGTGAGAAAACTTTTAGTCAGAAGGCAGAATGTACTCAACATGGGAGAATTCATACTGGAGAGAAACCCTATAAATGTAATGAATGTGGGAAAGCCTTCAGATATAGTACAAACCTAACTCAACATCAGAGAATTCATACTGGAGAGAAACCTTATGAATGTAGTGAATGCAGAAAAGCATTTTCTGATAGGTCATCCTTTAACAAGCATGAAAGGATTCATACTGGTGAGAAGCCCTATAAATGTAGTAAGTGTGGAAAAGGCTTCATCCGACGTGCAGACCTTACTCTACATTATAGAACTCATACTGGTGAGAAACCTTATGAATGTAATGAATGCGGAAAAGCCTTCAGCTTGCGTGTACATCTTACTCGACATCAGAGAACCCATACAAGAGAGAAAATTTAAATGTGTAATAAGTATGAGAATATCTTCAGACATAGTTCATCCGTGGTCATATATTAACAGACTTCATAATGAAATATGATCTTGGGAATTTAGTAAATGAAAAAGTTTCATTTGAAATTATCCCACATTCAAATAGCCTGTGGTCATAATAGTACCAGCTATGATTTTGTTTGGTGTACTTAAATGAGAAATATGCTGCTTCTTCCCCATCCCTTTCTCTGCCATGTAGCTTTCTCTAGTAGTATATTCCCTAGCTTTTACAAAAGGTTCTACATCAGTTCATCCAATAGTAGTTCTTTCTATGATCAATTTGTTTAATGATTCATTTAACACTAACTTGTCTAATAAGCATTTTTATATTACTGAGTCATATTTTACCTATATTTATTGTTTGGGGCTTCTACCAAACATTTTTGTATCATTTTTGGTGATAAAACATCAGAAATAATATGTGAGTCTTACTAGGATTAGGGAATTGAATTGCTTTCCTTAATATTAGAATTGCATAGGTAGGAATAAGGAGTGGACTTCTTCCTAGGCTTTCTTTAAGCATGTAGAAACTAATTTATTTTAAAAATAAAGATGCTTTTTAGACAGGTCCAACTCATGAAGCAGTTACTACTCAAACTTTATCCAACATCACAGTATACTTATTGAAAGGAAAAAACTGTACAAATATGGGAACCTTATAAATATAAAAAGGCCTTCACCTGGAGAATACCCATTACTCAACATCAGAGATCTTATATTGAAAAAAGACCCCATAAATGTAATGAATATGGCAAAGATTTCAGGACCTCCTCATACTTTCTTCAGTATCAGTTTATACTGAGGAGAAACCATATGAATGCAATGAGTGTTGCAAAGCTTTCCATGATAGCTCATTCTTTGCTAAACATGTGAGAATTCATATTATAGAAAAACCCTGTAAGTGTAATGAACATGGCAAGACATTTACCTAGACTACACACCTTAGTTTTAATATCAGATTGTTGACACTACAAATCATAAATATGACACATCTACCACAGCATTTAGTCATATCTTATTTCTTTAAAAGCATTCGACAAAATACACTATGGAGAAACCCTGTGACCAAGTGTAGCAGAACCTTAAGTGACATCCCTTGGCAAACATCAAAAAAATCATCCTAGAAATATTTTGAATGTAATGAATGTGGGAAATCCTTTAATACTTAAACCTAAGTAAGCATCAGAAAATTTATATTATGGGGGAAAACCTATGACTGTAATGCATGTAGCAGAGCCTTTAACATCTACTCATACTTTCTTCAACATCTAAAGGATATACCATATAAATGTAGTTAATGTAGGAAAAGCCTTCAATGACAGCTTGTTCCTTACCACACTTCAGAACCTTAATAATGGAGAGAAACTGTAACAACGTAGTAACCATGTGACAGCCTTTAGACAGAAAATACAACATAATCAACATCAGAGAATCTACACTGAAGGAATTCTCATAAATGTAATGTGTGTGGCAAATCTTTCAATAACAGCTCAGCCTTTGTTAGCAGAAAATCCACACTGGAAAGAAGCCGTATGTAGTAATTAATGTGGTAAAGCCATCAACAACAGGTCATTTCTTATTTAACATTACATTGAAAAGTATAATGAATGTGGAAATGCCTTCAAATAGAAGATCTCATTGAACATCAAAAAATTAATTTGGGAGAGAAACCTTACAAATGCAGTGAATATGAGAAGGCTTTCCGAAGGAAATATGCGCACTTAGTGACAGATCATCCCCTGTTTAATATCATAGAATAACATATGCGAAGAAAAAAGTCCTGTAAATGCAACCAATATAGGAAAGCCTTTAGTACCCATCTATATTTTCTTGGCCACCAAAAGAATTCATATTTTTAACACTATGAATGTAAAATATGTGGGAAGGCTAACAAGAGTAGCACATATTATAATACTGGAGAGAAACATGTATATATAATATATAAGAACAAATTAATTTCTTATTCAATGTCTAGATAATACTAGAGAGAAACTACAAGAATATAATGAATGTGGAAAAGTTTTCAGTGACATATCATCTCTTATTTGACATTAGAGAATTCATGCTGGAGAAAAGTCTTATGAATATTATGCATTCTCCATAATCAGAGGGTCCAAACAGGAGTGAAACTATATGAATATGACAATACCTATAGCTACAATATATATTTTATTTGATATTAATGAATTCATTAGTGATATTAATGGAGGAAAAAAGATCCATAAAGATAAAAAACATGGTAGAGTCTTCAGTGGCACCTTATCAAACATTCAACATTGGAGAACTCACATAGGAGAGGAGTCCAAAATGTCAGCTCTCTAAATCATGGAAATATTGTCTTTGTAATATCAAAACTATTAAAATGTGAATGCCATATATTTGTAAACAAATACTATATATGCAAATAATGTGGTCCTTTTAAGAAGTAGGTGGGCATAGTAGGCTACTAAGTACAAACTTGTTCACTCTGTTCATGTCATTTTGAGTTTTTTGAATCTGGGATCTGAATTCTTTTGTTTTAATCCAGAGTAACACCACTGTGCAACAATAAATTATGTTGAAATAAAAGTGCAATAATATAAATATCTTTTGATTCTTTTCTTTTAAAAAAAAATCTTCCCACTAACTCATCACCTAAAATTGAGCAAATAAAAAAAAAAAACCCACCCCCAGTAAAGCTTTCAATACTTTTTATGCATAGCCCAACACAACAGACTACTGCATTGGCCATATTCAAAGATGTATAACTATATTTCAAGTCCATTACCTCTCTGGTAGGATATGACTGATACATTTTATCCTTCTTTTGAATTTATGGTTTATTATTGTACTGATAAGAATTTTTTCACATTTTTTTCTTTATTATCACTGTATAAACTATTCCAGTTCTCCTCAGTTTGTTCTTTATAAATTCATAGAGATCTTCCTGATTTCCTTTGAAAATATACATTACATATTTTCTTATTGAATAATAATAGTCCATCAAATTCATATATCAAAATTTGTTTAGCCTTTCTTGAAAAGAATATCACCCCTTAGCATTCCATCGTTGGCTGTCATAAAAAGAGTTACTCTTATTCTTATATTTTCATTAGGTTTGTGTAGAACTGAGAAGGGTACATTAAGGTCTCCCAACCATTATAGTTTTATCTATTTCTCCATTTCTCCTAATTTTTCCTTTAAGTACTTCAATGTGGTATCCTCTTGGATGTATAAAGTATGGATATTGATTCATTATTTATAGTACCTTTAAACCACTCTAGGCATTTTCTCTGGAAATGTATATGTCTTCAATTCCATTTTTGAAATGCTTTTTCTCCTTTATCTCCACCTCCTGGCTTTTCTGGTTTCTTTCAAGTTTCATCTGAAATCTTCTACAGGAAGCCTTTCCCAATCCTTAATCCTAGTGCTTTCTCTCTTTTAATTATTTCTGATTTATTCTGTATGTAGCTTATTTGTACACAGTTGTTTGCTTGTCTCCCCAATTAGATTGTGAGCACCTTTAGAGGAGGGACTATCTTTTGCATCTTTCTATATCACCAGTGCTTAGCATGGTACCCAGCACAGTGCTTAATAAGTTTTTATTGACTGACTGGATACTTATTTCTTTATCATTTATCATTTATGATAGCCTCATCTGAAATCATGGTTGCTACCATTGATTTCTCAGTTCAGCTAAAGCATAAAAGGATTTGCTCCAGCCCTTCATTTTACCTCTATGTGAATCTGTGTTTCAAGTGTTCCTTATAAACAACATATTCTCAGTTTCTATTTTCAGATCCACTCTGTTATCTTCCATTTTATGCATGAGTTCATCACATCCACATTTAGTTATGACTACTAATTTTATTTCCCTCCATCCTGTTCTCTAATACTTTTTCTTCTGCTCCCACCTTACTTTTTTAAAAATATGATGGTAAAAGAGGAAGTTCACCTAATACTTGTGATCTTACCCAGTTCAGGTGAAAATGAGATTCATAGAGTGCCCAGTATTCTTCATCTTATGCATAATTCATCAATTATGCAATAGTGATTTTCCTCCTCTTCTTCCTCTCTTCTTTCTGAGTATAATCCCTGTCCCTCCCATTTTTGTCTTCTGAGACTAATATCTTGAATAAAACCATCCACAAAGCCTCTATCATTTTATCCTTTCTCTGTGACTCTTAGAGATACTAGGATTTTGAGAAGATGTTTATTTCTTATTACCCATTAACATGTAAATGATCCTCACTTTTAACTAAACTCTCTTTTAATCAAATATATGTATCTTAGGCCTTCACCTAAAAGGGCAAGGGTCTCCCATTGCATCCTGGGCTATCTCCAATCGTCCTGATGACTATCTGGTCACTAGATACAGATGACTCAGGAGAAGAAAGTGAGGCTGGTGACCTTGCACAGCCCTCCGTCAGTCAAATCAAAGTCAACTGCAAGTCATGTCATCATTTCCCTGATGCCATGTTCCTCTTCGAAAACAAAGGACAAACACAACCTGTATCTTTCTATATCTCTCTTTGTATCTATATTTCAGTTTCAAAATGTCTCCCAATTTTGGCCTTTACATCAAGAATTCTTATTCTATTAAAGATCCAATCCCTCCTTTCTTCCTCCCTTTCCTCCCCCACCCCAAGTAGTATAAATTTAGTTTTGCCTAATAGTTTATCCTTGGTTATAAACCATTATTCCTTTTTTTTGTTGAATATTATATTGATTATCCTTTAATATGGCAGCTCCTGAGCCATTGAGTGAGCTTTATTGTGCCTCCTAGGTCCTTGAATTCCTTCTTTGGTCTGCTTTTATATTTTTTTTTAACTTGGAAGTTCTTGATTTTGGCAGTGATGCTCTAGAAGTTTCATTTTGGGAGGCAAGCAGTGGATTCTTTCTCTATCCCCTGATGCTAAGAGTTCTAGGCTTCTTTAATTTATAATTTCTTGAAACATGGTATGTTTATTTTATTTTTATTATTTTGATGTTTTATTATGTTATATTTATATTATACTTTTATTTATATTTTCAGGTTTCGTTTTTTTCTCTGATCATGGTTCTCACATAGTATAATAATTCTCAGGTTCTCTTTCCTTGTCCTATTTTCCAGGTAAGGGGTGTGTGTGTGTGTGTGTGTGTGTGTGTGTGTGTGTGTGTGTGTGTGTGTGTACATGTACATATATCTGTTGTGTTTGATTTAACAGAAGCACAAACTGAGGCAATTCTCCAAGCAAGATATTTATTAACGGGGTCATACCTGAATAAAGAATGTGTTCATGAAGATTGGGCCATATGACATTGCCTCTTGCCAAAAGACCTGAAATTCAAGATACAACTCATTTTTATATGCTTGGAACAAAGAACAGAAGAGAAATAATATTATTGGCTATCACAAAAGGATGAGGGATCTTTATTAGTTACAGCAAAGAAAGTGAACACAGCCCATATGTGGTATGGAAACCACTTCTTTTTTTCTAAGGAATGCTTTCAGAAATTTTATGGGCTCCAACTGCATCTTAAAGTTACTGATAAGGGACCCTGGTATACAGACTTACTGGAACCAGGGGATCAGATAAGATTAACTTAATTGCTAAAGGTAGGACAGGATGATTAGTCAAGTTAGTCCAACTTCTCAAGTATAACATACAAACTTTGCAGGAAGTGCTGAGATTTTTTACAAAAGTATTAAGAACAGAGTTTTTCTTTGCCAGTGACTGCAGGAAAGTTTAAGCCTTTGGTATCTATCTTCAAGGAGAAAGCAGATTGAACCTTTGCACATGTGAGATTCATTCAGAGACAGAGAAGAGGCTTTAGGTTTGTTATACAGAATACATAGAAAGATTACAGAATAACATAAAATTACAGAAGGAAATAAAATATCAAGAATTCCCTCTACATTAATGTGTATGTATATACAGATAACTAGATAGGGATCTTTCTTACATTTTCTTCTATTTGGCCCATTCTAATTTGGGGAGCATTAAGTTCTTTGGTGAAGTTTTCCACTAACTTAAAGTATCAACTTTTTTTGCTATTCTTTATTCCCTAGATTTTCTATTCACATTGTATCTTCATTTCTCCTGAGTATTCATGAAATCCCTGTGGACAAGACTTATTTTTCTCTGAACCTTTACTTGCATCTATAGGTAGGCTACAGTTCTTCTTGGGATTTAACCCCCCACCAAATAAAGAAGAGTCTCTCAAACCAAGCTATATCTTCATGCTATTTGGAGGCTTTCTTGATTTGTTAATATTATCCTCCTTAGTATCTAAGGTTAAGAGATCTGGCCTTGATCAAGTTCTACAACTAAATAGCAGGGGTAGCACCTACTTTGTCCTAAAAACAGTGATCCAGACTAGGCCCTCCAAGGGACTCTGGACATAGAACCCTGTAGACTATCTGCCCCTTTTCTACCTAGACTGCAAAACTACTGTACACTTGTGCTGGTGTTAACTTTGCTGACAGCCCCATTTCCTACTGCCTACAGGCTTCTAACTTACATGAACTGATGCAGAGTGAAGTGGCCAGGACCAAGAGAACATTGTACACAGTAACATCAGTACCGTGACTGACTTAACTATGGTTAGAATGATCTAAGACAATTCCGAAGCACTTAGGATTAAAAGTGCTATCTACCTCCAGAGAAAGAATGCCAGTTCTTATATAATTTTTTTATTTTATTTTTTAAAAGTATCATCAGTGTGAATGGAGTCTGAGTGCAGATCAAATCATAATTCTTTAAACTTTATTTTTTGGTCTATGTTTTCTTCGCAACATGGAAATATGTTTTGCATGACTGCACATGGATAATTTATTTCCAGTTTGCTTGACTACGCAAGGAGAAAACAGGTGAAAAATGGAGGGAGAAAATATGGAACTCAAATTTATTTTTAAGTTGAAAACAAATGTTTACATATAATTGGAAGAAAATAAAATATAAAAATTTTCACATTAAAAAAATAAAATAAAGATATCCAAAAAAAAGAAAAGCACATTTTGAAAAGTCCAGTTTTTACTAGCCCACAGTATCCCCTTCTCATCATTCTAATAAGAAACTGAGGACTGTGAAAAGGTACAGCAATTTCTTTCATGCAAGATTTCTCATGTAAGGCAAAAGGCATAAGCAGAGAGACAATTCATCCACTGGTGGTGTACTCTTCTCATCAGCTTTCTTGGAGGAAAGAGAATTACACTCTAAAGGGTCAACAGGTGCAAACAACTAACATAGCTTTGGAAAGGACCCAACACTGAGTCATGGATTGCTAAGACCATTGTCACCCTGCAGTACATGTCCATAGCAGGGACACAGAACCCAGTAAGAAATATCCTCTTCTATACATAGATTCTATACATATAATGTTCTATACATACATGTATTCTATACATAGAGCTGTAGGACTAACCAGTTTTCCTTTGATCTTCAGGAAATGTCTCCTTTTTAGTCAACATTACATGAACTAAAACTAATCCAGGACATTTCAGTTCACATTGTTGCTTTTCATACAATTAGAGTTCATTATTTAAAAAGCTCAAGAAAAATAATATATATTCAGACACCATCAGTTCTTTCTTTGGGGATGGATAGCATTTTTCATCACAAGTCCTTCAGAATTGTCTTGGATCATTATATTGCTGAGAATAGCTAAGTCATTCACAGCTGATCATCTTACAATATTGCCGTTACTTTATACACAGTACATTTTACTTTTCATCACCTCATGCAAGTCTTTCCAGGTTTTTCTGAGAGCTTTCTGCTTATCAATTCTTATAGTACAATAGTATTCCATCATAATCACATACCAGAACTTGTTTAGCCATTCCCCAAGTGATGGACTTCCCCTCAACTTCTAATTCTTTATCCCCAGAAAAGAGTTGTTAAAAATATTTTTGTATATTAGATCCTTTTACTTTTTGTTTTTTATCTCTTTGAGGATACAGACCTAATGTAGTATTGCTAGGTCAAAGGGTATGCATGGTTTTATAGCCCTTTGGGCATAGTTCCAAATTGTTCTTCAGAATGGTTGAATCAGTTTACAACTTCAACAGTGCATTAAAGTCTCATTCTTTCTACATCCCTTCCAGCATTTGTCATTTACCCTTTCTGTCCTATTAGCCAATCTAATAGGTAATAAGATAGTACCCCAAAATTGTTTTAATTTGCATTTCTCCAATCAGTAATGAGAGTAGTTTTTCATATGCCTATAGATAGCTCTAATTACTTCATCTGAAAACTGATCATACTTTTTGATCATTTATCATTTGGGGAGTAGTTCTTGTTTTTTATAAATTTGACTCAGTTCTCTATATATCTGAGAAATGAGCCCTTTATCAGAGAAACTTGCTTCGAAAATTTTTTCACAGTAACTATTGCTAACCGTATTTCTCTCCATCCCATCCCCCCATTTATTCTATTTTCTCTCCCTTTTCACCCTGTCCTTCCTCAAAAGTGTTTTGCTTCTTACTACCCCTTCCACCTATCTGCCCTCACTTGTATCACACATAACCCCCCTTCTCTTCCTACTTTCCCATAGGGTAAGCTAGATTAATATACTCAATTGAATGTGTTTTTCCCTTTTTGAGTCAGTTCTGATGAGAGTAAGGTTCAATCATTCCCCCCTACCTTCCCCCTTTCCCTCTACTGTGAAAACTTTTATGCCTCTTTTATGTGAGATAATTTACCCCATTCTACCTCTCCCCTTTCTCTTTCTCCCAGTGCATCCCTCTTTTACCCATTAATTTTATTTTTTTAAATATCCCTTCCTATTCAACTCCAGCCTGTGTTCTCTGTCTACGTATACTCCAGCTACCCTAATAATGACAAAGGTCTTAAGAGTTACAAATATCTTCCTATGTTGGATTGTAAACAGTTCAGCTTATCCCTTATGATTTCCCTTTCCTGTTTACCTTTTCAAGCTTCTCTTGAGTTTTGTATTGGAAAGTCAAATTTTCTATTCAGCTCTGGTCTTTTCATCAACAATGCTTGAAAGTCCATTTTTTCCACTGAAGATTTATACTCAGTTTTGCTAGGTAGGTGATTCTTGTTTATAATCCTAGCTCCTTTGTCCTCCGGAATATCATATTCTAAACCCTCTGACCCTTTAATGTAGAAGCTATTAAATCTTGTCTTATCCTGACTGTAGCTCCACCATAGTTGAATTGTTTTTATCTGACTATTTGCAGTATTTTTTCCTTGACCTGGGAACTCTGGAATTTGGCTACAATATTCCTGGGAGTTTTCATTTTGGTGTCTCTTTCAGGAGATGATTTGTAAATTCTTTCAATTTCTATTTTACCCTCTGTATCTAGAATATTAGGGCAGTTTTCCTTGATAATTTCCTGAAAGATGATGTCTAGGTTCTTTTTTTGATCATGGCTTTCAGGATAATTTTTAAATTATCTCTTCTGGATCTATTTTCCAGGTCAGTTGTGTTTCCAATGAGATATTTTACGTTGTCTTTTTTGTTTTTCATTCTTTTAGGTCTGTTTTATAATTTATTGATTTCTCATACAGGCATTAGTTTTCATTTGCTCCATTCTAATTTTTAAGGAATTATTTTCTTCAGTGAACTTTTGCACCTTCTTTTCCATTTGGCCAGTTCTGCTCTTTAAGGAATTCTTCTCCTCATTGGCTTTTTGGACCTATTTTGCCATTTTGCCTAGTCTGTTTTTTAAGGTGTTATTTTATTCAGTATTTTTTGTGTCTCCTTGACCAAGCTGCTGACTCATCTTTTATGATTTTCATGCTTCGTTCTCATTTTTCTTCTCAATTTTTCATTTACCTCTCTTACTTGATTTTCAAAATCCTTTTTGAGCTCTTTTATGACCTGAAACCAATTCATATTTTTCTTGGAGGCTTTGGATTTAGGACCTTTGACTTTGTTGTCTTCTTCTGATTGTGTTTTGATCTTCCTTGTCAGCATAGTAATTTTCTATTGTCAGAGTTGGCAAACAAGTAGTGAATATTACATTGAAGTTTGAGGTCTTCTATAAAAACCTATTTTATCTAATTTTCCCTATATGATTAATCAAGCTGATTAATACTGATTGAAATAGAGTAGGGACTCAAATGAATGATTTCTCACATATTTATAGCAGCCCCAAGATGGCAAAGAATTGGAAATTAAGGGCATGTTCATCAATTGGGGAATGACTGAACAAGGAGTGGTATATGATTGTGATGGAATTTTTATTGTTTGTCCTTTGTTTTCAAAGAGGACTGATGACATCACAGGGTGATATCTTGACTCAGAGTATGACTTGGATTTAAGAGAGGCAGAGTTACACAAAGTCATCAGTCTCACTCTCCCAGAGTCATCGAATTTTAGTGGCAAGACAAAAGTCACAATGACCAGCAAATGGAGTAGATTACCTTGGCATCTTCGATGTCTGACCAAGCTCTAATCACTCCACAGTGCCTGCTTCAGCTACCTTCATGGCCAACAAAACAAACTGTTCTCATCTGCCATTCAATCAGAGGAAGTCTTCACATACCTAGGATAGATAACCCTACTAACTCACTGATGGGTTGGTAGTTCATTGGTTACCCTCAACCTGGTTTAACTCATTTGCTGAGACAGTTTATTGAGGTGTGACTGATGGGTATGCTACAGCTTCTTGGAGCACAGGTGAGAGGTGAGTGCCAGATGGATACCAGAGATAGATGAGCAGCCCCAAAAAGGACTTGACAAACTCTTAGACCAGAAGTGCTGGTGCTCCCTGAACACCTATACATCACTGCAATGGAATACTATTGTGCTATAAGAAATAACAAGAAGGATGATTTCCCAGAAAAACCTGGGAAGACTTTTATGAACTGATGAAAACTTAAGTGCACAGAACCAGCAGAACATTTACACATTAACAGCAACATTGTACATCAACTGTGAATGACTTAGCTGTTCTGAGCAATACAGTGATCCAAGACAATTCCAAAGGACTTGTGATAAAAAAATTCTATCTCCCTCCAGAGAAAGAATAAATGGAATCTGAATGCAGATTGAAGCATACTTTTTAAACTTTATTTTTCTTGCTTTTTTTGTATAATGGCTAATATGGAAATATGTTTTGGATGATTTCACTTGTGTAATTGACATCATATTTCTTGATTTTGCCTTCTCAATGGGTAGAGAGAGATAGATAGTAGGAAGAGAATTCGGAACTCAATTTTTAAAAAAAAATTTTTTTTAAATAATAATTTTTTTGAAAGTATCATGATTGTGAGTAGCTAGTTTTGTATAAGTGGAAACATATTTATAGGGGAAGAGAGTCATAGTGGTTAGTAAGGGAAATGTATCAAGTCTCCCAACAGGGATGTAGAACCCTAAGTCTACAAAGTAATAGTCTTTCTCTGGGAATATAGACCTGCCAAATAATGATTATCTGTCTACATGCCCTGGGTAAAAGGTATCAGGTACTATATGGTATGTGTGGTGACCCTATATACCTATTATATAAAGACTAATTCTGCTGCTTCACAGCACTAGTTTATCAGTTCTTGGTGCTTTTTTTGTTTTTACAATACTTTCTTTTGCATTCTGTTGCAATTAATCCTGTCTGGTGTGCTTGGATGATTCTTGGAATATTTGGCTTCCTCAGAGTAACAGCTGATGCAATATCTCTAATATTCATTGAGGTTTGCTCTTTGAGAGCTATTTTTCTATATTTCCTTAGAATAATAGTAATTCTTTAAAAGCCATGAAATAAAATACAACAAAAGTGCAATGAAAAAATTTTGTATGGCAGGGAATCCAGCATTCATGTTGGAATTAAATAAAGGGATACCTATTCAATGTCTTTCTCTTTCTGATCCAATATCAATAGAAACATACACATGATATCATTGCTGTGACAAATGAGACAATACTATGGCAAGAGAATTTCTGGCTCAGACTTTCTGCTGCCACTAGAATAAAAGAAAGACTATGACGGAAAAGAAACCCTGGCTCAGACTTCTTGCTTTCACTACGATAAAAAGAGGACGCTGTCTCAATCACACCAATTGCATATGCAGTGGTTGGGAAACAAACACAGGTCCTGTACTAGACAGAAGGTCCTTTTCCTTTCTGAAATGTTGACTCTTATCTTCTCCTCTTGATTTCTGTAAAATTCCATTTTTCTGTACTACTTATAAATTTGTAGTCTTTATAAAGGTTACTGAAGCTGATGCTCTGGATTCTGACTTTTTTTATGCCAATAAGCCTGTACTCTCAGCATAAAAAAAAAACTGCAGTTTTTTTTTTGTCTGTGTTGCTGAGTCAATGATTGACATCACAACCCAATCAATGAACCCTCAGATAATTTTTGACACAATATCTAAAATATTGCATGTCCAAAGTAATTTTTATACCATTGGAGATCACTCAAAAGAGATAGAACTAAAAACTTATGGAAATATTAAAGAGGCAAGAGAAGGGAAGAAAGAGTAGTTAAACTGACATTTCATTGTGGAGTTGATGTTGATTTCCAGGGTGTGGCAGCCATGAGAAGTGAAAGGAGTTTCCCAGCCAGCTGCAGGGCAAGAGCATCGCTTGCGAGTGCCTCTGAGTTTTGGAGGTGCTGCAGGTCAGCCCCAGGAACGCAAGGCGTTCAGACTCAAGTCGAGATGAAGGCACAGACTCAAAGCCACAGCCCTGCTCTTGCTGCTAAGACGTCACCGGGCGGACGGTGGGAAGGAAATGGACCTCACCTTGCACATGGTATGCAATGGCTGCTTCGCTAAAGCCACTGCGGGCCGCTCGTGCGTTCTTTATCATTCGCATGGTCTTTAAAAAGTAGCTTTCACCAATGACTGCTCCTCTTGATCCCCAGCGCCTCCTCAGCTTCCGTCACCCCTCTCCAGCAGACTACAGCCGCGGACCCCCTCGCCCTTTGCCGCCCCGCCCCTCGCTGCCGCACAAGTGGCTCCCC
Source organism: Potorous gilbertii (assembly GCA_028658325.1). Lineage (NCBI taxonomy): Eukaryota > Metazoa > Chordata > Mammalia > Diprotodontia > Potoroidae > Potorous > Potorous gilbertii. The sequence goes on along the minus strand of CM053769.1, from coordinate 328,566,033 downwards.
GACGGACCTATCGGAAATGAGCCCTCACAAGGCTCCAGGAATGGTAACCCACCTTGCCCACGCGCGTGCGCAAGTGCGCGCGCAGCGCCCCCGCCATCATGGAACGGGATTGTCGGCTTCAAGACAAGTTTTTTGTGTGAGGCCAGCGTGGACCAGCCCAGGTATTCAGGGACCCTGGCGTTTTTTTTGAGTCTCTGTGGCTGCAGCAGCCGGAGCCCGGGGCGGAGGTGGTGGGGAAGGGAGATGTGACGGGCGGGAGCGCGGGGCGGGCGCAGGGGCGGGAGGAGGGTGGCCTTCCCCTCTGCGCATGTCCGGAACCTGAGCGGAGGCTGGGGGCTGCCCCGGCTTCCTTTCTCTCCGCCAACGGAGTGCGTGTGGCCCTCCGGCCGATCTGCAGAAGGCTCACGCGGCCCGGAACGGCGGGGAGCGAGGGCCAGGCGTTTGAACCTCCGCGCTGAGAGCCTGAGGAGGAAAGGAGCACTTGAATCGCCTCTGCCGACCGAAGACATCGTCACTTTTTCCATATGTTAGTAGGAAGGAGCAGTGTAGATCCGCCCCGAACCTGCCCCGAGCCGTTTGCCTCGTTGTAGCTCCTCCATCCTTCCAAGGAGCTGGTGGTTCTCTGGGCTGATCGCATAGAACCTCAGACACCCCCCACCCCACCCCTGCCTCCGGTAAAATACACGATTTAAAAGTGACGTATTTGGGGAAGCCTTTTTCTTTACAGTTTCAGTCCATCCGATATGTGCACTTAACTCCATCCAGTTCGGAGTACTTGGGCACTCAGCTTGAGGATTCTTCCTGGGGATCTGTGTGTGTCAGATTGCCCACGGCGCTCAGTGAGTGAAATGCATCTTGTGCCGTTTGTGTGTGCAGGACCACTCGCCGTCTCCGCAGGACCCTGGAATTGAAGCTCCTGGGGCCCCTCTTCTGGTTCTTCTTGTCTCCACCCACAGCACAGCCTGGGGAAAGTCAGGACTTAGCCTGGGGTACCAGAGGGAGGATTGTCCGCCGGGGAGACCGAGCCTGAGTGTCAGAATGCCCGTCTGGACTCTAGTGACCTTGCCCCAGGGCCCTTAGCTCCATATGAAGATGGAGGAAGAATCCGTTCTATGAGGGGGTCTCCGATCTTTGGGCTGAGCCTGGAGACTGAGAGGAAGGTCCAACTTCTGTTCAGCAGTTTCTCAGTATGCTGCCTGGGAAGATCAGGAGTTGTCACAACTAAATGTGAATGTTACAATATTCTGAAAATATATGAGAGGGAGTAACTGAAAGATCTGGCACACACTGTTAAGGAAAGAAATTACAATTACCAAGGAAGAGGGAGGACTGGGAGCTTCTGGTCTAAGGACTGAGAGGTGAGATTTCCTTACTGTAGGAAAGAGGAAAAAGGATACCTAAGGTGAGATATATGGAAATTGACCTGGTGATTAGCTAATCTAATCTGTTTCCTTTCTTTCACCAGCTAGTGTCTTTACTTTCCACATACACTATTATTTCCTAATTGGTTTCCCTGCCTTCTTTCTTTGACATTTGTAATTTAATTTGTTTCCTGATGAGAGACCTTTGGGCAAACATTATCCATCCCATCTTAAAGGGGTGAAAAAATAGATGCAGAGAGGTAAATTGCTAAGAAAATTTTCATTATTAATAGAGAAACCAGGACTAGAATATAGGAATATGAAATTAAGCTATCTTTTCCTTGCACCTGTGATCTGATATAAACAATTTTATTCTTTATAAAGTGTTTCCTCCAAAGAACTAAGTAATCTGCATGTGAATTTTGTGAGTAGGCCTTGGGAAATTGGAATATTACCATTCAGTAAAGAAGTTAATGAGATGCAAAAAATAAGAAGTACTTCAAACTTCACAGATTACAGATCAGAGGCTGTAAGAAGTATTACAAGCAAAGGACAGTGTTTGGCTTGGCATAGAAAAAATGAAAAATAGCGTAGGCATTAGGCAAATCTAAAGTCAGGTGATGTGTTTAAATCTCAACTTTTTCACTTAGTATTACCTTTGATCTTAAGAAAATTGCTTAGCCTCACTGAGCTTTTACCTCATCTTGAAAATGACAGGGTTTGACTAAACAAATGGTTCTAACGGAGGATATGATATATACTCAAATAATTGTAATATGAGGTAGTATATGATGGGGGCAAATTAGAGATCAATAGGAAATCATCCTGTGACAGAAATGTTATAGAGAGATTAATAGGAATAAACATAAAGTAACATACATGAGTACTACTAGAGTGCATGCGATATGAGGATTGATTGATAGTTATTGATGTTTCAGAAATGAATCTTGGTCAGTGATTGAGATTCCTTCCACTCTACATTCAATTCTGCGTGGAATTTAGACAGTGACCTAGGAAATTTTGAGAAAGGAGAGAGTATTCTGAGGGACACTGGGTAAAGCTTCACAATCAGTCAGCATGATTTTATTAAATGTCTGATGTTTGCCATTTCTTGTAAAGGCAACACATGAGTGGGACCTTGGAGAGGGAAAAAAACCAATTTTTTAGTAGTTAAAGAGAGATGCATGAGAACAAGGAACAGTGGATATCTAATTTGGCTGGAATTTAGAAAATGAAGAAAAAGAAAATGAAATAAGGCTGGAAAAGTAAGTTGAAGCCAAGATAATCACACTTCTCTAGCACAATATAGCTTACAGAGCATTTTCACAAGAATTCTGTGAAGTTGCTATTATTGTAAGCATTTTATAGAAACAATTAGAGAAAGATTACTTGCCCAGAGACAGTAACCCAAGTCTGCCAGGATTGGGATTTGAATCCAGGTCACTTCTAACAAAATGTACACCACTTTTTCCACTTCTCTATTATTTTTCTTGATGTAGATGCCAGACAAAAGAGTTTCTATTTTATCCTTAACCTAATATAGAGCCTCTAAAAATACGGAGCAAGGTAGCAGATTAGTTGTTTTCATTAGGTTATTTTTGTCAGCTTTGTAAAGAATGGGTAGGAGAGGGGGAGGTGCTAAAATCAGGAAAACCAGTTAAGAGTCTATTATAGTAGTCTAAGCAATAGGTGATGTGAATCTTTAAAAATAAAAAAAGTTGCACGATGAATGGAAAGGCAGGACAGATTTGAGAGAAAAGCTGACAGCAGGTTGGTGAAAGGAGAGTCAAAGATGACTTCACAATCTGGACCTTGGATGATCAGGAGGATGATGGTGCTGTTAACAAAAATGTGAAATGTTAAAGGCAAAGACAGTTTTTATGAGACTGTGGTAATTAAACTGATAGGGGAAAGTATCAGATCACCAGAGGATAGAGTATATTAGAGAGAATTGAAACCAGTACAGAATCTTGGGTAAAAAATGGATGATTGAGCAAAGGAGAATAAGAAGGAGCAATCAGATAGAAAACCAAAACGAGAGAAAAGTGAGTGACAAGTCAAGGAAAGAGCATCTAAGATGAGGAGGTGGTTGAGAGACGTTAGGTAGAAAATACTGAGGAAAGGACTCTAATAATCTTGGAGAGTGCAGTTTCAGTAGACTGGGGTGGTTCTAGAACTTGCTTTGACTTACTTGTTAGTGTGCAACATTGAAATTGCCTCCAACTAGTATGTGAAAGTTTCAAGACGGGTGAACTGGTATAAGGATAGTCTCCCATATGTTCCTTTCTTATCTCCAATTCTCCCTTTTCAGGATTTTCTTTCTCCTAAAAGGGGAGCGTTAAAGAGGAAGGAATGTCCTCTGTGTTCCTGACAGCTGGTCCCCAGGTGAGTTAGGATTTCGTATGTCTGCCACTTCAGGTCTCGGGAAGTGAAAAATTTCCTTCTTTTGTTCTTGAATTCTTTTTTTAACAAGGACCTATCTCAGAACCTGAATAGCAAGTGTTTTCCTTCAAGTGACAGAACTTCATTAATAGGCTTGTGGAAGAAATGGACATATATCAGTGAAAGAAGTCATGTTAGAAACTAGTGACAAGTTTGATTGTGTTGAGTGGAACCACATTTTTAAGAGTCTTTATTAGCAGCTAGTTTAGAAGTCATACTACAAAAAATGTAAAAGCCATTTGGTGTTTTTGAGAAGGAAGGCAGTCAAAGGATGTAATTAAGCTTTGTTTAAGGAAAAACTGCTTGGGAAAAAGAGACAAGAGAGAGTGAAGAAAATGGCTGAAGGATTCCAAATGGCATAATAGTGATCTTAGGGCCAAATACTGATATGACTATCTAGATTGAGTCCCAGAGTATATAAAAGTAATAGAAACCACAGCAGCAAAAAATTTAAAGTTTATGATTTATTTCCCCACAACAACTTAATGAGGTATAGATTATATTAGCAATTTTTAGATAAGAGGTTTAAGTGAGTTAGCCAGGGCCACATACCTAGTTGTGTTACAGCTGGGACTTAAGCCCATATCTTCCAGTCCTAAAACCAGAATTCCTTTCACTATACCATACTGTCTCTAAATAAGCCTTTGTCCACTTTAAAATGTCTAAATGCTATCTTCTTTTTGGAGTGCCATGGGGTGACCATGATTCCTGTCAGAATGATGTGTCCCATTGTCCGTAACTGACATGGCCTTAAAAAAATTGTCCTGGAAGCCTAAGGTGAGAATTGGTTGCTATTTTTCTGAAAACTGGATATTTATATATCCCTGACAAGGAAACCAGATTCTCTGTTATCTCCTCCCAATGTTTGTTAAATGCATAGATTATTTTATAGTCTTACACAGTAAAACAGGCATGATGGTACTTATTTAGTTTTATCACTTTCACACTGAAGTGTCACTACCTAAAAGGACCCAAGTTTTCAGGGCTTTGATATAAAATCATATTTTATATCAAAGGATTCATATTTCCTGATATTTTCTCACAATTGGAAGGAGGATCCTCAAAGGACAGGTCTAATTAATATCTGAGTGGTAATCATCTTTACAGCATCCCCCAATCCATGATCATAAAACTTCAGCTGGAAGAAACTTTGAAGGTGAACCCAATAACCCAGTACTTCCTGATAAATAGCCTATTCCACTTACAGTTTTTTCTTTCATTGGTATCAAATCCTCAGCTCCCCCTCGTTTTTTCTAATTCTGCCTTCTATTGCCCCCAAAGCAAATCTAATCTTTGTACCATATGGCAATCGTTCAAATACTTGAAAACAACTATAATATTCTTCTCCCCACTTAAGACTTCTTTTTTCTAGACTATGTATTTCTAGTTTCTTCAACTGACCTCTCCCGACATCATGTTGAAGAAAAAATATTATTACTAGTATTATACTCTACATTTAGGCACCAGTCCTCCAGAAACAGTTTGGTATAACTTTAATCTATTTATGAGCCAGTTCTATCTTGGAGACTGAGATGTCTAAAGTGACATAGCTCCTTCATGCTTTAATGAGAGCAGTGACCACTCTTAAGACTTTGGGTAACATAAGAATCTTGAACAAGAAAAGATATCTTGAAGTGTACAGTTGGATAATATTCCAGAATTGAAAACCCTTTCCAGTACTGACTACACATTCTGTCATTCCCCTCAGCTCACTGATCAAGGCAGGGGAGTCAGAATGGTTTTCCTCCTCCCTCCATCATTCAGTAACTTGTCTTTCTTTGAGGTTCATATCTACCACCCAATTAAAATTCCTGATAGCATGTAGACCTGCAGGTCACTTCCTACCTTCTCACTGAGTTCTATACCTGGCTGACAATTTTTCTTTCCTCCTCAACTCTTGCCCTCATACTTCTGTACTTCAGCATATATAATTACTTTCCCTTAAACACCCTAACCACTTAGTTCCTCTACTTACTTGTGTACCATCACCAACTTCAATACCCCATCTCAGCTACACATAAGGATGGTCATACCTTTGATCTTGCTATCACTCACAAATGCACCACCTCCGTATTCAAGAATTCTGAAATCCCGTAATGGACAATAATCTATTTTCTTTCCACTTTTCCCTCTTCCTTCCCTTACTAAACAAAACTTGTTTTGCATCCAAACATGTCCTTCAGTCCCTTGACTTCTCTGTTCTCTCCCAGGCCACCATCCCTGCCCTGGCCACTCTCTTTTTTTTCTATATCTTGACCCCTAAGTGAACCAGTTTACCTACAGTGTCCTCCTTTCTTGAATCCTCTTATCATACCACAAACATCTGGGAAATATATATATATAAATAGAATGATAGTGTTATATTGTACATCCCAGTTCTATTATCTTTTTTTGGATGATTCTTTATACCTAACCAATTAAATTTACCAAAACCCAAATACATTAAAATCTTGATCATATTCATTTTAACTTGGTTTGTTTCGCTGGCATTAGGATTTTTATATCCAAATGTTGTATCCTTTTTGTCAGGTGTTTTCAGTATATTTTCATTTTCATACATTTCCTTCACAATGAACTTTGTGATAACTTTTAGTCATATATTGGAGGTTTCTGTTCCTAAAATTTTGGTTAAAAACATTGTATGTCTGCTTATTAAATATCAGATTATACAGTGAGAACAGAGCAGATAACATTATTTCATAGGACTTAGAACTGGAACGGGTTCTTGGAGATTATCTAATCCAGGTTTTTCATTTTAAACATAAGGAAGCTAAAGACCAGAAAGGCAAAGTGAGTTAATAGTAAATACAGCAGAAATTCAGACTGGTCTTCTCAAAGTCACTGCACTTTTTGCTATACCATGGAATCAAGGTTCACAAAATTTGGTAGGCTAGAATGATAGACCAATTAAATGGGGGAAAATATACAATTCTGCATAGAGGTTCAAAAAAATTAGCTGAGTAACATCCCAAGACAATAAACATAATGACAAATTCAGTTGTCTATAATTTTACATGACTAAGCACAGTATAGATGTACCAGTGACAAGGCACACAAAAAACTGATGCATTCCTAGCAAAAGAGGTGAAACTTGTACTTTACTTTGCCCTTATCAGACCATATCTCAGATAAGGTGTTGAGTTTAATGTACCTGTTTTAAGAGGGACATTGACAAAAGTAAATGTCAAATTAGTTACTCTGTGGGCACTAAAGGATAGAATTTAGATTAATTATGTATGTTAAATGAATGCATTTCAGATCAAAGGAAGAATTTTTTTTTTTATAAACCACAAATAATTGGAATGGGCTATCTTCTATTGTGAATTGTCCCATCATCAAGAGAGTTTAAACACAGGCTGGACAACTAGCTGTCAACTACAAAGAGAGACAGTTTTGTACATTGGGTGGGAGTTAGGAATTACGACCTTAAGTTAATTACGACTCTAAGAATATAGAATTCTTCTCTGAAATTTTATACTACATCAATCAACCTCAGTCTCTTTTCTGAACACTCATGCATTTAATTAGAATTTTTAAGCACTTGCCTATACTCTTTAAAATTATGCCATGTTTCTAAATTTTCTTTTTTTGTAACACTCTGTTCCTTAAGGGCAGAAAATACACTTTTCTTTCTTGAGGGAAGGGGATGCCATAGTTTTGTACAGTACTGTATACACAGTAATAATAAATGAATACCTGATTTGGAAGATTCAGAATTCTAAACATAATCAGAACTATTTCCTATGAATCTTACCTACATCCTGTGATGCTTCTGACTTTCCCCCATTCTTCAGGAGTGGGGGGGTAGGAGGGAGTGATCTCAGGCTGAATAACTGTATTTTACTACTTCAGGAATCAGTGACATTCAAGGATGTGGCTGTGGACTTCACCTGGGAGGAATGGGAGGAACTAGATGTTGCTCAAAGAGACCTCTACAGGGATGTGATGCTGGAAAACTATAGGAATATAATCTCACTAGGTAAGGAAAGAACCACATTTTTATGTGACTTGTAATATCCCTTTTTCTCAATTTTTAAAAAGCAATGTGGACTTCTGAAAAGTTTCAGTTGAGCCTCTGAATCTTAGAGATCTGAAATTCCCTAACACCTTGTAGTCCCCAAAACATTGAAAATTGTAAAAAATGCTGTATGTTACAGTTAAAATGGGGAGCTTCATTGATTCCATGAGGCTGCAGTTTTTTTCATCCTTCAGAAGTCCTGAAGATTAATCCATGGGATTTCATCCTGTGATAGTTCTATATCCTATGACAAAGTATCCAAGTCTCTGTCTTTTCCCTGTGAGTAGGGACTCAGGTTTCTAAACCGGAGGTGATCTTCTTGTTGGAACAAGGAAAAGAGCCCTGGATGGTGAAGAGAGAAATTCCAACAATCATCTGTCCAGGTGAGTAAGTGAAAATTAGGTAGGAAAGAAATCACTTACCTTCTTAAGGGGTAGTATCTTGTGTTACTTGGGTAACTCTTGGAGCTTTTCAGTTCTATTAAAGATCTAAGCCATTTGCTATGTTTTTATCACATACTTTAATTGTATAATCTCTTAGAATTGGAAGGGATCTTAGATGTTATCTAGTTCAGTTTGCACATACAGGCAAATATTGTAAGTATTTTCTAGATACTTAGCAGATAATTATCCAGCCATTGCTTGAATCTTGATTATATTGAATATTGATGTAGTACTTAATTTATTTGTGAAGTAGCATGTCTTCATTTTTGGACAGTTTTGTTAGATAGTTTTTTCTTATATTCAGTGGATCCTAATTTTTCCGTTGGAATAAAGCAAAATGAAATTAAATCCCCCTTCCATAAAACTGCCTTTCATTTATTTGAGGACCAGTATCATATTCTTCTTAAGTGTTTTTTTTCCTTGTCTTTCACTGCATCTCTCCAGTTTCAGAGGTGTCCCTTCCTTCTAAATCTGACTCTTTCCCTATGTTCTGGTTTTTATCTTTTACTGGTTTTCCAAGGACCTTGACCTGGTTATTTCTTCTAATCTTCAGTTTCTCCTTATTCATTGGTTCCTACTGTTTTTTTTATTCCTTTTGCTGCCAAATTCCTCTCCCAAAAGGCTACATTAATTGCCTTATTTCATATTCATGTAATCTTTACAATCTGATTTTGCAGTTCAACCTCTTCTAGCTATGTGTCATGGTCAGTTTACTTTAACCTATTTGAACCTTACTTTCCTCATCTGTAAAAAAAAAAATATGACAAGAAAGAATAATTTCACTGTCTCAGTAAGTCAACGTTTATTAAGCACTTACTCTATATACCAGACACTGCTAAGTTAATGGGATACAAATATTAAAAAAAGCTTCTGCCCTAAAGAAACTTCACTCTGATGGGGGAAGACAACACACAGAAGGAAGCTGAAAGCAGGGAGGGCAAGGATGGGAAAGGTACCTAACATGAGAGCATGGTGGAAGAGTCAGAGAAGTCTTAAGTAATATAGCCAGATAAGAAATGAAGAAATGTTTTGAATTGAACTGTCTCCTTAAATGGAGGTTTTGGAATTCATTGTTACACCCTCCAATCTATTTCACAGCATTGTAAGGAAAATACCTTAGAGTATTATATATATGATATATATATATATATGTGTGTGAGTGCGCGCGCGCGCGCATGTGTGTGTGTTGCTAAAAACAAAATCATGGACTCTTAAGAATTGGATGATAGCTCAGGGGTTCTCTTTCTCAGCCCCTTCCTGAAGCGTATGTCTCATAACATGTCCAACAAATGCTCATTCAACATCTTGAGACCTTCAGTGATGGGTAACTTAATTCTGAGGTGGTCCATTCTATTTTTGGACAGGTTTATTTTTAGGCATTATTTGCTTGGGTTGAACATACATGTAGTCACCAAGGTGGGTTTCTGATATTCTAAATTAGGAGAAATTTGAAAATGTGGTGACACAGGGTAGGAAGTAAGCAGAGAATATAAGAAAGAAATTTGAGGTCAGTAGTATCAACCCACAAGGAAATATACAATGGGAAGAAGGGCCCTGAATGTAATTGGAATTTGTAAATGCTTTAATCTAAATTCATTCCTTATTCTTACAGGAGAGAGATATCATAAATGTGATACATGTGAGAAGAATTTCAAACATATTTCACGTCTAGTTAAACATCAGAGAATTTGTACAGAGAAGAAATACTCTGACCTTAATGACAATGAAAAATCATTTTTACAGCAGAACCAGCATTCTCAAAATCAGAACATCTGTACTGGAGAGAAACCTCATAAATGTAATGAATGTGGGAAAGCCTTTAATAGAACTGCACACCTTAAGCTGCATCAGAGAATTCATACTGGAGAGAAACCCTATCAGTGTAATGAATGTGGGAAAACCTTCAACCAGAATGCACACCTTACTCAGCATCGGAAAGTTCATATTAGAGGTGATCCTTATACATGTAGTGAGTGTAAAAAGACTTTCCGTCACCCTTCATCCCTTGTTCAACATCAGAGAATTCATACTGGAGAGAGACCTTATAAATGTTATGAATGTGGATTAACTTTCAGGCTATATGTGTATCTTACTCTACACCAGAGAATCCATACTGGAGAAAAACCCTATAAATGTAATGAATGTGGGAGAACTTTCAGATTGCGTTCAATCCTCAATCAGCATCAGAAAATTCATACTGGAGAAAAACCCCATAAATGTAATGAATGTGGAAAAGCCTTCAGTCGAATATCATTCCTTACTGGACATCAGAGAATTCATACTGGAGAGAATCCCTATGTCTGTAAAGAGTGTGGAAAGGCCTTCAAACAGAGATCATCCCTTAACCAGCATCGGAGGATCCATACCGGAGAGAGACCTTATAAATGTAATGTCTGTGGAAGAGCCTTCACTGGTCGGACACAATTTAAGCAGCATTACAGAAGGCATACTGGAGAGAGACCCTATAAATGTAATGAATGTGGAAAAGCCTTCAGTGGGACACCATTCCTTAAAAGACATCAGAAGCTTCATACTGGAGAGAGACCTTATAAATGTGATAAATGTGAAAAGACTTACAGGCTGGAAGAAAACCTTGTGCAGCATCAGAGAATTCATTCTAAAGTGAAACCTTACAAATGTATTGAGTGTGGGAAAGCCTTTGCCTATAGAACATGCCTTACACGACATGAAAGAATACATAATAAAGAGAAATCCTGTGAATCTGGGAAAACTTCCAATCAAATTTTATATCTTACCCAACATCAGAGAAATACTAGAAAGAAATCCTATGAATGTACTAATTGTGGGAAAACTTTCAGTTACAGTGCAGCCTACACTAGACATCAGAAACTTCACAGTGGAGAATAGCCATGTGAACAAAGGAAACACTGCTTTTAGTTCCTGTGATTTTATCTGAAGTTGAAAGACAAAAGTCCCTTTTACTGTTTCATTTCTCTCTACCCTATGCATTTTGGCTACTACCCAGAAGTTGCCAAGTTGAGTACATATGATTGGGAAGTGTGCTATTCTGCAGAGGAAAATGATCAACATTTACTTGAGACATTGTAAGAAAAACTTTTATTAAAACGATTAAACCTCATTCCTTAAGGAAACTTAATAGGAACTTTTTAGAACAGTGGAAATGAACAAATATTGTCACACTTAAATTATATTATTGAAAAACTGTGATATAAACAAAAATATAAACCAAATGTTTTGTTCACATATGCATAATTATAATTGGAAGCTACATTCCTGATAGAACTGATGCTGAATGTTTCATGGAAGTAACAGATTTTATTTAATGAACCATATGTGGTTGATCTTTACAAACCCAAGCTAAACTGTGTCACAATATAACACACTAACAAATTGTAAAGAAAATTATGAATTTAGGAAGTGAATTGAATATTGGGTCAAATTTTCCCTCTTTTGAGGTGAAAGGAAAAACTTGAATTTTATGTGGTAATTCTTTTATAATCTCTTATTTGAGGTAGGGACAGTATTTTTTTTAATCCCAGTTTTTACATAAGAAAGAAGTGGATCACTAAAGTCTACTACCAATTATCAGGCATGTTTTATTGACTGAGAGTGAACTGCAAATTTTAAGTCAATGAATGAAGCTTAAGTCATTTTGTTCATATTGGTGAAACTCAAATTAAGTGGTAGCTTTCTTTAATGATTCATTCTCTTCTGTAAACAATGAAGGAAGCAATTTCTTAGGGAGGAAATATCCAGACCTAATGAGATCATGGGCTAAGCTAGGCATAGGAGCTTTTATTTAAAGTTTAGATAATATTTCATACCTACCTAATGTAGTATGACTAAGTAGTTCTCTGTCATAAATAACTTTATCTTTCTATATTATTTCCAAACTTGTATATTCATGTTTTGGCAAACACAAAACACTGAAAAGATGGTATTGTGAAAGGACTGAGATATATATCATCTTTTCAATATACTCAGGAATTTAGCTTGGTTAATTTTACTAGTGGAAATAGATATTGCAGAACAAAATAGATTTCATTCCCTTTGGGTGATATTAACAGCAAAAAGAAAGTTTTAAATGTCAACATAAATTCAATATAAGTTTTAATAAGAAGCAGTCACAGCAACAGTGCTTTCTAAAATCACAATTTTTAAACCATCAATAAAATCACAAATTTTAAACCATCAATAAAATTTAACTTGGCCATTGTCACTTCAGATGTGAGATACTTCTGTGATGATTATTAATGAATGGACATAGTACAGAAGGAACTGAATTCTATTGTTGACATTCTGTATAAAGTCTCAATGAAATAATAGGATAGTTTTCAAGTTTTTCTTGGAGAGGCAAAGAATTGATGCAGAGTTGGTTTTACTGTGTCCCCAAAGGCAACAAGATGTTTCCTGGAATATTTGGTCATTTCATACAGTAATGTTCATGGAAAGTGCCAGGAGACCATTATGCACCAACATCTATTACAGAGGATGGAAGAGATAGAGATGATATATGGGTATATATACATACTAGATCCTCTGAGTCAAGAGTTCATAATTTGTGTGTGTGTGTGTGTGTGTGTGTATGTGTGTGTGACGACCCCCTTTGATTATCAGCTGAACTCAAGGCCACAGAGTATTGTTTATAAGTGCATAAAATAAAATGCCTATGATTATAGACATATGGCTTCAAATTAAATAAAAATATAATTTGATACATCAATATGAATGGATAGAGGTGAGGATGGCAAAAAAAAGTTGGTACATATGGTCTAGCAATAAAGAGGTCAAAGACATTACACTGAAACCTCACATTTATGAAAAACAATCTAAAAGTAATAGATTTGATGAACACTAACATTTTTAATGGAATTATTTTGGCAGGAAACAACTCAGTGATGTGGAAGTCATTTCTAAATTATCTGTATACTCAGACTATTGGATTATTAGAGCAAAGATCAAATTTAATACAAAACTAGAGAAAAGAATAAAAATAGAAAAAATACTATTAAGCCTGCCCAGTTTAAATACATTAATTTGTATCCAAAAAGAAATAGAGGAAAACACATTGGCACCAATTATGTAATATAATGTAGGTATTTAACTAATACAAATCAGATGTCGTAATTGGACCAAAAGGGCCTGCCAACCATTTAATCAACGTAACACATGCCTTGCCAAGCAGAGAGATGTAATAGCCAGGGTAGCACTTATTTAGAATACCAATTCATTTTTAAGATTCTGGAGAGAAAGCTGATGGAAGGTTGAGCAGCATCAACTCAAACAGAAGCAATTGAAGTATAAAGAAGTTTAAATATACTTGGCAAGAGGCCCATAAACAAAGGTATCTAATGGGCGTTTAAGGATACAGCTTGAAGAAAACAAATAGAAGAGAGCTGAAACAAGTTGATATACAGAAAACAAAATTGGAAGGGGGAAAAGGTTGTAGATAGCAAGTCTACCTAAAGAATCCTAGATAATTCAGTCAAAAATAATTGAAACAACTTTAGCAAAATAGGATATTAAACCCATGTGACTCCATATTTTTTGTAAACTACCAACAAAATGTATCCAGAAGATTTTTTTTTTTACTTCTGTTCAAAATTAATAGATTATATAAGATATTTGGGAGTCCACTGATCAAAACACATGGGCACTATATGAATCTAACTACAAAACACTATAGGGAAAAAAAATTGGAGATACTTTTCATTCTTGGAATGTGTTGATTTTAAAACCATTTACCTGTGTTAGGTAATATTTAATGCTAGTAACATTTATGTAATGCTATCCCAAACTAAGGATTATGTTATAGACCTGGGGGAAGAAAAAAGAAATGACATCTGGAGAAACAAATGGACAAGGATCTCAAGGGCAGTAATAAGTAGGAAGGAAAGGAGGCTTGTACCAAATACGAAACTACCATAATGTCATCAGAATTATTTATTCATTAAAAAGTAGAAGAGTTGATCAATGGAACATAATAGGTACACAGTTGTATAGGTGCAAGTGCACATAGTGGCACAGTTTTCAGTAAATCCAAAGACTTCCAATTACTCGGGGAAAAGGAATCATGTGACAAAAACTGCTGGGAAAACAGCTCATTCTGGTAGAAATTATATTTAGCCTAGTATCTCATCATATACAGGAAAAATTCCATTGGATGCAACCTAGACATAAAAGTTTGTATCATAAATTGAGGAGCAAGGAAGAAAATGGTCTTCTCAACTAAAGGGAAGAGTTCTGACTATACAATGAGTAGAATCACAGAAAATAAACAATCATGAAGGGAAACTACCCCCACCTCCGAAGAAAGGAAGTAATCATTGTAGCAAGTTTTTCAGATCAAGGTGGAGTGAGAGCCAGGTTTTTTTAATGGTCAATAGATAAGGCCAGTCAATTTTCAAAGAAAAATCATGCTATCAACATTTACGTGATAAAAGTGTTTCAAAGCTCTAATGAAGTTATGGAAATTAAAACATCTCTGATGTTCTACCTCACATGGATTAGATTGGCAGGCATGACAAGAATAGAAAATAGAGGAGAAATAATTTTTTTCAAACTCTCACAACCCATGCTTCTTAACTTCTTTTAAGCATATCAAATAATTCTGAGCAGGATAACCAACAATAACACAGTGAGTCATATTATCAGCCCTGAGTAACAGGAAGAGAGAAATTCAGGTCTGCAGACATTGAAATAGGGCTTGCTTGCAGCATGACAGGGCAGAAATACCATTGGCTATGGGCCAATGGAGGTGTGATGGTAGTGGCAGCACCAGGAGCACCCAATGCTCAGAGTTAGTAAGGAGACTGAACTCTTGGTAAGAAAGAAAATCAAGAAGGACCTCTGTGCTAGTACTGGGTTTAGGATTGAGATATTATTAGGCAATAATATTTGACAGTTCCATTGTCCAGTAAGTACCCAGTTCCCAGGTTATAGTTCCAGGGTGGAGAGGAGCAGTTGTAGTCACAAAAGAGCAGAGACCCTCCTTGGATATGGGTCACAGGTCTCTCTGGAAGAGAAGAAAGGCTATGGTCACAAAGGACCAGGAATCCTTTAAGGGCCAGAGTGCAGACCAGAAGAACAGTGACTAGACCAAAGCCCAAATCATACCACTTTGGAAACGTGAAAACCTAAAAGCCTCCAGATTTAGCTGAAACAGGACATAAAAGCCTGAAGCTCAGGTTAGTAACCTTCTTTTCCCCAGAAGAAAGCAGAGCCCAACTCAAACATAAGGTCAAAAGTCATGAAATAGGCTGGAAAATGAGCAACTTCCCCCCAGTACACAACAAAAAGAAAAAAGAACCTAAACATAAAAAGTCATTTATAGCGAAAGGGAAGCACAAGAAACAAACTCAGAAGACAATGACTTTAAATCATCCATAAGTAAAGCCTCACAAAAAAAAAATTGCAGTTTGGACACAAATCCAACAGGAATTCCTAGAAGAGAAAAAGTTTTGTTGTGTGTGTGTGGTGTTTTGTTTTTTGTTTTTTTTTAGGCAAAAACATTTTTAGAATCAAGAGTGATAGTGGAAAAATTAGAAAAATAAATGAAAGCAAGGCACAAAAATTATGAAGAGAATTAACACCTTGGCAAAGAAAAAAGGCATAAAAATACTCAAGAAATATGGGTACCAAAAGGTACTAAAAACTTCTTGGAAATCAGTTGGCCAGTTGATAAAAGGGTGCAAGATACTAGAGAAAAGAACACCTTAAAATTCAGAGTTGGCCAAATAGTACAACTTCAGTGAAGAAAATACCTCCTTAAAAATTAGAATTGATCAAGCAGAAGCTAAAGACTTCATGAAACATTGAGACAAAAAATAAAGTCAAAATATTGCTTATTGAATATACTAGTAATTGCTGTTGTAATAATTTTGCTTTATTATAGTGTTCAATACTTCTCAATACTTGTATCTATCTGTGAGAATACCTGCCAGAAAACATAAAAATGTCCTGAGAAGAAAATTATATGATACATGAAAATGTAATTATAGAGGCACATATGTGGTTTTGATCACAGGGGTGACTGTGGAAAGAGATTTTTCTGGCTCAGGACTCTTGCTGACACTGTGATAAGAGAAGAACTGAGATGAAAAAGAAACTGACTCAGAGTTATTGCCTTCACTATAATAAGAAGAAGACACTGGGGGCCGCTAGGTGGTGCAGTGGATAGAGCACCAGTGCAGGAGTCAAGAGGACCTGAGTTCAAATCTCATGTCAGACACTTGACACTAACTAGCTAGGTGACCTTGGGCAAGTTACTTAACCCCAATTGCCCCACCCTGGATCATCTCCAGTCATCCTGATGACTCCTAGATTCAGATGGCTCTGGAGGAGAAGTGAGGCTGGTGACCTTGCACAGCCCTCCCTCACCCAAAACAAAGTCAAGTGCAAGTCATGTCATTATTTCTCTGATGGCATGGTCTTCTTTGGCAGCAAAGGACAAACACACAGAAAGAAGACACTGACTCTGTTACACCAACTTGGCAATCAAAATTGAGAAACAAACTGCAGTTCCTATTCTGACCCTTCTGAGGCAGAAGAAGTCCTCATATTCCCCCTTCTGATAAACTCCATTGTACCCATTCTGCTTATGTATTCACTTTCTCTATAAAACTACTAAATCTGACATTGTAGTAGAGCTAGAACTAGAAGGTCTAGGCCAAGGATGGGGAACCTGAAGCATTGAGACCATCCAGGTCCTTGGGTGCAGTGTTTTGACTGAGTTCAAGTTTAACAGAACAAATCCTTTTCTTAAGGGGATTTGTTCTATGGAGTTTGAATTCAGTCATAGGGCCACACTTGAGGGTCTATATGAGGCCTCTAGGTCAGGTTCCTCACCCCGGTAGGCTCTCAGACATTTTTTTCATATAGGTGAGCTTGTACTCTGAGCATAAATAAAAATTGCAGATAACTATCTCTGTCTCATTGATTTGTTGGTTGGCATCTACCACCAATTAATGAACCTCTTGGATAATTTTATTATACACTACACTAGAAATTTTGGGGATTTTCCCCTTGGGACTCTTGATTGAGCTAACAACACAGTCCCAAGGGAAGATCTTCTTTACAATATATTGTCTGATTTCTCATTTGCTATCAACTTGTGTAAATGATTTTCTTTGCTATTTGCTATGTATGTGTTTGATTGAAAGTGATTCAAGCCTTGGATATAGAGCTTGAGGTTCCCCTTTTCCCATTATGAACAGTAAACCAGAGTTTGGTTGAACCTGAAAACTACATCCCCTGTACTAATAATTTGTAAGGGAGCAGAAATCAAATTCTAGCCTTGTCCCTCTTCTCAGGAGAGCAGAGTGCCCAGTTGCTCTTGGTGCTGCTTGGGGCCACTGGAGAAAGGTGGGAGAATAAGGAACTGGACATGTCTGTTCTGCCTCCTTTAGAGCCACACAATGATATCCCCATGATACATGTGGAGGATCACTTTGTTTATATAAAATTTAGAAAGAACTTCACATATATTATCACGTTTAATCCTCAAAGCAATCCTCAAAGTGAAAATAGAACCAAAAGAATAATATATACTATGTCTATAAGGTAAACAAAATCAGTACTGAAAGGGAACAAAACTGCCCAAATACAATGATCAATGTTAATTCTTTATTGTAAAGTTAAAAGTCATCCTTTTTTCTGTTAGTCATCAAGAAAGTAATTGCTTTTTGAAGGGATGTACTCTCTAGGAGTGTTTGTTTGGGTTCAAAATAAAATGTGTCAATACATTTAAAGAAAAAACTTTTTATTCTGAATTTAACACCAAAAAAACACATTTTTATATATATAAAGTAGAACAGAAAATGAGAATTATATGTGAAACCACACATCTCTTAACATATATCTTGATTTTTAAAGTATAATAAATTCAGCATTTACTTTCAAATATGTCTTGCTTGTTTGTTTCCTTCTGAACTTTATTCTGTTCTTTTTTGTGCATTTTTAAAAAATGCTTTAATGGTCCTCAGCTCTATTACCAAAAAAACTCTAAAGCATAGATCTGGTAATAACCCCTTCCTATTCAGTAAACTCCACTGGCTCCATGTAAAAGCAAGCACCCCAACATACACAGCAGGGCCTGCTATTCCAGGTTCTTAGATTGATTTTTAAAAGGAAAGAAACTTTTGAAGGCTCAACAGTCACTTTAATCAAGCACATATTTCATTCACTTAGTTCAGGGTAAAAATCAGCACCCTGAATTTCAGAAAAAATACAAAGAAATAATAATCAATAGACAAGGCTTCCAAGTGTCTGACTGTAAGCAATACATACATGACAGATCAGCAGACAGATAACTGTCTGACCATACATACATAGTTACCAGAGAGAGAAGCACAACATCTGGATTTTCAAAGCCAGGGGGCTCCTTAGCAGCTGCCCCAGAGTCTCATCTGGCCAAACAAACGCTTCCAATGAGTAAGTCCCAAAAATAAAACCTCACCTCAGATTCTTTATACACTTTTCAGAGCCAGATGGCATCACAACCTTTGAGAACCAGTGCCACTTTAGAAAATTAACAAAAGATGTAGGCCTCTTCTAATCAAGCTTTCCTTAATGAGCAGGCCCATTAATGGGTGGAGAAGATATTTAATCTCATTAGCATTACACTCCCTGTTACCTCCTAGATCAAATAAGAATTCTTCTTCTTGGCATTCAAAGCCCTTTACAACTTGGTTCCCTCTTACTTTTCCAGTCTTCATACACCTTATTCCCTGCCACATATTCTATGATTCAGGGACATTGGCCTCTTTGCTAT
Organism: Potorous gilbertii; assembly: GCA_028658325.1. Lineage (NCBI taxonomy): Eukaryota > Metazoa > Chordata > Mammalia > Diprotodontia > Potoroidae > Potorous > Potorous gilbertii. The sequence goes on along the minus strand of CM053769.1, from coordinate 328,547,016 downwards.
TCTTCACACAAGATATTCCATCTCTTGACTCCAGGCATTTTCATTGAATGGTCTCCTTACCCGGAATCCTCTCCCTTCATCTCTCGCTTCTGCCTTCCCTGGCTCCTTTAAGTCCTAGCTAAAATTTTACTTTCTATGAAAAGATTTTCCTGATCCTTAATGCCTTCTCTCTATTGATTAACTCCAATTTATTTTGTGTGTGTCAAGCAAAACAAATCTATACATTGACCATATCCAAAAACATATATCTCATTTTGCATATTGAGACCATCACCTCTTGGAAAGAATAATTTATTTTTATCCTCTGGGGTTATGGTCAATCATCGATTAGAGTTCTTGTCTTTCAAAATCATTTCTCCTCGTCACGTTTTCATACACACACACACACATCTATAGTTCTCTAGTTCTGTTTATATTGTTCTATATCCATTCATACAACTCTTTTGAGGTTTTCTAAAACTATATAATCATTTCTTACATCAAAAAATAATATTCCATTACATTCATATGTTATAAGTTGTTCAATCATTTCCCAATTGATAGGCACCCTATTTTCTAGTATTTTCCTAGAATAAAATATGCTGTTATAAATATTTTTTGTATATATAGATCCTTTTACTCTTTCCTTGATCTTTTTGGAGTATAGGCCTAGTAATTCTATAGCCGGGTGAGGGGGTATGCACAGTTCAGATAATTTGTGGGTATTGTTCCAAATTACTTTGTATAATGGCTCCATTTCACAGCTGTATCAACAGTATATTGGTTTGCCTCTCCTTCCTCATCTCCTCCAACAACTGTCATTTTCATTTCTGTCATTTTTTTTTGCCAGTGAATTGTAAAGTAGAACTTCACAGTTGTTTTCATTTGCATTTCTCGTAAAAAATTTGGAGCATTTAAAAAATATGGATATAGATAGCTTAGATTTCTTCCTTTGAGAACTTCCTGTTCATATTATTTGATCTTTTGCCTTTTGAGGAAAGACTGCCATTTTTGAAATATATTTGAGTCAATTCCATATTTTGGAATATGGAATTTTATCAGAGAAACATACTGCAAAGATTTTTCACAGTTGACTATTTCTCTTGTAACTTGTAACTTGATATTGTTTATGCAAATATACTTTAACTTCGTACAATAAAAAATTTCCATTTCATTTTCTATGATCCTCTCTGTTCATGAACACTTTCCCTATTCATAGTTGTGAAAGTGAGAAGAACTAGGAAATTATTCAGTGAAGGACATTGGATTTGGATTTGGTATATTGATGTTAGAGACTTGTTTTTTTCTAACCATATTGAAAAAAGACAATCAGCAAAAAAAGTCAGCATTGATTCTGGGACATTAAATAGGATGCCAAGGAATAAGAAAAGTTATTCCTCTTCTCCCAAACTGGACTATCAGCTACTCCCCAAACTTGGAATTCTCCTTTTCTTATCTTTGCTTTTATACAGGCTATTTTTTATGCTTGGAGTTTACTCCCTCCTCACTTCTATCATTTAGAATCTTTAGATTCCTTCAAATTTCCTGCTTCACACAATGGATCTCACCCACAGTTCTCTTCTCAATATAATGTAAACATAACAATTAGCAGCCTGCCAGGTTGCAGGCAGGTGTTACTCTTCTGTTGTAGAGACAGACAATTCCTTTCTAATTCAATTCAACAAATATTTAAGCCCTTTGCAAGGCAATGGAAATACAAAGAAAAAAATAAAATAGTCCCTGCCCTCAAGAATTTTTACATTTCACTGAGTAGATAAAATGGAATGGAAAAATAATTTTTTAAGAGTTTACTATATGCCAAGCAATATACTTAGTGCTAGGAAAGTAAGGGAATGACTAGGACTATCATGCCATCATAGGAAACTATAGACCTTTCCTTTCCTCAACCCAGTCCTTACTATTCCATTGCCTAGTTCCCACAAAATGCTGGATACTCAATCTCAACTAAAATGTTGAAAGCCCCTTCCTAATTCTGCATCCACTCTGACCCTCATATTCACTGTCCTCTTGGTTAAGGACAGTCTGTCTTGTCATTACTTACCAAAGTCCTTGGGGTCTTGTCATCTTCGCTGAGTCTTTCTCCTCCATTTGCTTTGCCTTTCCATTTGCTTTGAACTGAACACTCTTTTAAGTGCTGTCTTTCCCCAATTAGAGCATGATCTTCTTGAGAGGAAGGATTCACTTTTCTTGCTTCTCTATCACTTAACATAGTGCTTGGCACATAACAAAAACCTATTAAAGTATTTTTCATTCCATTCTGTCCCATAAGTGAAATATAAACTCCTTAAGGGGAGGGACTATTTTGTTTTATTCGTTGTATTTCCTTCACTTAGCAAGGGTTCAAATATTTGTTGAATTACAAAGGCTGTGTCTGCTACAGAAGAACAGTCATCTTTGGAAGCAGCAGGAGTAATAAGTTTTGCTTCAAAGAATCTGATTGTCCTTCCACTTCCATAAGTTCATATTGCAAAGAAGTATTGGCTATAATGCATGTCATTCTGGCAAAATGTAGAAATGCGTATGCATAGAGTTTTTGGATAGAATTGTGCCCTAATTCCATTGTCCTTGGTGAGAACTGTGGATCCAAGATGTCAGGGGAAATGTAGTTTCCTCATCAGCTCCTGGGCTGCTTGATAAAATTACCTCCTGGTGATTCATTCATCCCTTTGCTTTCTTCTCTTCATTCTATATGTTGCAGGGAGATCTCAGAAGTGTTTTCTTTTCCTTGATCCTCTCACTGAGTGGGGCAGAGAGGAAAGGAATCCCCCAAGCCAGAATTATTGTCCTTTCATCAAGCTTACCCACCCTCTCAGCTAGGCCAGTAAGGTCCTTCCCAGCCCTAAATCTGTGATCCTTTCATTGCAATGTCAAAGGTGGAGTAAC
>CM053769.1:328507996-328543633 GCA_028658325.1 Potorous gilbertii | reverse complement strand
AGTTGAGGAAACCAAATCCGTGGGGAGACTAGGCAGAAGATGGAAAGTACGCTCTTTGGGGCTGGGTGAGGCCGAGAGGGTGCTTTAAGGAGCGTAAGGAGCCAAGGAAACAAGATCTGATTCGGGGAGAGGAAACGACGTCTGATCTGCTAGAGACTTGAGCGATCCGCGGGAACCCAAGAGATCCAGCTTCCAGCCACACTCGCTGATTTCCCAGGAGAGCACCTCCACCGAGGGCGTCGCCTCGTTTCCTAACAGCAGTCATTCTTTATTCTCTCTTGCCACCGTCCACCTATAAACCAGGTGCCGAGCCATTCCTGCCTCTAGGCTTCTCTCACTTTCAGCCACTTTTCTTTACTCACTTCTCACCTAGATACGCCTTCCTAATCTGCCTCCCTCCTTTCGGTCTTTTCTGTAGCTGCTGAAGTGATATTCCTAAAGCATAGCTCTGCAACTGAAAAGTCCTTCATCAAACATTTTTGTTATTTAGTCTGCCCAACGTTTCAGTCCGTTCCATTCTTCATGACCTCATTTGGGGTTTTCTTGGCAGAGATACTAGAGTAGTTGGCCATTTCCTTCTCCAGCTGATTTTACAGATGAGGAAACTGAGGCAAACTGAGTTAGATGACTTGCCCAGGGTCACACAACTAGTAAGTATTTGAGACTACATTTGAACTCAAGAAGATAAGTCTTCCTGATTCCAAGACCAATGTTCTATCTACTCTGCCACTTAGCTGCCCCCATTATTGCCTTAACACTTCTAAATAAAAGGTGCTCCTCAAACTGCCACCACCTTCTACAAAAAAAAGCCTTTTCAGACCTCCTTTAATGCTAGTGCCTTCCCTCGGTTAGCTCCAATTTATCCTGTAAATGTCAGCAGTACATAGTTATTGTATGTTTTCTCACTCATTAGACTGAACTTCTTGAAAGCTAGGGACTGTTTGGTTTGGTTGTTTTTTAGCCTTTGTGTCTCTGGTGCTTAGTACAATGCCTTGCACATAGTAGGTCCTTAATAGAAGGGAATAAGCATTTATATAGCACTTAATACAAACTAGACAAATACTTTACAAATAATCTCAATTGATTCTCACAACCTTGCAATATAAGTGCCCTTATGTCCATTTTGCAGTTGAGGAAACTGAGGCAAACAGACGTTAAAGGACTTCCCTGAGATCGCACAGTTAGTAATTGTCTAAGGCAGTATTTGAACTCGTCTTCCTTACTAGGCCCAGTGCCCTACGCCTAGAGATGAATATATATATCTGATACCCTTCGTTGTTCTTTTTCCTGTTCCTCAAGGAGAAATTTAAAAAAAAATTTTTTTTGATTCTTTTTCTTTTGTTAAATATTTATGGGGTAGGTTAGTGTAATAACTCAGTTATGTAACAGTTTATGGTTACAAAGAGTCTTCATCATTGGATTTATTATCTCATTTGATCCTGACAATAGCACTGTAATTGTGAAAATATTAATATATATGAGTATTATCCCTTTATAGAGTAAGAAACCAAGACTGAGGAGTCAACACACTTTGCTGGGATAGAAAGACTTGAACCCAGGTCTTCTGAGTCTGAATGCAACTAAATCACATCTATGCTAACTTATGGAGAATACAATTATGAATAGGATAAGGCCTTTACAGCTAGCATTTACTGTATTTCACCATATTAAGTGTTACAGATTTCATACCAAATTTTTGCAAAATAGTGGGTGTGACAATTATATGAAGCTTTGGTTGTTGGTATTACTTAAAAATCATTTATTGCTAAACTGTCTTTTCATGGTTTGTTTAGATTGTTTCAGTACTAACAGTATTATCACTTAACCCAAGGAAGAGCCATAGATGCAGGGGATTTTCTTGATAAAGGTACTGGAATGGTTTGCCACTTTCCTCCGCAGTTCATTTTATAGATGAGGAACTGAGGCCAACAGGGTTAAGTTTAAAATATTATTGAAATTATATTAAAAATATTAAACACAATATACATTCATACAAAGATGAAGGTCCTTGGCAACCATATCTTCAGATTATAGAATCTTCATTCTTATTACGTGTTGCTGAAGGAGCTGGAGGACATTATATCATGACCTCCCCCACTTCCATCTGTAATAATGCAAGTTAGGAAAAGGATACTTAGAGCTAACATGGGCTACATGTACCAACTGGGTCTACTACAAATATATTATATCAACTGAGCCCTCACTACACTGAGACAGTCATTTCACTTCCTAATCAAGTCACTATCCCACTCTCCACAGCAGCTATCCCAAGTTTTCTAGTCTTTCCTCAAACTTCCCATAGTACCCCTCCCCTGACCTCTTAGCTTTGGATATGGCTCTTACATAAAAGCCTCTACTTGCCAAGGGTATTCATGTACCCACTGTACTGATGGTATGATGTTGACTGGGTCAGACAAATCCACAGTAGCAAGAAGCCCTAGATAGGTGACTCATATATAGGATTCTTCTCCTCCAGGGCTGCCTATAGTAGTGAAAGATCAAATTTAAGAAAAGCCACATTCCAGGTTGCCCAGTAAAGTGTTTGGGAATACAGTGGATAAGAACATGGATGATTCTGGACGCAATCTAGAATACCACCCAGGGGGAGAATATTTTTGAAAATTCATTTGGTCCTTCACCTGTCCTAAACTGAAAAAAAATGACATTTCTCCCATCTTAGGGCAAGATACCTGCTACTATTAATAAACAGCTCAGTCATCGTGCTCCTGACTATCAGGAGTCAAGTGTCCCACTTCCTAGAAGCCATAGTCATGATGAATCAATGACACTATAGGATGAAAGTTTCTTTATTTCAGCAGTTTCTTAAATCCAGTTTCTAAGACTTACCTGATAAGAATACTTTTGGATATAGTTCTGGTTGACCCACTCTGGCCTTTCCTTATTCTGTCCCCTGTAGTTGTCCAAGCCTTAAGGCCTTTGCCTTCTCAGGTAGTTCCTTAAATCTTAGGAAATACCTCAGGTTCCCCTCAAATGGTGGGGCCTCCTGTTCCCAAGGGTGGTTCTCACAACTCCTTACCAGAAAGAGTTTGGGGGAACAGGGTGTGACATTGTTGGGAAATGCTAGGATTCCCAACAGAATGGGAGAGGTGAAATTGTTTTTGCATAATGATGATGAATTTCTATTTATTTGGAAGAAAGGAGGATCCCTTAACCAACTTAATGGTAATCCTTAATTCTTCAATGAAGACGAAGATTATTCAGCTCCCTCCAAAGAAGTGGGCAACCCCTTAGCAGAGGCCTCTAAAGGGCAAAAATTTTGGTATTACCATCCCAATGGACCTTCTTAGAAAGGATAGGTCCTGGAAGGTAGAGAAGAGTCTTTGATCATCCAGTCCTATTCCTTAAGGTTCTAGTACAGGAAAAGTCTTGGAATTAATGCTTACATCTGTTCAGACTACATACAAGAGAGTAATGACCTCATAGCTACTTTATTACAGATGGGATGACTCTGATGTATAGTAATTGGCACCTGGGCCAGAAGTATCACCATCTGTACTGTGACCCTGATGTCTCTGAAACTGTTCCCACTATTCATCACCAGAGAAAATTATCATGGATTGCATATGTCACATAGACCAGATCATTAAATCTGGTACTTGGTTCTCCGAAAGTGGGAAGAGCAAAGTCTGAGATTTTTACCCCTTCAATCTCTTTCATATCAGATAATTCCCACAGGGAGTTCTTGATATTTTTTCCTTTTTCTTTCTAGTTTAGTCCCCTCCTCTCCCTGGTGCTGCCTATACCAGGCTTTTCCCATTCCAGAGATTAAGACTGTCCAGTAACAGTCCTATATCCTTTTAAGAAACAAGAGGTCCTGTAGAAGACCTTTAGTTCCTTGTCGTAAGAGATGTGGTAGGAGCAATATCTGTAAGAGTGACTGCAAGATAGAATAAACTGACCTTGAGAGGTGTTTGACCCAGAGGGCAAAGGCTGATGTGGCTTCCTGGTCACCTGTAGACTTGGTAGATGTTCCAACTAAGTCAATACACCATGCCTTACCGACCAGATACAATTCTGTGTGGAGATAAGGTGGATTACATCTACTTGAGACAAATGCTATTTTCTTGTTGGATATCTTTTCCATGCTATGGCTATTAACTTACTTATATTTACTGCTTTATGTTCTCCAAGTATCTCAGTTCATTCCCACCTTGAACCCAAAGTACCAGACTCATCTGTCAGTCTTGATGTGCTACACAGTTATGAGAGATATGCTTTCATAGTCTCTACCCACTTCTCCAGGTTGTCCCTATGTGGTTGGTCCCAACTAACAGGATGTATGGCACCAGAAATGAAATAAGAATTCTTTAAGGGCTTTGCCCAATCCCACATTCCTTAGTTGGTAAGTGGGGAGCAAAAAGGCTAAGGTCAGTATCTTCAGTATCTTCTTGTGTTACCACAGTAAGATTAGTCATAGAGAGAATTTCAACCTATGGTTGACCATCAGTGGTCTATAGCCATGGGAGAAGTTTGCTCCTTTGATTTCTGATGATTTGCTTACCAAATTTCCAAATTATTTTCTCCCATTAGGTTTTACATTTTGTGCCTCAAATACCTCTTGGCTGATGACCAAAATACTTAGATCCCTCGAAAGTTTACTTTGTCCTCTCATCCCATAGTCTCTATTCGTGTGCAATTTAAATGAAACGATCTATTTAAATAAATCTTCCTAGGTACAGTAATCTTTAGGGTCTAGAACGTCATGCATCTCTGGGCCTGGATTCTAATGTTGCTCAAAGCATAACATCAGCTCTTGCTCTCTGTAGCAAGTAGAGTGCACCATCCAGGCTTGTGGCTCTTCAAACCCTTCATTATTATACCGCATTACAGAAATAGCAAAAAAGTCTCACTTTTCCAAAATCAGGAAAAATAAAATTTTACACAATTACAGATTTAAATATAAATACAAACACAAATACATGGAACATATAGCAATTATACCAACATATACTTCTCTCGCCAAGTAAATGAGTAGTGTCTTACAATCTATCATACCTCATATGGAATTCTCAAAAGTTCCTGGAAACAAGGAAAAAAGAGGTTCTTTTGCAATCCACTTTTCTAAGACAACATGCAAGATTATGGATTAGATTATAGAAACTGAGGGAGATATATTCATGTGGGGAGATAAGAGGATCATAGATTAGAGCTGAAAAGGACCTCAGAGATCAATTGTCTACCTCCTATAAGGAAGAGGAATACAAAACTTGGAAACATAATGTAACTTGTTCAAGATCACCCAGTTAGTAAGCAGCAGATCAAGGATTTGATCTCCAAATCTACCACTTGGTCCATTGCCCTAAACAGCTTTTTTTCCCTTTGTTTTGTGGATTCAGAATCATGATGGTAGCCTTTGCTTTTCAATACAATGTCAAAACTTTGAGGGGGTTTTTTATTATGAATCTACAGCATGCTAAGATACAAAAGAATGAAAAATTCAGTTCCAGCAAAGACTGGTTCATTGATTTGAAGGGCAGGTGTGCCCCACCTGACATTAAAGTATAAGGTAAAGCTGTTAGTGATGATAAAATGAGAGATCCAAAACAGCAGGGACACTGCATTTTCAAGCAGCAGAAAGCTCAAAACTGTGATCTTTTCATTCGTGTGGGGTAATTTAATTCCTCTATGGGGTAAATCATAGTAAGAAGATAAAAGTAACATGTATCTCGCTCAGTCTCTCACAAAGCCATCTAGTGGCCTGACATCTCCCAAAACTTTATTTTTGTTGACCATAAGTGCCTATAAAAATTTTCTCAAAGGAAATCTGAATTTTGTGAAAGGGGTTTTCCCTCATCATCTTATTTGCTACAATTCAAAGTACGTCAGGAGGTCAGATATGAATTTCATAGAATATATACTCATCTATCATTAATTTTAACTATGTTATTGAATTGCCTTGTTGAATTAAATTATATACTTTATAAAACGATATCAGTTATACCAATAAAATTTAATGACATATAATTTTTGTTCTCATTACTACAAAAAATTGATCAAGATGTTGATAGGAATGTGACACCTATTGTTCCTACATGAAAAACTGATGTGAATCATGTTAAACTTAAAACATTTCTTTCCAGTAACATAATCTGTCATAATTATGAGTGCTGCCTTTATGTATTCATTTCTTTGGCTCTCAAAGACTGTGGATTTTTTGGGGGGAGTAGGGGGTAGGGGGGAGGAACATAGCAATTAGGATTAAGTGACTTGCCCAGTGTCATACTATTGGTAAGTCAAATTTGAACTCAGGTCCTTCTGACTCCAGGATTGGTACTCTATCCACTGCACCAGCTAGCTGCTCCCAAAGACTATTTTCTTAAAAGCACTAATACTAATCAGGAACCCTAGGTTCAAATACTTCATCTAATGCTCCTTAGCTGTGTGACCTTGGGAAGTTACTTACCCTTCTTGGGCCTATTACCTTATCTGTAAAACAAGAGGGTTGGAAGAACCCTCTTTGAAGTCCCTTCCAGCTCTGTGATTTTACCACTGTGGGTAATTCTCCTTTTACTAACATACATAACCAACTTTCCATGCTTCAAGAGATTGCTTCATGAAGTGTACTTGTCTAAAGATGATTTTATTTTAAAAATAAATTTATTTCTATATATTTAAAGATAACTTGGATATAAGTCCACTCTTTACTCACACCAATATAATTCTAGAGCTAAGGAAAGCAAGCCAATTCACTTAAAATCAGTACATCTAATGATCAGCTTCTTTAACCCTATTAAGACTTGAACATTACTTTTAGTTTTTATCACCAAAAACAATGCAAAAATGTTTACAAGTTCAAAACAAAAAATTAGGTAAAAAAATAAAATATATACAATATAAAATACTTATAAAAGCAGTCAAATAACTGTTAAATGGATTATTAAGCAAACTGATTTTAAGAGGAACTGCTATTGGATGAAAATCACTCATAAAAATTGGGGAATATACTATGGGAGAAAGATATATACAGTGGGGAAAGAGATGGGGAAGAAGCAGCATATTTCTCATTTAAGTACACCAAACAAAATCATAGCTGGTGCAATATTATGACCATAGGGTATTTGAACATGGGTTAAGTCCAAAAGAAACTTTGATATTTACTAAATTCCTAGGATTATTCTCCACTATGAAGTCTTAGATGTCTGACTAGGGCTGAACTATGCCTAAAAGCATTCCCACATTGAATGCATTTGTAAGGTTTCTCTCCTGTATGGATTCTCTGATGTCGAGTAAGGTGTACATGCAGGCTGAAGACTTTTCCACATTCATTACATTCATAGGGTTTCTCACCAGTGTGAGTTCTGTAATGTTGGGTTAGGTCTGAACTTCGAATGAAGGCTTTTCCACATTCACTACATTCATAGGGCTTCTCTCCAGTATGAATCCTCTGGTGTTTATTAAGGGATGACCTATCACAAAATGCTTTTCTGCATTCACTACATTCATATGGTTTCTCTCCAGTATGAATTCTCTGGTGCTGTGTTAGATGTGTACTACATCTAAAGGCTTTCCCACATTCAATACATTTATAGGGCTTCTCTCCAGTATGAATTCTTTCGTGCTGAGTACGGTCTGTACTCTGACTAAAAGTTTTCTCACATTCACTACATTTATAGGGTTTCTCTCCAGTATGAATTCTCTGGTGCTGAGTAAGGTGTCCACGCAGTCTAAAGGCTCTCCCACATTCATTGCATTCATATGGTTTTTCCCCAGTGTGAATTCTTTTATGTCGAGTAAGACATATACTTTGGCTGAAAGCTTTTCCACATTCATTGCATTTATAAGGTTTCTCCCCAGTATGGATTCTCTGATGCTGTATAAGGAGAGTAGCCTTACTGAAAGATTTTTCACAGTCACTACATTTATAGGGTTTCTCCCCAGTATGGACTCTCCAATGCTGTGTAAGGAGTGCACCTTTACTGAAAATTTTCCTACATTCTGTACATTCATAAGACTTCGGTACACAGACTTTCTGATGATTAATTACGTCTGAATCGCATTCAAAAGTTTTTCCATATATATCATATTCGTGGTATCTCTCTCTAGTGGGAACACTCTGTTCCATAATAAAGACTGAGTCTAGATTAAACTGATTACATTCAGGGGCTTTCTTCTCAGGTAGGATTTTATTCTGGGCAACTCTTGTTTGTTTTAGATACCTCTCATGTATTTCTTGTGGGGCCCCAAGCTGGTCTTCAAATGTTCTAGTTTCACTTGGCTTAGAATGCCATATACTATCCCTTGGTAATCTTTCCACTGTTACCTTCTGGGATGATTTCTCTTCAGAAATGTCTTGCTTTACAGTTAACTTCTTGGTTTCTGATCTGATCTCCCAGTCTGAAAAAAAAAAAGAAAAATCTAACTTTATACTGTGGCTTAGGCTATGAGAAATGAATCACTAAAGTGAGAAAAGGAGAACAAATACAGTAATCATGAGTACAGTGCTCTGACAAGGTTCAAATATGGCCCTGCAGGCTGGGGAAAGGATGGAAAAAGGCATAAAGGGACAGTGATAAGAGGATAACCTTTTCTCCTCTGAGGTTCATTCAACTTATATTTATTACCCAATGAAGATTCTGGTAACTATTATCTATCAGCCTCGAAAATACTCTCCTTCCTCCTTCAGTGAGTTCAGTATCTGGTTCACAATTTCTCCTCCACAGCTCCCACCCTGATACTCAGGGACTTCAACATATACACTGACAATCCCTTAGACACTGTAACTTCCCAGTTCTTAAACTTACAAATTGTCATGATCTCCTCCTTTACTTCAATTCAACTACATAGAGATGGTCATACCTTCAATCTTGCAATTATCTACAAGTACTCTCCTTCCATGTATCCTGAAACTCCTTTATTGGATCATAATCTTTTATTATTACATCTTTCCCTCTGTCTCATGACCCTTAATCCTGTCTTTCATCCTCACTCTAATTTCTGTCTAACCCTCATGTTCTTTCCCAGGTCATCACATCTCCACAAGTTCCAGTTCAAATGTACACTAGCCTCCCCTTCTAGAGTCCCTTGCCCCTTTATCAATCTTTTCCTTCCAAACCCCATTTGGATTACTTAGACTATTCACATTATTCCTGCCTTGTTCCTATTCATGGGCTCCTGAATAAAACCAGAGAAAATCATAAGATTGTGCTTGACTGGGTCTAATAAAAATTTGTTTTATAATTTGACCTAGCCCTTACCACTCACTGAAGCAAGGCAAGTCTTTTACATGTCCTTAAATCAATTCACTTCCACGCAGTAGAGCAGCTTTCCCAAACCTTTTCATCCTTCCTCAAACCTTACATAACTCCCTGTGAACTCACCCTATCAGCTGAGAAACTTGCTATTTCATTGAAAAAACAGGCCACTTGTCAAAAATCTCTCTTATCCTCTCTGTCTCAATATCATGTCACCAAGTACCTTCCACCACTTTTTCCTCTTTCACCCTCATTATACATGAAGATGTAGTCCTTCCTTTGCCAAGGCAAATCTCTATCCACTAGTGATCCTATTCCTTCCTACCTTTGCCAGCAGATTGCTCTCTCTATCTTCCCCCCTCTCTTACTAACCTTCAGGCTCTCCTTGATAGCCAGTATTTTCTTGGTACCTAAAAATATATCTATCTCCATCCTTAAAAAGCTGTTGATTTGTCCATCACTAAGAGCTATATTTCTTCACCCTTTCATGGCCACATATCCTTGAAAGGATGTCTATAATGGGTGCCTTTACTTCCTTTCCTCTTACTCTCTTCTTAACTCTGCAGTCTGACTTCTGACCACACCATATAGCTGAAATTGCTCTTTCCAGTGATCACTTCATTGTCAGACTAGTGGACTTTTCTCAGTCCTCAGCCTTCTTGATCTATCTACTTGGTTTTTAAAGCCCTTTATAACTGTAATGTTAATAGAATGGGAAGATCTTTCCCACTCATTAATAGGCCTCTGTGACCTGCTTTGAGTTTGGGCCCACCTGACTGCTGTGATAGAACTTGAGTCACATAGAACCCGATTCATATGAAGCCCCTGGTGGGAGGAGGTTGCCAAATGGGTGGAGCAGAAAGTGAGAGAGAGGCAGAGCTAGGAGAGAGCAAGGAACTGCTGAGGCAGAGCAGGTAAGGTGAGTGAGAGAGGGAGGAATTTTGCCTAGGGGAGCCTGTTTGTTGAGGAGGCCTCATGGAGGGAAGGCTTGGGGTTGGTGGTGCTCCCTGGATTGGTGATATATATACATTTCTTTGTTACCATGGTGGATTTGGATTTCTGGTATCTGAATAAATATCTTGGTTTCATCTCATCTCTGAGGAAGAGAGTTACGGAAATATACATGCATATTCATAGTGGCTGCTATGGGTATCGCATTGGTGTTACAATAACCTAGACCTCTCCTACCTTTCTAGCTTTTTTACATCTTACTCATTTCCATACACACTGTGGTCTAGTGACAGCACTATGATTGCTGGTCCTCATACTAGACCCAACTGTGTGCATTTTCATTGACTGTCCGCCATACCTGGTACTATTCCTCCTGTCTCTGCCTCCTAGTTTTCCTTGGCTTCCTCCAAGTCTCAGGTAAAATCTCGTTCTGCAAGAAACTTTTCCCAGTCCCTCTTAAGCAAGTGCCTTCTGAGATTATCTCCAATTTATCCTGTATATATCTTATTTCTACACAATTGTTTGCATATTTTTCCCTATTTGGATTGAGCTCCTTGAGGATAGAGACTGTTTTTGCCCTTCTTTGTGTCCCCAGCACTTAGCACCATACCTGGCACATGGAGGTATTTAAAAACATTTATTATGAATATAGGGATAATCAAAACACATTTTTTGAGGGAACTGTTGGACCTATGCCATTGGCTTTGTCTCATGGAAACCTATGAAACTGCTTTATCCAGGATATTTTTTGCCTGATATGTAACAATACCTATCTTATAATTGATAACCTATAAACTGTTACTCCAAGGTATTCTTTAGTATTGTATGGGCTAATGTCTTCATGGGATCTTGGGAAAGCTGGGAGTATGTGACATCTTTTCTGCAGCATTTTGCCCCTCTTCTTTCTGGAGCCCAAAATGCCAAAGCAGAGACACCTGTAGTCTTGCTCAATCAAGGAACTTCTGCATACCTTAAAAAGAGACTTCATGGAGGCACTTAACTGCAAAATGTCAAAGCTCTAACTTCTACTCTGTATGTTGGGGAGGAATATCCCTGCAATCATCTATCAGTCTAGCTCTGACTTTTAAAGTCTTTGTTCTCCTGGATCTCTCTTCCAGCTTTTGAAATTACTGACCTCCACTTTCTAATGGATTCTTTCTTTTTCCTCAGGTTCAGGGGCACCATATAATCCTGGTTTTTCTCTTACATTTGTAATCATCTCTTCTCTTTCTCATCTTCTCTCTTGTTGGTATGAGCATTTCACTCTTTGGCTCTCTTCTCTCCCTATAATCTTTCACTTGGCAATCTAATTGGCTATCTAAATTCCCACTACCTTAACTCTTCTTCATGCTCTCCTATCTCTATCTCTAGTTCTGATCTCCCTTTGGAGCTCTGGATCCACATGTCCAATGCCCAAAGGACACTCTCATCAGAACCTCAAACTGAACATATCCAAAAACTGAACTCTATCTTCCTGTCATGCCCCTAAACTGTTCTTCTTAATTTGATTACTTATAATCTTCCCAACTTTTAATGCTCTTCTCCATAACAACTTTGTATTAACTTTGTGTTTATTCTGTATAAATATGTTGGGAAATACTGTCTTTCTCAGTGGAATATTAAGTGCCTTGGGGATACAGACTGTATAATTTTGTTTTCTTTGTATTCCCAGAATTTGAACTGTATGTCTTCTATGATTCTTTCAACTCTAAGATTACTTCAACACATTAGAGAATCAAATTAGTTCAAGGTATTTGAGATAGTTTATGCCAAAAGGCCTCATTCTTATCCACATGCCTAGATGACTTAAAACAAAATTACAAAAGCTAGACTACAACTCTTTTTGTTACTTACAAGGATTCTTCTGATTGGGTCTTTCTCACTTACCTAGGAAGGCACCGCTTGGGATTTCTTTATCTATAATCCAAGGCTCTTCTCCTTGCTCCAACTGAGATATCAGATTTGGCTTATAAATTTGATGTCCTGCTCAAAGGGAAAAACAAAGAACTTAGGTGTTTGTACTGGGGTAAAAATTATTCCTGCATTAGGTTCTCTTTTCTTGTTCCCTGGAACTTCTAAAGGATGAAATAATACAGCACAACAAATAATGGACAGCACAACAAAGCTATCTATTTTATACTCTGAGAAGTAAACTTCCACATGGAAAGAGGGAACAGGAATACTCTGTATTTGTGCCCAAAGTGAACTGAGAATTTCTAATTGTTCAGTCCTAAGTATCTAAACAGATAAGTTTAGAGTGAGAAGCTTTATACCATTTAATGGCTGGGGAAAACAAAATAACCCTAAGTCACATAGGAAAACCACACTTACCAACTGAGACCAGGTTTCTATAGTTCTCTAGCATTACATCTTTGTACAGATATCTCTGATCAGGGTCCAACTGCCCCCATTCCTCTTGGGTGAAGTCCACAGCCACATCCTTGAAGGACAATGATTCCTGAAATGCCAAAAACACTCTTGTTCAATCTGGCACCATTTATTGACATGGTCTTGGAGAGAGTTGCTAGTGTCAGAAAAGTGAACAGGATTGTACGATCTGATAATTTTCAGAGATGTCTATATACCAAGTAAATTATATACTCATTTCATACTATGTGGACAGCACCATTCCTGACTAAATAGGAGGTTAAAAAGAGGAAAGATGGTCAATGTCTTTGATAAGGATATGGTTTTGCCAGAGAGGAAAGAAGATGTGTACAACTGGAGTATGTTAAAGTGTTAAGTCATGAAGATACAGAAAGTAAGTGCACATGATCCAGTATAAAAGAGGACACATCTAGGTAAGGGAAGCAAGCGAAGAACTCAGAATTATAGAATCTTAAAGTCTGAAAGGATCATGAAAGCTATCTGATCCTTTCCAATGGATGAATACTTAATTCTCTACAATCTCTCTGATCTACTGACCATATGAAATAACTTAATCTCGGTTTGAAGATATTAAAGGAGTAACTCCATAAAGCTGCCCAATCTGTTTTCAAGTATTCAGGTCTTCTTACTTCTAATGAGCTGCAATCTGTCTCCTTTAAATTCCTATCTACTGTTCCTAAGTCTTCCATCTGAAACAAAAAGAATCAATCACATTCATAATTTATGTTATAGTCTTTCCAACTGTTTGAAGGTAGTTGTTATGTCTTTTTTAAATCTTTTTTTCAGGCAAAATACTCCCAGTTCAGACAATCATTTCTCATATGACATTTCTTTGCTTTCCTTTAAATGTCACATATATGTGTTAATGGCATCATTAAAATGTGGCACAAAAATACAATACCTCACTGTAAATATAGTTGGGTCAATCCATAATAAAGCAAGTCTTTCATCTCACTTGTTCTGTATACTACAGTTCTATTAATGAAACCTGATGCTGCAATTGCTATTTGGAGGAGGAGGGTGGAAATATCATATGACCTCAAAAAAAGCTTAATACAGTAAGTTAGGATGGCCACCTAAGCAATATGATATTGGAGATAATAATGTGCCCATAAAATGGGGCAGGTATGTGTTTTCAGACTGCAATGGCTCTAGTAGCACAAAGTCCTAGTTTGGGCCATAACACTATGTATGTATCTTCTGAGATCAAGTCTTCAAGGTCTTCCAAGAATTTACATTAATCTATGTTAGCAGTGGTTGTCTTGCTCAAAGAATCTCTAGGGTAGAGTAAAACAAATTCTAGCAAGCAAAATTGACCCACTAAGCTTTTGTCATCTAAATATCAAATGAACAAAAGTGGTAGGGGTTATGTAATTCTTATTCATGGAAGTACTTTATGTGAGACTTATACACACCATCTGAGATCCTATTTTTCTTTATGCTCAAGAAAGGAAATTGTATCCTTTTATTTATTGAGAATTGCTGTCTATAGCTGTTATTCATTAGACAAGTTAGAAAGGGTCCAGGGTCAAAGTCCATACAAAGTTAGACTTTTGTGGGGAAGGTAGGGCATTTATAACCTTAACTGGATTAGGGCTTCGTACAAGTAGAAGAGAGTCATACATATATATGTGTGTGTGTGTGTCTGTATACACGTATGAATGTGTATATATATATATATATATATATATATATATATATGTGTGTGTGTGTGTGTGTGTGTGTGTGTGCATGTATGTGTGTATACACATACACATACACACATGAATTATAGGCATTTTGCTTGCCAAGTAATGCCATCTGGGTTGACCAAGGCAATAAGATATTCTAATATTTAAAGAATAACATGCCGACAAACCTCCTGGCCTTACTCACAGCAACTATATTAGATAGGTAAGACTTCAGGTCTACAATATAGACATTTATCATAAATATTTTACTGTTTTGGTGTTTATAACATTCATATATTCAATTTGTCTAATGGGGGAGTTTAACCCAGGATTTCTCTCTTGTCTTTGGGATTAAAGAATCATATATTTAGAGCTTGAAAGAACTACAAAGACTACACATTTTATAAATGAAGAAACTGAGGCCCAGAAAAGTTAAGTGGCATGCCTAAGGTCACCAAAGTAATAAGCATCAGAGAGGGGATTTGAACCCTTTAACTCTGATGTCAAGCTTTTTCTACTGTACCACCTAGATTGCCTAGGGCTGATCGTTGGAGTTCTCTTGGTTAATACTGCTATTCTTCAACTAAGAATATTTTATGATGGCATGTTAAACTGTTCCAATAAATGGGTAAACCACAATGTTTCAAAAGATCATTCATTGAACACTGCCATGATTCCAGAAGAACTTATCTTTGTCAATATCTGGTGAATCAAAGCTCAGCGCATTTCTAGAGACAAGGGAGATAGCATGTATTCTGGATGCTCAGGAATTACTCAGTGAATGGCTCCCTGAGGGAGAGACCATCAGCCTTGTTCAAGAGCATCAACACTGCAATGCTATATGGGTGGCAGACTGCTGCTTCTACTAGAGCCCATCCCTGTAGCAGATAGCTTCCTAATATATTGTAGGGGATATACTTCTTGTTTTATTGTAGGGGGACATAATTTTGAGATCCCTCATAAATGTTATTATCTACCTATAGTAGGTGGAGAAAAGCACAAGAAACTCCATTTTTGTTTGTTTCTTTTATCATGACACTGCAATGTTGTCATTGGGACCTCAGGGCACAGCATGATGCCTTGTTAATAGGTCACCTAAGCTAATATGGTCTAAAAATCTTGATTTATCAGCATTCCTAGAATAGGATCTGGCTGTTATAGGGGTGGATATCAGTGGCATTAGACCAAAGGGATCTTGTGAAGACCTTTGGTAGTCTCAGGTTTTTTCCTCATGACTCTAGTATCACAAAGGGCTAGACTTCAAAGGAATTTACTACTATTTCAGTCAAATCTGTAGTGATCACATCGAGTTTGTGGCGGTTAATTATTGCTTTCCATTGTGCCATAAGAAACTGTTTGAATCTCCCATTCACTCTACAGAAACCCTGTCATTTTTGAAGGATGTGGTACAGG
This sequence comes from Potorous gilbertii, assembly GCA_028658325.1. Taxonomy (NCBI): domain Eukaryota; kingdom Metazoa; phylum Chordata; class Mammalia; order Diprotodontia; family Potoroidae; genus Potorous; species Potorous gilbertii. The sequence goes on along the minus strand of CM053769.1, from coordinate 328,527,999 downwards.
ATACCGTTGCAAATAATATAAAGCCAAGAACTATGATTCAGATGAATTCAGGAGATGCTTACAGAAGAAGGCAAGGGTACAATTCTTACTTATGATAACACACTGTCCATAATCTAATGGATAGATGGAAAGAGAATATCAGAACATCCAGAAATTCCTGCAATGTTATATTCTACCCAACTGTAACATGTCTATCAACATTCTTTACTTCAGCTGATATGACAAGAAAATGTATTGTACTAAGATTCTGTATCCTCACCTCTCTTTGGCCAATGTGTCAAAGAACCATCCAAGGAATGCCCAGGCTAGTTAGGAAATCATCAACAGTCTGTTGCTCAAGCAATACATCAATACAGTTAAAGGAATGAAGCAGGTGACTAGTGCAGAACCAAGTTTTAGTCTGGCTGTAATGTATTTATTCTGATTCATCCTCTCTTAAATGCTTAAATATGTCCTCTGTACCTAGCATATTGGGCAGATGCTTTTCTACTATTCTCAGCTAAACCAATTTTACCCACTGAGGTTTTAACTTGGCTTTCTTCAGAGGGTAAAGCATCATTTGTAATCCTCTCCAATTCTTCCTGCCCTACTCTCAAACTACAGAACAAGAAATTAGCACATTTTTTTGCTTCTAGCATTGCTTTCAGACCACTACTCTGATTCTTCTCTTTTTGAAGTTCATGACATCTGTTTGCCACTTTCTCTCCCAACTATTTCAGATTCATTTGTTGACCTCTAGGCTAGTCTTCAACTTTCTTTGATGACTTCAGCACCTAAATCTTCCCTCTACTCTATCCCCTGACATCATAATCATCAATGACCTCAACAGCCTTACTAATGACCTTCCCATGACTTAGAACACTCAATTCCTGGGCCTTCACTCTTGAATTTTATCTCGCGACTTAATTTTAGCCTCCTATCAATCTTGATTATACATTAAACCTTATTCCTGAGAAGTACCCACTAAGTTGTGAACTGGTCTCAGTATTTTGGAAAACAATTCTAAAATGTGTAAGACAATTTACAAAATTTCATTCTTTTTGACTTAATGAGCCCACCACTGGGTTTATAACCTCAAGGAAGTTACTGACTGCAAGAAAAGGCCTATCTTGCTGTGGAGCAAGAAAATGCTTATAAAAGCAATATTTGAAATAATAAAAGTTTGAAAACAAATTATGTGCCTAATGGCACAGGGATGCTTAAACGAATTGGGATATAAGAATGTAATTGAATATTGTAGTAAGGAACTATAAACTCAAAGAGACATAAGAATGTGTGTGTGTATCAGAGCCAAAAGATTCTGCAATGACTTTAACTAGGTAAATAAAGACAACATTAAACAACAAAAACACTTTTGGTCAAATAAAAGTGACAAAGTTTGTTTTAACCATAAAAGTGTAAAGTTATATGTAGTATTGGTAATTTTGCCTGACTGTTTTCAAGAATGTACTTTGCGGCTGGATGGTGTGTTTTTCTGGGTCAAAAAAAAAGTGCCCCACTTCCAGGATCTTGAAATCTACAATTTCCTTCCACACCTGCAAACTTTCTTACTCTGTCTTCAAAATGACATATCAACTTCCATCATTATTTACTTCCTCAATTCTGGTACAGCTATGCGTGGGCTCTAGAGAAGTACAAGCTATGACCAAGGGCTAGCAAACTATGGCTCATAGGCCAAATCTGGCCTGTTGACTGATTTTATATGGCTCATGAACTAAAAATGAAATTTCATTTTATCTAAAACTATTTTTACATTTTAAAAATAAAACTTTTCAAAAATGGCGCCAGGCTGAGCGGCCTCTGCTGTGACCTGAGCAGAAATTGGAGCCCAGGGTGGAAGCCCTGGCAGCCTGCTCGTCCATGGAAGACGTGGAGAGCCATTTCACCCACCTTCTGCAGCCCATCCATGACCTTACCAAGAACTGGGAGGTGCATGTGGTGGCACAACTGGGCAAGTACCTGTAGGACCTGAAACAGATCTGCACTTCTTTTGATGAAAGCAAAACCACCATGAACTTCATTGAGATTGCACTGCTGATCCAAGGGTCTGCCTGTGTCTATAGTAAGAAGGTGGAGTACCTCTACTCTCTAGTCTACCAGGCTCCGGATTTCATCTCAGGCAAAAAGCGGAACAAGTAGGCCATGTCTGTGCAGCCAGATGGGCAGTGCTGATGACAGCTGCAGAACTCGCCCAGAGCCTGAGGAGGGGTTCCTGTCCTTTGATGATCTCCCAGACTCCCGGGCAAACACAGACCTGAGGAACGACCAGTCTTCCAATGCTGTGCCCATCATTCCTTTGGTACCCATGGCCCTGGTGCCCCCTGATGAAGAGAAGAAAAGCAACCCACTCTATAGCTGCCATGGGGAGGTCCTGGCCAGCCACAAGGACTTCAGGATGAACACCTCCATCCCACACTCCAGCAGGGCCTTCCTATTAGAGCCAGGAGGCCTGTCCCCAGTGGAGCAGAGACATCTGAGGACCCAGCAAGATGCTGAGATGCCCGTGGACGTCTCTGTTTGCATGTCCCCGGCCGCTGCCACCACCCCCTGCCCATCATAGCACCAGAAGGAGCCCCTAGATCCCTGGCAAAGCCTAGAACCCTTTGACTCCCTGGAGGGCAAGCCCTTCAAAAAAGGCAGCCCTTACTCTCTGCCACAGAATTTGAAGAAAACTGCATCTGGCAAACGCAAGAGGAAGACCTCTACCAGACTCCAAGAGTTTTATGAGTGGTACCTGGCTGTTTACAGTGACTGTGGTAGCTCCGAGAAACCTCGGCACAGAGGCCCCACATTTGCAGACCTGGAAGCCCTCTACTGGAAGCAAGTCAAGGAGCAGATGGATGTCCTTCAGAAGCTGTGGAGGGGCTAGGTAGCGGAGCAGCAGCTGCCCAAGGCCCAGGAAGGACTGTGGGCCCTGCTCGAAGCAGAGCGAGCGAAGTAGTCCCCAGAGGATCTGGGAGGAGGAGACAGCTTCTTGGAGCTGGAGGATGTGGAGCTTGAAGGGCCACTGGAGGGCATTCCAGAGATGGAGGCCATCACCCCACTGAGCTATGAGGAGCTGGTCCAGAGGAATGTGGAACTATTTATTGCCAACTCTCAGAAGTATGTGCACGAGACAAAGCTGTCTCAGAGCATTTGGGACTGGGTGGACACCACTGGGGCCCCTGCTCCAGATACAGGAGGAACATGTTCTTTTTGACATCCACAATTACGGGGACCAAGTGCGTAGCAAGCTTTCGGCAGCTCAACTACTAGCGTCCCTTTGCCGATTTGGTGACTGGCAAGCCTGCCTTTGAGGTGTGCCACTCCATGCTGGCCTCCCTGTAGCTGGCCAATGACTATACAGTGGAGATTGCCCAGAAGCCAGGGCTCACTGAGGCCATGGACACCATGTCCCTGAGGCTCCTCACCCACCAGGGAGCCCACGAGCACTTCCAGACATACACAGTCCCCTCCATGGCCTTGCCCTGATTGTATGTTGTGTGTGTGTGTGCGCGTGTGCGTGTGTGCATGTGTGTGTGTGTGACTCATCTATGTATGACTGGGCTCCCCCTTACGGCTGTTTTTTTCCCACGTTTTCTCCAAAATGTGACACCTGCCCTCCCTTGGCAACCCTGAAGCAGGGGTGGCAGGTGCTTAGATGACCTGGGGGCCTGCCCTTCCTCACCCCTGGTGACCAGAGCCTGTGGCCACAGTAGGTAGTGTGGCCACTCACCCCATTCTCATCCCTGAGCATCTCAGCCCTAGTCCAGACCTATATGGAACTTTTAAGTTTATTGTGTTTGTACAACAAATCTGTTTATTTCCCATGTGAAGAGCATCCTTATCACAGAATAAATGTATCTGGCCAACCAGAAAAAAAATAAAAACAAAACTTTTATTTAAAAAAAAATCTACATTCCAAGCTCACAAGCCATACCAAAACAAGTAGTCTAGATCTGATTAGTAGGCAATAATCTGTTGAGCCTTGAGGACCAAAACAAGTACTCTATGAAGCATTTCCCAATGACTAAAATGGCATGGGGAGAGGGGGGAGGAAACAGGGGAATGTGGGAAGGATCTGAGACAAAACACTGAAGCCATACCACCCTTCTACCTTAATTGGCCACAGCCAGTCTCACTCTCTCCAACAGCTCTTACCATGTGACCTTTCAGCATCATATATTGACTGGGCTGATCCAAGGTACACCACCTCCTTTCCCCTTATTTAGTTTCTTTAAAAACCTTAAAAGTAGTGATGACTCAATTAGTGGCTACATCTTTCAACTGTTTGTCAAAGGCTAAGCACTTCTGGGAATGCCACCAGCTTTGTTTGTGTCGCTGTATTATTCAATACTCTTTTCCTGCTATATTGCAATATTTATACTCTAAGAACTATCTTCCTTCCTTCTGGGAGGAATAAAGCAACCATATTTTTGGCATGCTGGGGGTAGAAGTGGAAAATGATTAGTAGCTACAGAAATCCCCCTTATTTAGCACACTAAGCAGTGTTTGGTTTGTTATTTCTTGAGAAACCAAAGCAATGGGTCTGCACAAGCCATTCGTGGCTTGTTTCAGTGCTTTCCTGTCTAACACTCTTCCAACATTCTTCTTGTTCTCTTGGAGGGTTAGGATGTGCTAAAATCTACCCCAATGACTCTATCTTCTTTGTATTAACCAATCAACAAACAATACGTGCCAGGCATTGGGATACAAAGACAAAAACAAAACAGTCCCTGCTCTTAAGGAGCTTACGTTCTACTGAGGGAAACATATGTACGCATATAGGATGCAAAATATATACAAAATAAATAATTTTGGCAGGGAGGGAAGGACATAATACTCAGAATTTTGCCAAGATTTGCAGGATGGCTCCTGCATCCTCTTCTTGCTGATATCTCTGCTTCTGGCCAGCACAATGTGAGTCAGCTGTATCCCATCTTGGAATTTACTGTACATCTTGGCACTTTACATCTCCTCTTCCCAAGTAGGTGAATTGGGTTTATTTTGGCCTTCTCCCCCTATCAGACCTCAAACTCCCATCTCTGAGGTTCTGACTGATAAGCTTTCATCTTAGTTAGCCCAGTTCCTAGCCCACTACATACTTCCCCATCATCCCTAAGCCATGCCACTAGTATTTATCCTCCTGCTCTCTCATCTCCTTTTTCACATCTACCTTCCCTTTATGTGATATATTTCCTTACTAGAACAGAAGTTCCTTGAGGGCAGGGACTCTCTAATTTCTTTGCTTTTGTATATCTAATATTTAACACAGTACCTGATACATGGTAAACACTTTTTCATTAATTCATTTATTCATGCTACTATAGGAGAATCATGGTAGTGGTCACAGACTCACCTTATTCAGTCCAGTCAAGGTTTTTAATCTCTACATAAAATGAAGGCAAAACTACCACACAGAAAACATGGACCCAAGTGTATCCAGTACAGTTGTACACGGCAAGCTGAGGTCTTGGGTTTACCTGTACTTAACTCAGTCACCATTGTTTCCAGCTTTTTAAAGCCCTCCCTTTTCTTATCTGCAAGAGAGAATTGGCTAGACCAGATGATCAGGACTCAATATTGGAATCACAGCTAATTCAATTCAAACAACCCCTGTTAATCATCTATTGTGTACAAGAACTGTACTAGATGCTGGGGTTACCAAGATGAAAAATGGGCCTTACAATAGTGGGCTTACAAGGTGATAAGGGTAGTGCTATGATAAATATACAAAATAAGTAGAAGGTGAACAAGTCATTCAGTCTCCCTGGACCTCAGTTTCCTAATCTGTGAAGTGAAGGAGTTAGATTTTATGGCTTCTAAGGTCTCTTCCAGTCTAGATCTACCATCCTATAAGGAGAACATGATGGAGCATCAAAAAAATAATCAGACAAAGGTCTCCAAGAACATTTTAGGAGAGAAAGATCACTTTGGGCTGTGAAGAACAGGGAGGGCTTTACAGAAGAGATGGCATCTTAAGTGCATCTTGAAGAGAAGGCTTTCAACAGAGAGATTTGGTGGGAGGTCTATTTAAGGTATGCAGAATGATCTATATGGATGCAAAAGTGGGGAAAGTACAGAATGAGATCAGAAGAGAAATTACACAATCAGATCTAGGATTAGTAAGATTATTTCTAAAACTGCATGAAGGATGGACTATCTATAGAATAGAGGTCATGTTGCCCAACATACACCTAAACAAGAATCTCTTCTACTATGTTGCTGACAAGCATTTATCTAGGTTTTACTTGAGAAAATCAGGTAGAAGGAACACAATGTCTTCCAAGGAAGTGAATTCCACTTCTGGAGAACTCTAATCATCAGCAGCAAACATAGGGCTGTGACTTGGCTGAGCCTGCACACTGGAAGGGAGCATCAGGGACTTGACCCAAACCTAATAGGGATCCAAATTTACTTGTCACTGTTAGTTTAAAGTCCAATGCATACGAGGGTTTTGCTGAGGTGTATAAGAGTAAGGAAGAAGGCAGTAGGTAAATTTTAAAAATCTCCGAGTGACTTAGCTATAGTAGTCCATGGTTTTCCCTATTCCCTTTGTCAAATTCTGTGTGTGACCCTGACTGCTGAGAGAAGTCAGGAGTTCATCTTGATTTTATCTAGGGTCTTGGGAAAATAGGAGGCGTTTCTAGAACTGAAGCAACTGGTAGCATAAAGGAGGACCTAGTTACTTGGGCAACAAATGTATGAGACAAAAAAATCATTCTTGTTTTAAATGTGGGGAACTAAATCACCTGCTTCTATATTGGAGGCACTGCTTAAGCATTAATTTTTGTATAACAAACATTTGTAAAGCACCACTATGTACCAGGGGCTTCTAGCACATAGGACACACTGGGGACAAAAAAGACAAAATCAAAACATATTCAAACCTCAAGAAGTTTATATTCTATTGAGGGGTAGGGGGGAATACACACATACACACACACACACACACACTCACACAGAGTACATTGAAACTATATACAGAATTTAGTCGAGACAAAGGAATGGCATTTGACTGTTTTGGTAGCACAAGAATAGAACTCCTGCTGTCACTATAATAAAAGGAAGACTGTGGTCAGAAGGAAACTGTGGTTCAGAGTTCTTGCTGCCATTGTGATAAGAAAATGACACTGCTGGACACTGCCCTCACCACATCAACTGCACAATCAAGCTTGGGACATAGAATTTAACCTCTTTCCTATTGCGGTTGGCAGCAGTATCTAATCAGTGAACCTCTCGGATAATTTTTATCTCAGAACCTATAAATAAGACTGTTTGCAACACCACAAGCCTGGGTCCAATCATGATAGCAGTTCTGAGTGATTGGAAACCAGCATACAGTAGGTGTTCCTGTACTAGAAAACCAAATTAGGTCTGGTTAGACTACATTTACTTATGAGTCCAAAGGCTTTGCTGTGTCCTTGATGAGAATTAGTTAGGGCCCTTTACCACTGTGGATGGCTGAATCAAGTAATGTATGAGAAAGGGTAACTGTAGTCTTGGAAAAGTCACTCTGTATTCCACATCTCTTACCTTAAACCTGCACATCCTTTAGAATTGCCACAATAGCAGGAGCGACCAGCCTCCATTCATGTTGGGTCACAGGAAGAATCTGAGTTAAGGGAGATCCTAGACTAAAAATGACAGAGAATATACTAGTATTATCTGACAGTGTGGAAAGATTACAGTCTCAAGGACCAGACATGGCAGTAGCTTGAGGACTTACACTTTCACTAAGAGTACCCAGAAAGGTCATAACCTTTCTCTGTGAGTGGGGAAAAGGTTGTTAGACTAGGAAATAAGTTAACAAAAAGCCTGAAGTAGAGGAGCTCAGCTGGGGCTGTGCACCAGAGATGGGCATCATTGGCAAAGTACTGAGCACATGGCAGTCGAACTTAATTAACATCATGGACGTCATCCATATCCAATAGATTTTTCAGCCAGTTTTACATTGTTGTCAGAGTTGGCATACACTGGTCAGAATGACACCTTCGTGAGGGCTTCAGTGCAGAGCCTGAGAGATCTGCTTGGAAACCAGGACAGAGTATAAGTCAGAGGGGATATGAGTGGTGAAGCTATATCTTGTGTACTTGCCTTCATAGCCAGTCTTTGTAACTGAGACCAAACTTCCAACACTTGGGGAAGGCTGCAGAGCAGCAGGTATTTTCATGACAGACCAAGGACAAAACCTGTCTTTCATTAGGCCCAAGGTTGAGTCCTCCAGTTCTTTTTTTCCTTGACCTGACCACCACAATCCTGATATATGACTAGAGAAAAGAGAGAGAATATGTGCCTTTGAGAGTCTTGGGTTTGGCTTACCTGATCCTTCCAAAATCCTGACCAGCGTTACCAGTCTAACTGCTACCATGGGTAATTCACTTCAATTATGTACCTAATGCATGCACTGGGGATATGAAGACAAAAATAGTACCTGCCCTCAAAAAGCCTAGATATCTTGTGGGGTATATGGCATCTATGAAGAGAAGTAAAAAAAAAAAAGATAAGCTAAGATACAGCAAGCACTAAAAATGAGTGGGGTTAAGGAAAGCTTCACAGAGGAACTGGCAGCTGAGTTCAGTGCTGAAGAAAGGTAAGAGATGGAGAAGAGGAAGAAAGAAGCTTATTCTAGGCATGAGTAGTGGTGGTGATGGTGGTGGTGGCAGCTTCTAGTGATCTTTTATGTAATATTGAGCTTAGGGAATACAGTGCAGCAGTTTAGTTAAAACACAGAGCACCTGAATATGAAATAATGTTGGCAGTTTGGATGCAGACTGTGGAAGGTCGTACAGGCTAGGCTGAGGAGCTCATATCAAACCAAAGAGGTTTGGAGTCACCAAAGGACTTTAAGCAGGGGAATGACATAGTTAAAACTGCTTTAGGAAGGTTAACTGGCAGCTGTAGAGGGGATGGTTCATAGAGGGGAGAGAATAAAAGGAAGGAAGCTAATTAAGAGGCCACTGCAGGATAAGAGAGATTATGTGGGTCTGAATTTGAATGTTTTTTATGTGAGTGGCAAGAAGAATGCAAGGGATATTATGGAGAATCAATAAGATTTGATAACTGATTGGATATGGTGGATGAAGGAGTAAGAAGTCATGGAAGACTAAAAGTTGACAGCATGGGCACTTGGAAAAAAGAGTTCCTTCAAAGAAATGGAGGTTTGGAGGAATGGTTGACTCAAGGGGTAATATAATGAGTTTCATTTTGGACACACTTAATTTGAGATGCCTACAGAACTATCCAGGAAAAGAAAAGGAGTTGTTAGTGGAAGTAGGTTCAAGAGAGTGTTTAAGAAAGAGATTAAAGTTGGATATACAGATTTGGGCATCTTCTCTAGAGATGATATTTATACTCATGGGAGTAAGTAAGATCTCCAAAAGAGTACCTACAGAGAGAAAAAGGGCAGGGTCCTAAAAAGCATCACACTGAGAGGCAGAAAATAAGTAATGGTCCAGCAAAGGAGATTAAGAAGAAGCAATCAGGTAAGCAGGTGAACCAGGAAGAGTGCTGTCCTAGAAAGTTCAAATAAAATGTGGACTGAGAAAAACATCATTGCGTTTAGATGTTTTGGAGGACAGACCACTAAGGAAACAGGTACCATGAGTTATTGGAAGTCCGCAACTGTATAAGTGCTCATAGTAAATTATATAGCAGATATACAGCAGGGGTCAGATAGAAAGCACCTGCCAGAGCCATCCTGTGTAGTTAATCCCAAACGATCCCAGATTCTAGGACAGGTAAAAGTTATTTCCTCAAGTTATGGGGATGAAAGAAGCCAGAGTACTTCACTGAGCCAGTTGCTCTTACAAGAAACCCATGTGGCCAGTGAAGAGGCTGGGTGGCACCTGATGATTTACTGTGAACTGCAGGGAGCTGAACAAAATTGACACAACAATCATTGAGGTTTTTCCTGACTTTTTAGATGTGGTAGCCACCCCAGCCCCATAGGAATAGAATGGGGTAGTCAAATTTACTGTCTTTTTTTCTAATTTTGTGGTTGAGTAGTCAGGAACAGTTTATATTTACCTAGGAATAACTCCAGTGTACCTTCACAATTGTTTCCCACAGCTCCTATCTGAACTTTTCTTCTTAGTGTCATTCTGGTGGACAGAGACCTGAAGGAGGTCCCACTTTCTGAGGACAATGACATCCACCACTGTATTCATGATGTAATGTTGGCCATACCAGAGGCCATGGTGACAGATGCCCTAGATTGGATGGTGACCCAAATGAGGGATGAGTTGTGAGAGATCAATACAAAGGAAATCCAACCTGCTCAATCAAGTTTTCAGGAATACAGTGCATGGGAAGAGGCTGGATGAGCCTGGATGCAGTCCAGAACAAGCTACTTATATTTGCTAACATAACAGACATTGGAAGTGGGTACCACTGGTAGCAGAGGTTTTAGCAGAGTGAGCAGCATGACAGACACTGAAGGCAGCAAAGGCCCCAGCAGCAGGAGCAGTTTCCAAGGTTCCAGATTAACAGCAGCAGGGTAGGGAGGCAGGGAGTGTCACAAGTAGCAGGAGTTGATAGTATTATTGTCAATGTTCATGAATAGGTAGCAAACTCTACTACAGGCTGAGGCCTCTCTAGGACTAGCCCTGACACCCTATTCTGCTAGGTCACCCTGTCTATGAGGGCCCGACTCCTGCAGATCTCTGTTTTTCCTGGTTTACTAACAGTTCCATGTACTGCAAGCAAAGCATTGGTCCTCAGTAGTCATTAATCAATCCAGTAACAGATGACACCCTGAAGGACAGAGGTCTTGTCAAGTCTTAACAGTGAGCTGAGATAAGGCAACACATGACTAGCACTGAAGAGAGCCTTTAGGAATAGCACAGTTAAGGCATTCAGCTGTACTGATTCCTGGACAATGACCATGGGTCTAAAGGTTGGAAGTAACAGGTCTGGTTAATTAAAGGTATTGGAGCAATTTTGCCAATGTCTTCCACATATGAGTTGATTGTAGGGCATGTTCAGTACCCATCAAAGTCTTCAAATGTCCTCTGTTTAACCGAACAATTAGGTTAAGAAAATCAAACAAAAGAATGGCATAGGTCGAAAAGGTAAGTCCATTATCAATCTGGACAAGGGGGTAATGATAACAAATTGTGGTGAGTATGGGATTGTACAATCCTTCTAAGGATAAGGTAGGAATGTGTGTCCAAAGGGCTTTACCACCATGACCATACTGGAATTAGATGTCCCACCTCCCAGAAGTCAGATCCAAGACAAACTGGTGTTATCTTAGGAAGGTAAATGGTTTCTTTCTGAGAATTCTTGGATCTGGCTTCTAAGAAGACTTACCTGATAATGATGGGCTGCTTTTGGACATAATTTTGGTTCAAAACTGAACCTTCCTTATTCCATCCCTGGAACAAAGTAGCAAGGATCTCAAGGTCCTTTCTCCCCCACTGCTTAAGGAGCTTCGCACACCCTCAAGAAATGGCTGCAAATAGCAGCTTTCTTTTCCCCTGTGATGTTTCGACAACTCCCCAGAAAGGCTTGTTCCTCCAAGATGGTTGGTGTCACAGTGGATAAAGCACTGGGTTTGGAGTCAGGAAGACCTGAGATCAAATCTGGCCTTAACACTTACTAGCTGTCTGACTCTGGGCAAGTCACTTAATGTCCGTGCGCCTTAATTTCCTCAATTATAAAATGGAGACAAAAATAGTAGCTTTCACACAGGATTGTTGTGAGAATCAAATGAGATAATATCTGTAAAATGCTTAGCACAGTGTCTGGCACATGGCAGGCACTGAAATGCTTATTCTCCTTCCTTCTTTTTCCCTTAAAAAGTTAGAACTGTTGGGAGATATCGTGTTCTTTAATGGCATGTGGAAAGTAAAGCTGTCTCTACATAATTGTAATGAACCTAGAAGAAAAGGGATCCTTTAGCTGATAAGCTGACGATTCTTAATCCCTTGATGGTGACGGATAGTCCTTGACCAGCTCCCAGAGTAGAAAGGGAAGTCCCTCAGCAGAGGTCTCTAATGTGGTAAAGATTTGGTGTCATCTCTCTTCTTAGGGACAAGGAAGCCCTGTCTGACTTGAGAACAAAGAATAGGTGGTGGTACAGAGCAATTCTTGGTGCTGACCCTGGCACCAAGACAGGCTGCATGCAGGAGGGCGATGACTTCTTAACTACTTCCCTACATAGAGCTTGGCCCATGATGAGGATCAGTGACTGTGCTGGAAATGTCACCATCTTTGCTGCGACTCTGATGTTCTTGCTCATTACTGCTCATCTTATTCTTGCTCATACTTCCTACTTTACCCACTGTGAACTGCAGAGATCTGGCATCACTCATCCTGCAGATCAGATTATCAACATCCATCTGAATGGGGTAAATACCTCCTCAGACTTCCGATCTTTGTTTTCTTCCATACTTAGTCACTTATTATACAAAATTTTTATTTCAACTACACTAACCTCCAATGCGGTCTACACATGGCTTCTTATGACTCACAAGTTAGTGCTATACAGTAATGGCCCTAAAGTCAATTAAGTGGTAGACAGTCTAGCATCTTGCCACAAAGGGGTAAGGTAGAGTCAGAATCATATCAATGGTGGTCCCTGCCACACAGGCTGGACTAGTTTTCACCTAAAAGAAAGGGAAACCATCTTACAGGATTTACTAGTCCAGGGGGCCAGGGCTCCAGATGTTGACTCAGCTTCTAGTCCCTTAAACCTGGTCCAGGAGAAGTTGGTGCCTATCAGACTCTACCCAGATGCATTTCCACATGGAGACAAAAATACGTGAACCAATGCTGAATCCTTGCTGAAGATCCTTTCCATTCTATTGTTAAATAAACTTCCTTTATGTTAAATGTTAGATGGTTTACAAGTATTTCATTTGTTAATGATAGTAAGGGTTCCAAAGCGCAAAAGGAGGACAGAGGATAGAGGGAATAAAACTAGAGAATGGTAGGATTGAATTGGATGAAGAATATTGGAAAAGGTAGCAGGAAGATGGTCACCCTTGGAAATGATTCTGAATCACTGGTAGTTGAGGAGTTGAAAGTATAAATTTGCAGTTGATAGAAACCACAAGTGGTTAGAGCCTCTACTTTTCTGGATCTTATGATAATGGCATATTGTGCTCATAAGGTATTTCTAGGAACTGGGCTGAGATAGAGGAAGTATGATAGTCTGGAGAAGCAATTAGACTGAAACAGAAGCAATTAATGCTGGAGTAAATTATGGACCACTTAGCTTCCCTTGATGAGGTCATGTCACTGAGCCTAAACAACATTCCCAGGTTATAAAGGAAATGACAGATGGGATAATTGAGGGATAGATAATGAACTTTGAAAGAGAGGTAAGGGGCCAAAAAAGGGAAGAAAGTGGAGTCTACAGCATCAGGCCAGGGAGCTTGAATTTAACTCCTGACAAAATTGCAGTACATTATTGAAGGGATAGTTGTAAATACTTAGAAAAGAAAGCAGTGACTATAAAAATTCAGTATGGTAAAATTTCATCTAGAATAGGTCATTCCAAACTAATTAAATTTCCTTTTGTAATTGTTTTTCTAAACTGGTAGATTAAGGGGATGCTATAGATTTAGTTTGCTTAGATTTCAATAAAGCATGTAAAAAATTCTATTCATGCAGACAAGATAGAGAGCTACAGGCTACCTAACAGTATAATTAGGTGGACTCAGAAAGGCTTAAATGGTTGGATCCAAAGATTATTCATTAATAGGTTCACATCAACTTAGAATGTCTAGTGGAGTATCCCAGGGATTTGTCCTTAGCCCTGTTCTGTTCACTTCTTTGTATCAGTGACTTATATGAAGTCATAGAATGTTATTGTTTAGTCATTTTCAGTTTTGTCTGACTCTTTGTGACCCTTTTTGGATTTTCTTGGCAAGGACACTGGAGTGGTTTGCCATTTTCTTTTGTGGCTCATTTTATGGATGTAGAAACTGAGGCAAGAAGGGTTAAGTGATTTGCCTAGGGTCACACAGCTAGTAACTATCTGAGTTCCAAACTGAACCTAGGCCTTCCTGACTCCAAATCCAGCACCGTATCCGCTGGGCAATCTAGCATGCTTATTACATTTGCAGATGACACAAAGCCCAGAAGAATAGCTAACAGGCTAGATGATGAAATCAGGTTCCAAAAAGATCTCAACAAATTTGAACATTAGGCAAAATCTAATGTGATAAAATTAAGGATAAAGTCTGATAAGTATATAGTATACTTGTATTAAAAAAGTCAACTTCACAATTACAAGACATGAGAGGCAGGGCATGATAGTAACTTTGTCTAAAAAAACCTTTGGAGTTTAATAGACTACAAGCTTAATACGAATCAATAGTGTGACACAGTGCCAAAAAAGGAAATGTGATCATAAGCTGCATTGAAATGTGTCCTCCCCAGGACTAGGCAGATGACAGTTCTGCTGTCCTCTGCTCTGGCCAGAACACATCTGAAATGCTTTATTCAATTCTGGACAGCACATATGAGGAAAGACCACTGTTAAAGTGGAGGTTGTTCAGAGAATAGCAAACAGTAGATATAGGGCCTCAAGATTTTGTTATACAGATAGTTCTCACTTTACGTAGGTGGACCATCCTGCGGACCTCTACATAAACTGATTTTTTTGTAATGTGAATTTACCTGCAGATATGGGGAAGGAAGGGAGGAATCAAGACAGGAAGGGGGCTGTGAATTCATGGAGGAGCAAGTAGCACACAGTTCAAGGACATGTGGGAGTTAGAACAGAGTAAGGAAAGCAGGAGGAGGAACATGGCCTAGGCCAGACACATGGCGGGGCCTGAATGAAATGAAGAAGAAGAACATGTGGGGAATAGATACATGAGGCCTGGACATGGACAAAGACAGGAAAGGTCAGGTGACATACAGGGTACCCAGGCACAGATGGATGGCAGATAGACACCCAGTCTAGACAGCTGAAAGAATGGGTGTAATGGAGCAAAGGTCTCCTTTCTCAGGGTGCAGGTCTCAAGTCAAGCCCCCAAGTCTGTTCTCTGCTTTCACTTGGAGGGATTTTTTTATTTTGGGGGGGGGGTGGGTAGGAGGCTGTGGAGCCCAAGGTGAGGGGGCAGAATCAGAGAGACAGTGCAATACTGTACAATAAAGTTAACATAGATGTCTTTTTAGAATGTGGATTTCTTCCAGAATTCTTTGTGTAAAGCTGAACTTGTGTAATGCAAATTTACATAAAGTAAGAACTGTCTGTATAAGGATCAGTGGAATGAACTGGGTTTTTTCACTTGAAAATGAGAGGATTCAATGCAAGCATGAGAGTTACCATCATATATTTATAGAGTTGCCATGTATAAAGAAACTTATTTTTCTTATGTCTAGAAGTCATAACCAGGAACAACATGTGGAAGTTGCAAAAATGTAAGTAAAATTTTACCATGAATTACAAAGCCCCAAAGTGGAATATTAGGGGAAAACAGGATACCTTTTACTAAAGGTCTTTCAGGAAAGGCTGGATGACTACTTTTAGGGGATCTGTAAAGGAGATTCTTGTTAGATTAGATGACTATATGAATCCGATTCAAAAGTCTACATATCTAGTCACTATTTTCTTATGAACTCAGACTTACATCACCATCTAGTTGCCTAGATATTTCTATCTGGATGTCCATTAAGTATTTCAAACTCGACATGTACAAAAATGAACTCATTCCCTTTCCTATAAACCTATCCATTACTTCCTCCTAATGTCCCAGTTTCTGCAAAAGGCACCACTATTCTTGTAATCACCTAGATTTAGAACGTCCAACTCTTCATTCTCCCTAACCACCCCATATCAAAAAACTTATTTAACTTCACAACTCCTTTTTCTTCCTTTCCTATCCCTACCCTCCAACCACACTCCTTACAAATGTCAAATATATATATGTGAAAACAAATTTAGATCTTTAAAGTTCTGGAGATGTCATCCTTCATTCAAGAATCTTCAGTGGGATAAACTAGAAAATTCTCTGACCTTTAAAGCCCTTCAAAATCTGACTCCAGCATACCCTTTCAGATTTATTTCACGTTATTTTCCTTCATATAGTCTATGTTCCATCCAGACTGATCTACTCAGTTCCCCAAATACTACATCATCTCCCACCTCTATGCCTTTGCCACCTTCTGCATTCCTTGAATGTTCTTTCCCTCATGATTCTTAGCATATCAAATTCCTTTAAAGGCTAAGCTCATATGCCATGCTCTATGTGAGGCCTTTCCTGAACCATCCTCTCTCCCCCTAATAGTTAATACTCTTCCTCATCACAAAATTACTTGTATTTACTTGGCACATAATTTGTACTTACTTAGCTAGGTATACATGATCCTCTCCCCCTCTTCCCCTTAGATTATAAACTCTTGAGGTTAGGAACAGTTCCTAACTTTGCATCTCCAGGATCTAGCATAAGGCCTTTCTTTATATTGTAGGTGCTTAATCAATCTGTACTGAATGAAACTGAACTATTAGGGTCCCTGCCCTGGCTTCCCCTTCCCCTCACCCAGACCCCACCAAATGGACAATTGATAGTGCCTTCCCCTCCAAAGTTAATTTGTCTGTCTCTTCTATACACATATCTCCTATGATGGAAAATAAGCCCTTGAAGGTAGAGTCTATTTAATTTTTGTCTTTGTACCCCATGTCTAGCATTTAATAAATACTTGTTGATTGATTGCATGTTTGCTAGAAATAATTTTTAACAACTGCCTCTTTTGAACATAGGATTATAGAGTTAGAGCTGGAAGGGGACTGGAAGGCAAACTTTTACATTTTACAAATGAGAAAGCTAATGCCCAGATAAGTTAAATGACTTAGCCAAGGTCATACAGGTAGTAAGTAGGGTAGGATTTGAACTCAAATCTTTTGATGCAAATTTAGTGCTTGTTCTACTGTATTATTCTCAAATGTAACAAAACCTTGTTATTCTAATATTTATTGTTGAATGCCTACAGGTCAGTGTCTCCCAAAGCTAATTTATCTATGAAACATGCTTATGCTTGAAATATATTATGGAACTTTATGTACTAGTCTAGAGTTTGTGAATGTGGAGTACTCCCAGGGCAAAAGGGAATAGGAGATATTTTGGAGCAAAAAGAGGAAATTAAGATTGTTTTTATGCAAAACAATTACAAGAATGTAATATTTTCATATAATTGTATTATCTTATGTCCAAGATAAATGACTATACGAATCTCTATTAATTCTTTGTTTTTAAATTCATTGCAAATGATTATGAAAAGGTTTTCATTGTCTTATTTCAGAACACTATTTTCATAAGGTGTAATTCAATAAATATAAACGAATGAGCAAAATATGTTACAATGAGTTTCACTGTCCTGTGTTGGAAAATACAATGAACTTGAATTGCTTTCTCCTAAAGACCTAAGAAACTAGTTCCTCTGAGTGATATGTGATTACCAAACAATGACACATAAATGTGAAAGCTGTCCTTTGACAGATAATCCTATTGGGTACCAAGGTATTTGATTTACTGTGAACAAAAAAGCATCTATTATATACTTAACCTCCCAAAAAAGAAATAACCAGGTATTGTTTTTTTTTTTTTTTTGTCAAGAAAAGCATAAATTGGCACTTTCAAAGAAAATGACAATCAATGCTAAAGGAACTGGTGCCTCCAGGACTTACTCTCCTACTGGACAATGAACTGCTACTGGGTTCCAAGAAACACAGCACACTAATTTGGTGAAACGAATTATTTTTGATGAAAATCTCACCACACTTGTCATGTTTAGATTACTATTTATGTACTGCGATGCCAACTTTAAACAGTCACATTCATCTTTAGTACCAAGATCATCATTCTGCCAGTTGTCCAACAGGCCTGGAGTCAACTTTAACTCTCTCCCATCTTTTATCTCCTCTAATGAACCAGTTATCCTTTCTATCCTTTTTCCTTCAAACATATCAAAATAGTTCCCCCTATCAAGTGCTATTCTCTATCAAGAACAATTCCAAATTCTTTAAGCTGCGTCATTCAAGGTCATCCACAATCTGCCCCGCCCCCAGTAGAGTCAATCTATTTTTCATTATTTCCATAATGTTCCTTTCACTAAAGCCTCTTTAGTGATTCTTAGACATGATACTTCAAGTCTAATCCTTTGCCTGTAATACCCTCTGCCATTCTCTATAACTATCCAAATGCATCAAGGTCATCAGAAAGTCTTTTCATCTTACTTCTCCCTTGGCTTTGAATCATGGACCTATCTGTATCACTTAACGTTTTCACCTACGTTAAAAATAAAAATGTTATTTGATATTTATATTTTTCCAATAAGCCTTTAAAGACAAGCCTATGCTTTCTATTTCTTTTGTTTTGTTCTCAGGTTCAAATTCAGTTCTAAGAACACAGTACAATTGAATAATCTGCTGAATAGTTTGATGGTAGGCAGAGAAGGAGAAAGTTGATAGACAAATTGGGAAAACTTTTAGTTTACTGGGGTCAAACAATTGGGGCTCAAGTCCCTTAACAGGACTTGGGTTAGGCAAAAAAGCTTGAGGACAAAGAAAGAAAAGTTTCTACTCTTTGAGACTACAGATGTAGCATTTCAGAAGAGAAAAAGCCCGACTCACCTGGGATCTGACTGTTGGAAGTGCAGAGTTCATTCTCTCCTGTTCAATGCTCTCTTGCTGGGGAACGGCAAAGTCTTGAGAAGACAGTGCTGGGGAAGAAAAAGAAGATATGACAGACCTTATTCTATTTTGTGGTTTTCTTATAGGCTAGAAATCCTCACAAAAAAGTTTTTGTAATGCTACACTCTCACTCCCCAAAAATTTTGTGAAGGAATAGGAAAGTCAAATGAAGTCCAGGAACAACGCCATCTCCATCCTGCATCAAAAAGAAGGGCCATTGACGTTGATGTCTGGGTTCTACACTCTATCTTTTTGGTGCTATTAGATTCTATGTCTTGCAGCTATAAATAGTCCCAATGAAAGATCACCCCGAAAGACAACCTGATCACTCAAGGTGCAGCTCTGAAAGTCTTTATTAATATGAGACCTACTCTATGAATGGCATCAAGGACATCCAAAGTATTCTGTTACAAACCTTTCCATCTGTTGAACCCCCATTCTTTCCTGATCTGGTTTAGGAGAGGGATAGTTACAATTCAGTAGAATATCCCACTTTCAACTCTTTCCCAGAAATATCCCTTAGAGAAAGCAGAATGAGAGTACAGTGCTGGGTCCACTTCAGCCCCAACATTGGATATAGAAAATCTGCCTAGTAAAGATGCATGAGGCAAACTTTCTAAGGGAAAAAGTAATTCCAGGTAAGAAAAAAATGATTATTTTCTGCTCTGGCAATCAGGTTTCTTCCTCGGACTATTTATATCCCCTTCTTTTCTGTAATGCTCACCTTTTTCCCCAAGTCTCTAAATCAATCCTTCAGTCACCCACTCCTCAATGTGTTCTCAATGTTCCAATGTCACTTCAGTCCTCTTTTATCCAGGTGGGAAGATCAGGAATTGGTCTGGCAACAGTCACAACACAACATGCACTTTCTTCTAAGGCCAAAAATTTCAGGTCAGTGGTCTCTCCACTTGGGATGGATTCCAGGTCCCCAGGATTTGAGTGCTCAGAGGCCAGGTCACTTCACTTTGGTGCTGAGGTCTTGGTAGGGAACCCTCCTTCTGGTGCCCAGTGCTGTATACCTGTAGAATCACTGGAGGACTGGTATGAATAAAGAGAAGATGGAGTCAGCAAGAGACCTAGCAGACTAGGTAATGTGTGGAAACCTAAAGTGCAAAAAGTAGAGAGCTATAAAAATGTATATATTGAATCATAATTTTGTTCATTTAGCAAACTGGTAAGGGATACCTTACTATGATCAAATCTTTGTACAAGTTGCTATAGGGAAAACAAAAGTGACCTTCAGGAACTAAAGATTTAGTATACTGATGTTGTCTAGCACATGATACTGAAGGGTCAATGTCAAGAGCTCCTGGAATTGACTCACAGTCACTTAGATAAACACAGGTGACAGGATTCTTCTCTGATACATATATAC
>CM053769.1:328467012-328507496 GCA_028658325.1 Potorous gilbertii | reverse complement strand
TAATATCATTCCAATCTTCTCTTATTTATTTCAGAATCTAAATGCTTATGTCAACGAATTTGACTCTACCCTCAAAGTCTCAGGAAGTTCTAGGGACCAGATTGACTTTCCCATATGTCTGAAGGTCCCAGATGTCTTAAAATCCTATTCAAGGACTGATTTTGAATGACAGTAAGGCTGGGTAATTACAAGCATATCTCACAGATATTGCGGGGTCAGTTCCAGATCACCACAACAAAGCAAATATCACAATAAACTGAATTAAACAATTTTTGGTCTCCCAATCCATATAAAAGTTATGTTTATACTATATTGTAGTTTATTAAGTATATGTAGTATTATGTCTAAAAATATAAATGCCTTAATTGAGAAATATTTGCTAAAAAATTTTAACCATTTTCTGAACTCTCAGTGAGTTGAAATTTTTTTCTAGGTGAAGAGCCTTACTTCAATGTGAGGTGACTGATCAGGATTGTGAAAATACTCCTGAGATTGTACCTATTTTCTATAAGTTACTTTAATACAGAGATGTAGTGAGCACAGAGTAAGTCTTTTTCCCAAAAGGAACCAATCAGGAGCCTGAAGTGAGCCAAAACTCTTACTCACTCCCAGCTGCTTTTACTGGTGTTTGCTGACTCACCTGGCTGAACTGTGCACCTCACTCCCTTAAACCAGTCTTGTGGCCAACCTTTGCTGCAAAACATCCTGCTTCTGTGTCCCATCTGTTCCTGGAAAGGACTGTCCATTCTCCACTATAACCCCTCTCCTTTGTGATTTTCAAGCATTAATGGCCTTTGCCTCTCCTAAGCTGTGGGCTCCATGGTACCTTTGGATTTGGGGGCCTGACATGCATGTCTGTCTTTCCCTTTTAATAAATAATTTTGCTCCATTTGACCAGAACACCTCTATATTGGAGGGATGAGTTTTTTCACATTGACAGGTGATAGTTGCTGAAGGTTGGAGTGACTGTGGAAATTTCTTAAAATAACACAACAATGAAATTTGCTGCATACATTGACTCTTCCTTTCACTTGAACACTTAGAGGCCATTGTAGGGCTGTTAATTGATCTAATTTCAACATTGTTGTATGTCAAAGAATAATGAAACCCAGGAAAGGGAGAGAAACAGTGGAATGGTCCATTGGTAATCCAGTCAGAACACACATAACATTTATTGATTAAATTCATCATCTTATATGGGCATTGTTCACGGCTCCCCAAAACAATCACAATGATAGCAACAAAGATCACTGATGCCAGATCACCACAGCAGATATGATGAAAAAGTTTGAAATGTTGCAAGAATTACCAAAATGTGACACAGAGACAGGATGTGAGTACATGTTTTTGGAAAAATGGTACCAACATACATGTTTGATGAAAGATTGTCCCAAACCTTTGATTTGTTAAAAACACACTATCTATGAAGGGCAATAAAGCCAAATGCAATAAAATAAGGTGTTATGCTTCATAAACTTCACATCCACTGTTTTACTTTCTTAGACTCCACCACCTACCTCGTTACCCACTTGCTAAGATACCTACCAAAGTTTTTTTGCTCCCCGACTCTGCCTATTCTAAATTTCAACCTCCTGGACATGAAAAGGAAGCTCAAAAAAAGACCTATAACCCACCTGGAAAAAGAAGCATCTAGGAGAGGACTGAGGAAGGGCCCTCAATATAGTTGTGCATTCTGGCTTTTGATTCCTCAAATTCTATTTAGAACCCTGCTTTGGTCTCAGCTCTACATTGGTTCCATGGACTAGGTGTCTGTGATTGGAGTAAAGACATAGGTGTAATCATAGCGAGTAATTCAGAACAGACCAAAGTGATCTGAATGGATCTCTGAAAGACAGGGTAAGTAGGCACATAAATAGTGTATAGAATTATGAGGACCCATCAATTAGTTGCATAGTTGGGAGAAGTGAGATATTTGGTGGAAAATTATGCATTAATTCAGGAGAATGTGAAAAAATTGAGTCCATTTCTGTAAAATACCTTCCAGTCTGCCTACAGTCATGATCAAATCATCTCTGGATGAGCTTTTCCAGCTTTCCGGTTATGTTAGTGAAAGGTAAGACCACACTAAACCATATCTGATTGCAAGATTCTCTTGATATAGGAAAAGGTGCCCTGGAATATCCCTAATTCATTTATTGACTCAATCTACCTTTTTTAGTTTGTTCCTGGTGTTAAGGGAAATTGAATCAGGTATGAACTAGTCCTTGCTCTCAAAGAGTTAAAAGTCTTATAAGACCAATAAGAAAAGTACATAAATAACTCCAAATTAGGGCACTATATAGTGAATCTTCACAGGGGCAAACACAAAGGGCTCAAGGCCATCTGAAAGAGTGATCACTTTCAGATAAGTTAATCAAGGAGGATTTGAGGGATGTGCCAAGTTTCAGTTTAACTTTCTTAATAGTTTTTATTCTTTAGAAATTTTTATTTTGAAGAGGTATTAAATTAAATGAATATTTCCATTTATGTAATAGAACAAAAAGGCCAATTATAACAGAAAATATGAATCTCTATTGAATCTCATTCTACTGAAACTGCTCTCTCTAAAGTTTGTAATGAATTTAGTTGCCAACTCCAATGACCTTTTCTCAGTCTTCACTCTTCTTAACCTCTCTGCAGCCTTTGACATTGGTGATCACTGTACTCCTTCATCTTCTCTTCTCTGGAGGGTTTTTGGGACACCATTCTCCCTGGTTATATACCACCTATCTGACCATGCCTTCTTAGTCTTCTTTGTTAGATCCTCATCCAGATCATATCCTATATATGTAAATGGCCCACAGGCTTCTGTCCTGAACTCTCTTCTCATTTTGAGATACTTCACTGATGATCTCAGCAGCTCCCATGGGTTTAAGTAGCTTTTCAATGCTCATGATTCTCAAATCTACCTATCTTGCCTCAACTTCTCTACTGACCTCCAATCTCTCACTTCCAGCTACTTTTCCAACATCTTAAACTGGATGTCCAATAGACATCTTAAAATGTGTCCAAATTAGAACCAATTGTCTTTTCCCCTAATCCTTTCCTCTTATCTCAAACCTTCTCTATTATGGTAGAGGGTAGAGGGTAATCTTCAGACTGACAACCTGGGAGTGCTCACTATTTTTCAGTCCCCATATCCAATTTTTTTTCCAGGACTTACTAATTTGGCTTTTGCAACATCTCATTTTATTTCCCTTTCTCTCCTCTGACACTGTTACCACTCTGATGCTGTAGGCCCTCATCTCATGCCTAAACTCTAGCAAAACTTGCTCATGGGTCTGCCTACCTCAAGTCTCTCCCTACTGCATCCATCCTTCATTCAACTAAAAGTGATTTTGCTAAAGTATAAGTTTGACCATGTCACCCTGTAACTCCTACTCAAACTCTAGCGGCTCTCTGTTGCCTACAGGAACAAATACAAAATCCGATCTGACATTCAAAGCTGTTCATAACCCCTTCTTGCTTTCCACTATTCTTACAACCCCATGTATTTTTGATCCAGTGACACTGGCCTCCGTGTTTTTCCAAGAACAAGAGAGACTATCTCTACTCCTCAGCTCCAGGCATTTTCTCTAGCTTTTCCTCAGCCCTGGGATGCTTTCTCTCCTCAACTCCCCCTACCAACCTCCTTGGATTCCTTTAAACTCTAAAATCTCATCTTTTATTTCAAGTCTTTTTGACCCCCTCAATTCTAAGGCCTTCCCGGTAATTCCCCTAATTTTCTAATTGTCTCCCTATTTGATTGTAAGCTTCTTGAGGGTAGGCACTATCTTTTGCTTCTCTTTGTATCCCCTCTTTGCATCTGCCTGACACATAAGATTGCATCTCCTCTTATTATAAGAAATAAAAAACTATTGTCTAAAGCATACACACAGGAAATCTGATGCAAGTGAGAAAATTTGAGGGCACTGAGTGATTGATTCATGAGTTATCTGTTGGATGGGAAGATAGCAAAACAAGGAAAAGATTTGGGGTCCTTTTAATATCTAAAAGGAAAACATCAATTTCAGGTGTATAGACTTCTGTTTCTAAAAACTTCTTGAAAATTTGAATGAGAAAAACCTCCACAAATAATGAGAGCATTCATGATGAGGGTGCTGGTAGAGAGGTCCTTTTATGCTATATTCCAAAGTGGATGACAACTCTACCATCACACATTTACCTGAAATATGCAAAGGACATAAGAAAACAATGCTTGCCAATCACCAAGCATATAAATAGTAAGTGCTAAATAAATATTTAAGGAAGTATGTCATCATGATTATAGGTAAGAGTTTTTTACTATGGACAGAATTTAACATCATATAGAGGAAACTGGGGAATTTTAAGTTGATAGAAGGGGAGTGGTTGAAATATAGAGGGTTGGTGGTAGTGGGATGTGGATTATTCCCACCTATGAAGCAGGTGATACAAGTTTGGTGATACAAGCTTATATTGAAGTACTGATAATTAGTCTGATCTCAATGATACTATTCTTCTGGCTTCCATTTAGAAAGAGAATACTGTGATCCCTTCTTGGCTTCCAGCAGTGACCATTAATGCAGAGAAAAAAAGAAACCTCAGTCCTCCTTCAAAATATTCACTTAACCAGCCAACATCTGGGCCCCACATTTGTGGCAAATCAATAACTCCCAGTTATGAAAGTGCATTGTTACGATGAAAAAATTTGCACCCAGGTAACAGGGTCTGGTATCATTCCTGAATGCTTAATAGAAGATTTCTTCCTCTATGGGCTCCAACCTTCAATTACAGAGAATCCTCTCTTCATTGGGTCACAGAATAGGATAGACGGCATGGGTAGCAATACCACAGTGATTGTTCTTGTCCTTTGCAACACGCATGTAGCCTTTTTCACCCCACCTCCTACCCCAGCTGAAAGGGAACAGAGTTGGATTAGTAGTACACAGAGAGCTGTCCAGGGAGTGTGTGGATCATTTTCATTCTCTGTCTTCATTCCTGGGAGTATATGACAATGAGTCTAAGGGGCTCATGCAGAATACTAGGATTTGGGAAAATCAAGGCACATGGAAGATTAGAGACTGGCTTATGTCCAACCTGTCAGTAACATAGGGGAAGCAAATTTAGTATGAAGACTCAGAGGGACTCAATTCCTTGTTGACCAATAAAAGAAATGGAGAAAAAGCCAGTTCTGTCAAGGAGATAAGAAGCTCTCCCTCACACAAACTGGGTTGAGATGAAAAATCCAAAGAAGAACCCATGTCTCTTAAATGTAGAGAAACTCCACTGAGTAAAAGAGCCCACTACATCCTCAAACAAGGAATTTCTACACATGTCATATTTCATACCTATTTTTAAGAATCCAGTATTTCTTTTCTTCATATTCATTTTCTTCTGATCCACTCTCTTTATCTTTTTTTACTACTTCATATCCATATCCAACCAATAGTAAAGCATGGTTTGTGTAACGTGGTTTGCATTTTGGTGCAAAGACAATTCCTAGAAAATGTAAGGTTGCGATAAAGACAAAAGCTCTTGGGTCAGCTAGGTGACTCAGTCCCAGGCCTGGTGTTAGGAAGACTTAAGTTGAAACACTTTCTAGCTGTGTGATCTTGGACAGATCATTTAATCTCTAATCTGTACTTTAGTCTATTTATTTGTAATATGGGAATGATAGTACTACTTGCCTCCAAGGCTTTTTGTGAGGATCAAATAGAGATAATATTTATAAATAACATTTAGCACAGCTCCTGGCACATAGTTGGCTCTGTATAATTCTGCTTATTATTAAGCTCAGCCTGACCCATTTGGGCATTCATTTTTTTACACCATGTCTGACTGACACCATACTTGGTTGTCCCCTTACCTCCTCTGTAGTAGTTCAAGGACTTTGGTGCATGCATTGCCACAGACACTGGCCCCACAGTTGCCAAAGCCTTCATCAGAATTTTTTCATTTCCAAAGGGGAGGACCACATGCTTTTTGATTTTAGCAACTTGACATTCACTTCTATATAAGCACTCCTTATTTTTCTGAAAGAGAGTTAATTGGAGGAAGTCAGAAGAGATTTGGCCTCAGAAGACTAACTAGGAATATGAGGAAACCTCAATGTCTAGTTAAACTTTTCTAGGAAGTTGATTATCGTCATTTTGTTGTATCAAGTCTCAGGAAGCTGTCTACGGGTTCCTAAGCTGTCATCTCCTTGGTGAAGCACAAGTAAAGACTTAATCATTGTTAGAGGGATTTCCTAAATCTTTCATCATCCATTCACTTCAGATTGTAATGATTTTTTTTAATTGCATATTCACACAATCTGTCAAACCCTCTCTAGGTTTTGTTTTCGTTATTGTTGCAGTCATGTATTTTATGAATGTACTTAAGTATAGAAAATGTACCCTCCAGAAACCTTTTATTAGTTTCATGAGCAACTGGGTTCACTAGGTCTTATCCACAAGGCAGAGGACCTGAGTTTACCTTTCCCCAGTCTTAGCAAAATTGGCCAGCCCAGTCTCAATCACGATAACGCAGAGTGTCTTCATTTACCTTGGCCACATAAGGGTAGCACTCCTCAGAGACTATGCCCTTTTTTTTGATATAATTGAAAGCACCAGTGACAGACCCCCCATGACAGCCTTGGAATATGGTGCAGTCAATTAGGTTCTGTGGACTCAGTTTCACAAGTTTGCCTGTTTTCCGGAACAGCTGACTTTCCAGAACTTCGGTAGCACTGAATGCCCAGCAGGAGCCACATTGCCCCTGAAAGAGAAGACAATAATTAAGTAATCTTAATTACTCAAACTCCTACAGTGCCTAGTTAATGCAAGACTCTGAACATAACAGGACAGATAAATATCTGTTGGGAGAAATGAATTCATGGGAAGCAAGAAGAATTCTGGTAAGGTCCCAGCAAAGGGATTCTTGGTATTTCTATCCTCTGTGTCAGATGCCCTTGGTTTATATTTTCATGCCTGATCATTTATTGGGAAGGTGGCATGGTCTATACCCTGTGCCCAGTGGTCAGTTGAATTAAAGTCTCATTGTTCCTTGCCCTTATTCTTGCAAAAATGATTTCACAAATGTGCATAGGTAGCATAAGGGGAAACAACTGAGGGAAATAGCCTCAGTAAATGCAAAGCTCCGAGAATAACACTGGATAAGGGATAATACCTGAGATCTAACAGGAGTCACGTAGCCATATTCTCTCCAGTCCAGTGATTTAGGAGGATCAGGAAAATTTGAAAACATTTTGCCAATCTTGGCTGTGGTATCTCTCCTTCTCCTCGGTAATAATTGGGGGTTCAGCATTTCATTGAATTCCTCATCTGTCTGAAATAATAGCAAGCTGTTTTATGTGGGGCACACTTGTTCAGTGAAAGACAATTGTGTTTGATGATACAGCTTCCCTAGCCACCCTTCCCAGTACTGACTGTATCTTCACTCATTCCCCTTAGCTCATTGGTTGAGATGGGGGAGTTAGAATACTCCTAGAATACTCCACTTCTCCATTCTCCTTTTTTTTCACTAGGCAACTTCTTTTTCTTTGAAGTTTCTGCTATTCATATCTACCATCCAATGAAAATCCTGCTAACTATTGTCTACAGGACCCCCACTTCCCAGGTTACTCCCCTTCCTTTCTCAATGAGTTTGATCACTTATAGCTTCTCTCCTCTGCAGCTCCTATCCTTACATCAGGAGACTTCAACATGCATACTGATGCTCCCTCAAATAACTTATCCACCCACTTCCTCAAACTACTCACCTCCCATGAGCTACTCCTCTTCCCCACCTCAGCCACACATAAAGATGGTCATACTCAATTTTGCCATTACTAACAAACGTACCACCTGTGTTCAAGAATTCTGAAATCCTCTCTCTTAATCCAACCATCGATTGACTTTTCAGCTCCTCCTCTGCCTTGGCTTACACAACCCTGTTCTTTATCCTCACCATGACCTCAAACCCTTGACTCCTCATTTCTCTCCTAGGCTATTTTTTTGGTGTGTGTGTGCTGAGCATTCTCTGCTCCCCTCCCCATCTTGACTATGCTGAATCAAATCAAATCTACACTTTCCTCCAGTCTGGATATCACTGATTACATACATACATTGTTGGATGACTCCTACCTTTCATTATCACCTTTCATACTTCTTACATGCTGCAGAATGAAGGTAGAGAGAATCACACAATCATTCTGACTGGGTCTAGTTAAAGTTATGTTTATATAACTTCACTTTTGGGCACTCACTGTTGTTACCCAATCCTTTTATACCTCTGATCAACTTACAATCAATCCCATTCTCCAGAGGCTATCCCAAACCTTTTTCAAACCTTATGGTTGTCTGCCCTGTCTCAGTGTAGAACCTAGTCTTATATCTTAAGGAAAAAAACCCAACAAAACCCACTCTCCCATCAGTGAAATATCTTCTGCCACTTTTTTCTTCTTTATCCTTGTTTCACATGATGAAGTGACCTTACTCCTTATCAAGGCCAACCCTTTTACTTCAAGTGATTCCATTCCATCCCCTCTCCTCCAAAATATTGACCCCTCTGTCACCCCCACTCCTCATTCTTTAATGTCTCCCTGCCTAATGGCTCATTTCCTAGTGCCTAAAACCATGCCCACCTCACACCTATCCTTAAAGACCTTCTCTTGATCCCTCCATCCATAACTGTCATTCTATTTCTCTTCTGCCATTAAGGTTCCTCTTTAAGGCTATCTGTAATTGTTGTTGTTTCAGTTGTGCTCGACTCTTGTTACCCCAGGTATTGGAGTGGTTTGCCATTTTCTTCTCCATCTCATTATACTGATAAGGAAGACAAACCCAGGGTCACATAACTTATCAGTGTCTGAGGCTGGACTTTAACTCAATTCTACTCAATTTGCCTCTACTTTCTCTCTTCTCTATTTAACCTCTTACACTTTGGCTTCCACTTTTATAATTCTGTCAAAACTGCTCTCTCTAAACTTTACTAATGACCTTAAGTTGCCAAATCCTATGATTTCTTCTTGATCCTCATTCTCCTTTGCCTCTCTGCAGTCTTTGACACTTGATACTTCTCTTTTCCTTGATACTCTCTTCTCTCCAGGTTTTCAGGACACTACTCTCCTGATTTTCGTCCTTCCTATCTGACCACTCCTTCTCCCTTCTTTGCTGGATCCTTCTCCAGATCATGCCCTCTAGGTTTCCCTCAGGTTTCTGTCCCATGCCTTTTCTTCTCCTTCTATCCTACTTTATTCAGTAGGTGATCTGTGCCCTAGGATTTAATTACTATACCTATGCTGATGATTTTCAAATCTAATTTTCCTCACCCAATAGCTCTGCTGACCTCCAATCTCTCATCTGCAATTGCCCTTCAGCCATCTCAAATCAGAGATCTTTAACTCAAACTGTTCAAAACAGAACTCATTATCTTTCCCTCTAAGCCTGCCTGTCTCCCTAAATTCCCTATTACTATAGAAGACAAATCATCCTCCTAGTCCTTCAGGTTTATATCTAGAAGTCATCCTGGATTCCTCATTATCTCTCACTTCCCCTATCCAAACATTTGCCAAGGTTGATATTTCACCTTTGCAATATCTAATATGCCCCATTCTCTCCTTTGACACTATTACTTCCCTGATGTGGGCCCTCATGCCTGGACCATTGTAATAGCCTGCTGGTAATTCTGTCTGTCTCAAGTCTCTGCTCACTTCAATTCATTCTCCATTCAGACACTAAAGTGATTTTCCTAAAGTGCTGGTCTGATCTTATTCAATAAACTATTGAATATTTAATATGCCCTATTCAACAAACTCCAGTGTGTTTCTATTTACTCTGAGAGCACATACAAAAGACTCTGACATTGAGACTGTCATAACCTAGACTCTTCCTTTCCAGTTTTCTGATACCTTACTCCCCACCAGGGGAGGTATTCTTTTGTTGTATGTATAAGACACTCCATTTCAGCCTTTTTCTCAACTTGTCTCTTGCTTTGACTATTCACCTCTTTGTCCTCTTTTAAATCTCAGTTAAAGTCCTATCTTCTACAGGAAAACTTTCCTAACCTCTTTTAATTCCATTGCTTTCCCTCTTTTAATTATTTCCTATCTATCCTGATTCAAATTTGCTTTGAATATGTTTGTTTGCATGTTGTTTCCCCCATTAGACTATAAGTTCTCTCCTACCTCTTCCTCATCCATTCAGACTGCTGTGGCACAATGGATGGAGCACTGGACCTGAAGGCAGGAAGACCTGAGTTTAATTGTAGCCTCTGACACTTAAAGCTGTGTGACTGGGCAAATCACTCAACCCTGTTTCCCTTGGTTTCTTAATCTGTCAAATAACTTGGAGAAGGAGTAGTCAAACCATTTCAGTATCTTTGCCAAGAACACATCCAATGGATCAGGAACAGAAATGATACAACAACCACAATTTTTTTGCCTTTTGGTATTCACAGCATTGACACTTACCATGTCTCCAAATTCATTCATTCCCAGGTAATAGCTCAGCTTCCCCTCTTTATACAGGCGATTGTGATCATTAATGAACTTCAGGTTCTTCTCCCACATCTGTCTCCTAAAAGATTCCTCTTTCTATGGGAAAATTTACAACCACATACTGTAATGTTAAGAGATGATTGGCCATGAGCTCTCTTTGCCCTAAAGTTCTGAATGTCTAAACATTCATGGACACGCTCTGTGAGGGACATAGATTGTCTCTTAACACAAAGTCAAAGCTGAGTCACCTTCAAATGGTGTCTATGTCCTTGGGACATGTAATTCCAAGATGTGGAATTGGAAGCTTTAGCCTAGGAGGGACCACAGGGATTATCTAATCCAATCTGTACTTAAAATAGTTTTCTCTAAAATGTTTTTGAAGATGTTTTTCCCTGTGAGGTCCGTGGGCAACTTAATATACATGGCCATCTAAGTCATTTAGGGCGGTTCAACTTGGTAGGAAGTTTCTGCTTATTATGGAACTAAGATCTACACCTTCCAAGCTTTTCTCTGAAGGCTGCCTTGTGCAGAAAAGTAAACTAAATTTGATGGCTTTCCCACATGGACATGTACTTCAAGACACCTATGATAGTCATAGGTGCTATTATTCTGACTTGAACCTTCCAAGAAACTTTAACCAAGCAGGAGGTATGAGGCTTTTGAGGTCTCTTAACTTGGTTGCAGTCATCTTATAGCCAAATCTCATCCTATCAATGTGATTTTTCTAACTGGTTATCAGAAATTGAACTCAATACTAGAGTGGGGTTGGGCATCTCACTAGGGAAGAGTTAGTGAAACTATGCCCTCACTCAGTTCTTTGAAATATGAACATTCCCATCCATTATCTAGAGGGCTCTCACAAAAGAGACATCACCTACCTCAGTATAGTTTCTTCCATAAGTGGACTTAAACTGCTCCCATTCAGTGTCCAACTCTGGGTTTTTTGTGAGAAAACAATATGAAAGTCCCCAGCAAAGGGAAATCAAATAAATAAATTGTCTCATGGTGGCTACCTTTTGCTGCTTTTACAGTTGTCAGACTCTTCGTGCTGCTGATACCTATTTCAAAACATTTATAGATCTTTTACACAAATGTCAAGATTTCATTCCAAATTTTTATTCATTAGAGCTCAGCTTAAGTGATAGAGTGAAGCTAGAGTGATGAGTGAAGGATATGATGGTGGTCAGTGCTTCCTAAATGTTTTGTTTGGTCACCCTTTCCCTAATTCCTCTATTGTAGGCCTAGAGTGACTCCAGTATTCCCTTGTTTTACTTCTTTCAGAATCCAAATATTCATATATCACTTCTTCAAACCCTAACCTCTTATATATAAAGACTGTTATTGAATGATACAAAAGTATGCATAGCAACAGCTTGGATTCCACATCTACCTCACCCCACTGAAACCCTTTTCAAAACATCTGCCAGTGTTTTTTTCTGCTCCCTGTTCTTGTCTATTCCCCCAGATGTCAACCCTTTTGCAAAGAGAAGGTCAAAAGCTGTCCCATGACTTACCTGGCAGAGGAAGCTGCAGTCACAAGAGAGTACAGAAGAAGTCTCTTCAACAATGCTGAGAAGTCTGGCTTTCTCACATCCCTCAAATTCTATTTATGCATCTACTTTGGGTTTATCTCCTTGCCTTTTCTTGGTGTTGTATTTATACCTTGCTTTTTGTCTAACAGCCTCAAGGCTAAGTATAGTGGGCAAGATCACATTTGCTCAGCCTTCAGTGCCTGGGGTATTAGGGAGGGGCTGAAAACCAAATCAGTTTTATCTCTGGAAAGTCTTATGTTTGTCCTTTGTTCTCAAAGAGGACCCTGACTTCAGGGATGATGATATTACTTGCAGTCGACTTTCATTGAGTGAGGGAGGGCTGTGCAAAGTCACCAGCCTCACTTTTTCCTCCAGAGCCATGTGGGTCCAGTGGCCTGATATTCATCAGGACAACTCTTTGGATGACATTACCGATTGATGAATAATTGACTATAATTATGCGAATTTGTAGGAGAGTAGAATAAGGGGTGCAATGTGAGTATGATGCATAATCTCTTCTATGACTCAAATTGCTTGATGAAAATTTAGGTGCTTCTGTCCTGGAAGTTTACATGCTTAGCTATGAGCCTCCTAAGCAGAGGTCCCCCTTGGTTTGCTACCATCCAGTTAGTCATTCCTGGGCACGGTTGGGGATTATATCCCTGTCCTTTGTGACAGACAAGGTGTAGGTAGCCTTTGTCATAAGGAAATCATCAAGCCTGCAATGGAATGAAAACATCCTTTGATGTCTAGGGCTCCTGTCTAGGGCAGTTATCAGTCAATTAAGAGAAGGTTCTTAGCTACTTTGGTATGTCCCTTCTATAGGAAAAGATGCAATTCTGGCAAGCCAAGAAATATGGCAAGATGAATGTTCACTGCTAACTTATATTAGAGTTTTCTGACTTGTAATACTTCCTGTATTGTAAAAATGAGAAAGTGATGGAAGTACTGAATATAGAAATAATTGAATAGACTTTGAAGCATTGATCAGGTCAGCCTGTGCTTGAAGGAAACAGAATTAGATTAATTATCAGTAGTGGTCTACCTCAGAAACCACAAAAATGGAGGAGTAAGGAGAGCATTGTCATTGCTAGCCTTCATACTGGGAGTGTGGAACTGAGTCCAAACTGAAACTTAGGATTTGGGCAAATAAGGAACAAAACAAAACAAAAGCCTTGAAAATGCCAAAGTATTCGGTCATGCAGTGTTAAATGAGATAGACAGAAATTGGTTCCATGTCTAAACTTCCTAAGTTCAGGGAAACAGATCTTTTAAGGGATTCCAGAAATTTAGACGAATCGTCTCTGTCAAGATTATGTCTAACTCCACTCAATTTGAATAGAGAAAATTAAAAATTAAGTGAAAAATTCACAAATATTAGAGGAGATGTGGGAAAACTAAGATATTTATGCATTATTGGTGGAGTTGTGAATTTGTCCATTCTGGAGAACAATCCCACACTATGCCTCAAGGGCTATAAAATCTTGCTCACTTGGATATAGTAATTCATTCTGGATTTCAAGGATGGGATGACAATATGTCCCTACCCAAGCACTATTTAATGGTTATTTTTTGGGTCTCCTCCTGGCTCAGTGTAAATGTAAATAGTAACTGTTTCTCTTTTGGCCAGCAATCCTGAGGGTTCTGCCCTCCAGTTTGATTTTTTTTTTTTAAAGAGGCCATCCCTTGACTAAAAGAGGCCTATTCACTGAATGGTTATTGCCTCACTCAAGGCGAGAACCTGAAAAGACCTTAGCCTAGCAGGGTCAGGATCTCCTATTATATCCTGAACCATTTTCAGTAATCCTGATGTATATCTTGCCACTGGACCCAGATGACTCTTTGCATAGCACTCCGTAACACCAATGTGATACCCATAGTAGAAATTACGAATATGCGTGCATATCTCCATGGTTGGTTTGCAAAATATAGCAAACTCTCCTCCTCTAGACAAAACTAAAATATTTATTTGAAACATTGCTATTAGGATACCAGTAGGCAAGATTTAGTAAGGTACTCATCATCCAACCAGGGAGCACCCTACATTGCAAACAAGCTTCCCAAGGCAAGTTCTTTCCTCCTCCTGTTTCTCTCTCTGCCTGCTTCCCTCTTCACCCACACCTCTCCCTCCAAGCAACACAATATATATTGTTTCCAATCAAAGACTGGGCACTTGGTTGGCTTAGTGCGGGGAAGCTTTGAAATCCACACTTAATTGGGAAGATATATTCATAGCAGCTCTTTTTGTGTGGCAAAGAATTGGAATTTGGGGGATGCCCATCAACTGGGGAATGGATGACTAAAGTGTGGTATATGATTGTGATAGAATACGATTGTACTATAAAAACAACAAGTAGGATGCTCTCACCAAAATGTGCTAAGACTAACTTGAACTGATTTACAGTAAAGTGAGAACCAGGAGAACACTGAACACAGTAATAGCAATAATGTACAATGATCAACTGTGAATTACTTAGCTATGCTCAGCAACACAAAGTGTTAAGGCAATTCTGAATGACTTATGATAAAAAAATTATCCATTTCCAGGGAAGGAGTCTGAAGGCAGATCAAAGCATACTTTTTAAAAATTTTCTTTCTTTTTCTTGTTTTTTTCTTCTGTGTTTTCTTTCATAGTATGACTATTATAGAAATACGTTTTGCAGAACTGCATGTGTATAACCTTTGTCCAACTGATTGCCTTCTCAGTGATTGGGGAGGGGAAGGAAGGAGGGAGAGAATTTGGAACTTAAAATTTAAAAAATGAATGTTAAATTTTTTTTTACATATAATTGGGGAAAAATAAAATATTATATACAAAAAGTAAATAAGATCATTAATTCTCTTATACCTTCTGGTACATTTCTACAGTACAGGTAAACTCTTCTCTGTAGAATTAAAGAGCCTGCTTTTCTCCTACCATCTCTGTATGTGACTCCCACTATACACAAGTATCATTCTTTTGGCTCAAACAATATATGTATTTTCTTCACAATCCTCCATACCTGTTTTTAATGATCCAATATTTTTGTTCATCAGTGTTTTCTCATTCATAATCATAGCCCACTACCATACCAGCATGATCCAAAGCCAGCTGGGCAGTTAGGTTCATAATAAATTACTGAAAAAATGCAAGATGTTGATAAAGAAAAGAAGCTCAGCCTGACATCCCATGGCAGAATTCAGGGTAGGTCCCTTCTGTGTAGCTGATGGATAGAAACAGAAGAATGAGTTTCTGGAATCAATAGCCACAGACATGGGTCCCATAGCCCCTACAGTCTGCATGAAAGCCTGTTCATTTTGAGAAGGGATTTCTATAAATCCACTAATTTAAGCAGATGCACACTTGGGTCTGTAGGAGAATTGTGCTTCTTCCTAAAGCAGAAAGATTTCTTTTTTGTTGGGAGGGGGGATTCCATTGGATCTTTGAGTCTGATTTACATGATTCCTCCATAAATATGGTAGAGAACCACAGACCAGTCAATCTGCTACTATCAATTCAGTCATGTACTAAATGCCAGGCACTGAGGATATGAAGACAAAATAGAACCTGCCCTCAAAGAGTCTAGGTTATCTTGTGGGGGCATCTATGCAGAGAAGGAAAATAACAGATATCTGAAGAATT
Source organism: Potorous gilbertii (assembly GCA_028658325.1). Classification (NCBI taxonomy): domain Eukaryota; kingdom Metazoa; phylum Chordata; class Mammalia; order Diprotodontia; family Potoroidae; genus Potorous; species Potorous gilbertii. Next base: position 328,491,904 of record CM053769.1, on the reverse strand, counting down.
ATCAAATACTAACAACAAGTAGGGTTAGGGAAGGCTTCACAGAGGAGTTGACAATTAAACTCAGTGCTGAAGAAAGGTAAGACATGGAGAAAAGGAAGGAAGAAACTTATTCTAGGCATGGGTAGTGATGGTGCTGGTGGTGCTGGTGGCTTCTAGTGAGCTTCTATGTAATGTTGAGCTTAGGGAATACAGGGCAGCAGTTTAGTTAAAACACAGAGTACTTAAATATGAAATAATGTTGATAGTTTGGACTGTGGAAGGTCATACAGGCTAGGCTGAGGAACTCATACCAAACCTTAGAGGGAAAGGGAGTCGGAAAAGGATTTTAAGCAGGAGAATGACATGGTCAGAACTGTGCCTTAGGAAGGCTAATTGGCAGCTGTATAGGGGATGGTTTAGAAAGGGGAAGGAAGGAAGCTAATTAGGAGACTAGGTCTGAATTTAAAAGTTTTCTATGTGAGTGGGTAGAAGAATGCAAGGGATATTATGGAGAATCAGCAAGACTTGGGAACTGATTGGATATGGTGGATGCAGGAATGAAAGGTCATGGAAGGCTAAAAGTTAACAATATGGGCAATTGGAAACAGTTCCCTCAATAGAAACAGAGGTTTGGAGGAGTGGTGGGCTCAAGGGGTAAGATAATGAGTTTCATTTTGGACACATTGAATTTGGGATGCTTTATAGAACTATCCAGGAAAAGACAAGGAGTTGTTGGTAGATTCAGGAAAGAGTTCAAGAAAGACATTAAGTTTGTATATATAGATTTGGGCATGATCTCTGCAGAAATGATACCTATACCCATCAAAGCAAATAAAATCTCCAAGAAAGAGCTTATAGAGGATAAAAAGCTTCCAAAACCATCCTGTGAGGTTAATCTCAAGCAATCCCAGATTCTAGGACTGGTAAAAGCTATTTCCTCAGATTATGGAGATGAAAGAAGACAGAGTACTTCACTAAGTCAGCTGCCCTTACAAGAAATCCATGTGGCCAGTGAGGAGGCTGGGTGGCACCCAGTGATTTACTGTGGTCTGCAGGGAGCTGAACAAAATTGTCACAGAAATTACTGAGGTCATTCCTGACTTTTTCAATGGAATAGCCACCCAAGCCCCACAGGAATGGAATGGGGGAATGCCTTTTTTTTCTACCTTTGTGGCTGAGTAGTCAGGAACACTTTATATTTACTTTGGAAGAACTCCAGTGTGCCTTTACAATTGTTCCCCACAGATCCTACTTGAACTCTTCCTCTTAGTGTTAGTCTGTTAGACAGAGACCTGAAGGAGGCCCCACTTCCTAAGGTCAATGATTTCCACCATGATATACATGACATAATGTTAGCCAGACTAGACAAGCCCATGGTGACAGAAGACCTAGGTTGGATGGTTGCCCAAAAGAGGAACAAGTTGTGGGAGATCAACACTAAAAAAATCCAAGGTTCAACCTACTCAGGCAAATTTTGGGATACACAGTGTATGGGGAGAAGCTAGATGAGGCTGTATGTAGTTCAGAACAAGCTACTGATTTTTGCTTACACAATAGACACTGGCAGTGGGTACAAGTGGAGGCAGATGTTTTGGTTTTTTATTTTTAATTTCTGTAACATGCTATAATATAAAAGATGATTGTACATGAAACTACAAATTGACTATGCATGACTTGCTTATACAAAATTATTCCAATTGATAAATGGTCAAAGGATATGAACAGGCAGTTTTCAGAGGAAGAAATTAAAGTTATAGTCATATGAAAAAATGCTCTAAATCACTATTGATTAGAGAAATGCAAATCACAATAACTCTGAGGTACCACATCACACCTATCAGATTGGCTAACATGACAAAACAGGAAGATGATAAATGTTGGAGAGGATGTGGGAGAGTTGGAACACTAATTCACTATTGATGGACCTGTGAGCTGACCCAACCATTCTGGAGAGCAATTTGGAACCATGCCCAAAGGGCTACAAAAATGTGCATATCCTTTGAGCCAGCAATATTACTTCTAAGATTATATCCCAAAGAGATCCTAAAAATGGGAAAAGGTCCCACATGTACAAAAATATTTATAGCAGCTCTGTTTGTGGCAATCAAGAACTGGAAATCAAGGGGATGCGCATCAATTGGGGAATGGTTTAACAAGTTGTAGTATATGAATGTAATGGAATACTGTTGTGCCATAAGAAGTGATGAACAGGAGGATTTCAGAGAGGCCTGGAAGGACTTATATGAACTGATACTTAGTGAAATGAGTAGAACCAGGAGAACATTGTATACAGTAATAGCCACAGTGTGTGAGGACTGTTTCTGATGTTTCACAGCAATGCAAGGACCTAAGACATTCTCAAAGGACTCGAGGCAAAATACCATCTACACCCAGAGAAAGAACTATGGAATCAGAATGCAAAAGGAAGCAGACTATTTTCTCTTGTTATGTTTTATTTTCTTTTGCTTTTTCTCATAGTTTCTCCTATTCGTTTTAATTCTTCTATGCAACATGACTAATATGAAAATGTAGTTAATAAGATGTAATAAGAACCCATATAAGATTGCATGCCATCTCTGGGAGGGAATGAGAGGGAGAAGGAGAAAATTTAAGACTTATGGAAGTGATTGCAGAAAGCTGAAAACAAATAAATTAAATACATTTTAAAAAACCAAATATATGAAATTATAAAGATTTCTTTTTTCTCCTTTTTTTCTACCCTACTCACCCACTCTAGAGATAGCAACCATTAGACACAAATATGTATATATACACACAGACACATGCACATATATGCATATGTAAATATATATACATATATATGTAAAATTACTCTATATATTTCTATTCTTTTTCTGGATCTTTCTTCATATATCTTATATCTTCATGTATCTTCATATATCCTTTATAATTAATTTGGTTATTTATAATAGTCACAATAATTTATTCACTCAAAGTCTTTCTTTAAAAGTATTGCTGTTACTGTATACAATGTTCCCTTGGTTCTGCTCATTTCACTTTTCATTATTTCATGCAAGTCTGTACCCGTAAGTACCCCAACATACACGGAAGCAGGGGGAAGCTGCTACCACAGGTTCTTAGATCTGCATTCATAAAAGGAAAGCAACTTTCAAGGGGTTAAGGATCACTTTAATCAAGCATATGTTTCAATTCTTTAGTCAAGCACATAGATCACCTAGTTCAGGGGAGTCAACACCCTGAACCCCAAAGTAATCAACAGACATGGCTCCCTTTGTCTGACCATAATGTGACAAGTACAGTTGTCTGACCAGTTACCAGAGAGGGAAGCATGACATCTGGGTTCTCAAAGCTGAGGGGCTCTTTAGCAGCTTCCCAGTCCTCATTTGGCACTCAAATCTTCTTACCAAAGCTAAATCCCAAAATAAAACTGTACCTCCAAGTCTTTATACACTTTTTAGAGCCAGAGGGCATCAAATCTCATGAGAACCAGGGTCTCATTAATAAAAGGTGGGGACCTTCTTACAAATCTCCCCAGGGCCAGACCCTGGATGGGAAAGATCCTTCTCAATCACATTCATATGGAGGCATTATACTTCATTACACTAAAACAAAAACCGTAAAAGATCTTACTTTACTTGCTATTACAAAGTCTTTTTGAGCTTTTCTAAATCACTGAGCTCTTCATTTTTTATAACACAATAGTCTTCCATCACATTTATATGTTGCAATTTTTTCAGCTATTCCTCAATCGATGGGCATGCCTGCAATTTCTTGTTCTTTGCCACTACAAAGAGAATTGCTATAAACATTTTAGAACATATAAGTTCTTTCTTATTTCCCTAATCATTCTTAAAAATAGACCTAGTAATGGTACTGCTAGGTCAAAGGTTATAGGCAGCTTAATAACTCTTTGAATGTTAATTCCAGATTGCTCTCCAAAATGGTTGGATCAGTTCACAATTCCACCAACAATGAATTAATGTCCCAATTTTTCCACATGTCCTCCAAGAGTTGTTACTTTTCATTTCTATCATTTTAGCCAATCTGGTAGCTATAAAATGATTATCTCAAGATTGTTTTAAATTGCATTTCTCTAATCAATAATGAATTTGAATATTTTTTTATATAACTATGAATTGTTTTGATTTCTTCATTGGAAAACTGCCTGTTAATATCCTTTGACCATTTATTAATTGGGGAATAATTTACATTCTTATAAATTTGGCAAAGTTCTTTATATATTTTAGATATGACACATTTATCTGATAAACTATCTATAAAATTTCTATAAAATATTCTACTTGCCTTCTAATCTTCACTGCATATTTTATTTGTACAGATACATTTCAATTTAATGTAATCAAAATTACTCATTTTACACTGAACTTCACTCTGTCTCTTGTTTATTTATAAATTGTTCACCTATCCATAAGTCTGATAAGTAATATATTCTAATAATTCTAATTTTCTTGTAAAATCTGTCTTTATGTCTAGGTCATGTATCCATTTTGGCCTTAGTAAATGGTGTAAGATATTGGTCTATGCCCAGATTGCATAATGGTACTTTTCAGTTTTCCCGACAGTTATTACTAAATAATGAATTCTTATCCTAAAATCTTGTTTTTACTGCAAAGTTATTATATTTGCTGCTGTAAATTGTATGTCTACTTTTCTATTTCTCAGCCAGTATGAGATAGTTTTGATAACTACTTCCTTATAACATAGTTAAAATCTGACACAGCTAAACCTCCTTCTTTAATGTTTTTTTCCCATTATTTTCTTTGATATTCTTGACTTTTTTTTTCAAAATGATTTTTAAATTATTTTTTCTAATGAAGTAAAATAATTTTTTGGTAATTTAATTGGGATGGTGTTGAAATATAACAGTTTGGGTAAAATCATAATTTTTATTATATTGGCCCTGCCTATCCATATATTAATTATATATTTCTCCAATTATTTAAATCTGATTTTATTTGTATGAAAGGTTTTTTAAAAAAATAATTTTGTTTATATAGTGCCTAGGTTTGTTTTGGCAGATGTACTACCGGGTGTTTTGTACTGTGTGGACTTATTTTAAATGGAGCATTTTTTACTATTTCTTCCTGCAGAATTTTGTTTGTAATATATAAGAATGCAAATGAATTATGTGAATTTACTTTACATCCTGCTACTTTGTTCAAATTATTAATTGTTTCACTTAACTTTTTGGTTGAGTCTTTGGGATTTTCCAAACAAATCATCATATAAAAGTGATAGTTTTATCACCTCATTCCCTCTTCTGATTCTCTCTATTTTTTTTCTTCTCTTATTGTTATTACTAGGATTTATAACACAATATTGAATAATATTCATGACAGTGGGCATCCTTGTTTCATAGCAGGTCTTACTTGGAAAGCTCCTAGAGTATCCCCATTATAAATAATACATGCTCATAGCTTTAGATAAATGCTTTTTCTCAATTTAAGGAGAAATCCATTTATACCAATGCTTTCAAGTTGTTTTTTTTTAAATATAAATGAGAATTGAACTTTATGAAAAGCTTTTTCTGCATCTATTGATATAATCATATGATTTTAAAATCTTTTATCATTGATGAAATAAATTATGTTAAGTTTTCCTTATGTTAAACAATCCCTGCATTCCTGGTATAAAGCCCATTTGATCATAATGTATAATCTTGGCAATACATTGTTGTAATGATGGCAGAGATTTTAGCAGAGCGAATAGCATCACAAGTACTGAAGGCAGCAAAGACCCCAGAAGCAGGAGCAATTTCCAAGGTTCCAGCATTAATAGCAGCAGGACAGGGCAGCAAAGTGGGGAGTGTAACAAGTACCAGGAGTTGATAGTGTTATTGTCAATGTTCATGAATAGGCAGTCTCTTACTAGAGGATGAAGCCTCTCTAATCCTAGCTCCTCTTCTGCAAAGTCACTCTGCCTATAAGAGCTTGACTCCTGCAGATCTACTTTTCCTGGTTTACCAACAATTCCACCCACTGCATGCAGAAGTGACTCCCAGTAGCCATCGATAATCCAATAACAGATTTGAGAGATAACAGTCAGAGAGATAGAGGCCTTGTCAAGTCCTCCCAGTGGGCTGAGATAGGGCAACACAGAAAAAAGTTGCAGGTGAGAGAGCCTTCAGGGATAGTGTAGATAAGGTTTACAAGCAGTACTGATTTCTGAACCATGGCTATGGGTCTGAAGTCTAGAGGGAACTGGTTTAAAGACATTGCAGGAATTTGATCAATGTCTCTTCCCTATATCAGTTGTTTATAGTACATATTTCTCATTTATCTCTGCTGAACTGAACAGTTAGCTTAAAACCCTTACAAGAATAATAGAGATTGAAAAGGTGAATATATTACCAATCTGGATATGGGGGCAATATGCCAAGATGTGGTAAGCGTAGGATTATATGATCCTTTTAAGGATATGGCAGCAATGTCTACACAAATGACTCAATCACCATCACCTAAAATACTGGGATCAGGTATTCCACCTCCCAGAAGTCACATTCATGACAAATTGGTACCATAGGAAGGCAAAAGACTACCTCCAGAAATTTCTTGAATCTGGCTTCCAAAAAGTTTCATCTGATAATGATGGACAGTTTTTGGACATAGTTCTGATTGATAAGTTGCACTTCCTTGTTCCATTTGGAACAGAGTAACAAGCATCTCAAGGTCCCTTCTCTCCCACTGACTAAGGGGCTTGATACACCCTGGATAAATGGCTCAGGTCATTCATAATTAACTATTTTCCTTTCCTGTATGATGTTTGAGAATTCCTCGTAAAGTCTTCTTCCTCTAAGATGACTTGGTGGCACAGTGGATAGGGCACTAGAACTGGAGTCAGAAAGGTCTGAATTCAAATGTGGCCTCAGACACTTACTATATTTTTTACCCCAGCCAAGTTACTTAACATTTGCTTCAGTTTCCTCAACTGTGAAATTGGGATAAATGTAGCACCTTCATCACAGGGTTGTTGTGAGAATCAGCTAATATTTATGAAATATTTCACACAGTGCCTGGCACATAGTAGGTGATTAATAAATACTTTTCCTTCTTCCTTATCCCTCCCTTAAAAAGTAAGAATTGGACTTCCAGGAGCCAAGACAGTGGAGTAAATAGTATGTTGCTATCACTCTCCTTTTTGATCTCTTAAAAAAACAGAAAATAGGCCCCAGAAAAAGTCCTGGAACAGTTCAGACAGTAGAAAGACAAGGAGAAGCAGTCTTTTAGCCTGGAAAACTTGGAGGATCTCCAAGAAAGCACAGCCCTGAGCAAGGAGGCATCCTCCAGCAGCTGTATAATAGTTATTGAAAGAATCCGCCAATCATTTCCTGACAGGGATCTCAAAAGGAAAACACCAAGGAATATTATAGCTAAATTCCAGAATTATCAGAAGCAGCCAGAACGAAACAATTTAAATATCATGGAACCATAGCCAGGATTACTCAGGACCTAGCAGCTTCTACATAAAAAGATTAGAGGACTTGGGATATGATATTCTGGAAGGCAAAGGAACTTGGATTACAACCAAGGATCAACCATCCAGCAAAATTGAGCATAATCTTTTAGGGGAGGAAATGGATACTCAATGAAATATGACACTTCCAAACCTTCCTGATGAAAGGATCAGAGCTCAACAGAAAATTCAATCTCCAAATACCAGACTCAAGTGAGCATATAAAGGCAAACAGGAAAGAAAAAAAACATGTTATTCAATAAGGGCTTACTGTTTACATCCCTTCAAGCGAAGATAATGCTTGTAACTCTTGAGAACTGTATCATTATTGCGACATTTAGAAGTCATATACATAGACAGAGGTTGTGGGTGTGAGTTGACTTTAATGTGATGATAAGAATTAATTAAGGGATAAAAAAAATTGTACCGGGAGAGGAGGAATGGAGGAGACAGAAAAGAGTAAATTATATCACATGAAATGGCACAAAGACCTATCACAGAACAAGGAAAGAGGGGTGGAAGATGAGCATTGTTTGAACCTTACTCTCATTAGATTTAGCTCAAAGAGGCAATACACACTCACTTGGGTGTAGAAATCTATCTTACCCTATGGGAAGTGCAAGGGGTAAGAGAAGAAAGGGAAGGAGGTGGATAGAAGGGAGGGCATATTAAGGGAAGTAGTGGCCAGAAAAAAACATTAGTGAAGAGTGAAAGGTAGAAAGGAGAGAGAAAAGTATAAATGGGAGAAAATAGGATGGAGAGAAAGACATAGGAATCATAACTGTGAATATGAGTGGGATGAACTCTCCAATAAAATGGAAGCAGATAGCAGAGGAGATCAAAAAACATAATTGTATAATACGTTGTTTACAAGAAACCCATTTCTTGTGTTGGAGAAAAATATATTATGCTTCACCCGAAGTGAAAAAAGCACAGGTAACAATCCTGACCTCAGACAAAGCAAAAGCAAAAATAGATCTAATTAAAAGAGATAACAAGGAAACTATGTCCTGCGAAAAGGTACTATAGACAATGAAGTAATATCAATACTAAACATATATGTACCAAGCAGTATAGCATCCACATTGTTAGAGAAGTTAAGTGAGTTAGAGGAAGAAGCAGACATTATATTAGTGGGGTACCTCAACCTCTCCTTTTCAGAACTAGATAAATCTAACCATAGAATAAACTAGAACATAAAAACCTCACAATCTGATGCAGAAAGGCAGAAATATTAAATGTACCATTTTCAGATCATGATGAAATAAAAAATACATGTACTAAAGGGTCATAGAAAGATGAGCCAAAAATTAATTGGAAATTAAATAATCTAATCCTAAAGAATGAGTGGGTCAAACAATAAATCATACAAACAACCAATAACTTCATCAAAGAGGATGACAACAATGAGACAACAAACTAAAACTTATGGGATATAGCCAAAGCAGGTCTTAGGGGAAATTTTACATCTCTAAATGCTTACCTGAATAAAATAGAGAAAGAGGAGAACAATGAATCGGGAATGCAACTGAAAAATACTAGCAAAAGTTAGAAAAAAATTTAAAATCCCCAATTTAGTACCAAATCAGAAATTCTGAAAAGCAAAAGCAAGATGAATAAAACTGAAATTAAGAAAATTATTGAACTAATAAATAAATTAAAGAGCTGGTTTTATGAACAAACAATCCCAATAAAGTAGATGAACCTTTGGTTAATTTGATTTAAAAAAGAAAGAAAACCAAATTACCACTATCAAAAATAAAAAAGGTGAATTCACCACCAATGAGGGGGAAATTTAACCAATAATTAGAAGCTATTTTGCCCAACTGTATGCAAATAAATCTGACAATCTTAGTAAAATAGATGAATTTTTCTTTTGAAAATTGCCCAGATTAACAGAAGAGGAAATAAAATATTTAAATAACCCCATTTCAGGAAAAGCAATTGAATTGAAACCATTAATGAACTCCCTAAGAAAAAATCTCCAGGGCCAGATGGATTTACAAGTGAATTCTAGCAAATATTTGAAGAACAATTAATTCCAATTCTATATAAACTATTTGGAAAAACAGGTGAAGAAGAATTCTTTATATGGTGGGAGTCAGGAGAATGAGCTATTTTTAGGTGAATCACTACACACAATACACTGAATCAATCTTGACTTTTCCTACCTGCATGACCTTGTTGCAATCTCTGGACCTTCAATTCTGTACTGATAAAATGAAAGAATTGTCTCCAGTGACCTCTAAAGTTCTTTCTAATTCTAAATTTTTGGTGTATGGTTTATAACTATTCCAAGGAATGCAGGTTTTGCATTGAACAGATCTGAAAGAGGAAGGTGATCATATTCTATATTCTGCTTTACCAATGAATCAATCCTTAGCTTGTTTTTGGAGTCTTGTTTCTTCATTGCTTGTTTTAATTCCTTCAATTTCCTTTTCTTCTCTTATTGCTAAAGCTAATATTTCTAGTACAATATTCAACAAATAAAAGGTAAGCATAGAAAACTATAACTGGAGTTTATTTTGCAAAAATAGACTAATGAAAGGTAGACCAATTCCTTTAAGCAATTATAATCTGTACTACTTGGTGTTAATCTATGTGGACATCTGTAGACTCATGGCCCTGCTGTTTCCTCTGCCTCAGTTTTGGGTTTATGTTTGTTTTTTTAAGCCGATATGAAAAGAATGAGTTGGAAAAGCTTATGAACTTCCAAAGTTTGGAAGAAAACTGGGCAAGGAGCCAGCATAGACCCAGCTGAGTGACACAGCCCAGTAATGGGTCAGTGATACCATGTCCTGAACTCAAAGGAGCTATTTGTTCATTGATTATTTCACATCTACAAATGAACTCCACCCTGGGAAATTAAACCTCTGCCCTTTGTGACAGAAAACGTGTAGATGGCCTTTGTCCTAGGGAAATTAGCAGACCTGAAATGGAATGGAAAGATCCTTTGATGACAGGAAGGCATCCCACCCCCCATCCCCAGGGAAGCTATCAGTCAGTTAAAGGGAGGATCTTGGCCTCTTTGGATGCATGCTATTATATAAAACTATTGTTGATACTTATAGAATATAGGAGTCCTTAACCCAATTTCCACTTAAATTGGCAAGTTGTATCTCTAGAATGTTTCTTTCATCCTGGTGGTTTCTGGAGTATCCCTAAGAGACAGTGAAGGTTCTTTTAGTACCATCATCTCAAGATTCCATTGTAGTGTTCCTCCCAATATCAATTGGCAGTTATTACTGCTCCTGTATCATTTGCCAATGCCAGTTGATATATCATTCTTATCAGTAATTAGTAGTCTACTAAGAATTTAACCAGTTGATTTCTTTTCAATATTTGTTAAATAATATCAGTTGCTTTTACACTTGTCAAAATATGTCTTTGTAAACAGGAAGTACAAAAAAAATATCTCCCTGAACTGGAAGACACCTTGGTCTTCCCTCTATGCCTCAGTTCCTTGGTAGACTAGTATCAAACATTTAACTGTTACTACAAATGTATTTTTAGCAAACTATCAGCAAAATTGACTATCAATAACAAAATGAACAGAAAATCATATGATTATCTCAAAAGATGTAGAAAAAGCTTTTGACAAAATAAAACACTCATTCCTATTAGGAACACTAGAGAGCATAGGAATCAATAGAGTTTTCCTTAAAATGATAAGTAGCTTCTTTCTAAAACCATTAGCAAGCATTATATGTAATGGGGATAAATTAGAAGCATTTCTAATAAGATCAGGGGTGAAACAAGAATGTCCATTGTCATCACTGTTATTCAACATTCATTCAACAATATTTTTTCTTTTCTACAGTTGAGATAGACATACATTCCATTACCACCTTTTTAAAGATAAAAATTGTAGATAAGTAATATATTTTAAATTTATTGTGTTATGTTATGTGGTATGAGATATTGATCTAATCCTTTTTCTGCTCTATTTCCATTCAATTTTTTGGACGGTTTTTATTGAATATTTCCACAACAGTCTTTAGTGCTATTTCCAAAAGCAAGAAATAACTCATTGATGATGTGGGAACCATTTTTGAAGCAGTAATGTAAAAGCACCAGCGTGTTGGAGAAAAGATGGAAATAAGTACCAAGCTAGGAGAAATAAGAATATTAGGGGAAAAAATGGTGTACTATTAAATTCTTCCTGACCTATTTTAAGGAATTTCTTATGATAAAAAGGGAATATAAATAGAAGAAAGTATATAGATAGAACTATAATGACTTTTTATAAAAAATGGAGGGATTAATCAATTCCACAAATATTTAGAAAAGTGGAAGAGAAAGCTACAAACATTTATTAGCACCTGTTATGTTCCAGGCACTATACTGATCCCTTCACAAGTATTCCCTCATTTGATCCTCTCAATTACCCTGGGAGGTAAGTGCTGCCCAGGTCTTCCTAGTTTCAGACTGAGTGTTCTATCCCCTAAAACACTTAGTTCCTTGGTCAACAAAAACTTGCTTCATTTAATGAATGGAAAGATATAGCAGCTATAGACTACGCTGGTTTCAAAAAGAAGCTCTTTTTTTAATATCTAAAGGGGAAAAATAATGGAAGATTATGTTAAGTATCTTCTCAAAAAATATAAAGCAGTACTAGTTAAATGCACTTTATATACAGCTTGATGAGAGACCAAAGTAAGCAAAGTCCTCTCAGGGTCTTTTAAGGGTAAACATGAGTAGATGAAATCACACAGAATAAAAATGGAAAAGATCTATCCAATTTTTGCAGAGTCAAGATAGTATAGTAGCATGAAGCAATATAATGAGTTCCCCCCAAATCTTCTCCAATTATCTAGAAAACATACTGGACCAGAATCCTGATGGGAAAATTCAGAAAAAGTCACAATGAATCATTTGTCCAGGCTGGCATAGAGAGACAGATGGGAAGGTCTGGGGATCCCATTTATGGGACTCCAATAGGAGCACATTATGCATAGAACACCACATGGCTAAGGAAGGGCTGTGCTCCAGGGCTAGAGAGTGTGTCAGACCCATATCTCAGATCCATATCTAGAGTGCAAGGTAGTCCTGGACAGATACAGAAGGGGAAGACAGGTTTGGAGATTGGAAAAGAGGTCTTAGGTGGAGTACCAAGAAAGGAAAAACTAAGTGGCTCAAATTCCAGGTTTTTAGTACCTAGGTGCAAATCCCTTATTAAAGAAAAGGCTACAATTCTGTCACTTTGAACTATCAGAACTTTCCACTTGACTGAAAGAGGCTAAGACCAGTAACATTCTACTGTTGGTTAGACCCAAACCCAGGTCAGAACTTGTTGACTTAGACGAAGGTGGCAGCAATCAGATTTTGCCCATGTATCAGACCCCTTTGGGAGCACTGAAAGCTTGTAAGTCTCCAGCTTTTTTCCGTCCCCAGCCTGACCTTGAGATTTTGGAATAACACAACACTCAGTATGTACCCCACTCTGTCTTCCCCCCACCCCAAGCAGAAACAGAACCAGTTCAGATCTTCCCTCCAGAAGTGTATGGAGTCCAGTCCTAGTATCAAATGTGAAAGAATACAAGCAAGCAAAAAGAATATCATCATAAAAAGCTAATATGATGAAGGAATGTTCAAGACGCAAGGAGAACAATTCTAAAATATCTGTAAGCAAAGCTTCAGAGAATTGTGATGAGAAAAGAACAGGACAGGTTAGAGTAGGATGAAAAACCATTTATGTGAGAAGGACTGAGGGCCAAAAGAACAACAGACAAAGAAAACTGAAGATTTGGAGCAAGTTAGAAAGAGAATGGGGGAAACAAGGACCGTTGCTGGGACAACAAAGAAGGGGGTAAGTTTGCCCTCATGGAGCAGGAATATTGCCTATGGAGCAATACAGGTTCTGTATGAGGCCTGAAAGGTAAGATGAATTGCAATGATTCTAATCTGACACATTTAGAAATACTGAGAGAATTATAGTTCCTCTTTTGCCTTGCAATAGTGACAGATTGAAAAATCCTCAAGGTCAAGACAGGGGTTTAAAGAAGAAATATATCAATAAGTAAATTTCCCCTTTTCCCTACTGACGGGATGAGATATTCCAATTCATAATGGCTCCCTGGGCAGAGAATTAAGCCTCTTGCCCCAAGGTGACCTTTCATAACTTATCTGCCAGACATCCTTACATCTAAAATCAAAATGGAGAAATCTAGTCATATTCAAAATGATATCATTTTTCTTACTTAAAATTTCACCATATCCATATACAGTCTGAAACAAGACAATCTGCTTTACCTTATGAAGGTAACTGGTTATAGTTTGATCTCAGCAATCAGGGCATCTGGTCACATCTGGAAGCTTGAACCAGAGGCTATCTTCTCCCTTGGACCTTAGGTTCCAACTGTGGGGAATAATCTATCCTCTGTTGAGTTATACCAAAGGATAGATGGAAAGATTAGCAATGCCACAATGGTTGGTCTGGTGTTTGGCCATAAAGATGTTACCTTAGTCACCCCATCCCTTTCCTCAGCTGAAAGGAGGCAAATTAAATTAGTTATTAGGAGTGGTCTAACTTTTAGGTTCTTCTTCCATACCAACCTTCTCCCAAGCTCCTCTACCTGAGGAAAGTCACAAAAAGGATAACGGATTAATGATCATGAAATCTTTACTTTAAATTTCTGGGTATCCAAGAACATTTTCTAAACTTTAGTGCATGTTCATAACCTAGCAGAGTATAAACTGCCTATTAAATGAAAAGGCCCAGATGAACTACCATCAAGTGATCTATATGCTCTGGAACCATATGATTCTAGGAAACTGAGTTGGAAGCATCATCTCAGGAAGGATCTAAGGGGTCATCTAGTCCAACCCTATTTAAGCAGTAATCTCATCTAAAATATTTTTAAGGGGTTGTCTCTCCCTTTGAAAACCTTGATCAACTTGATGGCAGCCTAATCCACTTGGAGAACCAAGATATGCAACTTCTTTTTGTTAAATTAAATTATTTTGTTTGTTTTTAGTGTTCTCTAATCACTTCCATATAGCTTAGATTGTTTTCCCCTCCCTCCCCACTCCCTCCCTGAGATGGTGTACAATCTTATATAGGTTCTACACATACATTCTTATTAAGTACATGTTGCATAGAAGAATTAAAATGAATGGGAGAAACCATAAAACAAAACAAAACAAAAAAAATGTAATACAAAAGAAAATGAGCTGTTTCTATCTGCGATCCAATTCCATAGTTCTTTCTCTGGATGTGGAAGACATTTTGCCTCAAGAGTCCATCGAAAATTTTTTAAGTCCGTGCATTGCAATGAAGTACTAAGTCTACCAGAAAAATTCCTCACACACTGTGGTTGTTGCTGTATACAAAGTTTTCCTGGTTCTGCTCCTTTCACTCAGTATCAATTCATGTAAATCTTTCTAGGCTTCTCTGAAGTCTTTTTGTTCATCATTTCTCATAGCACAATAGTATTCTATTACATTCCTATACCACAACTCGTTCAGTCATTCCCCATTGATGGACATCCATCCCCTTGATTTCCAGTTTTTGGCCACCACAAAGAGAGCTGCTATAAATATTTTTGTACACATAGGACCCTTTCCCATTTCTATAATCTCTTTGGGATAGAGTCCTAGAAGCAATATTGTTGGATCAAAGGGTATGCACATTTTTGTAGCTCTTTGAACTTAGTTCCAAATTGTTCTCCAGAATGGTTGGATCCTCTCACAGCTCCACCAACAAAGAATTAGTGTTCCAACTCTCTCACATCTTGTCCAACATTTATCATCTTCCTGTTTTGTCATGTCAGCCAGTCTAATGTGATGTGGTACCTCAGAGTTTTTTGATTTGCATCTCTCTAATCTAATCTAGAGCATTTTTTCATATGATCAGAGATAACTTTAATTTCTTCCTCTGAAAACTCCCTGTTCATATACTTTAACCATTTATCAACTGGGGAATGACTTGTATTCTTGTACATTTGACTCAGTTCTCTAGATGTTTTAGAAAGGAGGCCTTTATCACAGACACTAGTTGCAAAAATTCTTTACCAGTTTTCTGCTTCCCTCCTAATCTTCGTTGCATTGGGTTTGTTTGTGCAAAGACTTTTCAATTTAATGTAATCAAAATTATCCATTTTGCACTTCATAACATTCTCTATCTTTTGTTGGGTCTTAAATTTCTCCATTCTCCATAAATGTGACAAATACTCTATTCCTTGCTTCCCTAATTTGTTTATAATATCAATCTTTATACCTAGATCATGTATCCATTTGGACTTCATTCTTGTGTATGATGTCAGGCATTGATCTATGCCCAGTTTCCACCACATTCTTACACAGTTTACCCAGAAATTTTGTCAAGCAGTGAGTTCTTATCCCAGAAGCTGGGGTCTTTGGGTTTATCAAACAGTTGATTGCTATATTCATTGACTACTGTGTCTTGAGTACCTAACCTACTTCACTGGTCTACCCTTCTATTCCTTAGCCAGTACCAAGTGATTTTGATGATTGCTGCTTTATAATACAATTTGAGATCTGGTAGGGCTAGGCCACCTTCCCTAGCACTTCTTTTCATTAGTTCCCTTGATATTCTGGACCGTTAGTTCTTCCAGATGAATTTTGATATTATTTTTTCTAACTCTAGAAAATAATTATCTGGTAGTTTCATTGGTATGACACTGAATAAGTAAATTAATTTAGGTAGAATTGTCATTTTTATTATATTGGCTCAGCCTACCCACGAGTAACTGACGTTTTTTCCACTTACTTAGATCTGACTTTATTTGTGCAAAAAGTGTTTTGTAATTGTGTTCCTATAGTCCCTGGGTTTGTTTTGGCAGATAGACTCCCAGATATTTTATAATGTCTATTGTAGCTTTAACTGGGATTTCTCTTTCTCTTGCTGTTGGACTTTATTAGTAATATATAGAAATGCGAATGATTTATTGGGGTTTATTTTGTGACCTGCAACTTTGCCAAAGTTGTTTTTTATTTCAAGTAGTATTTACTTGATTCTCTAGAATTCTCTAAGTATATCATCATGTTATCTTCAAAGAGTGATAACTCAGTTTCTTCTCTGCCTATTCTAATCTCTTCAATTTCTTTTTCTTCTCTTATTGCTACAGGTAGCATTTCTAATACCATATTGAATAACAGTGGTGATAAAGAATATCCCAGTTTCACCCCTGATCTTATTGGAAATGCATTTAGCTTGTTCCCATTGCATATAATGCTTGCTGAAGGTTTTAGGTAGATTCTCATTATTTTAAGGAAAGTTCCATCTATTCCTATGCTTTCCAGTGTTTTCAATGGGAATGGGTGTTGTATTTTGCCAAAAGCTTTTTCTGCATCTGTTGATATAATCATGTGGTTTCTGTTAGTTTTGTTGTTGATATGATTAATAATGCTAAGTTTTCCTAGTATTGAACCAGTCCTGCATTCCTGGTATAAATCCTAACTGATCATAATGTATTATTCTCATGATAAGTTGCTGTATTCCTCTTGCTAATATCTTGTTTAAAATTTTTGCATCTATATTCATTGGAGAAATTGGTCTATAATTTTCTTTCTCTATTTTGACTCTTCCTTGATTTAGGTATCAGAACCATATTTGTGTCTTAAAAAGAATTTGATAGGACTCCTTCTTCAGCAATTTCCCCAAATAGTCTACATAGTATTGAAATGAAATGTTTTTTAAATGTTTGATAGAACTGACTTGTAAATCCATCTGGCCCTGAACATTTTTTCCTAGGGATTTCATTAATGACTTGTTCAATTTCTTTTTCTGAGATGGGATCTTTTAAGTATTCAACATCTTCTGTTATTCTGGGCAATTTATATTTTTTAAAATAATCATCCATCTCATTTAGATTGTTGAATTTATGGGCATATAGTTGGGCAAAGTAATTTCTAATTAGTGTTTTAATTTTCTCCTCATTGGAGGTTAGTTTACCCTTATCATTTTTGATATTGGTAATTTGGTTTTCTTTTTTTTTTAAATCAAATTGACCAAAGGTTTATCAGTTTTATTGTTTTTTTTTCATAAAACCAACTCAGTTTTATTTATTAGCTCAATAGGTTTCTTAATTTCAATTTTATTAATTTTTCCTTTGGTTTTCAGTATTTCTAATTTGGTATTTACTTGCGGACTTTCAATTTGTTCTTTTTCAAGTCTTTTTAGCTGCTTGCCCAATTCATTGATTTCCTTTTTCTCTATTTTATTCATTTAGGCATTCAAAGATACAAAATTTCCCCTAAAAATTGCTTTGCAGTATCCCAAAAGATTTGGTAGGTTGTCTCATTATTGTCATTCTGTTGAATGAAGTTGCTGATTGTTTCTATAATTTGTTGTTTAACCCACTCATTCTCTAGGATTAGATTGTTTAGTTTCCAATTACTTTTGGTCTATATTTCCATGGCCTTTGATTACATATAATTTTTATTGTATTATTATCTGGGAAGGATGCATTGACTAGCTATACATTTCTGCACTGGATTGTGAGGTTTTTATGGCCCAGTACATGGTCAATTTTTATATATGTGCATGTACCCCTGAGAAAAAGGTATAATTCTTTCTATCCCCATTCAATTTTCTCCAGAGAGCTATCATATCTGCTTTATCCAGAGTTTAATTCATCTCCTTAACTTCTTTCTTTTTTTATTCTGAGGTTATATTTATTAAGTTCAGCGAGGGGGAGGTTGAGATCCCCCACTAGTATAGTTTTGCTGTCTATTTCTTCCTGTAACTCCCTAACTTCTCCTCTAAGAATTTGGATGCTATACCACTTGGAGCATATATGTTTAGTAATGATATTGTTTCATTGTCTAGTTTCCTTCTTACCTCTTTTGATTAGATCTATTTCTGCTTTTGCTTTGTCTGAGATTAGGATTGCTACCCCTGCTTTTTTTTACATCAGCTGAAGCACAATATATTCTGCTCCTACCTTTTGCCCTTACCCTGTGTATATGCCTCTATTTCAAATGTGCTTCTTGTAAACAACATATTGTTGGATTATGGTTTTTAATCCATTTTGCTATCTATCTCTATTTTATGGGACAGTGGGAGAGTTCATCCTATTCATATTCACAGTTATGATTACTATCTGTGTTTCCATTCATCCCTTTCCCCCACCCCCCCATTTATGCTTTTAGTTCTCCCTGCTCCCTTCCTTTCTACAATAGACGAGGACCTCAGCGTTTGATACCTTATCCTGCCAGGTGATCCTCAGAATCTTTCTAAGACAGTTCAAATGGAAGCAATCCTGTTTCCTAGCATGGTGCTGGTAGACTGCCCATGTTTCACAGGCATACAACAATGAGGTCAGCAACATGGCTCTGTAGACCTTCAGTTTATTGGTGAATCTAATACCTCTTCTCTCCCCAACTTTTCTTCGGAGCCTCCCAAACACTGAGCTAGCTCTGGCAATGCACTCATCAACCTCATTGTCAATGTGCACATCCCTAGAATGCACACTACCAAGGTAAGTCAACTTATCCACAGCATTCAGAACTTCTTCATGTGTTGTAATTGATGGTTGCATGTGTGGATGGTGTGGTGGTGACTGATGGAGCACCTGTGTTTTCTTGGTGTTATTAGCACAGGCAGCAGAGAATTGATTCATACTTTGTTGTATCTCAGCTTCAGAGGCTGCATTGAGTGCATAGTCATCTGCAAAAAGAAAACCGTGCACCAACACTCTCTCCACTTTGGTCTTGACTTGTAGCTTTTTCAAATGGAAGAATTTACCATCAGTGTGGTAGCTGACCTTGATGCTATGTCCATCCTCATAGAAAGTATTTAACAATATGGCTGAAAACATCATCCCATGCTAAAAAGCATGGGAGCAGGCACACAGTCCTGTTTCACTCCATTGGTGACTGGGAAAGCACGAGAGCATTGTCCATTATCCAAAACCTGGGCAAACATGCCATCATGGGTTGTAGGGTATGTTCAGAAAAGACTAGTACCTCTGGTGTTGATGGCTGCTGAGCCCTTCTCAGGGCTGTTTTCCGCCTTTGGTGACCACCTGTTCCACTCAACTCTTACATGTAACTCTAAGAAGCTGCACCATGCACAGCAGCCACACCCTGGTAAATCATTTCTGCAGACAGGTCACACCAGGATGAGGGTAACCAAGAGGTCTCAAACCCATTGGTGAGGTAGAGGGGTGTCTATCCCAAGCATATGAAGACTTTCCCTGGTGGGATGGGAGGATGCTTCAGTTTCCTCATCTGTAAAATAAGCTGGAGAAGGAAATAGCAAAACACTCTAAGTTTGCAAATCAACTGTTCAATCATTTATGGCAGAATTTTGTCTGGGATGCACATAAAGCTGAAAACCAGATTGCTTACCAGAATTTTTCTCTTCCCATTTTCAAAGGAGGGTAAAAGTTTGAACATTCCTTTTGTACAACTGCAACTTTATCTTGATTAAACTAAGAAAATGGTTCCCCCACACTTTGTGAGGAGGGAAATGAGTGGGTTAGGAGAAACCATGTGCGTAGCGATCTTCACCTGTGGGTCACCAGGTTGTGGAAGCCTCTGTTAAACTCCACATTGCTCTCTGCCCTACCCTAGCTCTGTTGCTGTGAAAACACCATTAAAACAAGAAGATCTCCTCATTCATGGAAAATAGCCTGGAAGAACTCTCACTAACATTAAACATGGAATCTTGGAACGGTTAAACTCTACAAGTTTTTTCATTAGCTATCTTTATTTGTATATTACTCCTCCTTCTCTAATAATTGATGACTATCTCATTCTCTTCATGTCCTACTTCCCTAATACCTGTCATCCAGCCCTACTACTTTTTGCATACATCCTGGGTACTATTACTTCCCCTTATATCTTCATCTTCACTCACATCCCTGGAAAGTTACTTCCATTGTCTTTCTTTTAAAATCCCCATTGTCTTATTAATAAATTTCACCAGTAGAATGTAAATTCCTTAAGAGTAGTGTTTGGTTCATCTCTAGTCCATTTCTCCCCACATTACAAGCCATGGCATTACCTATTTCTTTTCACATTCTATATGGAGTTTGGATTCTTATCCCACAAAAGGGATTGAAATTTTTCCTCAGCTTTTAGGGAAGTAGGGGAGTTTATGCTTTCCTCTCATGCCAATTGAAGAATCCTTTTTTTCTTTTTCACGCTAGCACAGAGCTTTGCACATAGGTGACACTTGTTAATTGTTTTTTTTTATATAACTAAATAGAATCAGACCTTTCTCTCTTTATTTACTGAACTATCTCACATTAACTGAAACCTAACTTTTCCCCTGTAGGGTATGTATTTAGTAGTCTCTCCATTACTGTGTGTAGCTTTTTCTACTCTTTTCATTACACTCAATCCCTACTGCCATTTGGTATTGGCATATTCCTTGATCCCTACTGCCATTTTCAAACCTTCATCCTGAAGTTTTTACTTAATACTGAAATCATGGCATCTGATTTTTGCCCCCTTCTCTTTCACTAGCATCTATGAAATTCCTGAACATTCATCTTTCTCTATGACTTTGAGACCTGGTTTATTCTTTCTCATTCTTTCCCTTGCCATTATTCCATATGATTTTAGTATGATGCTCATTCTAATACCCTCACCTTTGTCATTTAAACCATTCAAGTCCTATGACCTTTACTTCTACTCTGCTTCACTGTCACTTGAACTTACTCTACCTCCAAACACCCGAACTCTGAAATTCCCCCCTTAACCACAGATGTCTGTCTTTCCACCTCTGCACTCCCTTCATTCCTCCTTTGACTGTGGTTTTCTACCGGATCTTCCTTGCTCATCAACCTTGTACTTTTAACTTTATTCAATATCAATTCCATGCAATTCCTTCAATAATGTCCCTCCCCCAGATTCTTCTTGATTATATTCCCTTCCTATATTGTTAATCCTCAGTCTTAGGTCATTTCTACCATGCAACTTCTTCACCTTTTATCCATGATCTACAAAATGTTGGTGTCTGCTGCAAATTCCAATGACATTACCAAATTTAATTTGCAGTTTTTTGCTTCCGCATCTCAAATTACATTATAAAGTAGTAGTCATCAATACTAATAAAAACAAAGAAGATAGCCAATGGGGCAAGCTAGACTAGGAAGAATAATTAGTAATAGTATTAAATAACCCAGTGTTTAATAAACCTAAAAATGTAAAATACTTAGCAAAAAAAAAAAAAAGTTCTGGGAAAATGGGAAAACAATCTGGCAGAAATTAATTTTAAACCAACATATTGTACCATATTCCTCAATAAATTCAGGATACATGCCCTTAATATTGAAGATCATACCATAGAAAGTGGAGAAGTAAATCATAGACCTTTCATAGCCATGGACAAGAGATGTATCTTTAATTAAATAAGGGATAGAGGCAATTACAAAGGATAAAAGAGATCACTTTATTTACAGGAACCTGAAAAGCTTATACACATACAAAATGCATCTAGGATAAGAAGGGAAGTGGTGAAATGGGGGAAAATCTTGCATCAAATTTATCAGACAATGGATTGATATCCATAATATGCATACAATAAATAGATGACTGACTCTCTCTCTCTTTCTCCCTCTCTCTCTCTCTCTGTGTCTCTCTCCTTTTCTCTCTGTCTCTGTCTCTCTCTCTCCCCCCAGTCTCCCTCTTCCTGACCTTGCCCTTGCCCCATTGCCTCCATTTCTCTACTCCCTACATTTACTTCTACCACTGTCTCTCTCTTTTTCCCTGTCTCTGTATCTCTGTATTTCTCTCTCCCCTCCCCTCAAATAAAAGTAATTCTTTGATAGGTAAGTGGTCAAAGATTTGAACAACTAGTTCTCAAAAGAATGGCAAACTATTAAAAACCAAACTATACAAGAATCTTCAAAATCACTAATAATGAGAAATAAATATCAAAATAACCCTTGGGTTTCATTTTATTCCCAGCAAATTGACCAAGATGACAAAATATGGGACAGTCAAGATTGTAGAAACTGTAGAAAGAGAGACACATTATGCATTAGTGGTGGATTTGCGAATCCATACAATTATTTTGAAAAGTGATTTGGAATTATGCAAATAAAGTTGACTAAAATGTCCATATCCTTTGACTCAAAGTTTCAACTACCAAGCTTATATTCCAAGGAAATCACTAATAAAAAGAAAGCCTCATGTGTACTGAAGTATTTATAACAGTGCCTTTTGTGGTAACAAAGAATTACAGACAATTGGCGGAATAATTAAACAAATTGTGGGATATGAATGTCATGGAATGTTATTATGCTATAAAAAATGATGAGCATAATGAATACAGAGAAGTATTGGTAAAACTAAACAATTTGATACAGAGTGAAGTAAGCGGAGACAGTAAAACAATAGACACAATGACTACAACAGCGTTAATAGAAAGAACCACTACAAAACAATTAGAACTTCCAAGCAGTTCTTCCCCCCACAAAAGACACTCAAATACCAAGGAGTCAGAGTATGTATTATATAAGACTTAGCTGTTGACACCATAAGGAAAAGAAGAGCTTAGAATATGATATCCAAAAGGCAAGAGATAAAGGTTTACAACTAATGATAATCTAAAAGGAATGGTCCTACAAGGAAAACTAAATTGACCTTCCAGGAAATAAAAGTTTCAAGCATTTTCGAGGAAAAGATTAGAACTGAGTACATGTTTGGAATGAAAACTACAGAAACATAAAATGGTACACATATTTGTATAATTAAAAGGAGATATGTATTGATGAATTATTCCATATTAATAGAGGGATGAGAAACAAAAGTGAATGGTGAACTTTTTTTTTCTTCTTGGACTTTCTATAGTTCAGATAATAAAATGAACGATACAACTTAACTCAATAATATATTTTCTTGTACTGTTCCCTACTTCTTTCATATCTTGGCTCTACAGTGAAGCTGTAAGTACCTCAAGGAAAGGGATCTGTGAAGTCCTTTTTGAACATAAATCCTCCTTCCTCTCAAGGTGAAAGTAATCTTTTCTTTTACTTTTTATGGCACACTTCTGGAATTTTTTCTTCAAAATTATCACCATCATCAGGGGGATCCCCCTCAATTAGCAAATGGCTGAAAAAATTGTGATATATGAATGTGATGGAATACTATTGTGCTATAAGAAATGATGAACAGGAAGACTTCAGAGAGACCTAGAAAGACTTATATGATCTGATGCTGAGTGAAAGGAGCAGGACCAGGAGAACTCTGTACATAGCAAGGACCACAGTGTATGAGAATTTTTTGGTAGACTTAGAACTTGATTGCAATGCAAGGATTTAAAAAATTCCCAATGGTCTTTTAAGGTAAAATACTTTCCATATCTAGAGAAAGATCAATGGAATTCAATCACAGAATTCAGCAGATAATTTTCTATTGTATTATGTTTTGGTTATATGATTTCTCCCATTCATTTTAATTCTATGCAATATGACTATGGTGAAAATGTATTTAATATGAATGTACATATAGAACCTATATGAAACTGTATGCCATCTCAGGGAGGGGGGATGTATGGGGGAAGGAGGGTTGAGGGAAAAATATAAGTTATGTGGTAGTGATTATAGAACACTGAAAATAAATAAAATTTAAAAATGTAAAAATAAAAAAACCAAAATTATCACCATCTTTCTTATATAATAACTATATTATTAACACATCTGTAGAAATAGATGTGCTCCTCCTAGTATACTGTAAACCCTTTGCTTGCAATTTTCATCTTTCAGAGCCTGTAGGGGAACTAAAAGGGATTCAGAGAAGAATTAAATTAACCAGTCAATGATGGAAGAAATAGGCCCTTTGATTTTATGTGTTTAAAGAAAGTCCTCAAAGGGAGGGTCATGCGTTTCAATCGATGACAGCCAAAGAAAGAAGATGCAGGACAAGAGAAAATTACAAAGGGAACTACTTACTGAACAATAGACTTTCTGGGACTGACACCTCCAAATTGGGGCAGGCTGTCAAAGCCACTATGACAATGGGGTTAGGAGAACTACCTCCAAAGCAAGACTGGAATCTAAGAATATCACCAGGGAGCCTTGCAAATAAAGGTCCATGGCAGGGAGAACAAATCCACTAGGGTATAGGACACCTAGATCCATGATTCATGGCATCCTCTGGATCATCTCAGTTGTTATGATCAAATAAGACTCAGAATTCCATAGATGGTTTTGAGATTTTGCTCAGAATTTTGTTTGGTTTTTAAAGTCCTTAGATCACAGGAAAGGAGTTGCCAATAGCTTGAAAATCATAATCTGTCTAGAATGCTTCAAAGATACAGGAGTTTCCAGAGAAGGGACAAGACATCAATGTCGGGGTGCCAGGAGGGAAGAGAAGACTTGACTCCAGGCTTGGATAGCTTTTTGACCAGAGAAATATTAGGCCAGAAAAACCCCAAGTTTTTCCAGTCCACAATATTGTCTTTGTATCCCTGGTCCCCAGCAGAATGCCCTGTACATAAATACTGTTAATATGTTTGGTAAATTGAATCAAATTCTAATTT
>CM053769.1:328436145-328466512 GCA_028658325.1 Potorous gilbertii | reverse complement strand
CTTAGTTTTATTTATTAGTTCAATAGTTTTCTTAATTTCAATTTTATTAGTCTCTCCTTTGGTTTTCAGTATTTCTAATTCGGTATCCCCTTCATCATTTCTTATAGCACAATAACATTCTATCGCTTTTGTATACCATACCTGGTTCAGCAATTTTCCAGTTAATGGGTACCTGAAGGGAAATAATTTGAAGACATTTCCCAAGTTATCCAGTGTTATCTAGTAACAAGGGACCTGTTCAAAATAAAATCAACACTAGATGGAATAATAGAAGAGTTATGGAGATTTGGGCACATTGATGTCTAGTGAGGTAACACCAGAGAGAGTAGCTCTGACATTGGGACCCACCCTCCCACAGCTGCAGTCATCTATCCTTACCTTACAGGCCCTGATCCTGAAGTCTCATCCTGACTCATCAAGAAGTCTAGAAGAGGACCCAGAGGGAGAGACAGAACTGATTGTCTTCTCTTTACTCTGCTTACACAGGAAATCATACCTTCCGACTGCCTGCCTTATTGAACTCCTGACCCTCAACTTTTCCTTACTTTCTGAGTGTCTCTGTCTTTGTCTCCCCATTTCTCTCTTTCCCTATTTCTGTCTCTTCCCTTCTCTACTCTCTCTCTCTCTGTCTCTGTTAGTCTCTGTCTCTGTCTCTCTCTTTTTGTTTCTGTCTCCTCTTCTCTCTTCTCTCATCATACACATGGTCTCTGTCTGCACTTCCAGGTTCCTTGTCCTTTTGCTTAGAGTGTACATGTCAGCTCTCTTCTTCCTTAAAATATATTCCTATGCCCATGGTGAATGTCCTTAAATAGTTAGCTATTATGAAATCTCTGTTGTAAGTGGTCTTCTTGAGAGTTCCTTTTGTGCCAAGTGCCATGTATCACAGAAATGATCATGCTATAGGTCCCCTCTTCCTCATAAGCTCAGAAGACACACAATTTGAATAAGTGATGAGAGATCAGATTAGGTTCAAAGCCCTTATTATAACTCTTCCTTGCTAGTATATATGCTGTAAGAGGAAAGGAAAAGAAATTAGGACCCTGCCCTAGAATTCACTCTCTCTGTGTCTCTGTATTTGTTTATTTCTACTTCTCAGTGATCTCTCAATCACTCTTCTTTCTTCCTCTCCCTCCTGTGCCATGCAGTGAATTCTCTCCTCTACTCAATCCTCCACTACTCTCTCTAAGTTACATGTATTTGGTCCTCCCATTCCATACCAGCTCATGAATTCCCAAGCACTACATACAAAAGCTAGCTTTCCTTCCTATCTTAACTAACTTAACCCATAAGTTGAATATGTTCAGTCTTGAGGCTACTTACTTGAGGCATTAAATAGGCTTAGGGAATTAGAGCAAGATGCAGTCAGCTATGTGTGACCCCCATAACATTGGGGTTGGTTAATTGTATCTTCAGCTTTAATGTCTGTCATTTTGTCACTGACTACCCTTTTGTATAGTGGTCACTTTCCCAGTAGTGGATGGGTTTGTGGGCATGGAGATGGTAGTACCATTCATTCTAGTTTGTTTATTTATCAGTCACTTGTACACACAAGTAGAATGATACAGCCATATATGGGGTGACACTATCATTTGTACTTTAGTACCCAATGATAGTGGCATACATAACCTTACACATTGTGACAATCACATAGTGAGTGATAAAAGACAGTGACACGTATATAGAGCTGAGTTTCATTTAGTTTATTGGAATAACGAAGGTGTACTGCAAAGATGAGGTCTTTTGAGCTCTGTAGTTTAGTCTATAGCAAGCAGGGATAGGATAGGGATGTAATGAACAGTCAGCTATAATGGAGGGGTTGGTGATTCATTGCCTCAGTTGGTCCAGCTTCCATTATCCTAGTAGTTTATGCATTGTGGGCTCAATGCTATTTTAGCCTGAGAAATAAAGGAAAACACACATGGTTAGGAGGTCAGGAACTAATTCTACCCACTTAGGGTCTGGGGCACGTTTCTGTGGTGATATCTGTGGTTGTGGTCACCATCTTTCTCAGTCCCAGATCAATCAGTGGGTAATGGGGCTTATTAGGTGAATGAGACTGCAATTATATATGGTAGGATGGGCATGATCACACAATTCAACATACACAAATATGCATTCCTAACTACCTATTCCTGGGAAGTAATAATTTTGCCCTGA
Source organism: Potorous gilbertii (assembly GCA_028658325.1). Classification (NCBI taxonomy): domain Eukaryota; kingdom Metazoa; phylum Chordata; class Mammalia; order Diprotodontia; family Potoroidae; genus Potorous; species Potorous gilbertii. The sequence goes on along the minus strand of CM053769.1, from coordinate 328,464,355 downwards.
GAATCAGAGAAACCTAATCAGGGAAATCACCATTTGGCTTCAGAGAGAATTTTCCAGCTGGGATGCCTATGGCTATAGTTACCACTTCTTACATTCTGAAATCCCTTACTCCCAAATTTTTAAGGAGGACAGATGCCCCCCAGGAAAAGAGAAAGGGAACTCAGGCTCCTGGAAAAATATCAATTCTTCGGTTCAACTTTTTAGTGCTTTCTAAACAGAGTCTTGGAGCCAGAGCGTGAGGAACCATGAAAGACTGTGCATGCAAGGAACAAGAAAGTGTTTATGTATGTGTGATGATATGAGTGTGTGAGAGTGTCTGTGCTTGAGGATATGAGTGTGTTTGGGTGTGTTTATTTCTTTAGCTACAAAAGCATCAGCATTTGAGAATTTGAGAGGGTGTGAGTGTACTTGTGCATCAAAGGGTTTTGCATTATCCTATGGAGGGAAAAGTACTGAAATTTGTTTCTGGGGAGATACTGGCCACACAGTCACACATTCACATATGACAGGTATCATACCTCAAGTAATGTGTGCCTACGCTTTTCAGTCAATGTGAGGGTTGAAAAACATTGTTGGAGTTGATAAAACCCCTCTTTAGTGACGGTATCAGCTCCGAACTTCGCGAGGAAAACATCCAATGGCAGGCGGCTGTTGATGTTGACATCTGCAAGCAACTCGTAAATAGGCAGGCAAGCATCAACTGTGAAGAGCATACAGACATGGGCATGAGAAGGGTTATTATAATTTTTTTGTTAAGGTGAGGATGGCATGATACTAGGATGGAGAGAAGTGTGGGCAGTTGAGGGGGGGATGGTAAAACCAGGGAGAAGTAGGGTCATTGGGAGACATAGTATTGGAATATTTGGACAGTGTTGGAGAATATGGGGAATTGAGTCAGTTTGGGGGGATAAGGTCATTGGGAATTGGGAGGTGGAGGAATTGAAGGGTCAGTGTGGAGGTAATGACTTTGGAGTACTCACTACCCCTGTCACCTCCTGAGTCTTACCAAGCAGGTTGTTCTGGGTCAGAGTCAGAAGGATGGTTGAAAAGAGAATGAGAAACTTCATGCTGGAGTGAGAGGATCTAAAATTCCAAGAGGTTGAGGTTCCCAAGTACTGCAGCCTGAGTCTCTGTGGGTACAAATAACCAGAGGCTCATGAATTTATAATGTGTTCTCTTGGATTCTGTCCATGTCCACCCAGGAGCTTCTGAAGTTCCTCCTCTAGGGGAGGGCAATTTTCTGTCTCTGATGGGAAGTTTCTAACTGTGAGAATCAGGATCTGTGATATGCTGCTTATGTAACATTGGGAACAGGAAGATTATGCAAATGTATTTGCCTGGAATGAGTGAGTTGTGTGTTAATGATAGTTTATGATAGAAAGGTGAGACAGGCATGTTGTATGTTAAACAGGTTATATCATGTTTTGTGACAGATTGGCTCTGTATGTACTGTCAGTAAGGGATAGGATGCCTTTTTAATGGTAAATTAGTGGAAACAGAGGTCAAGGTTATGCCTTAAGACTCACTGAACCATTGGTGGGAAGGGAATATTTAACATGAATTGCCTCCCCGCCAATTTTATTTCATTTATGGTTTGTTTTCAAATGTTTCTTGGAAGTAGAAGATTGTAGGGTGTTTAAAATATCAAGTCTGTCTTGTAAGTAACAGATTTTAAGTTTTTATTTTCTTATGAAATATGTCACTGTTTCTTGATTGTTTTATTGGTTTGTTTAATTCATTCACATTTAAAATTTTTAGTTAGGTTTATATTTTTCCCCATTTATCTCTAATACCACTTTTTTTCAAGTTATGATTTCTGCCCCCCCCTTTTTTTTTTTTACAGTAAACATAGTATAATGTCTCTTCAGTTACTTTGCATTTATGTTTTTTAAGGTAGATCCTATTCCCACTGACTCTCTTCCCCTCACTCCAAACTTTTCCCCATTTGTTACCCCTTTCCTTTTGGAGTTCATCTTATTAGTTCCTTTTACAGTCCTGCTTTTATCTTAATTTATTTATTTTATTTATTTAATTAATTTACTTAATTCTTTTTTTCTTCTTTGTTTAGTCAAATAAGTTTCACCTTCCTCTTCACTTCATCCTGTTCGTTAGTTTATTTAGATTTTGTATTTTGTGTGTGCCCATTACTGAAGAGAATTTCTCTCTCTCACTCTCCTTTCTATTCTGGATCTTCCTTCTCTGATTCATGACTCTTATGCTTATCTAGTTCATCTGTATTTTCTTCATTCTGTGAAACCGAGGTACAGAGAGAAGTGACTTGCCAAGTTCTCATAGGTGGTAAGTGGAAGACCAGGTTCTCTGATCCCAAACCAGGTATTAATTTCACTGCAGTATCTTACCTTTAAGTTGACAGTTCATTTATAGAAAAATGGCTTGACTATCTAATGACTGGGGTTTTCTCCCATTATAGGAGAACCTCAAAATTCTTGTATTGGGAATACAGGTAAAAGATTTTAGGAATGTCCCAAATGTGAACCAGAAAGAAACAATTAGAGAATTGTGGAAATAAAATCAGGATAACACAAGATCCAGGAGCTTTTATATTAAGGGATCGAAGGGCTTGGAATATGATATTGCAGAAGTCAGAGAAACTAGGATTAAAACCTAGCCAGCAAAATTGAGTATAATACTTCAGGGGAAAAATGGTTATTCAATAAAATAGATGACTTTCAAGCATTCTTGATGAAAAGAACAGAGCTAAATAGAAAATTTGACTTTCAACCACAAAAATCAAAGAAGCATGAAAAGATAAATAGGAAATAGAAATCATAAGGGACTTACTAAAGTTGATTACATTCCTACATGGAAAGATTATATTTGCAACTTTTGAGACTTTTCTCAACATTTGGGTAGTTGCAGGGATTATATACATATAGACAGAGGGCACAAGGTGAGCTGAATAGGAAGGGATGATATCTAAAAAATTCTTGATCTGGGAATGCCAGAATCTGGCTACAATATTCCTAGGAGTTTTTCTTTTCTGATCTCTCATGGTTCCTCACACTATGGCTCCAAGACTTGGTTTAGAAAGAACTAAAAAGTGAACCAAAGAATTGATATTTTTCCAGGAGCCTAAACCTCCTTTTCCATTTAGCTAATTCTACTCTTTGAATCATTTTTCTCCTCATAGACTTTTTGGATCACTTTTGCCATTTGGGTTTATCTATTTTTAAAGGTGTTGTTTTCTTCAGCATTTTTTTGGGTCTTCTTTAGCAAGCTCTTGAGTTACTTTTCATGATTTTCTTACATCACTTTCATTTCTCTTCCCAATTTTTCCTCTACCTCTCTTACTTGGTTTTCAAAATCTTTTTTGAGTTCTTCCATGACCTGAGATCATTGTAAATTTATTTTTGAGGTTTTGTGTGCAGAAACCTTGACTTTTATGTCTTTCTCTGATACTATGCTTTGTTCTTCCTCATCTGAAAGGAAGGAGGAAAATACCTGTTCACTAAGAAAGTAATCTTATATGGTCTTATTTTTTCCCTTTTTTGGGCATTTTTCCAGCCAGTTACTTGATTTTTGAGTCCTTTGTTAAGTGGAGGGTATACTCTTGGGTATTCTCTGTTCCTCCAAGGTGGCACAATCAGGAGAGAGGAGTTTACTCCTCTCCTGGCCTGCTCTCTGGTCTTGGAGCAGCCACAAGCTTTTCTGCCCAGGATCTGTGAGTAGGATTCCCTCTTCACAACTGCCTCCAACTCCACCAGGCCAGTGCTCTTCCTCATCCCAGGGCTATCACTCAAGGCTGATATTCAGATCAGCTGTTTGATTTCCCCAGGGCCTATAGGCCAAGGGCTCCAAAAATGGATGCTGCAGTTGCCTGGAGCTGGGGCTAGGGCAAGACCCTACTCCCTTCTCACCTAGGTGAAAGAGCTTTCTCATTGACCTTTGAAGCTATCTTTGGCATTTGTGAGTTGAGGATTCTGGGAACTGCAGCTGCTGCCCATGATTCCATGCCCTGAAGCCCGTTCTGGTCATGTTCATGCCACATGGTGCAGCCAAGACTGGGTTGCGCTCAGCTCCACTCTGAGTCTCTTGCAATAGATCTTTCCTGTCAGCTTTCTAGGCTGCCTTGGATTGGAAATCTCTTTCACTCTGTTGTTTTGTGACTTCTGCTGCTCTAAAATTTGTTTAGAGTCATTTTTACAGTCATTTCATGGACTTGGGGGTAGAACTACAAGAGGTCCATCCTTCTACTCCACCATCTTGGCTTCATGCCCCTTAGTTTTGTTTGTTAAATGAAACAAATTTCAAGTGTGATTTCATCCTCTTGGCTCCACTGGAGGGGAAATCATGTAGAACCACCCAAAATATCTTCTTCCAAAAGCTATGGGGTTTAGAAATGATTCACAAGTAATATTTATTCTACACCTTGTCAGAGATAGCTAAGATGATTATTGTCGTTTCTTCTTCAATTACTTCAACTCTGCAAGGTTAATGGAACATAACCTAGATGCCAATCTCCATCATCAAACAATTTCCAGATAGCTTTTGGTATATGGGTGCCAACCTTATCATCATCAAATTTCGCATCTATTCGTATTGTTTCTTTTCACTCATGATATATAAAGTACTGAGGAACTAGAACTTCCCTAATATATTAGCATTGAGGAAATATCAAACAATGGCTTATATTTAACTTCTTTCTGTGTACCATTGATGATGTTACATGTCTTTGATTGTCCATTTCCTTTTTCTGTCTTCTAGATATTTGAATTTTGACTTAAAGGAGACTATTTTTTGGAAGTTTTGATATACATCATTCATATCCATCCAAAATAAGAGGAAATTTGACATTTTTAAGCATTTTGGCATTCACAAATTCTTTCTTTTCATTTCTTTTTCTCCGGAGACAATTGGGATTAAGTGACCTGCCAAGGGTCACTTAGCCAGTATAGTCAAGAGTCTGAGGCTGGATTTGAACTCATTTCCCCTTGACTCCTGGACTGGTGCTCTATCCACTGTGCCACCTTGCTGCTCCAATTCTTTCTCTTTGTAAAAAAACATAAAATCATCTGACTAGTAAGGTTACTAGGCAGCCACCCAATCTTGGAAGATTTTATGTATAAAGAATTTTTTTTTGTAATGTTGGAGCTTGGTGATTTTTTTCCCCTGCAGAATCAATTTAGGTCCTACAAAAAGAAACTTGACTCCTTGATTGATAAAGCACCTAAACTGAAGCCTTATTTTCCTTTATATTTGGTCTTCAGGTGATATGGAACCACCTGAGTTTTTTAAGTAGGATTGTAACATTGTCACAACCTACAATTTAGGGAGATCACTTTCACAGCTGAATGGATGATGGACTAGAGAGGGGAGAGGCTTGTGTCAGGTAGCTCAGGCAGCAGGCTGTTTCAATAAAGACTATACTATGTGTCAGAGGAAAGAAAAAGGAGAGTAAGTTTAGGATTTGAGCCTTGCTACCTAAAAGAATGATGATATCCTGGATAGAAAAGGAAGTTAGAATTGGAGAGGGGTTAAGATAATGGGTTCAGTTGTGGACATGTGGATTTTAATTTGTCTATGGAACATCCTGTGTGAGATATCTAGTAGGGAGTTTGAGATGTGACTCAGGAGATCAGCTGTCAGAATAGGGCTGCACAATAAGATGTGAGAATTATTAGCACAGAAATTATAACTGAATCCATGGAAGCTGATGAGATTAGATGATGAGAATAGATTCTACTTTCTCTAGATGACTGCAAACATAAGTAAGATACATGAGCAGTGCTTGTGTGCCTATAAAATAGTAGCTACTCACTAAATGCTTGTAAAATGCAAGCACTATTAAACCTTTGGAACTTGTCTAACATGACTTTCTGTCTCTGGAATGAGAGAGAGATAGTAAGAATGTAAGTCATATTTTGGTCCTGGATGAGCATATCACAAGGTATGAAGAGTAATCACCAGGAGCCAGAAAGTTACCAGAGCTGCTAAAATGTTGCAGAAATATTGTGTGTGGAGTCATTGACAGGCTTCATTTAGACCAAGGCAGAACCTTTGAAACGTGAGGGGTGAAATTTGAACTAACTGTAGAAACAAAGGCTTAAACTTCTGAGCATATAAATTTGTTAAACAATGCATGCCAATTGTGTTACAAGTTGATACCAGGCCTCCTGAGTTTGTCAATGGACCCTGAATAAAGAGAGAGACAGATACTTAGGCATTAACAGAAAACAATGAACAGGATATAAGATTATGTTATCTGATTTCTAATTGGAGGAAAGATCAGAGGCTTTCTTTTTGGAGGGGAAGATCAGACAGGTGAAGTTCCCTTAAAGCAGATAAAAGTGGTGTCCCATTTCCCTTCCACCAGTGTCTATATTCACTCAAAGGAACAAGGCCACAGTAACAGACTGACCAGTAAGGGATGAGTTTTCAGAGAAATCACATGGGTTGCTTGAGATATATAATTATGAGAAAACTTCATAAATAAATAGTTCACATGTGACTTGGGCTTCTATTTGATTTAAGCAGGTCACAGGGGTCCATTATGGGTGGGAAAGATCCTCAAATTAAGCAAAAAATACATTAACAATACAACTTCCAAGTCACACAGGGCTAGGTTCAAACAAGGCAAAGAAGTTTTCTCACAATTTGTATAACTGAATAAAGATTTCTCTCAAGACAAATTGGACTAGATTCATATAGGAATAGAAAGGGAACTGAGCGAGATCCAGAGTTACAAGATGAAGTCAGTGTGGTTCACTCAATTCTAACAATTCCAATATTCTCCACTGTCTGCCACAAAATCTCCTTTGTGAATTATTTGTTTTTATTCTTGTTAAAGGGTATGACATGAGGATAAGAGAGACAGAGAGAGAGAGAAGGGATGAGATGAGATGAGACTGGCCACACTCGGTTGTTTTGGTATCCTAAAAGTTCCACTCTGTTCTCTAGAATTCTTTACGTTTCTCCTTTTTAAAAAAAAAATAGCCATTTCAAATATTGTATAATGCACTGCTAATAGAGAGTTACTGGCTTCTGTGAAGATTGTCCTGCTTTACAAAAAGAAGTGATTACAAAAATCTAGAGTGGTGGTGAAGGAAGGGAGAGGTACTGCTTACATGTAAATTAATGTGGAATAAAACAAGCATTTCCATAACATAGCATAACAATCTAAAAGTTGATTGTACATGAAACTGCAAAATATTATACACAGTGCTATTCTTTTAAAATATGTAATAAAATTTTCGTGTAAATTTCTTTTTTTCTTCCCTCCCCCCACCATGATGGCTCCCATTACAGAGAAATAGCTATTATATATATATTATATATATATATATATGTGTAAAATTATTCTGTACATATTCTATTTATCAATTCTTTCTCTAGATGCTGATAGCATCTGTCTTCATATATCCTTTATTGTTAATTTGGGTATTTATACTACTCAAAATGATTTATTAGCTCAAAGTCATTCTCCCTTCCTCCCCCAAATTTATTAATTTGTTTTTTTTCAGTTTTAAACAATCACTTCCATAAGTTTTAAATTGTCTCTGCCTCCCTCCCCACTCTGATGGCAGGCAACCTTATGTGGGCTCTACACTCAAAATCATTCTTAAAACACTGTTGCTGTTACTGTACACAATATTTTTTTTTTGTTTCTGCTCATTTTGCTCTTCATTATTTCCTGCGGTCTTTCCATGTTTTTCTATGATTGTTGAGCTCATCATTTCTTGTGGGACTGGGGTATTCCATCACAATCATACACCACAGCTTGTTCAGTCATTCTCCAATTGACAGGCATCCCTGCAATGTCCAATTCTTTGCCACCACAAAGAGAGCTGCGATAAATATTTTAGACCACATAAGTTCTTCTCCTTTTTTCCTAATAATCTTTGGAAATAGATCTAGTGGTGCTTTTACTGGGCCAAAGGTTATAGGAAGTTTAATAACTCTTTGGGATATAATGACAAAATGACATATAAGAACATGATAATATGATCCTTTAAAAAAAACATTTTGTCTTTTGCACTTTAGTCTCGGTTCTTTATCTATAATTGTCAGAATTATAATGGGCCCTTCTTTTCCCTTTCTTGTTTTCCAACATAGAAGTGAATGAAATCTTGTTACAATCTTCTCAGGAATTCAATGAAATGCATCCCAGCATTTGGGGGATGGGAGGTGTTTTGCCTATACACCGTCTTAAGATCAGTAAATGTAAAAGTATACATGTTAAGGGGCTAAAATAGTGAGACAATTAACATTGAGCAAAGGCATTTATTAACATGGCGTGTTAAAAACAATAGACATGAAATCTCTCCTCCTCCCCTCCATTAGGTGGTATTATATCACTATCCATAAGGATAGACTTAAAATACATTGGTAGGGGCATCGAGATCAAGACAGTTACCAATTATGAAACCGCAAGACCTTGAATTCCTTTTTTTTTCATTTAGAACCTATTCAATCAGTTCTACTCTTGGCTGCCAAGGTCAGCTCTCTTTTGAGGTCAAAGCTAGTTCCCTTTTTGCTGCCAGGAGTCATACTTGTTGAAGTTGCTTCTAAGCTCAGGTGATTGTGTAGTTGGAGAATTTGTCTCTGCTTCTTCAGCTATGTCTCTAGTTTCCTCATAATAATTCTCTGCCTGTTGAATAGGGAATGTCCTCCTGGGCTAGATGCCATGACTGATCCTCTCTCAGGGATCAGGTTCTTTCTCCAATGCTGAATCCAGATCAACTATTCAAATGTCCATCTACTTAATATTTGAGGAATTGTGAGCTGTGTCGGTGAAGGGAGCCTCAGTGCTGACAAAATCATGACTTTTTGAAGCATAGTGATGTTTGTGTTTCTTTGAGAGTGTCTGTTAGTATCTGTGAACTTATATGTCTGTGCCTTCTACCATCTACGAATAAAAGTATGTTCTTCACCCTGTACAAGCTCCTATTTGAAGTTGGAAGGAAGGCAGGACCTGGGCTGCGATGTGGGGTCTTTTGCTCTGCCAGAATCAGTGTGAAGACACGTCTTTAAAGCAATAACCCTAAACAGTCCAGTTCAGCAAGATTATGTATAGAGTTCATAGGAGAGACCAAAAAACCTTCTCCTTCCTCATCCATTTCGACCTTATCTTTAATTAGTATCACCTTTCCCACTCTTCTAACACTCCTTCTGCCTTTTTCTCACCCAATGGTTTAAGTACCTAGTATATGTAGTGTAGAACAGCAGGTAGATGCCTCAGTTACAAAACTGTCTATTATTATAAAAAAAAAACCTGATTCACGAGCTTATAAACTAAAAGAGACCAGGGATGGGATAGTCAATAGTGTCAAAGGGTTTAGAGACCAAAGAAAATGAGAACTGACAAAGGGTCACTGAATTAACAATTAATTATTCTTTGCAAACAGCACTTTTCAGAGAGTAGTCGAGTTAGAAGCCTGACTGTAAAGGTTTGAGAAGTGAATGGGTGGTGAGGAAATGAAGGCAGTGAGAGTAGACAGTTCTTTCCTGGATCTCAGCAATCAAAAGGACAGCTGGATATATATATACAGAAACAGCTTGATATTATATAAGTCTGGTGAAGATATTTTGGTTGTTTTTTATTTTTTAAAATTAATTAATTATTTTAATGTTCTACAATCACTACCAAAAAACCTTAGATTTCCTGCCCCCCACCTATCTCCCACCACCCCCCTCCCTCCCCAAGACGCCATACAATTCTATATAGGATCTATATGTACTTTCCTACTGAATACGTTTTCACTATACTCATGCTATGTAGATGAACTAAAATAAATGGAATAAATCAAATAACAAATCAAAATATAATACACACACACACACATACAAACATGATCTGCTGCATTCTGCAAATGAATTCCATCATTCTTTCTCTGAGTGTGGAAGGCATTTTGCTTTAGAAAACCATTGGGAATTATTATTTTTTTTTAAACTCTTGTGTTATTACGAAGTTCTGAGTCTACCAGAAAAAGCTCTTGCACACTGTGGTTGTTGCTGTGCACAAAGTTCTCTGGTTCTGCTCCTTTCGCTCATCATCAGATCATATAAGTCCTTCCAGGCCTCTCTGAAGTGTTCTTGTTCATCATTTCTTATGGCGCAATAGTACTCCATTGCATTCACATACCACAACTTATTCAGCCATTCTCCAATTTCTGGGCATCCCCTTGATTTCCAGTTTTTGGCAACTACAAAGAGTGCTGCTATAAATATTTTTGTACATGTGGGACCCTTTCCCATTTTTGTGATCTCTTGGGGATACAGTCCTAAAAGCGATATTTCTGGGTCAAAGGGTATGCACATTTTTGTAGCCCTTTGGGCATAGTTCCAAACCCCTCTCCAGAATGGTTGGATGAGCTCACAGCTCCACCAACAATGAATTAATGTTACAACTCTCCCACATCCTCTCCAACATTTATCATTTTCCTGTTCTGTCATGTTTGCCAATCTTATAGGTGTGATATGGTACCTCAGGGTTGTTTTGATTTGCATCTCTCTAATCCAAAGTGATTTAGGGCATTTTTTCATATGATTATAGATATCTTTAATTTCTTCCTCTGAAAATTGCCTATTCATATCCTCTGACCATTTATCAATTGGGGAATGACTTATGTTGTTGTACATTTGGCTGAGTTCTCTATATAGTCCAGAAATGAGAACTCTGTCCCCGAAATGAGCTAGTATAGTTTTGCTGTCAATTTCTTCCTTCAACTCTCCCTCTAAGAATCTGGATGCTATGTCACTTGGAGCATACATGTTTAGTAATGATATTGCTTCATTGTCTATGGTGCCTTTTAGCAGGATATTGTTTCCATCCTTATCTCTTTTGATTAGATCTATTTCTGCTTTTGTTTTGTCTGAGATTAGGATTGCTACTCCTGCTTTTCTTACATCAGCTGAAGCACAATATATTCTGCTCCAACCTTTGACCTTTATCCTGTGTGTAACCCCCCATTTCAAATGTGTTTGTTGTAAACAACATATTGTTGGATTATGGCTTTTAATCCATTCTGCTATCCATCTCTGTTTTATGGGAGAGTTCTAAGTTGTTTTTTTAAATGGTGGAAGGGAACATGGACATGCCAAACAGAAGCAAGAAAGGAGAGAGTAGATCTGGATAAAATGACAAAGAGAGGGAGGCAATGAGTCAGGCAACAGTTCCCTTGAACTTTACCACTTTCAATCAACTCACAGAATATTTAGTTTACTTCTGTGGGAAACAGTTTTTGGAAGGTCATTCAGTATATGTTACCAAGAAGATTAAAAGGCTAGAAAACAGATTAAAAGAGGAAAAGGTGAAGGATCTGGAAATATTTAGCGGAAACTTAACAAGGGGTATAGTCATCATCCTCAAATATTTGAACAATTAATTTGTGAGAAAGATGTTAGACTTGTTTTTCTTGACCCTAATGGGCAGACTGGGGCAGGTAGTTTGTGCAGTGGATGAGCCATGGGTCTGGAGTGCAGACTTGAGTTGAATGTGGCCCTGGGCAAATAATTTACCTCTGTTTGCCTCAGTTTCCTCATATGTAAAATGCATCTATAAAATGAGTTGGAGAAGAAAATCACAAAGGACTTGAGTATTTTACCAAGAGAATCCCAAAAACAATCATGAAGAGTCATACACAACTGGAATGACTGAACAAAACCAAAAATAGGGAGACTTGAATCAATAAGTGAAAGTTGAAAAGACACAAATTTCATCTCAACGTAATGAAACTCTTCTGCAAATTTGAACCATACAAGAATGAAATGAGCTGTCTCAGCAAGTAATGAATAATATTTCTGAATATATTCTAACTAGTAGATAAATAGCTCTTTAAACTTTGCAAGGTGTTATATAAATACTATCAATTTTATCCTCACAGTCACCCTGTCATTCCCATTCTATAGATCTCAGGTCTTCTTGAATACAGGTCAGGCAATACCCACCATTCACCAAGGTGCCAGAGTGACAGACAAATATGGATTGCTCTATATGATTGCTGAGATCCCTTCTAACTCAAGATTTTATGGTTCTAGGGTATACTTTCTTTGCATGGGAATTTCAGGAGATCTGTGAACTTAGATGAAGAAAAATTCTTGGTTTCCACTAACCTAGCATTTCCTTCAATTGGGAGTTTTCTTTAATTATTCTGAGCAAGGGCTTTACCTGACTGCCAAAGCAGTCCATAATAGAACAAAAATTAAGACCCTCCCCCATTATATACTGAGGATAGACAGGTGGGCAACAGGCATTGAGCCCAGTCAGAAAATGAACTTATTCTATCTCTCCCTCTTCTAAGAGTATCCATCACTTAGTTTGATAACAGTTATACAATACTTTTAGTCATATAAACATACTTATATATTACACTTAGTTGGATAACATTTAGCTATATAGCACTCTTAGTTGCATAACACTTAGTTATACAACACACTTAGTTGTATAATAGGTACATAACACTGGAAGAAAGAAGAGACTGGTCTAAAGTTTCCTTCTCACAGAGAGCCTGTCATGTGGTGTCCCCTCCCCTTCTTTCTCCTCCTCCTTCCAGGGAGGAGACAAGTCCCAATATAACTGCCATCTGGGCTGCTTTTTCTGAAGAATCTTATAGGAAATAACTTCATTGCCACAGGAAAGACCAAAGACAACGACTCAGTATGGTAACTGTGATAGCATTAGGACTCCTCTGCTTAACCCTACTCCCCAGCACAGGTAAGTCTGTACATCTTTCTCTTCAATAGGTAAGATCACTCACTATCAGCCTCAACTAGACCCCACCACTACACAGTGTAGTTTAGGAGAAAGGATGCTGAATTTGGCTTCCGAAGACCTGAGTGTTGGTTCCACTAATAACTGGCTATGAAGTCCTGAAGACTATTTTACCTCTCTGACTTTGTTTCCTCTTTTCTGAAAGGGTCCTAGATGAACAGAACAGTGGAATGGATAGAGAGCCAGCCTTGGTGTGACAGAGACCTGGGTTCAAGCCCTATAGCATATATATGAGTTTTGTGACCATGGGCAAACATTCAATGGCCCTCAGGCAATTTTTTCAAACCATAAATTGACTTGTTAATCTGGATCAGTGGAAGAACAGTAGGAGTTCCATTCCCTGAAGAAATCACAGGTCCTGAACCTTGAAATTCCTGTTCTGCTGACCTCATAAGGCTGTTGTGAAAATCAAATGATTTTGCATAGGACTTTGTAAAAACTGTCAAGTGTGAGCTCTGACTATTTTTGCTGCTTTCTTCCTTGGGATGCAGAATTAATTCCTAAGAATGAATACTTTTAAGTAGAAACTGCAGAAGAAGGAACATAACACACAGTATTCAGGTCCAGATATGTGACCAGTCCAGATCCAGGGGACAAAACAGTAACAGGGTATGATGGATGGCATCAGGCCTCAAGCTTCCCAAAACTCTGGAGAGACGGCCAAACTCAGGGCAAGGGCTGTGATAAGGAGGACAGCAGCACTCTCCTCTGTCAGATATTTCAGAATCTCTGATGCCTAATCATTCCCTTCTCCTGTCTGTGACCTTCCTCACCCTAAACCTTCATCCCTCACCTCTATAACCTCTGCACACTGTCTTGTGCTTCTCTCATGGTTGAGAATGAAGACTTTATCTCTGTTCCAGATTCCAAGCCTCTCTGCCCAGAACTATTACATGTTATGGAATTGTTTTTAACTGAGGATAAAGAAGCCTACATGAATTCAGTGAGAAATTACACCTCAGATAGTAAAAAAATAGATGTTGCAGAGACACTCAAAGACTGTGTGGACTCCTCCATGACGCCTCAATATCAACAGGCGACTTACAATTTTGTGGTAAGGCACCTCTCTGTACTGGTTCCTCCCTGCACCTTTCCTGACCTGGGTCTACTCCCTACCCGAATCTCCCTTTCCCTCCCACACCCTGCCCTCTGCTCCCCTCCATGTTTTGACCCATAGCCTCCTCAGTGGATACTCATTCCCTTAAGTCTATTTACACAGATAAGTCTAGGACTGTTTATTCTACCTGAAAACATGGAATTTATGATCAAACAGCAATTCTTTTTTTTTTAAACCAACAAAGTTCCCTCTGTCAGTCAATGAGCAACAATTAAACACCTACTATTTGCTAGGCATTTTTCTAAATGTTGGACTAGAAAGGCAAAAGGCACTTCCTGCCCTGGAGAAGGTCACACTCCAATGAGAGAGAAAACAAATAAACAGATACATAAAAACAAGTTATATACAAAACAAAAAGGAAGTAACTAACGGAAGGCATTGGGATTAACAAAAATTGTTAAGGCTTTCTGATGGAGGAGAGATTTTAGTTAGAACTTGAAGGAATTCAGGGAAGTCAGTAGATGGAGAAGAGGAGAGAGAACATTGCAGGCATGGGGGCAGCCAGAGAGAATGCCCAGAACCAAGATATGGAGTGTTATGTTTGGGAATGCAAGTAGTCCTGTGCTATTGGATTGAAGAGTATGTGGCAGGTATAAGAAAACTTGAAAGGTAGAAGGGAGCTGGCTTTTGAAGGGCTTTGAACACCAAACAAAGGATTATACTGGATGAGATAGGGAGCCACTAAAGTTGTTTGAATAAGAGAATGCCCTGCTCAAACCTGTGATTTAGGAAGATTGCTTTGAAGCTGAGTGGAAAATGGAGTGGCATGAGGAGAGACTTGTGGTATACAGACTAACCAAGAGAGAGTGAGAAGCTGAGAATGACACCTATGTTGTGAGCATGGGGACTGGGCAGATGGTGGTGCCCTTGAGGATATCGGGGAAGTTTGTTAGGTGGGATGGTTTGGGTGAAAGATAATGAATTAAGAACTCAGTGCTGGGTTTATGACATATACTGGGTATGCAGTTTGAGATGTCTGAAAGGTGGTGGAGATATAAGACTGAAGGTCAACAGAGAGGTAAGAGGTAAGTAGATTTGAGAATTATCAGCAGAGAGATGCTAATTAAATTCATAAGAGCTGATGAGATCACTAAGTGAAACAATATAGAGGGAGAAAAGAAGAGAAGAGAACCCAGGAGAGAAACCTGTGGGGCACCCATAATTTGTAGACATGACTTGCATGAAGATTCAGCAAAGGAGACTATGAGGGAGGGAGTGGCTAGATAAGTAGAATGAGAATCGGGAGAGAGGGAGAAATATTCTCGTCTGAAAACCTAGACAGAAGAGAGTATCAAGGAAAAGAAGGTGATTGATTGTGTCAAAGGCTGTAGAGAGGTTAAGAAGGAAGGATTGAGAGAAGATTCTCAGGAAAACTACTCTGGTCCTGGCTGAGCTATGATCAAGGATCAGACATTCTGGGCATGCCTCAGTCTCGCATATGTAGACTGAGTTCGAATCCAGCCTTTTCCTAACTATGTCACCCTGGACAGGTCACTAGACTTCTGTTTGCCTCAGTTTCCTCATCTGTAAAGTAAGTATGCAAAGAGCATCTACCTCCCAAAGTTGTTTTGAGGCTGAAATGAGACTGTATTTGTGAAGGGTTTTTCAAACCTTAAAGTACTGTATAAATGCTAGATACTGCTAACTATGCTAGATTACATCAGATGTTCTCCCCTTTACGCAGGAATTCCTCTCCAACGAAGTATGCCAGAAAACTTTATAAGCCAGGTTGATGGACTACCTCTATGCTCTTCCCATCATGATTACTGACTGTCATCCAGGCTTGCTGACCTTTTTTCACTAATCCCACCATGGGTTACTGAGAAACCCATCATGATTCTATTGCTTTGACCTCTAGAGACCCCTTAGCCTCTACCCCAATCATGTCATCCCCTTATGATACAGTAAATTCTATGTAATTCAATACTCAGTGTCTGTGTTTTCTTCCAAAGGGTTGGGGGAACAATAACTGAAAATCATTCCTGAAGTATGAGGGGCTCCTAAACCTCTCAGAGAGAGGGGGTATCTGTCATTGCCCTTGGAACTCTTTCACATATACACCTCCAGGGAGCTTGACCCTGTAATATGTATGGCCCTTCACACTGGACTCCAGAAGCAAAAGTCCAAAGTGAAAGTCTATGATCTAGTCAAGTACTGCCTGCCATTTAAAGAGAAAAAGTGTCCATCCAGAGGGCTCTTGTTCAGAAGCTGATCTATGCATAGAAAGATTATTCTGCTGCCCACACTCATTCTTCTCTTCCGGAAAGCAGAACCACTGTGTGCCCCCAATTCATTTATTTGGTTCCAGGATTATGTATTAAGAATCTACTGTGTTCAAGGCCCTAAACCAGGCCCTGAGGTCACAAAACCAACAAAAAACCCCCCACAGAAATCCAACCCTCATATTATACTTTTAAATACTATTATCTAACAATGGCTTTCCTAGTCTTAATCACTGAATGGGTGTTGCTTCAGTCAAACTGAAACCTGGGAAAGACCTTAGTCACCCACTGGGTCCTGCACTATCTCCAATTGTCCTGATCCATATCTTGCCCCTGGACCTGATTGCTCTGGAGGAGAGAGTGAGGCTGGTGACCTGCACAGCCCTCTCTCACTCAAAACAAAGTCAAGTGCAAGTCATGTCTTTATTTCTCTGATGGCACAGTCTTCTTTGGCAATGAAGGAAGAACACAATATTATACTGCATTGTACTATACTATACTATACTGTACCATTCCATATCATACCATTCTATACCATAATATACCTCCATCTTATGCACAAAAATAGGACATATCAACCTTTGACAACAGTTATGCAGATTATATTTACCAGTATCATCTTCAAGTCTAGGGATCCCTTGTATACTTGTACACCCTCTTGCACTCTATTCATATGCCTCCTTTGTTCTGCAGGTAGGGGCTAATATGGTGGCATTTAATTGGTTAAATGTTTTGGCAAGGGGAGTAGGTAGGTCTCTGGGAAGGAGAGTGTATGTTATTTTGAGTCCTTGAGTATCCTTAAAGCTTAGGACAATACATCAGTTGTTTAGTCATTTCAGTTGTGTTTAATTCTTTGTAACCCCATTTGAGGTTTTCTTGGTAAAGATACTGGAGTGGTTTGCCATTTCCTTTTTGAACTCAAAAGGAAACTGAGGTAAATAGCATTAAACTTGCCCAGGGTCACACAGCTATTTGGCTATATTTGGACTTTGGAATATGAGTCCTCTTGACTCCAAGACTGGTATTCTCTCCACTGTGCCACCAGCTGCCATCTTGTAGGTGCTAAGTAAATACTTTTCAATGGAATTGTATATTATATATCTGTTGTCTCTTTCAGAAGTCTCCTACTTCTTAAGAACATTACTCATTCAATGTGTGTGTGTGTGTGTGTGTGTGTGTATGTATATGTGTCTGTGTGTTTGTGTGTGTTGGTGACATTCAGCCCTCTTAGTTCCTATCTATAGTCTAGGGGACATGGGTAGAATGCACCAATCTAAATATCTACAGTCAGAAACTTCCTTCATACCAATCTCTGACCTTCTGCTCCATCACCACTAGGTTATGCTGCGACACACAGAAATGATGCAGAAGCATTCCCCTGACATACCTGCCTGTAAGTTTAAAAGGGAAGCTTCATGGATAAAAGGACTTACTAGGTCACCCCTAGGACTAAACAGGGAACATATCCAAGAGCATAGTTAGACTGAGATACACCATGTCCAAAGATATTTCTTAACCCCTGCAACAGTCACACATTCATAACACATCTCATGTGTAACTTACACAAATGTCACAGATAAGACAAAGGGAATTAAATTGGACAAGTACTGATTAAACAGCTACTTGGTGTGCACAGAGTACTGTCACACTTGATAGCGGTACAATATTTGATGAGCTGTGTTCTCTGGCAGTACTGTTCTTACATGAGGCAAGTCTTGTCTTGGCCCTGTGCTTCCAGGGAGCTTGTACTTTGGAGGATCACCATTCAGAGGCACACAAAAAATGCAATATAAAAATGAAGTATGCCGAATATACCAAAATAACTTTGAATGACCTGCACACTACCAAGTGAATGTTACCTTATTTGTTTGGGATACATTGTATCAACCAGTATTTACTAAATGCCTCATGTACTCCAGGCACTGTACTAAGCTCTGGGGATACAAAAAAAGGCAAAAGATGGTCCCTGCCCTCAAGAAGCTTACAGTATAATGAAGGAAGCAATAAACAAACAAATATGTACAAAACAAGCTATAAACAGAATAAATAGGAAATAATAAACAAAGGGAAGGCACTGTAATTAAGAAGATTTAGAGAAGGCTTCCAGTCAAAGAAGAGATTTTGTTTGCCAGAGACAAGGAATAAGGAGCCAAGAGATGTAATATCTTGTTTGTGGAACATCCAGGAGGCCAGTGTCACTGAATTGAATGGAGAAAAGTGTAAGAAAAGTGGACAAGTAGGAGGGGCTAGGTTATGAAGGATTTTGAATTCCACAGAGAAATTTATCTTTGATTCAGGAGCCACTGGAGTTTATTGAAAAGGTCTATGGGAATATTTGAACGTATCTAAATTAATCCAGTCAGTTGTCCAGAATGGTGTGATGTGACAATGGTGTCAAATGAGGAGTTGGGCCTTGTCCAAGGACATTTAATTTGACTCTTTCTGCTGCCTGAAATGGAAGTCTAGGTGGGTGGTGGGTGGTAGAGGAAACCCTTGTCCTGGAACCCTTGTGGGAAGGGTGGATCAGAGGCATTCATAATCATAAAACTAATGCTGAGTCAGCAATAGTTAGCATTTACACAGTCATCTGAGGTTTATAAAGTGCTTTTCCTATATTATGTCATTTAATCCTATAAGAGGTCATCTCAGAGGTCAATCATCTCCATTTAATGGTGAGAAAACAGTAGATGAGAAAGGACAAATGGCTAACCCAGTGTCACGCAGTCAGTCAGTGAGTGGCTGAAGGAAGATTAAAATGTAAGTCTTTCTTGCCTCAAGTCCACTGTGCCCCTAGTCCAGACATCTCAGTCACTACTTTGAAATCTCACAAATAGTAAGTTTGGATTTGGAAACATGCTTTTTTTTTGGTTTAATTTTCTGTTGCTTCAAAGGGAGGGGGGCACTAGAAATGGCTAGAAGTAGTGGGATTTGCAGGGAGCCAGATTCCCATTTGATGTAAGTGACTGTTGGGAGGCATCTTGAAGTGCCATGCAGTGCTCCAACCTGTAATTGTCCTCCCCTGCAGAAAAATAGTGAGAAGGTTTTCCTCTCATCACTTCTTTGGGGTCAAGTTTCATCATTACAACTTGGAAGTATTATGTTTTGGTTGTGCTGTTGGTGTTTCCCCCATTTACATTGTCATAGTCATTCTGCACAATATTTTACTGGTTCTGCTTATTTCATTTTGTATCAGTTCATGTGGAAGTTCCCTTAGAAGCTATCAAGTTCAACTCTGCTCATGTTGTTACAGGTGAGGTTAGTGAGGCCCAGACAAGACAAGGGATTTGCCCAGGATCACACAGGGAATTAGTAACAGTTCTGAGGTTTGAACTCAGGTCTTTTGACTTCATAGTCAGTGTTCTTCTTCTTCTTCTTCTTCTTCTTCTTCTTTTTTTTTTTACTGTACTTCATTCCTTAAGACATATGCCTCAATATCCTTTGAATAATTGAGCTGGAAGGGAACTTGGCGGTCATTGATTCCAACCTCTCATTTTACTGGTGGAGAAATTGAGTCCTAGAAGGCTAAAGTGACTTGCTGAATGTCACGATAGTAACCGAAGCAACAGAACCTGAAATAGAAACAAGGGCAAAAGTGGAGAAAGCCTGGTAAAGTGGAAATAGGTGTGGGTTGAGTCAGAACAATTACTTCTAATCCTGGTTTGTTTTACACACACACGCACACATACACACGCACACACACACAAGAGAAAGAGAGAGAGAGAGAGAGAGAGAGAGAGAGAGAGAGAGAGAGAGAGAGAGAGAGAGAGAGAGGATTCACTCTTTAACTGTCAATAGTTGGATATTGTGGAGAACCGTAGATTGTAATATGCGTAGTGTTGTGGGTTATTGTTCTATAGAGATTTGAGCACTTAGCTGTGGAGTTGACATCTATTGATACTAATTCAATGATTTTTGTGTAAGGGAGAATTTTCAGGAAAGATGCTATGAAGTTCTTGTGAAATTTTCATACATTTTCTGTACAGGAATTGGATTGCAATAGTTGTTATTATTGACCACAAAAGGGATATTAAGGTTAAAATATATAATTTATTTTATGAAATATTCCCCTTTTCAAGATTGTGTACATATGCCCTGAAAAAATTTGACTTGAGAGTTCAAATTGTCCCATATTTTAAAGGTGTACATTTAATATGCAAATGAGACCAGTGATGCAATTATTTTTACCTTATATTTGAAAAAGAGGAGGGATATTCTAAAAAATTTCTTGACTAAAAAAAATTGGAATTATAGTTAACAGTTCACGATAATTCTACATTGGGCCATTATGTAATTTTATGTTTTGTGCTATATTACCTCAAGTGGAGGTCACTAAAAGTATGAATATCATTAATGACAAAACCAAAATCCTTAGACTTTTTTGAAAATATAAGAACGAAAACAAAACCCTTAAACTGCCTTGACTGCAATAATGCTTCAAGAGGGTTTTTGTAAAACTTTGTAGGAAAATTTTATTAACACGCTAGTCATCAGCTGCATGATAATGTAACCTGGCCTGTGTAATACTGAGTTGCCTTAAGGATTTTCCTGCCCTCCCTTCTCCTACACATTTGCTGTGCTAATGTTTACTGAGATGGTAAAGATGCTAATAGTACCAAAGCACCATACATACAAATAGGTAAGACTGGGCTTTAGATGAAGTTCTGAAGTGGAATGCTTTATTTGTCATTATAGAGGATATAAAGAACAATATTGACCTTAACAAAATATAGTTATGTTTAACCCTTTTTAAATATTGTGGACCTAACTTAGTGAGATTACTCAAAAATGTGTCAGAATTTGAATACTTTAGAAGAGGCAACCCATTTGAAATACATTGAACTTTTAAAAAGTTTTTTATATTTACTTTAATTCACATTATGATAAAAAATAAATCAGTTTGTCTCCCATGGGTTCACGAATTTTTTAATTCCTTAAAAAAAATTGTTTATATGCATAGGGCCTTCTCTCCCCTCCCCAACCATCATTTTTTTTTTTTGCAAAGCACTATATATACTTTATCCCATTTGATTCTAAGAAAAACTCTTTGAGGAAGGTGCTATCCTCATTTCATAAATGAGGGAACAGACTCAGTGAGGTTAAATGACTTGCACAATTAGTAAGTATCTAAGATAGGATTTGAATCCAGATCTTGCTGACTTCAAGTTCAGTGCTCTATTGACTATGAGGAGATGCATCTCTAAGAATGGGTGTCCCTCAAAGCTCCATTCTAGGTCAGCTTCTCTTTCTTCTCTATACCCTGTTCAGTCTGGTTTTAGGTTGATGACTCCCAATTCTATATTTCTAGCCCTAATCTTTCTTCTGAGCTCTTGAACATCAATAACCACCTATTTGGGTGTTACGTTGGTATCTCAAATTCATTATGTCCAAAATCGAAATGAGAACTGATTATCTTCCCCTAAACGTACCGACCTTCTTTGAAATATTCCTACTTGTGTTGTGTGCAACACCATCTTTCTCATAATAATGATGGTAACTAGTGTGGGATGCAGGTGATTATGAGTTGAATGCTACTGACCTTAGAACTACTCTATGAAAACCATGCACCAAACCCCCTTCTTGGGCACCCCAGTACTTTTTGCGGCTTGATACACTGAGTTGCAACTCCCTTACTTGAATTAAAGATCATAATTTTTGCTTTATTGGCAGTCTTCCCTTTAACTCAAGTTGACATTAGCTAGCATTTATATAGTGTTTTAAGGTTTACAAAACACTGAATATATACATAAAACACATATATGTACAGATATGTACATATGGATGCATATATGCATATACACACATACATACATACACGTGTGCATCTATACATACACATACATACCAACATATACAAATATGTATACATATATACATACATACATATAGATGTATGTTTTTTGATCATCCCGGTTTGCAATTTTAATATCATGCTAAAGTCTTCAGCAAAACTAAAGTAGTTTTGTTTCTTTATCATTTTTAGTCTTTGTAAGTGAGTATTGCCAAACCAAAGTCGAGTAAAACAAGACAATGTTAGATTGTTGGATCAGTGCTAATAATTACAAATGTTAGAAAGTATTTCTGTGAGCACATAAAAACAAGCCAACTGCATACAATAATTCATGTTATTTTCCTCTATCACAATTTACCAAATGATGTTGAGAAATGATCATTAATAACTAATGATTTGGAGACATTCAGAGTTCCCCCTTTTTCTCTCTTCAAGAACTTTAGTTTCTGAAGGTTGAGTTAACCTTCTCCCAGAACTAACCTCAACCAACCTTACAATGAATTTCTAGTCTAAGAATTTTATTTAATGAATCTTGGGTGGAGACAGATCTTTTTGTCTAACTTGCCTAAGGCTGAAACTGGTCTGGGTATTGAGATTGTTTCTCTGTTCAAGCATAACAGGATGCCACTCAGTTCCTCACTGTAATATTTACTCTTTCATCAATTGTTAACCAATCAAGGTTGATTCCCACTGGAGAATACCTATTCTTTGAAGGATGTATAAACTGTGAGCCCCACTGCCATGATTGTCTTTGGTCAAAGACAGATGGCCAAATGATCATCCTTTCATTGAGAAAGGTGTTAGGCTTATTAAGAAAATGATTAAGTTATGCAGAAATTGTGTCTCTTGAAGTTTTTTAATCATCACAATGTTAATGATATCCCTGATCAAACACAATTGGTAAAGACTATTTACAGTGAACATGGCTAACAATAACAGCAATAGCTAGCCTACTATGCATGAGGGGCTATGCTAAGTACTTTACAAATATTATCTATCTTATTTGATCCTTAAACTGTCCTAGTAAGGTCAGTGCTATTATTCTCACTCCCATTTTACAGATGAGGAAACTGAGGCAAACAGAAGTTAAATGACTTGCCCAAGGTGATATAACTAGCATCTGAGACTGGATTTGAACTCATATCTTCCTGCTTCTAAACTTAGCATTTTATTCACTGTGCCACCTGGCTGCTTGTGGTGAACATTATTTATACCTACAGAAATATTTCCCAGTGCATTACAGTATCATTACACTGTACTTGAAAATGGAACACTTCATGCATTATTTTAATTAATACAATTCCAAATGGGAAATGTTCTTGATTTTATTATGACTGTAATACTTGCATGAAAATTCTCTTAAAAACACTAATTTCCTATAAGAATTTGAGATACATAGTCTGCCTCAGTGGTCTCAAACTCAGAAAGAGAGGGTGAAGCACTAAAATATCCATAAACATTTTTTGTGAGAATGTTGTGGACAGCAGCAATGTGGATTGCTGGTGGCATTTGGAATAGTTGTGGGTTCTATACAACAGGTCGAGGCAATAAAAAAAAGAATTCCTGATCGTTGGAGTTCTTGACAATGACATACAAATAGTGATCCTATTCTTCTATTCTTCATCAAATCTCCAAACTCTTGCATAACTATGTGTGAATGATTTCAACTTTAACATCAAAAGGTATTTTTATGAGAAAGATAACAGAGTTGAAACTGATAAATAATTTCTAGAGAAAGTAAAAAACATTAACTAGATATTGATTATTAGAATTCATATCATTAAATATGAACATTAAATACAAGTATCAACTTTCAAAAGGATAAAATAGAAAAATGTTTCACTATGTTCTAGTGACCTTGATGACTTCTGGAGCTCCACTGTTTCATTTTTACTGGGTCAAGGGCTCTTTTTGGGACATTCCCTTCTCAAGGAGGATTCCTCAGACACCAGGCTCGCGAGCCACCAGGAAAGCTGGCATGGCATCTGCACAAGAGAAATTCCAAGGAAAAGGGGAGTTTCCTGGCCAATGCACCAAAACTGTGTGGAATGACCCCCTTAACATAATTAGAGCCTTGACCAAAGGAGTAAAGAGGAAAAGGCACACCTGCCTACACTCGAGATGGCAATGGCTGAGGAGGGCAAGTGTGTGCCCTGCACAGCAATTTTTATAGACCCTGACCACAATACCCCCACTCTAGACCCCTTCCTCTTAGTCCATTGGCTGAGCCTTGAGGGTAAAATCTATTCACAGAAAATCTACTCCAGTACCAAGGAATAAGTGGACAAGAGTAATTTTTAGAAAAAGGGAGGGTAGGGGAGTGAGCAACTTCTGTTCAAGGACTGTCATGTAATGTCTAGGAAAGGGGATAAGGGAGTGAGTAAAGGCAGTATCTGTTAAAGATTATCTTGTAGCACAAAAAGAATTTTAGACAGAAAAACCTCCCAGAATCTCTATTGTTCTATTTCTCAGGGCCAGTGAAACAAAAGGGGCTGACCTAAGGGGCCCCTGAGAGGTTTTCACTAAATATACCTGTTCTACTCCCTGAGAGGTCTTTGCTAAATATACCTGTTCCACTCAAAACCTTTTGTTTCTCCTGCATTTCCTATTGTATCTCTTTCCTTCTAGAGAGTCATTCCCCTGTAGCAAATAAAAAAAGGAAGAAAAAATAAAATTGAGCATAACTAACCAACACATTGAAAAAAAGTCTGATACTGCATGCAATGTTCCGTACATCATTCCCCAGTTGATACAAGGAAACCAGGTACATTTCTTCTCATCTCTCTTCTTTGGGATCAAACTAGGTCATTATAATTTAAAGCATTTGCTTTTATGCTTTTTTCATCTATAAATTTTCCCATGCTTTTTATATTAACCATGTTCATCATTACTTATAGGACAGTAATATTCAACTATATTGAAGTGACATCTTGTGCGTGGGACCACAATGAGGTGAGCTTGTGCCTGGGTCCTTGGCAGTCTTTGCTTCTTTTGTATTTCCTTTCCATCTTTCCATGAGTAGGTGTGTGTGTGTGTGTGTGTGTGTGTGTGTGGTGTGTATGAGAGAGAGAGAGAAAGAGAGAGAGAGAGAAACAGGCAGACAGACAGATAGACAGACAGAGAGAGATAGACACAGAAAGACAGAGAGAAAATTCACTGGAAAGAGAAGCAGACTAGCTTGGCAGTCTCACAGGTTGTTGATCTGCATACAGACATTATAGGTGAAATGTAAAATAGCGAATTAGAAAGCTTTCAAGTGTATCTAAATTCTGGCAAGTCTGAAGTACTAGTCTCTTTATAGAGTATAACACAGTAGCTATAAATTAAATTACTGAATCCTACCTAAATAATTTTCATTAATGAATGCTTTCATTTTTTCTATATTTAGCACTTCATTCTAAAAATAAACTACCTGTTTCACACTGAATTCATGTTTCTACCTTGAGTGCCTTTTTCCTCCCTTCATGAAGAGCCCTTTAGACTTACAAGGTACAACTTTTACTCTAAGTAGCACAGTACCTGGAATGTGAAGGTGACCTTTAGCTAGCGAGTCAATGAATATAACAATGGGGAACGAAATGGCCCCTTTTAGTAGAGGAAGATTCTTGTAGTACTAAATCTGGTCAAAATGAACTTCTGGAGACAGAACAGACAGAAACCCAAGTAGGTCTCCAGTCCCAAGTACTGTCAGAAGTGGTTCCTCTATGCTAAGGATAAATGCTGTGCATTACTAAGTCAATATCATTGGAATGTGGCAGAAACAGGCCTAGGGGGCACTATTTATCCTTAAGTAGGTGGGTATTTCAATCTGAGTTTCTGATTAGATGTAGGCACATTCCCTAAATCCCCAGACTAACCAAATGATCATTGTTACCTAAAGAGAGGAAGAGCTAGAGAAGAGAGGTAAGTAGCTCTCTGAGAGTTGGAGATAGCTTGGCATCCCAGAGCATCCTCTTGAGGATGGGACTGACAGTATTTAGGATGGGACAAGTGGTCAACAGTGCTCCCTGGCAACTGAATGTCATTTCTCTGAGGCCCAGGCTAGTTAAGTTCAGAAAGTCTTATACATAAATTAGCCATAGGTTAATACTTTTTTTTATCTGTATCAATTCTCAAAGACTAGTTTTTGAGTGAGATTAGAGGAAGACCCCACACTGACAAAAATCATTTCTTTAATAAGTAGAATCATGTATTTGTATCTGTTTCAGTGTATCTGCAAGTATCTGTGTGCTTGTGTGTCTGTGTTTGCTCTTGTCTGAGCACATGTATGTCCTTCAAAACGGATCCATGTTTGAGTTCTAAATTATGGAGGTGACTGGGATCTGGTGTGGGACCCATTGTTCTGCCTAATTCAATATGGAGACCTCTTCTCCCATCAACAAACCCCATGTTGAGTAAAGTCTTCCCAGTAGGAACCCAGAAGCCCCTGTATTCCCCCCAATACATATTCCAATAATTTTTGTAATAGCAGAAACCCACTAACTAGAGAATGCTGAACAAATTGTGATATATGAAGATTAAAGCATATTATTGTGCTAGAAGAAATGATAAACATATGTACTTTAGAGTAACTGGACAAGACTTGACCACAATAATATAAAGGAAAGCAATCTTCAAACACTTAGATCTCCGAATAATGCACTGACAAATCATGAGTGCAGGGGAATTGGTGATGAAACATGCCCCCTGCCTTTTGGCAAAGAAGTAGTGGATAATACATGTGAAATGAGGCATACATTTTTAGACATGACTCCTGTGTCTGTTTGAATCTCTCTATCTATCTCTCAATCAGTGAGGGATCTGCTGTGATGATGGATTGTGATTTCATATACAATCTTGCTTTTCTGTTGTTCACATATCATATGGAAATGCTTTTTTGATGTTAAGTGCAGAAAAATCAAAGTAAGAGGAAAGGAATTGTAATAGCTTGTATGTAAGATTTTGCATTTGTGTTAAAAAAACAACAAACCTTTACAAGTAGATGAGGAAGACTTGGTTAGACAGCAATTTATCTTAAAGTCTAGTGGGTTTTCATTTTACTTTAAGGTGACTGAGTCAGTGGCATGAAAGACAGCTGAGGAAGTTCATATGGTCACAGGCTGCATTAAGAGGGTTCTGTCAACAGGGAAGGAATAAGTGGGTTCATTGAGGATACTGAAACAGGCATAGATGCTACATTTCAGGAAGGACATCGATGAAACTCAACAGTGTCCAAAGCAGAGGCTACCGGAATGGTGGAGGATCTCCAAGTCATTTTTCATGAGCATTTGATTGCAAAACTGGGTAAGTTTAGTCTGGGTAAGAGAAGATTTCTGGGAACATGAGAGTTGTGTTCATGTGTCAGAAGAGCTAGCAGAAGAGAGAGGGATGTAATTTGTTTTGCTTGACTCCAGGGGACAAAATTAGAAACAATGAGTCCAAGTTGGAAGGAGGCAAATTTTCACTTTTACATCAGGAAAACTTAGTTAACAATTAAAGCTCTCTCAAAGTGTTATGGGTTTCCTTGTGTGAATTTGGGTGAGGAAGTTCGGTGGTTTAGTGAATTCCCTGGGCCTGGAGTCAAATCTGCCTAATTTCAAATCTGCCTTTCGATACTTACTAGTAGTGTGACCCTGGGCAAGTTTCTTCTTCAATTTCTTCACTTGTAATGTATAAATCACAATAGGAGCATCTACCTATCAGGGTGGTTGTGAGAATCAAATAAGTACTTTGTAAAGTGCTTAGTATAGTTCTTGAACTCAGGTCCTCCTGACTCCTGCACTGGTGCTATTCCCTGCACCACCACTTGACATTCACTAGCTGTGTGATCTTGGGCAAATCACTTAACCCCAGTTGCCCCATCCTGGGTTATCTCCGGTCATCCTGATGAATACTTGGTCATTGATTCAGATAGCTCTGGAGGAGAAGTGAGGCTGGTGACCTGCACAGTCCTGCCTCACTCAAAACAAAGTCAAGTGCAAGTCATGTCATTATTTCTCTAACGGCATGGTCTTCTTCAGCAACGAAGGATGAACACACTGAGCATAGTTCTTGGCACATAGACACTTCCCTTTTCCCGCTTAATGGAAGAAAAGGGAAAGGGAGCACGCATTCATGTATTGTCTTCTATGTGTGAGTCACTGTGATTTGTGCTTTGGAGGTATTTAAACAAAGGCTAGAGATTGTTTGAGGCAGATAGAGTGGATGGAGTACTGGGTCTGGATTCTGGAAGACTCATCTTCATGAGTTCAAATGTGGTCTCAGATACTTGTTAGCTGTGTGATCCTGGACCAGTCACTTAACACTGTTTGCCTCAGTTTCCTTATCTGTAAAATGAGATGGAGTAGGAAATGACAAACCACTCCAGTAAGAAA
>CM053769.1:328400478-328428907 GCA_028658325.1 Potorous gilbertii | reverse complement strand
TTGGCTGTATTCCTGCCTGTAAACCTGATCCACGCACGATCCCCTGCTGTTCGCTGCTTTGACTCTAACTCACGCTTGATTTTATGTCCTCTGCATCCATCATTTTTATGATTAGACTCCAGATGTCTTCCCACTCTAAATTGTTCCCTTTGCTCAAAGGTTCTTTTTAGAGTTCTTAATTCTGAATTGTGTTGCTCGATAAGAAGAGTCTGACAGAAAATATAAGACACAATCCTTGTCCTCAAAGATCTTCTAATATACTTGGGAGAACTGGGTTTAAAAAAATAAAGAATACAACACAAATATCAGAAAGTATGTCTTAGATTGTATTTGTGCTGTTACATAACACAACTGAGTTACAATTATTGTGTCATATGAACCTCGTAATAAATCTGGAAGTAGGTGCTATTGTTATCCTGATTTTACAGATGAGGAAACAGAGGCAGACAGAGGTGGTGAGTTTCCAAGGTCATACAGCTAGTAAATGTCTAAGTTTTGATTTAAATTCAGGTCTTCCTGACTCCAGGCGCAGAACTCTTTTCCCTGCACTACTAGTTACCTACAAAACCTGAAGTTTTCAACCTCTGAATGCAGCAAGAAAGTGCTCCTGTTAGAGCAGCAGAAAGAAAATTTACATTAAATTTATTTTTTGAAAGAAGTCACATTGGTATTTTAGCCATCACAGTTGACATAGTTTAAATAAGTAAGATTTTATACTTTGGACACAGGAGTCTGTGCCACAAAAAATTGAGTAAACTTGACCCTGCTTTGAAACATGAGTTTAAAATTCAAACACTGTTGTGAATTTTCCAAGTATATTCATGGACATCAAATGACTTCAGCTCACTAGAAATACAATCAGTCTTAAAAATGAAAAAATATCTTAATTTATACATTTGTTCTGCCCATTGATTGAACCCTAGAAGTGGAATGACCTGTCTCCTTTTTTCAAGTAGGTCTAATTGTGGGAAGGTGAATGAACCTCTGAGGAGGCAGGCAAGGAGAATTAGTTTGCTGAAAGGTTCTGCAGTTAGAACCCAGGGAAAGTCAGGAATCCAGTTACTCTAGCTGAGAGTTTTACAAACTTAATTAAGGTTGGTCTGCACCTGACTGTCCATGATCCCCACCCCCAAAATTTTGGGCAAATGTCTAACTAGTTCCTGCTTTGAAAACCTCCTAAGGAACCTGCAACACTCTGAAGTGGTCAGTCCCATTTTTAAACAGGTCTAAATAGGAAGTTGCTCCTTATATGTTATGTAGAATATGTATAGTCTAGATTCTATAAGACAAAACTTCAAATATTTAAGGATTTTTGTCAACTATTCTCCCTTCCTTCCAAACACAGTAGAAGAGGTGACTCTCTTGATGGCAAAAGCTAAACATATACTCATCCCTTTCCAAGCTAGAACATTTTTCTCCCTGTCAATCCTTCTGTGTTAGGTAAGAGCAAATCAATCAGCTTTGGTAAATAAATGCTCAAGCTCATAAATTTAGAGCTGTAAGGGACCTCAGAGGCCATCAAATTACAGCTGAGGAATCTGTGGTCCAGCAAGGTTAAGTGACTTGTCCAAAATCACACAGGTAATAAGTGGCAGAGCCTAGATTTAAACTCAGGTCCTTAAACTCCAGATTAAATGATTTCCCCCACTAGACTAGGTTGTCATTCCTCTCCTCTGCACACTGAACTGTAAGTCTCTTTAGAGTCCTTTATCTATTTTTGTGTCCCTGATATCCATCTCAGTACCTTACAAACAGTACACACTTAATCCATGTTTCTTTTGGTATTTCAATTTGAATTTGTTGTAGAAAGAATTAAGATAGTGGGTGCTATTTAACTGTGAATGAGAGAGCAAGAGTATCTGGGAGAATGGGAAAACTGGGAGGACATAGTGAGAAAGGGAAGTCTCCTTCAGTAAAAAGAACATTCCTTAAGGGCAGAGACTATACTTTATTTCTAGTGTCTGCCATTGTGCCTGGAACATTGTAGGAGTTCGAATGTGTTTGTTAAATAGAATGGAATTAAATAGTATTAGACTGGGAGCAAGAGGAAGGAATACAAGAAGGGAAGGAGTAATCAAGTTTAGGAGGGAGGGTGCGATGAATGAAAGGAAGGAGGGGAAAGATCAAAGGAAAGAAAAGAGACAGTAAAAGGGTGGGGCAGGGAGACAAAACAGGAAAGTGAAAATGGAGTTGATGGATTGAGAAAGAAAAACTATCACTGGGAAGGAGAGAGACTGAGAGGAGAATGGGGGGGGTAAGGAAAGGATATGGGGGAATATAATAATGAAATAATTTACCGTACTTCACCGAAACACTGTCACTGTCCTTCCTTCCCTGAGTCTTCCAAACAGATTGCCCTCCCTCCAATATCGATTTCAGATTTTTCCTGTTTTTCAAGTTTTAGTTTCATTCAGAGTCATCTCATTCCCTTCCTGATAATCAGACATGTGAGGGACTGGAAAAGTTAAGTGTCTCCCAGAGATTCTATTTCCTCCCCTATAGTCCTTGAAACCTTTCTTCCCTCTCTCTAAAATCCCAAGAGACTTTCAAGAAGCATATTAGGGTTTTTTCTATAAATACTTGAACTCTGGGCTAAACATGAATAGGAGGTGGTCAGTACAGTAGGAAAAGCATTGGAATTTTTGAGAATTTTGAGTCCAATCCTGTCACTACTTATATGACCATGGCCAAGTTCATTGACCTCTTGGAAGTTGTTTCTTCCTTGGTAGAATGATGAGATTAGTTTAAAGGACCTCAATGGCTTCTTCCAACTCTAAATCTGTCATGTTGATAAAATTTACTTATAGAAGCAAGATCAGAAGTCTCTGAAGGTTTCCAATACAAAAATTATCTATAAAGTTCAATTCTGCTGAAGCCTCCATGTTATAATAGACAGTTTTCTAACTTCCCTGTTCTTGTTGATGGCTCCATCACTCTTCTGGTCACCTAAGTTGGAAATGCAAGAATCGTCTTCAACTCTTCCTTCTCCCTGACACTCCAGTGTTGATCATTTACCAAATCTTGACATTTTATCTCCACAACATCTCTCACATCTCTTCCCTTCTCTTCATTCACCCCACCCTCATCACCTTTCACTTGGACTATTACAAAACATTCATAATTGTTCTCACTAATTCTAGTCTTTTACTTCTATAAAACAATGTCCTAATAAGCTTATAAAATAATTTTCCTCAAGCAGAACTTTGATTACATTACTCTTTTGCTCAATAATAAAAAGGAGTCATTCCCTTTTGTCTCCAGGCATTTAATGCCCCTCACAGGCTGGTTCCATCCTTTTTTTTTTTCTAGACTTATTTGATATCACTTTTCTTCCTCTACTTTACATTTCAACCTCACTAGACTATTTGCTGTTACCCAAACTTGGCATTCCATCCCCTGCATCTCTCACTTTCTGTGAGCTGTGCCTCATTCTTGGAATATCCTTCCTCCTCCTCACTGTCTCTTTGAATTCCTAGCTTGCTTCAAGCTATAGATCGTGTGCCCCTTCCTACAGGAAGCCTTTCAGAATCCCTCTAATTGTCAGGAGTACTTTCTCTTCTCAGATTATCCTTTATTTACTTATCCTTTTATGTGTTTTATTCCTCAGTAGAATAAAACTTTTTGAAGCAGGGATTATTTGTCAGCTTTGCTTTTATAGCCTTATTGCCTTGCATAGTACTTTTCATAGATAAGGCATTGATAAATGCTTGTTGAAGTGATTTGGATAGAATCCTCAGTTCCTGAAGCTTATTAAAGGTAAAATATTCAAGGGACTTTGATTTGTCTGAAGAAAGTGGCAAAGGCCATAGAGTCAGGGAGAGAAATCTTGTCATCTGCCTATTATTTCTCTGTCCTTTACTTTAAACATCTTCCATGTAATATCTTTATTGTAGATGGCCTGTATACCAGATTAAATATGTATTTACTTAAATAAAATACATTTAAAATTAAATACACACATATTTATTGAAATATAAATCTATTTAAAATTCAATATAGACATATTTAAGAATAAATGTGGTTTAAAATTAAATAGAAATATATCTACTTAAGCATAAATACATATTTAAACATTAATATATGCAAAATTAAGTATAAAACAATATTTAAGTACATGTTTAAAATTAAATATAAATATATTTAAAATTGAATCCAAATTTAATCATAATATAGTTAAAAATAAGCATACATTTCATAGGTTATATACATAAATACATGCTGTCTATCTGTGTAATTAAATACCACCAATGAAGGGCACTAGAGGGTCTGGTTATTTAGGGTCGGCATATATGCTATTTCAGAGTACAGGAAATGGACAAAAGAGTTTCTGGAATAGACATGCGGTAAGTAAATTTTTTAATCATTGGGTCAGCATAAGGTTTCAGTGAATGATTTTCCCCTTGATTTCAAATGATAAACAGAAGATTTTGGTAAGGTTAGAGAATGATGTTAGGAGAACAAGATCAGATCTTACCTGTGGGACCTTGTTTGTGATATCCTCCTAAACATTCAGTGCTCCTCTCTTTACCCTGACTCAATTTAAGATATCCCTCTGCTTGATCCCTGGGAAGCTATCTGATCTTGCTTGCCTCTTAAGAGTTTGATTATCTCTTACAGATACCTGATAGATAGTATGACCCAGTCCAGTATGGCTCCTAGAATGAAGAAAAGAAGAAAAGTTTGTCAAATTATGGCCAATTAGTTTTAGTCATTGCTAAAGAAGATGCTTTTTCTATTGGAGTTTGGGGACTCATAAGGCCCAATTCCCCAGGCTGCCAAAATGTGACCTTGCCATACTGCCAATTAGAACAGAAATGTTATGGCCCCGATTAGGCTACTCTATCAGGAGTCTCTGGGGGTTGGAGCAAGACATTATGTTGGCTTGGGGGCAATCACGATAAGGTATTTTGGAATTTCTTGTCTTGTAGACCTTCAGTGGTTACCATTCTGACTATCCCAATGTCTCCAGTTCAAACACATAGGCTACTCTGTCCCAGCTGAGTTTCACTTCTATTCACCCTCTGGGACCTAGAGTTGGGGTGGCGAACCTGCAGCCTCAAGGCCAAGTTTTACAGAACAAATCTTTTTATTAAGGGAATTTGTTCTGTGAAGTTTGGATTCAGTCAAAGGACTGTACTTGAGGACCTAGAGATCCACATGTGGCCTCAAGGCTGCAGGTTCCCCACCTCTGCTAGGCCAACCCCATTCCAGGGGAGGAGATATCCATCTTCTGTTACTACTTTTTCTGTATTTTCTCCATTCTGCACTGAATGGCCAGAGGGGTAATGTCAGTCAAGAACATTTTTTAATTTATTACTATTTTTTAAAATGTATTTTTCATTTTTAACACAGTTCATATCATATAACACAATTCCAACTTTTGGTCATGTGATATTTCTTTTAAAGTATTTACAATATAGACCACAAACAGATTTTTTTTTTAACATTAACCAATTGAAACACAAATAATAACTATGTATTCTAACTTCATAAGCCCTTGACCTAATTTCTCCATACAATTACAAAGAATTAAAGGACCTTAACTTATTGGGTCTGAGTCCTGAGCCTAATAGCTTAATTTTAGACTTGACCTCGGATGTTCCCCTACCAACAACCTATAATCTGGTATTAAGCTTACAAACCTTTTGACTATAGGAAATTGCCACTAAGAGTAGGGACATTGCAGGGAAGCAATATCTCCCCAACTTCATGTCAGTTCCAGGCAGTACTAGATTGTCAACTTGCTTTCAGTGAGGCTTAGAGTCTGCCAGGTGTCAGTGGAGAAATTGAGCCAGGAGAATCCTACCTCAGCCCAGGCTGAACAGCTGCTCTGCCACCCTTCCCAGGAGATCACCTTTTGCAGTTCATACCAGCATCTCACAGGCTTACTGGCATCATGGATTGGAGGCTCAGACCGCCTTTGTTGCTTTTCATACCTGGAGTTAGAATCAGAAGAACAGTCACTTAATAGTCCCATAGCATCTTAAAATAGCAAGTTCTAATAACAAGGTTTCAGACATGACTATAATTTCATATTGGCTAAGGAACATCTTTTGAGGCAAGTCTTAAGTACCTTACATGCCTTTCTATACCTGTTCTAGTTCCTACTTAAATAACATAGAATCAAATTTACCATTAAAACCTTAACTTTTCCATCAATGCCAAATTTTACCCGAAGTTACCTGCCT
This sequence comes from Potorous gilbertii, assembly GCA_028658325.1. Lineage (NCBI taxonomy): Eukaryota > Metazoa > Chordata > Mammalia > Diprotodontia > Potoroidae > Potorous > Potorous gilbertii. The sequence continues at coordinate 328,422,719 of CM053769.1, read as the reverse complement.
CTATGAGACTTAGACTAAAATTCATTTCCCCAAACTAAAGATATCTCTGATTTAGTCTCAGTAATTAATTAATCAATTGTTTTAATACTGATTGCTTTTACATCACTTTGTAACATGTCCAATTTTTCTCCCCATCTCTCCCCTCCCCCACTCCCTAATACCTTGCATTCTGATTACCCCTTCCCTCAATGAGCCCTTCCTTCCATCACACCTCACCCTTCCCTTATCCCCATCTTCCCTCTTGTCTTGTAGGGCAAGATAAATTTCTATACCTCATTATCTGTGTTTCTTATTTCTCGGGTATATGAAATAATAATTCTCAACATTCCTTTTTAATACTTTAAATTCCACCTTCTTTCCCTCCCTCCCTCCTTACCCATCCCCACCGAGAAGGCAAGCAATTCAATACAGGTTATATATGTGTCATTTTGCAAGAATTCCATCATCATGTTGTGTAATACTAACTATCCTGCCCCCTATCCTACTCTATCCCCCCTTATTTTTTTTATTCCCCCATTTGAACTTGTCCCTTCCCAAAAATGTTTATTCCTAGTTACTTCCTTCTCCCATTTTCCTCCCTTCTATCATTCCTCTCACCCCACTTGTCACGTTGTCCCCTACTTTCCTGTAGTATAAGATAGATTTTCATACCAAATTTAGAGAGCATGTTATTCCCTCCTTAAGCCATATGAGGAGAGAGTAGCTTTACTTTCCCCTTCTCCCCTCAACCCTTTTCTCCTCCATTGTACAAAATTTTTCTTTATCTCATTTATGAGTTATAGCCTGCCCCATTTCATTTTTCCCTTTCTCCTTCCAGTATTTTCCTCCCTCACCCCTTAATTTTTATTTTATATCTTTTTTTGTGGATATTGTCTCTTCTGATTCAACACAACCTGTACTCTCTGTCTATGTGTGTGTGTGTGTGTGTGTATGTATAATCCCTCCACCTACCCAAATACTGAGAAAAATCTCAAGAGTTATAAATATTTTCTTTCCACATAGGAATGTAAACAGTTCAGCTTTAAAAAGTCTTTTATGACCCTCTTTCCTGTTTACCTTTTCAAACTTCTCTTGATTCTTGTGTTTGAAAATCAAATTTTCTATACAGTTCTGGTCTTTTCAACAGGAATGCTTGAAAGTCCTCTATATCATTGAATGACCATTTATTCCCTTGAAGTATCATACTCAGTTTTGCTGAGTAAGTGATTCTTGGTTTTAATCTCAGTTCCTTTGACTTCTGGAATATCCTGTTCCTTAATGTTGAAACTGCCAGATCCTGTGTTATCCTGATTGTACTTGCACAATACCCAAATTATTTCTTTCTAGCTGTTTGCAGTATTTTCTCCTTGACCTTGGGACTCTGAAATTTGGCCACAATATTCCTAGGATTTTCTCTTTTTGGGTCCCTTTCAGGAGGTGATGGGTGAATTCTTTCAATATTTATTTTGCCCTCTAGTTCTAGAATATCAGGGCAGTTTTCCTTGATAATTTCATGGAAGATAATGTCTAGGCTCTCTTTGATCATGGCCTTCAGGTAATCCCATAATTTTTGAATTATCTCCCCTGAATCTATTTTCCAGGTCAGTTGTTTTTCCAATGAGATGTTTCCCATTGTCTTCTCTTTTTTCAAACTTTTGGTTTTGTTTTCTAACTGATTTTTTATCTCATAGTCATTCATTTCCCTGAACTCAATTTTCTCTTTCAAAGAATTGTTTTGTTCAGTAAACTTTTAAATCTTCTCCTCCATTTGGTTAATTCTGCTTTTCAATGCCTCCTTCTCCTCATTGGCTTTTTGAACCTCTTTTTCCAATTGATTTAGCCTCTTTTTAAAGGTGTTATTTTCCTCAGCATTTTTTTGGTTCTCCCTTAGTAAGCTGCTAACTCACTTTTCAAGCTCTTCTATTGCCTGAGTCCGATTGAAGTTCACTTTGGAGGCCCTGGAGGCAGGGGTTTTAACTTCCTGTGTCAGTAAGTCTTGTTCTTCCTCATCTGAAAATATGGGAGGAGACACCTGTTCACCAAGGTCTTATTTCTTCTATGGTCTTATTCTGCACCCCCCCCCCCCCTTTTTGGGCATTTTCCCAGTCAGTTACTTGACTTCTGAATCTTTTGTCAAGAGATTAGACTCAGCTTCTTGGTTCCCCTAGGCTTTGGTTGGGGGTGGGGGTGGGACTGTCACTCAGGGCTGGGGTTTAGATCACCTGCTCCCTACTGCCAAAGGCTTTAAGCTGAGCTGCCTGAACAATGGATCCAGGATGCTTCCTGGCCACTGTAGCTGCCTACAGTCTGCTGCCTTGGCCTCTGCCATTGCCTGGGGTTATTGGTAGAGAAACTCCATTCCCTCTTGCCCAGCTGGGAAAGCCCTCCCCCACTGACCTTTGGAGCTTTCTTCATCACTTGTGGGTTGAGGTATCAGGGACCTTCTCTGCTACGAACTCTGCCCAGAGTTCTGTTCAGGTCTTGTTCCTCCCAGTGCCATGTGGCCAGGGCTGTGCTCTCCTCAGAGTCCCATGAGATAGACCTTTCCTGTCGGCTTCCCAGGTTACCTTTGGGTGGAAACCTCTTTTGCTCTGTTGTTCTGTGGCTTCTGCTACTCTAGACCTTGTTGAGAGTCCTTTTTACAGGTATTGTATGGGCTATGTGGGAAGCACTAGAATATATGTGTCTTTCTACTCCACCTTCTTGGCTCCATCCCTCAAGGACATTTATTAAGAGCCTATTTAATGACAGGTATTGTGTTAAGCACTGGGAACAAAAAGGCATAATAGACATCCCCTGCTCTCAAGAAGCTCACAGTCTAATAGGAGAGAAAACATGAAAATACCTATTTTTAAACAAATTATATGCACAGAATAAATTAGAGATAATCAATAGAAGAAGGACACTAGCATTAAGGAGAGAGGCAAGAAAGGATTCTTATAAAAGATAAGATTTTAGTTGGAGCTTGAAGGAAGTCAGCAAAGCCGAGAATAACAAATAAGTATTCCAGGTATGGGGACCAGTCAGTGAAAATGCCCAGAGTCTAGAGATAGTGTTTTGTGCCAGGAATAGCAAGGAGGCCAGTGTCTCTGGATCACAGTGTACATGGTGGTGCTGGTGGAGTAAGGCGTAAGGATACTGGAAATATAGGAGGCATTCAGTTTATTAAGCACTTTGAACCCCAAACAGGATTTTTTATTTGATTCTGAAGGTGAATGTGAACCACTGGAGTTTAGTAATTGGCATGTATAACATCTGGGCTTTAAGAAGGTTAATTTGCCAGCTGGGTGGATGATGGACTAGGGCAGCACTTCTTAAAGGGTCATGAGTAGCAACTGTTTAAGAAGCACTAGATTAGATTTCTGGTTCTGGGAGACAAGATGGTGGAGTGATCAGTAATTGCTATCTCCTTGCCCTTGTTCACCTTGATGAGCTCAGAGAATATCTCCCCGGGAAAAACCCTGGAACAGTGGGAGTAGCTGAAGGAGTTAACAGACTCTTAGCATGTGAGGCTAGGAAGATCAATAAGGAGGGTCCCTCTTGCTGTGGTTGAAGGGGACCAGGGCAGTCCTAGAGATGTCTCAGATAACCCCACCTGAACAAACTGAGCCTCAGGAGGGTGAAACCTACAACCACCAACACTAGGATCCCAGGCATACCTCAACACCCCAGGGGAATTGGGAAGACACTAGTGCAGATGGGAGCACAAACCACTGAGTTTGCCTGTGCTCTAGCTCAGTAGAGGAGACCTCCTGTGACCAGACCACCCCTCTCCCACCCTTAACAAGCTGTAACTGGGGGGAAACCCAAAAAGACCTCATCTGAACTCTGCTTTCTAACACCAGCCAGCTCAGCACCAGGTAAGCTACAGCATTTTAGCTTCTAGTTGAAAGAACCAAAGGCCACAATACACAAAGCCTCAAGTTTTAGGCACAAGAACTATGGGACAGAGCCCCTTGTGCCCCACATACAGAGATCTAAAGCAGAAAAGAAAAGAACATAGAATTTTTCTATGGAGACAAGGACCAAAACACAAATACCAAAGCAGTCAATATTGAGGCTGTACTCCCATCTGAAACTTTAGAAGGGAATATGAACCGGTCTGAAGTACAAAGAGCTTTCTTGGAAGAGTTCAGGAAGGATTTTAAAATATAAATTAGAGAAACAGAAGAAAAACTCAGCAATGACTTTAAAATATGAAAAAGAAATCACAAGAATTTAAACGGACAATTGGACAAATGGGAAAGGAAGTAAAAAACCTAACTGGAGAAAATAGCTCCTTAAAAGGAACAACTGGACAGATGAAAAAGGAGATGCAATAGTTAACTGAAGAAAACAATTTGATAAAAATTAGAATTGGGCAAGTTGAAGCTAATGAATCTATCAAGAAGCAATCAAACAGAATCTAAAGAATGAAAAGATAGAAGAAAATGTAAAATAAAATATCTAACTGGAAAAACAACTTACCTGGAAAAGAAATCCAGGAGAGAAAAATCTAAGGATGATTGGTCTACCAGAAAGCCATGATGAAAAAAAAAAGGCTGGACAATATCATCCAAGAAATCAAGAAAAATTACCTAGAAGTCCTAGACCCAGAGGGCAAAGTAGGCATCAGTTCCTGAAAAGCCCCCCAAACTAAAAACACCAAGGAATATCATTGCCAAATTCCAGAACTATCAAGTGAAGGAGAAAATACTTCAGGCAGCCAGAAAGAAACAATTCAAATATCAAGGAGCTACACTCAGGATCACACAGGACCTTGCAGCTTCTACATTAAAAGATCAAAGGAATTGAAATACGATATTCCATAAGGCAAGGAGCTGTGACTACAGCAAAAGATTAATTACTCAACAAAGTTGAGCATAATATTTCAGGCAAGGAGATGGACATTCAGTGAAACAATGGATTTCCAGAACTTTTTGATGAAAAGGCCAGAACTCAATAGAAAATTTGGTCTTTAAACACAGGTCTCAGGAGAGGCATAAAAAGGCAAATGGGAAAAAAAAACTTGTTACTCAATATGGGCAAAATGTTTATACCCCTATAAGGGAAGATGATACTTGTTCATCTTGAGGATTTTATATTTATTATGAAATATAAAGAGGATATACATAGATAAAAGGAGTGGGTATAAATGAAATTATGTGATGATAACAAATGTGATTTAACGGTGTGAAGGGATGGGAATGAGATATGTGAAAATGAGGAGGCAGGAAAACAATAAATTCCATCACAGGAAGAGGCACAAAAATATCTTACAGTTGAGGGAAAGAGGGGAGGGAGATGAGCATTGTTTGAGAGTTACTCTCATTTAATTAGATTCAAGGAAAGTACAACAAACTCAGTTAAATAAAGAAATACAAGTAGCTCTATAGGCAGTAGGAGGGGAAAGGGGAAAGAAAAGGAAGGGGAGTTTAAAAGGGAGGTTAGAAGTAGTAAGGGAAAAGGGGATTAAAAGGGAGTGTGGCTGAAAGAAGGGAGGGAAGACTGAGGGAGGTGGTGGTCAAAAAATAAAATTCCATTGTGGTGGGGAAGGGAGAAGGGAAAACTAAAAGCATAAACAAGGGGAAAGAGGATGGAGGGAAAGACACTGATAATAATCGTAGCTGTGAATGTGAAATGGATGAACTCTCCTATAAAACGGAGATGGATATTAGAATAGATGAAAACCCATAATCCAACAATATGTTGTTTACAAGAAGCACATCTGAAGTGGGGGCGGGGGATACACACAGGCTAAAGATAAAAGGTTGGAGCAGAATATTTTGTGTTTCATCTGATATGAAAAAAGCAGGAGTAGCAATCCTAATCTCAGACAAAGCAAAAGCAGAAATAGATCTAATCAAAAGAGATAAGGAAGGAAACTATACCCTGCTGAAAGGCACCATAGACAACGAAGCAATTTCATTACTAAACATACATGCTCCAAGTGGTATAGTATCCAAATTCTTAGAGGAGAAGTTAAGGGAGTTACAGGAAGAAATAGACAGCAAAACTGTACTAGTCGGGGGCCTCAGCCTCCTCCTCTCTGGACTTGATAAATCTAACCTCAAAATAAACAAGAAAGAAGTTAAGGAGGTGGATAAAACTCTGGATAGGGTAGATATGATAGCTGTCTGGAGAAACTTGAATGGGGATAGAAAGGAATATACCTTTTTCTCAGCAGTACATGGTACATATATAAAAATTGATCATCTTCTAGGGCATAAAAACCTTACAATTCAGTGCAGAAAGGTAGATATAGTCAATGTATCCTTCTCAGATCATAATGCAATAAAAATTATATGTAATCAGAGACCAAGGAAAAATAAAGCAAAAACTAATTGGAATCTAAACAATCTAATCCTAAAGAATGAATGGGTTAAACAACAAATTATAGAAACAATCAAAACTTCATTCAAGAGAATAACAATAATGAGACAACCTACCAAACCTTATGGGATACTGCAAAAGCAGTTCTTCGGAGAAGTTTTATATCCTTGAATGCCTATATGAATAAAATAGAGAAAGAGGAGATCAATGAATTGGTCACACAGCTGAAAAAGCTAGAAAAAGAACAAATTGAAAATCCCCAAGTAAATATCAAATTAGAAATACTGAAAACCAAAGGAGAGATTAATAAAATTGAAATTAAGAAAATCTTTGAACTAATAAATAAAACTGAGTTGGTTTTATGAAAAAACCAATAAAATTGATAAGCCTTTGATCAATTTGATTAAAAAAAGAAAGAAGAAAACCAAATTACCAATATCAAAAATGAAAAGGGTGAACTAACCTACAATGAGGAAGAAATTAAAACAATAATTAGAAATTACTTTGCCCAACTGTAAACCCATAGGTTTGACAATCTAAATGAGATGGATGATTATTTCAAAAAATATAAGTTGCTCAGATTAACGGAAGAGGAAGTTGAGTACTTAAATAACTCCATCTCAGAAAAGGAAATTGAACAAGCCATCAATGAACTCCCTGGGAAAAAATCTCTAGGGCCAGATGGATTTACAAGGGAATTTTATCAAACATTTAAAGAACAGTTAATTCCAATTCTATATAGATTATTTGGGGAAATCGCCTAAGAAGGGGGTCCTACCAACTTCTTTTCATGATACAAATATGGTTCTGACACCTAAACCAGGAAGAACCAAAACAGAGAAAGACAATTATAGATCAATTTCTCTAATGAATATAGATACAAAAATTCTAAATAAGATATTAGCAAAAAGAATAGGGCAACGTATCATGAGAATAATACATTATGATCAGGTAGAATTTATACCAGGAATGCAGGACTGGTTCAATATTAGAAAAATTATTAGCATTATTGATCATAACAACAGAACTAACAGAAACCACATGATTATCTCAATAGATGCAGAAAGGCTTTTGACAAATTACAATACCAATTTCTATTGAAAATACTGGAAAGCATAGGAATATGTGGGTCCCTAATTTCAAAGAGAACATTGGTAATCTGGAGAGTATCTTGAGGGGTGTAGGCTGGATAGTAAAAGAACTTGAGTTCATGCCATATGCCTATAGGAAGATAGGCAATTGGTAGCAGAAGGCTGCTACCACCATTCCTAACACAAATTTCCCACTGGGATGTTTGTATAAGATTCATAACTTAATCACTGTGAAGAAAAAAAAAGAGATATTGACTTGGTTGATTAACCCCTGTTGTAGGCATACTGGATTCTGGTTCATCAACAGCAGATGCTCTGAAGGTGATATGAGAAATTGCTCAAGGCAGAACATACTGTGCATCTTCAGAAGGACAGTACTCGCATTGGCAATAAATAAAAGAAAGTTGCTTGGTGAAATCTCTGTGTATCCACATTGTTTTCTTTAGAAAACTCTCCTTTTTCTTCAATTATGGAATTATTTCTGTTTGTTTCTTCTAAATTTCATTCTTGAGAAGTACTTATTCTGCTTTAAAATTTTTTGAATGTATTTTATTCTAAACTTGAGAAATAAAATAACCATATCCATAACACAGTCGAATAGAAGAAGAAGATGATTGTATATGAAACTCCAAATCTATTATGTACAACATGCTATTTCTTTTCAAGATATAACTTTAAAAATGTAGCTTTCTTTTTCCCCCTTTTTTCTTTCTCCAATCCTAGAGAGGGATCTTCTTAGACACAAATATGCATTCATATCTAAAACCACTCTATACCTAGTCCTAATTATGGGTTCTCTTTTTGAATGCAGATAGCATCTTCCTCCATTTGTCCTTTGTAGTTGATTTAGCTATTTATAATAGACAAAATGGTTTAGTCACTCAAAGTTGTTTTTAAAATAATACCGTTGTTACTGTGTTGTGAAACCTCTCTCACGAAAAGCATTGACAATCAGATGTGAGGAAGAAAACATTTAGAAAGCCTGCACTGCGGAAACGGCATAGAGCATTGGGTACAACAGAGAAATTGTCTTGTCAGCTGTTTTCACAACTTAATTAAATTCCTAAAGTCCCCATATTTTGTGTGAATGTGCTGCAAGACATGTTCCCACCACCTTTGCCAAATAATTCCTTTTTTAGTATAAAGAAGCATTAAATTTCATAGTCATACCCACTGGTTACACCAACAAGGTATAAATTTCATATAGATAAGCTTATGTCACCCCAAGGTTCTACCTTAACTTACCCTGCCATTCACCAGAAATAAACCTCCAACCCCTCCTCTTAGACAAGCCTGTAACCTTTTAAATAATTATATAAAAACCCATGATTTTGTCCACTCCTTAGCCAGCTTTAGCCAGGGAAGACCAGCCAGCTTGGTCACCAAGGCTGACTCACTAGAGGGATAGGGAGTACACTTGACTCTGCCTAAGGGGAGGACAATCTGGTCTTGCCAGTATGTACTCTTATAGTTGAGGAAAACTGGGAGACAGCTCTCATCCGTCTTGTCCAGCACCACGCCGGCCCTAGACAAATATACTTGCCTTTACAATAAACATATTATGTATCATTTCTGACTGGACTCAAGTAATTCACAGCACCTGCACTTCATTTAATGTTCTGACAGTATACAGTGTTCTTTTGTTTCTGCTCATTTTGTCTTCATTATTTCATGCAAATCTATCCACATTTTTCTAAGATCAATGAGCTCATCAATTCTTATAGCACAGTAGTGTTGCATTACAATCATATATCACAACTTGTTCAGCCATTCCTCAAGCGACAGGCATCCCTGCAATGTCCAATTCTTTGAAACCACAAAGAAAGCTGCTATAAATATTTTAGAACATCTAAGTTCCTTTCCTTTGTTCTTAATTATCCTGGCAAACATACTGAGTGGTGATATTGCTGGCTCAAAGGGTGCAGGCAGTTTTAGAACTATTTGCGCATAATTCCAGATTGCTTTCCAAAATGGTTGGATCAATTCAGTTCCACCAATAGTGAGTGTCTCAATTTTTCCACATCTCCTCAACATTTTGTCACTTTCATCTTCAATCGGATAGTGTAAAAGGATATATCAAGGTTCTTTTAATTTGCATTTCTCTAATTAATAATGATATAAGGCATTTTTATATGACTATAAATTGTTTTTATTTATTCATCAGAAAAGTGCCTTTCCATATCGTTCGACCATTTATCAATTAGGGAGTGAAACATTCTTATAGATTCGACAAAGTTCTTTATATATCTGAGATATGAGGGTTTTTATCTGACAATCTGCTATAGAACTCCCCACATCCCCCATTTTCTGCTTTCCTTCTGATTTTGACTACATGTTTTTTTGTACAAAAACCTTTCAATTTAATGTAAGCAAAATTATCATTTTACACCACACATTGCTCTCTATCTCTTGTTTATTCATAAACTATTAACCTATCCATAAGTCTTATAGGTAATATATTCCATGTTCTTCAAATTTTCTTGCAATCTGTCTCTCAATATGTAGGATATGTATCCATTTTGATCTGATCTTGGTGAATGGTGTAAGATACCGGTCTATGCTCAATTTCTGCCAAGCCGCTTTCCATTTTTTCAATAATTTTCACCAAATAATGAATTCTTATCCCAAAATTTTAAGTCTTTACACTTGTCAAATACAAGGTCATTATGTTTATTTGTTACTATAAATTGTATGTTTACTCTATTCCATTGATCTACTTTTCTATTTCTTAGCCTGTACCAGATATTTTTGATATTTATTGCCTTATAATAGTTTAAAATCTGGTACAACTAAGCCTCCTTCTTTCATATATTTTTTCCATTGATTCTTTTAACATTCTTGATTTTTTGTTCTTCCAAATGAATTTTGTTACCTTTTTTTTATAATTCAAGAAAATAATTATTTGGTGATTTAATTGGGATGACATTTAATGCATAAATTAGTTAAGGTAAAATCATCATTTTTATTATATTGACCCTGCCTATGTGTGAACAATGAACATTTCTCCAATGATTTTAATCTGACTTTATTTGTATAAAATGTTTTTATAATTTTGCTCATATAATTCTTGAATTTGTTTTGGCAGGTGTACTCCTAGGTATTTTATTCTGTCTAGAATTAATTTAAATGGGGTATCTCCTGCTATCTTTTCCAGGTTTTTTTGGGGTGATATGTAGGAGTGCTGATGATTTATGTTGATTTACTTTATATTCTGCTGCTTTGCTAAAACTATTGTTTTAACTAATTTTTTTTGGTGAGACTTTGGAATTTTCCAAGTATATCATAGAATTATCTGCAAAAAAGAGATACTTTTACTACCTCATTCCCTATTCTGATTCCTTTTATTTCTTTTTCTTCTCTTATTACTATTGCTTGGATTTTCAGTACAATAAGGAATAATACAATGTTGACAGTGGGCATCCTTGTTTCACACCTGATCCTCCTGAGAAGGCTTCCAGCTTGTCCTCATTACAAATAATGCTTGCTGGTAGTTTTAGGTAAATGCTTTTGAATCAATTTAAGTAAAAATCTGCTTAGACCTATACTTTTAAGTATTTTTTAAAATAAAAATGAATATCATACTTCATCAAAAGCTTTTTCTGCATCTATTGATGTAAAATATTATTTTTGTTACTTTTATTATTGAAATCAAATTAAATTATAATTATAAATTAAATATATTAGTTTTCCTTATATTAAATAATTCTTGCATTTCTGGTATTAATCCTATCTGGTCATAATGTCTAAACTTTGTAAAACACTGTTATCTTTTAGCTAGCAATTTATTTAGGAGTTTTGCATTCATATTCATTAATGAAATTGGTTTATAATTTTCTTTCTATGTTTTTAATCTTCTTGGTTTAGGTATCAATATCACAGTTATTTCATAAAAGGTGTTTGGTAGAATTCCTTCTTTGCTTATTTTCCCAAGTAATTGATTTGATATTGGAATGGGTTGATGTTTAAATGTTTGAAAATATTCACTTGTAGATCCATCTGGTCCTGGTGCTTTTCTCTTAGGAAGCTCATTTTTGGGCTGTTCAATTTATTTTTCTAAATTAAGTCTTTTGAGAAATTCTATTTCCTCTTCTAATCTAGGCAATTTTTGTTTTTGTAAATATTGTTCCATTTCACTTACATTGTTAGATGTGTATTGGCATATTATGTTAAGTAACTCTTTATAACTGCTTTAGTTTCATCTTCCCTAGTAGTGTATTTACCCTTTTCATTTTTAATACCAGTGATTTGTTTTTCTTCTCTTTTAAATCAAATTAATCAATGGTTTATCTGTTTGATTGCTATTTCAAACCAACTCTTACTTTTATTTATTAATCAATTACTTTTTAGACTCAGTTTTATTAATCCCATTTTTAATTTTTAGGATTTTCATTTTAGGGTTTGTTGGGGATTTTTAGTTTGTTCTTTTTCTAGTTTTTAAAAATTGCATACCCAATTTATTAGTCTGCTCTTTCTCTATTTAATTGAAATAAGTATTTAGAGACATAAATGTTTTTCTGCTTACTGCTTTTGCTACATCCCAAAGGTTTTTATATATTGTCTCATTATTGTCATTCTCTTTAATGAAATAATTATTTTTATGATTTGTTCTTTGACCTACTCATTCTTTAAGATTAAGTTGTTTTTAACTCCAATTAGTTTTTAATCTGTTTCCATGATTTCTTATTAAATATAATTTTTATTGAATTGTGATATGAAAAGGATACTTGTAATATTTCTGCTTTTAACAATAAAATTTTTATTTCCTAATATATGGTCAATCTTTGTAAAGGCAGCATGATGAGAAAAAGGTGTATTCCTTTCTATTTCCATTCAATTCTCTCCAGATATCTATCACACATAGCTTATCTAAAATTCTATACACTTCCTTGATTTCCTTCTTATTTTTTTAGTAGATTTGCCTGGTTCTAAAGGAGAAGATTAAAGCCCCACAGCTATTATAGTACTGCTATCTATCTCTAACAAGAATTCATTTATCTTTTTTTAAAATAACAATTCTGTAGTGTTTGGTACATCTAGCTTCAGTATTCAGTAGATATTACTTCATTGTCTAAGGAATCTTTTTTTTTTTTTAACTAAAATGGGGATCTCTTTTAATTAAACTTATTTTAGCCATAACTTTGAGACCTTAATCATTATCCTTGCCTTTTTTGCATGAACTGAAGTATGATAAATTCTATTCCAACCTTCCATTTTAACTCTGTGTGTATCTCTCATTCTTACATATGTCTTCTGAATGGGTCAGAAAATTCCAAGCTCTCCAAATTTCCTCCACAAACAGATAGAACATTGCCCCTAAATGAACACAGAGCAGAAAAAATAAAGGGTAAAACAACTGTCCTCCTAAGACAACTTGAGAGGACCTCAGGAAAGACAGGACTTCCAGGACTGAGGTTTAGACTGAATGAAGTTTCAACAACTCCAGGCCTACGCTACTGAATCACCAAACAGGAGTTCTTGAGGGCAGCTCTTTGAAGAAGCAGACTAGGTCTCAAAAACTTTTATCTCACAAGCTTTCATCTAAGGAATAGCATGGAGATCAGATGACTGAATAGGGGAAGACTGAAGGACCTTCTGCTGTTTCTAGATAGCAGGCCTAGCATTGCTGACTATGGGCTGTAGTTTTGGGTGCAGAGGAGGTGAGTGTGGTACTGCACGGAATAAGAGCATTTCTGGGACAGTGTAGCTGGGGTCCCTAACTGTGGTTTAGGGAAGGTTGGGCCCCTGGACAGAATTCAGAAAATAACAGGAAGGAGGATCTGAGTGTTGAGGCACCAATACCCACAACTCAGAATTAACTCAGCTGCTAAAAATAAAGTAAAACAAAATACAAATAAAAATGAGTAAGCAAAGGAGAAGGAACTCAACTGTAGAGGGCTACTATGATATGAAGGAAGATCTGGGTTCATATTCAGAGAGAGATAGTGAGGTTAAAAAGAACCATTCCTACCTCACAGAATAAGGTCAAGTGGTCAAAAGCCAGGAAAGAGTTCTTAGAAGAACATAAAAATGAAATTCAAAAATCAAATAAGAGAGATTGAAGAAACAATAGGAAAAAATAAAAGCAATCCAAAAAAACTGTGAAAAGGAAGTTAACTGATTGGAAAAAGAGGTCCAAAATATTAAATAACTCCTTGAAAACTAGAATTGAGTAAGAGGAATGATATTATAAGACACAAGAAATAATAAAACTAGAAAAAATAGAAGAGAATTGGAAACATCCCATTAGAAACACAACTGACTTGGGAAACAGATCAAGGAGAGACAATTTAAAAATTGTTGAACTACCTGAAAGGTATGATCAAAATATGAATCTGGATACTGTTTACTTCTCAAATAAGAAAATGTTGTCAGTATTCTTAAGACAGTCATCATTTGTAGGGTAGTTTGAAAGAAAGGTTGCGGATGAGTTGTATGTTTTGTTCCTCAAACCTGAGAGGCCAGATCACTGAGACTTTGCTGACAACTTTGTCAGAAATCAGGCCTCTTTTATGTAAGCAAAAACAACCTTGTTTCCAATTACACTTTCTGACTTCCATAAACATGTAACTCATCACAGATGTGGAAATATGAAGACTTATTATAGACTTGGGAAGAATCCCAAAGATAGCTGTATTCAAGCTGCCCTCTCCATCATCTTGGGACCATGTCACTTAATCTGTATCCTTCATTATTTGTATATGGAGGTTATATCTTCCTTTCACTTTCAGTGGTGTGATAGTGATTCTTGTCACACAATAACTAGGGTTTGAATTCAGATCTTCTGATTAAAGGGATAGAACTCTTTCCACTGCCTCTCACCTCAACCTAAGGATCAGTCATGAACATGCATTCATTAAGCACTTATTATGAGTTGGGGGCAGCTAGGTGGTGTAGTGGATAGAGCACCAGTACAGGAATCAGGAAGACATGAGTTCATATCTTACCTCAGACACTTGACATTCACTAGCTGTGTGACCTTGGGCAAGTCACTTAACCCCAACTGCCTCATCCTGGGTCATCTCCAGTCCATCCTGATGGTCACTGGATTCAGATGGCTCTGGAGGATAAGTGAGCTGGTGACCTGCACAGCCCTCCCTCACTCAAAACAAAGTCAAGTGCAAATCATGTCATTATTTCTCTGATGCCATGTTCTTTGACAACAAAGGACGAACACAAACATAGCTCACCAGCCTATGTCTCTGCCTCTAGGGACTACTGGAAGGACAGAACCGGCCCCATTTAATTGTTAAGCTCTTTCCCTCAGGTATAGTGGTAGTCTCCCATTGCATCCTGTGCCAATTATCCTGATGAATATCTGGTCACTTAATCTGGATGGCTCAGGAGGAGAAAGTGAGACTGGTGAACTTGCACAGACCTCCCTCACTCAAAACAAAGTGAAGTGCAAGTCATGTCATCATTTCTCTGATGTCATGATCCTCTTTGAAATAAAGGACGAACACAACAACTCTAGAGGATTTAACATAATAGGACAGACATCTTCCAGTGGTCCTAGAGAATCTAATAAGATATTTATGAGGAACAGTGAGATGATCTTAAAGGGAATTGTAAATAGTGAATTAACAGTAAATATTGGGAAAGATCTTGACTTTATACCAATACTTGATACCAGTAAGGAAGACACTGCAATACTATGGAAGGCCGAAGTATTCAAAACTACTTACTATGTCTATGGACCAACTTAAACCATTATTAAGAGCATGCTAGTCTTTGATTATGAGAAATTAAAAGGAGGGCAAAATTTTAGTAAGATTTAACTATTGGGGAGCCAGTTGTATTTCCTGTGTAAGTCATCTTATACAGAAGGGAGAGTCTAACTTATACAGAGAAGGTAAAAGCTTTATAGAGTTTCTGGTAAAAACAGAAGATGGGGAAAGGACATCACATTATATGAACTCAACAATATTTGATTTATTCCCTGGGAAATATAGTTCTCCTAAATATATTCCTCTCTTTAGTATTTGTTTTCTCTTATGATTCATCAGATTGTAGTCTGTTCTGACCTGTAAGTTACCTTAGGGATTTATTATTATAGCAGACAGATCTGTCTTTTGAGACGGAATTGCTGAATCGAAAAGCTAAAATAATGAAATGTCTTCCAGAATGAGGAAGTCTCCTGTCCATGGTTCTGATACCACTGGGGGCCCCAGGCTCAGTGAATCCTGGTGTTGTAGAAAAATAAAGTTCCCTAAGGTGCTGCTGTTTCAGTGAGGAAGTGGCGATACCTATGTTGTTGTTAGCATAGAAAGCTGCTAACTATGATAATAAGCTTTGAGAACAAACTATGCGAGCCTATATTAATTATAGGAGGCATACACTTTGATTTTCTTCATTGTATTCATGTGTGCTGACTGTTACTTTAGATCTTTATAGCTTTGAATACATTCACTGAGAGCAAGTACATAAAAGGGTGGTCCTTAGAAGACCTCCACTCAAATAGTATCTAGTGATCACTGGTTGTCTTTGACTATATTACTATAGTTCTCGGCTATTATGCATTTTATGAATTCTACACTTGAATTGGGAAAGTTACTGTTAGCCTAGGGATAACTGTTATGTTTTTCATATATAGGGGTCATTTCATGGAATTAAAGTTATCTATGTAAACTACTATTTATTTTAGCAAATATTTACTGATTCTAGGTTAGCTGGATCAGTGGCCAGGGATGCAAGTGAATTCCCTATCTAATGGACCTTAGACTCTTTTCTGAGATTCAGAATTCTGAGGCTAATCCATCAACAAGGCCATTGGAATGGGAGAATGAACTCTGAATATAGTGTATAAGAAAGAACACTGAACTACAAGTCAGAAGTTCTAGTCCCTAGTTTGACCACTCACTAACACTGGACAAATTATCCTAATCTCAACTTCTTTCTTTACATTTAAAGTGATAACACCTTTCTTATCTACCCCACAGGAGTCTTCATAGTCATGTTCAGATCTACAGTAACTTTATCAGTTTTATCTTCTGTTTTTACCAGAAACTCTATAAAGCTTTTACCTTCTCTGTATAAGTTAGACTCTCCCCTCTGCATAAGATGACTTACACAGGAAATACAACTGGATCCCCAATAGTTAAATCTTACTAAAATAGATACATCAGTCACTGAAATTGGTACCTTTGTTCTTGCCATTTCTAACTATCCAATGTCTAGACCACTAACTTATCCTACTAGTTTTTCAGTCTCTCAGGTGATTGTGCTTCTATGTGGGTATAGGCATACTACATATTAGCGATATGTTCAATATATTGTCTTTTATATTTGCTACATGAGCTTTTCAATATCTTTCCATGTTGCACTGCATATATCTCTCACCCTGCACCTCAACTGCATTCCTTAATTTGTATGTGATGCCCCAGAGAGGTTTTGTACACAATATATGCTGAATGTAAACATCTGCCTTATGCATTTCATTTTCTTGTAGTTAGTTGCTCATTCAACAAGGAAGGTACTGCAAACTAAATCAAGGGTATAGGAGGAAGCAGCTACAGATACAGTTTTGTGAGGTTTAAAACTGCTTCTGTTCCTGGAGATTGCTTCCTAAGTACACATGGTGCCTTGGCTTTTTTGGTGAAATAACATAGACAGGAATCAGCCAGGAAGGAGAACCACCCTGAGTATTAGCAAAATCAGGCCAGTTTCAAATGAGGAGGATATTTCTTGACAGTGGAATAAAAGCCCTATAGATCCTAGGGAAAGAGAAACAAAGTCAAGGATAAACTGCCTACTATAATCATCTTATAGTGAGATAATCCTTTTGTTCAAAGCTAGTACATGCAGGATGGATCAAAGCACTAATTCATACTTCAGGGAATCATGTAATTCATAACCAAGCAGTTAGGTAGAGTGGGACCTTCCAGTTTAATTAAATTAAATTCAACAAAAATTTTATAAGCAAATTTTACATACTTGGCACTGGGGATATAAAGCCAAAAACAAAATAGACACTCCTAATGAAACTTCTTTGTGTCTATTGTTTCTCCTGGTAGAATGCAAGCCCTTCAAGGGCATGAACTATTTCTTTTCATTCTTCATATTTCTGGTGCCTAGCAGATAGTAAACCCTTAATAACCACATGTTGACTGACCGAATTTGAGGAGGAAGAGAACATTTACATCTAGGAAGATCAGAAAAGTTTGGAAAAAAATGATATCTGAATTGAGCCTTGAATGAAGACAAAGATTCTGACAGTCAGAGACAAAGAATGAATGTACTTCTAGCATGATTAACGGCTTGTTTGAAGATATGGAAGTAGAAGATGGAGTACTGTGTTTCCTTTTCCTTTTTACCAACCTGAGCAAAGGTGATGGCTATGAGTCATCTTACAATTCAGAAGCAGAGGTTATATTGTCAGGTCATCAAGCACTTATTAAGCACCTACTATGTACCAGGCATTGTGCTAAGTTCTGAAGATACAAACAAAGGGAAGAGACAGTCTTTGCTCTCAAG
The DNA here is from genome assembly GCA_028658325.1 of Potorous gilbertii. Taxonomy (NCBI): domain Eukaryota; kingdom Metazoa; phylum Chordata; class Mammalia; order Diprotodontia; family Potoroidae; genus Potorous; species Potorous gilbertii. The sequence continues at coordinate 328,404,867 of CM053769.1, read as the reverse complement.
GACTGCTCTCACAGTCTAATGATGGCAATACCATGCAAACAACTGTGTCCAAACAAGATATGCACCGGAGAATTTGGATATGGTATCTTCCCCCACAAACAGCTTTTGTTTGTGTGGGTTATGTCTATTGATAGTTATCATATTAGAATAAAAATATCTTAGGATTATTTTAACATTTGTTCAAAGCCCTGTGGATTTCCTGAAAGGTCTTAGGCACCCACAATGGTCTCAGTACCACACTTTGAGAATCACTGAGGCAATAAAGAGTCATTGGAATTAACTGAACATGGAATACTATATTCAGTCTCGATCTTTAAAAATTTCTTTGTTATATCTGTGTGGAGAATGGATTGGAGATGGAATAGATTTGAGTAAGGGAGATCAATTAGCCTACTGCAGTAGTTCAGGCAAGAATTCACGAGGGCCATCAATTAGGGTGATGGTCATGTTAACAGTAAGAAGGAGATAGAGGCAAGAAATGTGGACATGGAATCAATAAGACTTGGCAATGGATTTCATAAGCCAGGTAAAGATAGAGAGTCTAAAATAATACCTAGGTTGCCAACAAAAGTGGTTAGAAGAATGGTAGTACCCTTGCAGAAATAGGTGAGCTAGTGGAGGGGGTAAATTTAGGGGGAAAGATAATGAACTCTGTTTTGGATACGTTGAGTTTGCGAAGTGTATGTAGCATTGAGGATGATGTGTCCAGAAGGCAACTGTTAGACACCAGCAACTAGCACTCCATTTCTATTTAACTAACATCAAGTAGGTTTTATAAAAGGATATTCATAGCAAGTACAGATTTTATAAATGGATATTTATAGCAAGGATAGAAGTATAAATATCCCTTCCTCTCCTCAGTACTTCAGGGGAATATCTTCCCCTTTATCTCTCTTCTCAGACTCTATATAGAATGGACTGAATTTAACTCAGTTAATACATAACATTGATTCTATCAAGTTTATACTCTAAATGTAGCATCTCTGCCAGATGAACTATTTTCTTAGCTATTGCTAGACTGTGTTCTGTAGATTATTCCTTAGGGCCTCCAAACCAGACTGTCTAAAACACACAGCATGTATATCATATAAAATTCTAAGAGACAAAATTCTGGGTATAAAAAAATCAGTTTATTAACTGGGTTGGCCAATAATCAATAAATCAATGGTCAGTGATTTCTCTCAGGGATCAAAGACAAAAAGGTAGCACCTTAAATCTCTGTTTCCCTTCCAACAGAGACCTCCACTGACAAGAGAACGGTAACACTGATTGACAGATGTTTAATGAAGGAGTGTTATTAGAAAGTCCATCAGAAAGAATAATAAGGTAAGCAGATGATAAGTTTAGACTGGAAAACAGCTTTAACACTGCAATGAGAGGTAATATAAAGGTTGTTTCTGAAGAATATTTGAAATAGTCTATGTTGCTTTTGAGATGGCTTGTAATGTACCTGCTCAACAGTTTCCTAACAGGTTGATATTTGTACTTCAAGAATGCAAACATTCATAAATTACGTACAGTTGATGAGGCCTGATTACAAAGTAACAGAAGGGAATAAGTGAACTAGTCTGGTGCAGTGTACAGAATGCAGAAGAGAGCATGTCCATGGGTCTGACTGTATTTTGGGAATTGGTTTCTGTGCTTGAATACTGAACCCTTTTGATGATTTGGAAATTATATTGTGACTGGTGGAGAAACTGCAAGATCATGTAATACTTAGAAGTGATTAGTGTTTTGTTTAATTGCTATAATAATACCCAAATTGTTGAGAGCATTATCATGGGATCCTTATTGTTTCAAATTGCTACAGAAACAAACCTATAAAGCTTCACATACGGACATGCTTGTTGTCACAGAGGAAAATATTTAAGTCATTCCTTACTTCCTAATACCATTAAGATTGTTAAGTGTGATCCTCTTGTACCATTGTTGCATGCTCCATGGAGGTGGGGTGAAGTGGGAAAGCACTAAATGGGAAGTAATGTAATGGAATTTAATATACCAGGAAAATGGCTGTTATGAATCTTTTGGTATATATCTTTTTTTAAAAATACTTAGGGATATATGCTTGTGTTAGGGTGGAGTCAATCATATTATCCCATCCTCCCTAAAGTAAATGATAAAATACTACAACTTGATACTTTAACCAGGTGGAAACTCATCTCAATTGAATCAAATCAATCACAGGCATTCCAACTAAATGTGAAAAGCCATTGATCAATTAGATCTCTGAGGAACCTTTGGAGGAACTTGAAATGATTTCACCCAGGAAGTGTTCAGATTTACCGAGGAATTTGGTCAACCCATAGTGGTCTTCTACAAACTATTAAGTCATTTGGGGCCCAAGAGAGATTTTGACATGTGTGTCAGTGGAGACAGGGGGAAGTTACTTCTAAGAAAGAATCATTTTGATTTGGCTTTGGCCTTTGTCCTTCTCCCTGCCCCATGTTCATCAATTGAGAATCTCATGAATTTTGGGGTTTTGGAGAATTTCTCACCTTCCCATTGGTATCCAAGCCTTGAATAGGTGGCAGCAGTTACTACTTTAGGAAACCAAGGACATACTGGATACAAATTTGTGGATTTACAAGAACTCCAGTAAAATTACATCCTGCTTAAGGGAAACATTTATTTTTAAATTAAATAAAATAGTATTTTATTTTTTCCCAATTATATGTAAAGACAATTTTTAGCCTTCATTTTTGTAAGACTTTGAGTTTCACATTTTTCTCCCTCCTCACTCCGCCTCTCTTCTGAAAATAGTAGGCAATTGATATAGCTTATCATGCATTATCCTGTAAAACATTTCTGTATTAGTAACATTTGTGAAAGAAGAAACACATCAAAAAGAAAAGAAAAACACAAAAAGAATAAAGTAAGTGAAAAAAGTATGCTTTGATCTGTAGTCAGAATCCATCAGTTCTTTATCTGGATTTGGATAGCATTTTCTTTCAGGAGTCCTTTGTACTTGACTTAGATCATTGTGTTGCTAAGAAGAGCTGAATCATTCATAGAAGATCATCACACAATGTTGTTGATATGGGGTACAATGTTTTCTTGGTTCAGGGCATTTTACTTTGCATCAGTTCATGCAAATTTAATGGGAACTTCTTGAGTAACTGTAAAGGGGAAAAAAAGAATTTTCAGCAACCTGGAACTGTGAGTCACTCTTTTCCATATATGCTCTCTTAGCTTGAACTTGGAATCTATGTATTGGTGGAAGATTATATTTCATAGACATTGGGCAGGGGGGATGATTTATACTGCCTGTTCTTGTCATAATACTGGAGTAAAAACTTTTGTCTAAAAGCTAATTAATTATGGCTGACTGATAATCAACTGACAATCAGGATGAGAAGCATATTGGTGAGTGTCCATTATTAAGCTACAAAGAGTAGAAAGACACCCTGAACTTCTCAGCTACCTCAAAACTGTGAGGAGATATAGTAACTGAGCTCAGGGAACCTAAGTCATTAGAGCAATAGTCAGCTAATAGATATGCATTAATTACCTGCTATGTGCTGGACACTATTCCAAGTGCTGAGGATATAAATACAAAGGAGAAAGACAGTCCCTGCCTTCAAGGAGCTCATAAGCTAATGAAGATAACACACAAAAGGAAGCTGAAAAGCAAAGAAGGAGGGAAGGTATCCATTAGGAGCATGATGGAATCCATCCATAGGAGTGTTGCTGAGTACGAAATGAAGAGATGGGAGTCCTCTTTAAGCGCAGGCTTTGTGAGGATTTTTTTTTGCTCTGTCTTGCAGTCCTCCAGTCAGTAGGTAGTAAATGGTAGTCTGATGTAGATGATATTAGCAGATGATATTACGGATGAAGGGTGAGTGTAGAAGTATGCTAAAAATGTTTAAGAATGAGAATACTTTTATGTTAATCTGCATTTATTCAAACGCTTTATTAAGTGTTTAACGCTTTATTAAGTGTTTAACGATCAACAAAACAATAAATCAAGCTCTGATGATTTCCAAAGTATAAACGTTCACACTGAAGATTTAGAAGTCAGTTCTCAGGTTCTCACACAAGTTGACTCTAGTACATTACTGGTTAGAAAAGGAAAAGGACCCCAGGACTTATATCCATGGGAATGGGGATTATTTTAATTTTCTTAGAAGTTTCAATTAAATATCCATCTACCCGGAACATCTTGCTCCCAATGTAGCCTCAGTAATCAAATTAATACTGCCATTAATTTCAGAAAAGGCATGATATTTAACTGTCTTATGGCTATGTTCATTATTTCTGTAAACTCTTTAGACAAAAAAATTTCTTCACTGGCTATACTATTCATTTTCCATCAATATTTCAGACCTTTTGTTCTTAAAATTTTTGTTATTATTTTCTATAAAATAACTTTTTGTTAGTTAATTGTTC
>CM053769.1:328382399-328399978 GCA_028658325.1 Potorous gilbertii | reverse complement strand
GTTTATCTTCAAGTCTATCCTCTACTTTTAGATTTTAAAGGTTTATTATTTGCTTGTTGCTATATATTTAATGACATGATCTTTACTACAAAGTTCATGTGTTCATTTAACAATTATGGTAGACTATAATGTAAGATTGTAGGCTGAACTTCATTTATGGCATATTGATTTTCCAGCACTTTTTTTTTTATAAAATAAGGAGTACTTTAAAAAATAATTTAATTTTTGCATATTGAACTCTGTATTATTGAAGTAGATGGTTCCTTGTTCTCCCTTTTCTAGTATCTCATTAATCTACTTCTCTAACTTTAGACCCATGTCAAATTGTTACTAGGACTGATGTTTTATAACAAAATTCACGATACAGAATAAATATTCTCTCTTCATTCCTACAATTTTCATTATTTCCTTTGATATTCTAGATCATTTACTTCTCTAAATGAAATTATTGGCTCCTTCCTAGAAAGATCAAAAGTCCAAACATGAGTCAAACAAATGAGACAAGAGTGACAGAATTCATCCTCCTGGGACTTTCAGAGGACCCTCACATTCAGCTACTGCTCTTTGTATTAGTGTTGGGGGTCTACTTGGTTACTGTTCTTGGAAACTTGCTCATCATCTCTCTGGTTCTGACGGACTCCAGTCTCCATACACCCATGTATTTTTTTCTGTGCAATTTGTCCACAGCTGACCTCTTCTTCTCTACCAACATTGTTCCCCAAGCCCTAGTCCACATGCTGTCTGAGAGAAAGGTTATTTCTTTCATAGGATGTGCAGCACAGCTTTTTCTCTTTTTCATTTTTGGTTCTACTCAATGTGCCCTGTTAGCTGTGATGTCCTATGACCGTTATTTGGCAATCTGTGACCCCATGCATTACTCTCTCATCATGACAGGGAAGTTGTGTGGCCTCTTGGCCTTGGGATGCTGGACCAGTGGCTTTCTAGTTTCCATTGTAAATACTACATTCATACTATGCCTACCCTATCAAGGAGACAATAAAATTGCTCATTTCTTTTGTGAGGCCCCAGCTATGTTGGATATATCATCTGGAGATACTCATAGCACACAGATGGCCATTTTCCTCATGGGAGCTGTGATTCTTCTGGCACCTGTGACCTTGATCCTTGTCTCTTATGGCTCTATCACAATGACGGTCATCAGGATGAAGACAACCTCAGGGAGACTCAAGGCATTTTCCACCTGTGGCTCCCACCTTCTTGTAGTTATTCTTTTTTATGGATCAGCAGTAATGACTCACATGGCTCCCAAGTCTTCTAAGGAGCAGGAGAAACTGGTGTCTGTGTTTTATGCGGTGGTAAATCCCATGCTTAACCCACTTATATACAGCCTAAGGAACAAGGATGTGAAGAAAGCCCTGAGGGATGCAGCCAACAGAGGGAAATTTTGCAGACACTGACCTTCACAATGTAGTTGAATTAATGAATGTCTTTCAGTTCCAAAATTTGTTGTATCATAACCAACACCACAACCATTCCTTCCATGAGGAGAAAATGTATTTTTCCTTCATGATTGGTGGTGGAGAATGCATGTTAATGTTGTCAAATATATGTACATAAGCCATTTGTGTATCATATACTTGTAATATGTCTCAAGTATGAACTGATCCATCTATCACTCTAGTCAATTAGGTGAACCTACACTAATATTAAGTACTCATGGATGGGTCTTGTTAATTTAGAGTTACCATGTCTCCTGGACATTCTGCACTAGATTTTATGGGGACAGGGAAATACATCATGTGAAGATTCTTGGGAACTGAAAGAAGGAGAAATTTGCAAAGCTAATGGGTCCTCAAACGGAAAGAAAAATCTAACCTTATCTTAGACAGTCATTAATGTATAGAGTACCAAGTATTTGTATACAACACCATTATGTTCTTTCTAGGTAGGACTATATCACAAGAATTATGATGAGTAACAATTACAATATGTGGCACTTAGTATGCCCTCAATCAAGAGCTTACTTAATTGTGTGTGTGAATGTGTGTGTGTGTGTAATTGGTGTCCAAAGGAAGGTAACAAAAGATATGAGGATAAAAAAGTGTATGGTAATAGGTCTAAAGCTATGTATTTTTAAAAGAAACCTCAGAGGTGATTTATTTCAACTTGTAATTATATATTCTTCAGCAGTAGTTAAGCCAACATCCTGGCTCAATATCTTGACAGAATATTTCAATTTGGGACAACTCTAATTGTGAGGAAAGGATTCTTTTCATATGCATAGTCATTTGCCTATCTATATACTTTGCCCATTTTTTTAGCTCTGCCTGCAAAGACCAAGAAGAATAAATCCAGTTCCTATTCCATTTGACAAGCTTGCAGACATTGCAAGAAAGCCATCATGTCCCTTCCAATTAGAAGTTGTATACTGCTACAGATAAAATATGCCTAGTTTTTCAAGCTTCTGTTTCACACAACTAAGTTAGATTGATTTTGCAGCTCTTTTCAGACAAACTGTTTCTAATCATCTACCTTCATTTTGCCCTATTCAGTGGGTATTTTTAATACAAATGCAGAATGTTACATTTATCCAAATTAAATTTCATCTTAAAAGATTAAACCTATAGATCTAGGTTCTCTTGAGTCCTGATCTTAGCATTCAGTATATTGTTTGTCCCTCCCAGTTTCTTGTCTTCAGAAAAGATACCTTGATTCCAGTTATTGGTGTAAAAAATGAATAACAATAACAGATAACTATGACACCACACTAAAATTCATCTACAGAGACACTTTAATTTATTCTTCATCTTATTTATTGCAGTCACTCAACTGTATCCAGATAAACTAACTATTCTGAGGATCTAATTCTCATCATGCTATCTTGTGCATAAGAATAGCATGAAAGACTTAGTCAAATGCTTTCATAAAATGTGGGTATACTGTATCTATACCTCTCTCCTGATATATCAACTTAATAATCTTGAAAAAGTGAAAAGAAATTATATCAACATGGCATTCATTTTCTCATACTTATTGATAACTGTTCTTTTAATGTCATATCCATTATTTATATATCTCCCATTCCACTATTCAAAAAAAAGTATCGTTATCAAAGAATAGAAAAACAAAGTGAAAAAAGCATTTCAGCAAAAGCACCCAGCTTTTCAAGTGCATTTGACAGTATATTCAATATTCCATACCCATTTTGACTATCATCTGCTGATAAAAGACAGTGGTACACTTTCTCAAGCTTTCTTTTTCGTGTCCATGCTTAGTCATTATAAAATGTTATATTTTATTCTTTGGTTAATTATGTCATTTTTGTCATTGCAAATTTTCTTTTGTGGGTTCCTTTTATTCAAGATATATTCAGTCATTTATCTTATATTGCTGAGAATTATTTATATTTATTATTTGACAGCACTAAAATTTTAAATTGCTTTCTTGCATCAAAATTTATTTATTTCTTCCCCTAATCAATAAGCATCTACTTTGTTTTCAGTTCGCTCCTACCACAAAAAGTGTGCCTATTAATATATTGGGTGTTTATTAGAACTTTATATCTGCCTTTAACATTTTTGGTGTACATGTCCAGCAGTTGGATCCTTGGTCAAAAGATAGGGGTTTCAAAGAAATTTTTAGCACAATTCTAAATTGTAACCAGAATTTTTGGACCAATTCACAACTCCACCAAGAGTGTATTCATGTGCCATGGTTTCCACAACCTTTCTCCATTGATTGCTTCTATCTCTTATCATTTCCAATTAATGAATATGAAATCAATAAATTAACTTTTATTAAGCACCCCCTACATGTCAGGTACTGTGCTAAGCATTGAGTGTATGAAAGGAAACAAAAGACAGTCTCTGCTCTCAAGGATCTTACAGCCTAATAGAGGAGAAAACATGCAAGCAAATAAAAACAGTGACTTATGTGGAATATAAAAAGGAAATAATTAAAAGAAGGAGGGTACTGGAATAAAGAGGGGTTAGGGAAGGATTCCTGTAGAAGGGAAGGTTGTAGTTGGGTTTTAAAGGAAGCTAGTGGCCAGGATATTTTATCTGTAGCAGTATACAACTTCTAATTGGAAGGGACATGATGGCTTTCTTGCAACGTTTGCAAGTCTGTCAAATGGAATAGGTACTGGGTTTATTCTTCCTGGTCTTTTCAGGCAGAGCTAAAAAATGAGCAAAGTATGTAGATAGGCAAATAACTATACATATGAAAAGAATCCTTTCCTCACAATTAGAGTTGTCCCAAATTGAAATATTCTGTCAAAATATTGAGCCAGGATGTTAGCTTAACTACTCCTCAAGAACATATAATTACAAGTTGAAATAAAGTCAGCATTCCAGGTATGGGGGATAGCCAGAGAAAATACTGAAGCTGAGAGATAGAGTTTCTTGTTCATGAAAGAGCCAGGAGGTCAGTGCCACTAGATCTAAGAATTATGGTTATGGTTGTTGTTGTAGTTATGGTTTGCTCTTCATTCTCAAAGTGGACCATGACATCAGAGCAGTGATGGCATGACTTGCAATTGGCTTTAATTTGAGTGAGTGAGGCACTGTGCAACATCACTGGGATCACTTTCTTCTTCAAAGTCATCTGGGTCCAGTGGCCAGATGATGATCAGGATGAGTGGATATGGCCCAGGATGCCCTGGGAGAGCCTGGCTCTTTTAAGCTAAGTTTTTACAAGTTCTCAAACAGTTCAAACCTCATACATCCAAGAGCTGTGGGCTGATCTAGAGAAGATTCATTGATGAGGGAACCATCCCTAAAATGGGGTTTTAGACATCAGGGACCTGAAAAAAAAAGATAAAAAATTGAATGTTTTTCAATTTTTGGATTCAATGGAGAAGTAGAAAAAAGTAGATTTCTAACCAGTGATGAATAAATTTGTTTTAATTTCAGATAAAATTCTAGACCATAATCTGAAAAGAATATACTGGGATAATTTGGGAAAGGATATGGTAATTGGTGAGAGACAAGGCAGGTTTATCAAAAAGAGATGATAATTTTCTTTTTGAAAATGTCACCAAGGGAGGGGCAGAGCCAAGATGGCAGGGTACAAAGACAGATCTATAGAAGCTCCCCAACATAGCCCATAAAGTACCTGTAAAAAGGACTCTAAACAAATTCTAGAGCAGCAGAAGCCACAAAACGACAGAGTGAAAGAGATTTCCAGCCCAAGATAGCCTGGAAGGATGACAGGAAAGGTCTATCACATCAGGTGGAGTGGGGTGCAGCCCAGTGTGGGCCATGCTGCACAGACAGACAGAAACTGGAAAAGGTTTCAGGGAGCCACAACCAGCAGTGGTTCTCAGATGGCTCAACCCACAAACACCAAAGGCAACTTCAAACGTCAGTGAGAAAACTGCTTCACCCAGGAGAAGGGAACATAGTCGGGACCACCAGCAGCAGCCACTACAGTGGAGTCCTCCACCTAAAGCCCCTGGGGGAATTAAGCAGGTGATCTGAATCTCAGCCCTGAGTGGCAGCCCTTGGAGCCCTACTCCTAAAGTCCCTGGGGGAATTGAGCAGCTGATCTAAATCTTAGCCTTAAGCACAGCCCTGCAGTGAGAAGGAGTCCTGGCATGGTGGAGTTGGAGGCTGTTGTACAGAGGGAATTCTACTCTGGACACAAAAGTTTTTGTTTGCTCCCAGACCAGTGTGCAGGCCAGGAGAGGAGTAAACTCCTCTCCCTTGATTGCACCACCTTGGAGGAACTGAGAACTTACAGGTCCTCCCTTGACAAAGGACTCAAAGTCAAGTAACTGGCTGGGAAAATGCCCAAAAAAGGGGAAAATATAAGACTATAGAAGGTTAATTTCTTGATGAACAGGTATTTTCTTCCATCCTTTCAGATGAGGAAGAACAATGCTTACCATGAGAGGAAATCAAGGCTTCAGCATCTAAAACCCCAAAACAAATATGCAATGGTTTCAGGCCATGGAATAGATCAAAAAGGATTTCGAAAATCAAGTAACAAAGGTGGAGGAAAATTTGGGAAGAGAAATGAGAGTGATGCAAGAAAATCATGAAAAATAAATCAACAGCTTTCTAAAGAAGACCCAATAAAAATGCTGAAGAAAATAACACCTTTAAAAAAAGGCTAACCCAATTGGGAAAAGAGGTCCAAAAAGCCAATGAGGAGAAGAATGCTTTAAAAAGCAGAATTAGTCAAATGGAAAAGGAGGTTCAAAAGCTCACCGAAGAAAACAGCTTTTTAAAAATTAGAATGAAGCAGATGGAAGCTAATGACTTTTTGAGAAACCAAGAAATTACAAAATAAAACCAAAAGAATGAAAAACTGGAAGATAATGTGAAATACGTCATTGGAAAAACAACGGACCTAGAAAGTAGATCCAGGAGAGACAACTTAAAAATTATGGGACTACCTAAAAGCCATGATCAAAAAAAGAGCCTAGACATCAACTTTCATGAAATTATCAAGGAAAACTTCTCTGATATTCTAGAACCAGACGCCAAATAAATATTGAAAGAATCCACCCATTGCCTCCTGAAAGAGATCCAAAAAGAGAAACACTTGGGAAAGTTGTAGCCAAATTCCAGAGTTCCTAGGTCAAGGAGAAAATGTTGCAAGCAGCTAGGAAGAAACAATTCTAGCATTGTGGAAATACAGTCAAGATTACACAAAATCTAGCAGCTTCTACATTAAGAGATCAAAGGGCCTGGAATATGATATTCCAGAAGTCAAAGAAATTAGGATTAAAACCAAGAGTTACCTATTCAGCAATGCTGATTATAATACTTCTGGGGAAAAGATGGTCATTCAATGAAATAGAGGACTTTCAAGCATCCTTGATGAAAACAACACAGCTGAATAGAATCCACAACCACAAGAATCAAGAGAAGCATGAAAAGATAAACAAAAAAGAGAAATCATAAGAGACTTTCTAAAGTTGAATTGTTTACATTCCTACATGGAAAGATAATATTTGTAACTCTTCAGACTCTTTTCAGTATTTAGGTAGTTAGAACGATTATACCCACACAGACACAGACACAAACACACACACATATGTATATTTAGACAGAGAGCACAGGGTGAGTTGAATAAGAAGGGATGATATCTAAACAAATAGAATTAAGGGATGAGAGAGGAATATTTTGAAGGGAGAAATGGAGTAGGGCAAAATATCTCTCATAAAAGAGGCAAGAAAAAGCTTTTTCAATTGAGGAGAAAAGGGAAGAGGTGAGAGGGAAAAAGTGAAGCTTACTCTCTTCACATTTGGCTTAAGGAGGGAATAATTTCCCTCCTTCACTCAATTTGGTATGAAAATCTATCGTATACTACAGGAAAGTAGGGGAGAAGGGGATAAGTGAGTTGGGGGAGGTGATAGACGGGAGGGTAAATGGGAGGAGGGAGTAATTGGAAATAAATACTTTTGGGGAGGGACAAGGTCAAAAGGGAGAGTAGAATAAATGGGGACAAGAAAGGATGGGGGTGGAAAACATAGTTAGTCTTACACAACATGATTATTATGAAAGTCTTTAACAAAACTACACATGTATAGCCTGTACTGAATTGTTTGCCTTCTCAATGGGGATGAGTAGGGAGGGAGGAAGGGAGAGAAGTTGGAACTCAAAGTTTTAGAAAGGAATATTGAGAATTGTTATTGCATACAACTGGGAAATAATAAATACAGGTAATGGGGTTACAGAAATCTCTCTTGTCCTACAAGAAAAAGAGAAGATGGGTATAAGAGAAGGGAGGTGTGTGATAGAAAGAAGAGCATATTGAGGAAAGGGGTAATCAGAATGCAAGGCGGTATAGGGTGGGAGGAGGGGAGAGATGGGGAGAACATTGAGAACTCAAAATTTTGTGGGAATGAATGTCAAAAACTAAAGATAAATAAATAAACATTAAAAAATATTTAAAAATAGAAAATGGTACCAATATTTTGCTCAGGCAAATGTTGCATATGAAACACATGCAAATTTCATCAAAGGTCTGAAGTAAGTCTGTTATGAAATATAGTGTGTGAGCTATATTATTATATAATTGATGGATTTGAAAGTGCTTAAATGACAGGACACAGTGTCTATTTTTTTATTTATATTTATTTTACTTATTTTTTATATTATTTATTTATATTATTTCATTTTTTAATTTATATTATTTCATTTTCCCCAATTACATGTCAAGACAATTTTCAGTAGAAAATCTGCTAAATAAATCTGAAAAAAAAATTTCCTTTCTTTATAAATATTCTAAATTTCAGACTAACTCAGCTTCATCATATACCTGAGTTGTACTGCTTAATGAAATTAGATTTTCCTGATTCTACATTCTCTATTCTCCTCCCTGTATCTTAATTCTATAAACCTTAGAGCTTAATTCTTTTCAGAGTTCCAAATGGTTCAAAAAAAGTAAACTCTAAAGAAGTCAAACCTTCAATTAATCACATTATTCTCCTGTGAAATAAGGATGCAAAGAAGAGCAAATTCCTAAAACCATGCAATTCCATAGATGGAAGCCATCTCAGACCTCATCCTATGCAATTCATGTCTTACTAGGAACTCTCCTCTCCTTCCACCAACTTTGGAAAGAGCAGTTTCCATGGTGTAATAAAGTAAAAAAGCAGACTGTAAGTGATTAAAAACAGCGTGATAGAATATAAAGTGGAAACAAAACAGCAGATCACTATTTTGAGTGGTTTAGCTGCAGAGGGCAGAATAGACATAAGCTGATAGCAATGGAAGTATCAATTAAGGATGGGAGAGATTGGCCATGTGTTGCAGGCAGTAAGAAATCAGCCAGTAGAGAGGCAGAGATTAAAAATTAGTGGAAAAGTAGGAATGAGAAAAGGGGCAATCCATTCGTGTGGATAGAATACTGTGAGATCATTTGAATAAGTAAAGAGGTTGTCATTGGTAAGGAGTAAGATTGCTTTATCATGTGAGATAGTGATAAAGGAGGAAATAGTGGCAGAAGACATCTAAGTGATAGGAAGGATTATTGAAAGGTGAAAAAGAGGGAAGAAGAGGGAGCTCATCATGGATGTACTAATTTTTTTTTCCCTGTACAAAGTGAGCCACATTTCTTAGCTGAAAGAATGGGGGGTGTGAATTTTGAAGTGGAATGAAAAGATTTGGAAGTGCTGCTGTGCAGATTGGGAAATTGATAAGGGTGACGTGGTAGGACTGCTTAGCAGTTATGAATGTCCAATTCAGCTAATGTGACATACATTTGTAGAGGGTCCAGTCAGAACAATTGAGTGATTTTCTTCATCTTCATTCAGCAGAATAAACAAAGAACCACTTCAAGGTTTTCTTTCCAATTATATTCTTTTTATGAACCCCAACAATAAATGAGATCTGAGGGGGCAAATGTATTGTTCTCATACTACTGTGTAAACATTTTATCCTTCAGTCTCTAGGACTGTTTTCCTTACTTTTTTCTTTTCTAAACATTTCATCTTAATTTGTGTATTTTCACTTCCAAGTTTCTACTCAGCTCTGATTTTTCATCAAGAATACTTGGAAGGTTTCTATCTCATTAATGATCCATTTTTCCCCTGTAGAAATATTTTCAGTTTTGCTAGATAAATAATTGTTGACTTTAAATATGCCTTTGAGAATAACTTATTCCCGTATCACTGTTCATTATGTTTGTGGCTTCTACAACTTCTATGACCCTGACTATGGCTCTTCTATAGTTTATTTCTTTTTTTTGGTCAATTCCAATATTGAATTGAATTCACCTTGATCTGAAATCTTTGGATTCTCAATTTAATATTCTTGGACGTTCTCAATTTTGAGATTTCCTTTAGAAGGTGAAGCGCACATTCTTTCTATTTCTGCTATATGCTCTGAATCTCAGAGATCTCATCAGTTTTCTTCTGTAATCTCTTGTAATACAACATGTAGGTTACTTTTTAGTCATGGATTTCATTTAACCTAGTGATTTTTTAATTACTCTATTTCATCTCTTTTCTAGTTCAGTTACCTCTGCTAAGAGATAGTTTATAGTTTTTTCCCTATTGTTCCAGTCTTTTGCATTTGTTTTAATACATCTTATTTTCCTATCAAGTAATTAGTTTCTATTTGATCCATTCTAATTATCAAGGAACTTGATGCTTGGGTAACTTGATGCTACCTCTAGAACTAAGCTATTAATTCTTTATAATTATTTTATAGCTCTCAACGGTTTTCCTTTCTTCTTGATCTTTATCATTTCATTTATAAAAAATAGCAGCCTTAAAAAATTCTTGTTTTTAATCTTTTCCCAGAATTCTGCATTTTTCCTTGTGGTTTTCTTGCAATCATTCTGAATTCATTTTTTTTTTTGCATTTTATGTCTCCAACTTCACCATCCCACAACATTTTCTTTGGTAAGTTTTTGTTTGTTCACTCTTCCTTTGGACTTACTGATTTCACTTTATGTAATGGCTGCACTCTTTATACTTACAGTGGGAGAGAAGAGGTATTAGACTGACTACCAAACTGAAAGTCTACAGAACCATTGTGCTGACCTAATTGTTACATACTTGTAAAACATGGACAGTTTACCAGCGCCATGCCAAAAATTGAATCGCTTCTATCTGAACTGTCTTAGGAAGATTCCCAGGATCACCTGGCAGGATAAGGTATCAGACACTGAAGTCCTTGCTCGAGCTGAACTGCCAAGTATTCAAACTATGCTTCAGAAAGCACAACTCCAATGTGCTGACCACATTATTTGAATGCAAAATACATGCTTGCCAAAAAAAAATGTTTTATGGAAAACTTGCATGGGGCAGGCGATCACATGGTGGACAAAAGAAGCTATACAAGGACACTCTCAAGGTCTTTCTCAAGAACTTTGGATTTGATTGTGCAACATGGGAGACACTGGCACAGGACCACTCAGCATGGCATGCCCACATCAGAAAGGTGCTGTGCTCTGTGAGCAAAGCAGAATTGAGACAGCACAAAGTAAATGCAGGATGTGCAAATTTGGGATATCCACCCCGCATATTCACATGAGCTATCTACACCCAATCTGTGGTAGAGCATTCTGAGCTCATATTGGTCAGATCAGCCACAGTAAGACACACTGAAATTTCACTTTATCATAGTGATATCATTTTTGTCCTCTTCAAAGACAAAGGACAACAGCCATGAACGATGATCAGCACAAAACTGAATTTCATTTGCATTCCTACTGAGCCAGGACTCCTGTATCTCTCTAAGCTTTGCTTCTACTTTACTTTTGGTGGAATTAAATACTGCCTTCTTAGAGATGGATGAATTATCCTGCTGGCACATCCTGTGGAGTTCTCAATTTTCCCTTAGCAGCTTCTGAATTTCCCCGTCATTTCCTGCCAAACAGTCTTTGTGTTTGCGAATGTTCTGACCCAGATGAGCAAATGCAGTGCCATACACCAAATCTCTGAAAGCTGTCCACTCTTTTTCTACTCCACTGTTGCCAACTGTGTGTTGGCTCAACTTTCCCTCCAAGCTGGCAACAAACTGGTCACACTCAGAGAAGAGCTCTAATTTGCTGGCATTAATTCTTCTGGTAGTTATTTTGCCTTGGGGCTGGCACTTTTGATGAATGCAAATATTTAGCTTGGAAAAGATAAGACTATGACCAGACCAGCACTCTGCACCACACGTTGCCTTTGCCACTCTCGCATCTTGTCTGTCTCTTCTCCTTGCAATCACATAGTTTATTAGATTCCACGAAGTTTTATTGTGTTTAGGTAAACAGAAACCAGTGTTGGTGATGAGAAGGTCACAAGATGCACAAATCTTCAGCAGTAAATGACCATTGCTGTTGCTGTTTCTAACTCCATTGTTCCATAGGATTCCCTGCCAAGTCTGGTAGTCTAAGCCTACTCTAGCATTAAAGTCACCCAGAATTATAAGCTTGTCCTCTTTTGGTACATTGATGATAAGGGTCTCTTGGTCTTCATAAAATTTTTCTTTGACCTCATCAGGGTTCATCATGGTGGAAGCATAGACACTGATGATGATGGCATGGCATTTTCCCACAAGTGGTAATCACATTGTCATGAGCCTGTCATTCACTCCTTTTGGCAGGCATACCAGCTTGCTTACTAGATTAGTTTTGATTGCAAAATCTAGTCCAACTTCATGGTACTCCCCTTAACTGCACCCACTCCAGAAAAATGTGTATCCTGCTCCAGTTTCAGTAAGCTAGTCTTCATTTGCCAGCCTTGTTTCATACAGGGATGCTATTTGTACATGATACCTGTTAAGTTCTCCTGCAACAAGAGTAGTTCATCTTTTTGAATTTTGTGTTGTCTCTAAGTGTGTTCACATTCCATGTGCCAGTGATGAATGGAATCATCTTTGCACATATTTTTGTACATTTTGCGCAATTTTTTGTGCTTTGACCACAGAGTGGGATTCTCCACCTGCCATGGTAATCAGGTCAGGGCTGGGTAAGCAGACAATGTTTAGCCCCCTTCCTCACATCAGGAGGTGAGCAATGGGATCCTTAAAAGGCTGCTCAGACACCCAGGTGGCTGCTAAGTGCCACTGATGCTTCCAGTGAGAAATGGCCCCATGGACTGGGCTACCTGTGTGTAAGGTTGTGACTACAGCTCCCAGAGTATCTCCACCTTCTGTTTCATCACTTTCCTGCTGCCACAGGTCTTTGAGATATAATAATAAAATGGTATAGGTGATGTCTTTGGATTCATGGGTGAATTGGATTTGTGAGGCAGAGTTGCACTAAGTAGTCAGCTTCACTTTCTCCTCCAGAGTCAAAATAATCCAGTTGCAGGACAGAGTCAAGATGACTTGTGATAGCTCATGATGCAGTGGATGACCTTGGCATTTTTGCCAAGCTCTAAGTGCTCCATGTGTCCTGCTTCAGCTACCTTCATGATCATTCAAACAAATTGCTTTCATCTGCCCATTCCACCAGGGGATGTCTTCACATGCTTAGGGTATACACCCCCCTAACTCACCAATAGACTTGAAACTCCTTGGTTACCCTCATTCTGGTTTGGCCTGTCCGCTGAAATAGTTTACCAGAGAGTGGCCACTCATGCAAGCTGCAGCTTCATGAAGCCACAGGTGAGAGTTGGGTGGAATAGGTGAGCATCAAAGGTGGAAAATAGCCCTGAAAATAGCCCAGCAGCCATCATAACAAAGGTACTGGTTCTCCATGAATACACCCTACACCCCCTTAAATTTAAGTGGATACTTATATAATTGGTAAGTATTCAATATGACAAGAGAGGGGAAGACAGGAAATAGAGAACATCATCTCCCAGTTTCCCTTTGGTATTCTGGGAGTTCAGAATACTTTCTTTTTGATAGTTCATCAGTGTGCTACAGACAGAACACAGAGGCCCAAAGTGCACATTCAAGATTCCCTCTGTTGATCGCATCTCAGAGAATAGGTCTGATCACTGATCAAAGAGACACAAATGAATGAAAGATTACCCAGATTACCATGACCAGTAAAACTCATAACTGATGCAAAGGTGTTGCTCTCTCAAATTGGAGTTCTCGTAGACAGCTTAAAACAAACATGTTCAAAAGTGAACCCATACATTTTCCCTAAAACTTCCCCCTCTTCTCAGCTTTGCCACGATCCTCCCATTCATCAAGCTCATCATCTAGTTGTCTCCCTCTACTTTTCATTCTTTCACCACTGTTCAATCAGTTTTCAAGTCTTATAATTTCTACCTGTAAAATATCACTCCTATATGACCACTTCTCTCCTCTGAAATTGCCACCACCATGTTGTAGCACTTTCTCATTTTATGATTGCGCTATTTCAATCCCCTTCTTATTGATCTCCCTGGCTCAAGTCTTTCCACACTCCAGTCCATTCTTCATTCAGTTAGCAGAATGATATTCTCAGGCTCTGACCATGTCCTTTTCATTAAACTCCAGGGGCTACCTATTACCACCAAGGTCAAATATAAAATCCTCTCTTTGACATTTAAGAGCATTTCACAACTTGGTCCCTCCTACCTTTATAGTCTTCCTGCACCTTATTCCTCCTCCCATACTCTATGATCCAGTCACACTGACCTTTTTGCTATTCCTATCACACATAAAACATTCTATCTTCTGAGCATTTTCACTGTCTATCCCTCATGGTTCCCTCCTTATCCTCACCTCCTACTTTTCCTGGCTTCTTTCAAGTCTCAAGTGATGTCCCACCTTTCACAAGAAGCTTTTCCCAGTTCTCATGCATCTATATTGTTTGTACATAGTTTGAATGTGGTCTCCCCAATTAGATTATAAGGTCCTAGAGATGAGGGACTGCTTTTGACTTTTATTTACAACTCTATCACCCTCACATGGGGCCTGCAATACAGTAGATGTTTTATAAATGTGTGTTGTATTGATTTGTCTTTATCTTCTTTATTCATTACTATGCTTTTGCAATATCGGTCAGCAAAAATGCCCCTGGCAGTAAAATGCACACACTAACTCTAAACTATACCAAGCTGCCCCTCATTGTATAAGCATCCATACATAGAGAAGATTTTCTAAGTTTGCCTTGACCAACAGTGAAGTAACTTCCTTTGGTTAAATTGCTTTTCTCAACCCTGGAAATGATCGTTGGAACTGTGAACACAGAAGCTGTTCAGTATTAAGACTATACCAGATGATACCTCAGGTCCCTTACAACACTAAAATTCTATTATTCCATAGGTTACATACCCACAAATAAATATCTGTTGAGTCCTTTCTAATGAAAAAGAAAAAAAAACTACTTGTGTCATACCAATCAGAAGTGAGTGACAGAATTATCATCTTGGAACTTTCTGATGATCCTCAAGCCTCAAGTGCTACTCTTCACACAGTTTCTAGGGATCTACTTGCTTATTGCATTTGGAAACCTACTAATTGTCAACCTAGTTGACACTCAACTCTAAATACTCATATACTTTTTTTCTGGGTAATTTGTCTCTTGCTCTTCTACCAATGTTGTTCCCCAGACCCCAATCCACACGTTTTCCAAAAGGAGACAAGGTAGTAGAGTAGAAGCAGGGACTAGATAAAGCTCTCCCCCAATGTCCCTCACAAAACTGCGAAAAGTAACTCTAAACAACTTCTAGAGCAACAAAATCCACAAAATGACAGACTGAAGTAAATTTCCAGCCCATGACAATCTGGAAAATTTACAGGAAGGGTCTATCACACTGGCCTGGGAACAGAGTGCAGTGCAGTGCCTGCACAGATGGAACTGGAGCAGACCTTAGGGGACTGAATAGCTGGGGGTTCCTGTGGTTTCCAGACTTCTCCACCCATAAACACCAAAGACAGCTTTGAAGGTCAGTGGGAAGGGTATCTCACCTGACTGAGATGGGAACATGGTGCAGCTCCAGCCCCAACCCTCACCTTGTCCCCAGAGTGCTAGCAGCAACTGCTGAAGTACACAGGCTACTTCAGCAACCTGCCACTTAACAAAGAGTTCAAAAGTCATGTAACTGGCTGGGAAAATGAGCAAATGGGGAAAATACAACAGACTATAGATTTATACTTTCTTAGTGAAGAGGTATTTTCTTACATTATTGGTAACAAGGGAGACCAGAACATTCACTAGAAGAAGATAACAAAGCCAAAGCTCCATTTTCATTTAGATGCAGCTCCAAGGCTGTATCCAAAGCCTTCAAGAAAAATATGAATTGATCTCAGTCATGGAAGAGCTGAAAATTCATGATTTTGAAAATCAAGTGAGAGAAGTAGAGGAAAAATTAGGAAGAGAAAAGAAAGCAATGCAAGAAAATCATGAAAAATGAGTCAACAGCTTGCTAAATGAAACCCCAAAAATGCTGAAGAAAAATGTACCTTTAAAATTAGACTAATCTAAATGGCAAAAGAGGTCCAAAAAGCCAATGAGGAGAAAAATATCTTATAAAGCAAAATGGGCCTAATGGAAAAAGAAGCCTAGAAACTCACTGAAGAAAATAATTCCTTCAAAATTAGTATGGAGGAAATGGAAGGTAATGATTTTGTGAGGAATCAAGAAATAGTAAAACAAAACCAA
The DNA here is from genome assembly GCA_028658325.1 of Potorous gilbertii. NCBI lineage: Eukaryota > Metazoa > Chordata > Mammalia > Diprotodontia > Potoroidae > Potorous > Potorous gilbertii. The sequence continues at coordinate 328,384,021 of CM053769.1, read as the reverse complement.
AAGAATGAAAAAATAGAAGACAATGTGAAATATTTCATTAGAAAAACCTCTGATGTTGAAAATAAATCCAGGAGAGATAATTTTAAAATTATTGGATTACCTGAAAGCCAAATAATAAAAGACTCTAGACATCATTTTTCAAGAAATTATCAGGAAAAGCTACCTTGATATTCTAGAACCAGCAGGTAAAATGGAAATAGAAAGAATCTATCAATCACCTCTTGAAAAAGATTCCAAAAGGAAAACTCCTAGGAATATTATAGCCAAATCCAGAGTTCCCAAGTCAAGGAGAAAATATTACAAGTAGCCAGAAAGAAACAATTCAAGTATTGTGAAAACACTATTGGAATAACACAAGATTTTCTACACTAAGGGATTAAAGGCTTGAAATATGATATTCCAGAGGTCAAAGGACATGTGATTAAAACCAAGAATCACCTACTCAATAAAACTGATTATCATACTTCAGGGGGAAAAATGGAACTTCAATGAACTCGAGATCTTAGAAGCATTCTTGTTGAAAAGACCAGAGCTGAATAGAAAAATTTGACTTTCAAATAAAGGATCAATAGAATCATGAAAAGGTAAACAGGAAAGAGAAACAATAAAGGTCTTATTAAATTTGAACTGCTTACACTCCTACATGGAAAGATGATATTTGTAACTCATGAGATCTTTTTCAGTATTAGGATAGTTGGAGAAAATGTGTGTGTATATATACATATACATATATGTGTGTGTGTGTGTGTTTGTGTATTATATGTATATATATGCAAATGTATATGTATATATATATATGTGTGTGTGTGTGTGTATGTGTATACACACACACACATATATATATGGTGAGAGAGAGAGGTAAGGAACAGGGTGAGGTGAATATGAAGAGATGACATCTAAAAAAGAAAATAAGTCTTGAGAGGAATGCACTAGGAGAAAAAGAAAGGGAGAGGTAAAACGTAGTAAATCATTTCACATAAAAGAGGCAAGAAAGCGCTTTTATAGTGGAGGCAAAGAAGGGGAAGATGAGAGGGAATAAGTAAGCTTTTCTTTTATTCCATTTGTCTTCAGGAGGGAATAAAGTAGATAATCAGTTGGGTATGGAAGTTTATTTTACCCTACAGGAAACCTGGGGGAAGGAGTTACAAGACAGGGGTTAATAGTAGAGAAGGTAGATTGGGAGAAGTAGTAATCAGAAAAAAACACTTTGGAAAAGGGACAGGTCAATGGAGAGAATAGAATAAATGGAAGGTGGGACAGGGAAGAGGGAAATATAGTTAATCTTTTTCAGCATGTCTGTTATGGAAGTGTTTTACATGACCAAACATGTATAACCTATATGGAATTGTTCACCTTCTCACTGAAGGTGGATGGAGAAGAGAGAAGGGAGAAAATGTGGAACTCACAGTTTTAGAAACGAATGTTAAAAATTGCTTTTACAAAAAAATGAAGTTAAGTGGTGAGAGAGAAATGTATTGGGAGGAGAGAGGGAGAAATGGAATGGGGCAAATTATCTCACACAGAAGAGGCAGGCAGGAGACTTTTTAGTGGAGGGGAAAAGAAGGAAGGTGAGAGAAAAACATGAAGTTTACTCTCATCACATTCGACTAAAGGAAGGAATA
>CM053769.1:328336851-328381899 GCA_028658325.1 Potorous gilbertii | reverse complement strand
TGCCACCTTGGAGGAACTGAGATCTTACAGATCCCCAGAGTATACCCTACTCTTGACAAAGGACCCAAAAGTCAAGTAACTGGTTGGGGAAATGCCCAAAAAAGGGAAAAAAGTAAGGCTAAAGAAGGTTACTTTCTTGGTGAACAGATATCTTCTTCCATCCTTTCAGATGAGGAAGAACAATGCTTACCATCAGGGAAAGACATAAAAGTCAAGGCTTCTATATCCCACACATCCAAAATAAATATTCAGTGGTCTCAGGCCATGGAAGAGCTCAAAAAGAATTTTGAAAATCGAGTAAGAAAGGTGGAGGAAAAATTGGGAAGAGAAATGAGAAAGATACAAGAAAATTATGAAAAATTAAGAAACACCTTGCTAAAGGAGACCCAAAAAAATGCTGAAGAAAATAACGCTTTTAAAAATAGGCTAATTTGATTGGCAAAAGAGGTTCAAAAAGCCAATGAAGAGAAGAATGCTTTCAAAAGCAGAATTAGTCAAATGGAAAAGGAGGTTCAAAAGCTCACTGAAGAAAATAGTTCTTTAAAAATTAGAATGGAACAGATGGAGGCTAATGACTTTATGAGAAACCAAGAAATCACAAAATATAATCAAAAGAATGAAAAACTGGAAGATAATGCTAAATATCTCATTGGAAAACCAACTGACCTGGAAAATATATCCAGGAGAGACAATTTAAAAAATTGACTTCCTGAAAGCCATGACCAAAAACAGAGCCTAGACATCATCTTCCATGAAATTATCAAGAAAAACTGCCCTGATACTCCAGAACTGGAGGGCAAAGTAAATATTGAAAGAATCCATCAATCACCTCCTGAAAGAGATTCAAAAAGAAAAACTCCTAGGAACAATATAGCCAAATCCCAGAGTTACCAGATCAAGGAGAAAATATTGCAACTAGCTAGAAACAATTAGAATATTGTGGAAATACCAGGATAACACAGGATCTGGTAGCTTCTACATAAAGGGATCAAAGGGCTTGGACTATGATATTCCAGAAGTCAAAGGAACTAGGACTAAAACCAAGAATCACCTACCCAGCAAAACTGAGTATAATACTTCAGGGGGGAAAATGAATCCCTTGCCTTCTCAATTGAGGGGGGAATTAGGAAATGAGGGCATTTGAAACTCAAAGATATGTTTTAGTGTTAAAAATTGTTTTTTACATGTAACTGGGAAAAAATAAGATACTAAATAAATTTTAAACAAAGAATAGAAAAGAAAAAGCCTGTGTATCAGGGCAAGGATTGGTCATAGATCAAAAATTGTTTTATGTTAAGACAAAATTTGCTCCTCCAGAATTAGAGTGTCTCACTTATATAGTAGCCCCACTTCCTTATTGTATCTTCATAAACATGATTTCCAGATGCTTCTACATTATGTTGGTCCAGATAGGGCCACTAACATTGATGTTCTGTATTGTGAAGCATTCTTATTTACTGCAGTTTAATTTAGTTTCAGTTTGAATTGGTTCATAAATGACACAGAGCCTCATATGACATATATCATATATTATATATGACTACTATTTATTAAAGAAATAATAATAATATAGGTCTCAAACAGTAAGTCCCAAAAGTTATGCCACAATCAGTAAAAATCTCAACAGTGTTGTAAAGATCAGTAAGTCTCAAAAGATATGCCACCATCAGTAAGTCTCAATAGGTATGTCACAATCATTGAGTCTCAATAGGCATCCAATATTAAAGCAATTGATCAGTATCAATGGAGGAATTACCTACATCCGGATCATGCAGCTGGGGATTCTCGGGTAAACTTCCCAAGTCCCAGTGGGAAAGTCCTGGCTATGCATCAGTATCACCAGGTGGGGGGACTCCTGAATATGGCTCAGGACTATCTGCCTTTAGTAGTTCCTAAAGAACTAACTAACCAAGATGGCACTTTCCCAGTTAAATACATGATTGGTGGGAAAGGAGCTCTTTCTCAAAACATCCTTGAGAGCATTTCTGTTTAGGAATGTCTGATTTAGGGAGGGGTGGCCAGTCCTCCTGGGCAGCAGATTCACCATCTGGCTAAGAATAAAGTTAGTTAGAGTCAGGTTGCAGGAATATTGAGCAAGGTAAGAATGTCCTCAATTAATTTAAACTTTACTCATTCTTAGTAGGAAAGTCAAGGGAAAGAGGCAGAGTAGGAAAAACTTTAAGATACAATGAAGAACATTTTTAAAATATTATTTAATACTTAAAATATCTATGTTTTCAGCAATTTGGGTGTTTCTTCTATAATCCAGATGCCTTTCAGTGTTTTGGTAAATCTTTTCATGAATTATAGAAAAAAATGGCACTTGTTGGGCAATATTCCTCTTGTTTTAGTAGGTATTGTGATATTTTTACATTTTATACTGAATAGAGTACAGGATTTGAAAGCAGGAAAACCTGGGTTCATGTCACATCCCTGACACTTAGTAGCTCCATGACTAATAATCTATCTAAACTTCAGATTTCTCACCTGTTAAATGGAAATAATATATACAATAATATCAATCAAAAATGTCATTGGACTGAAATAAAAAAATACACCTGAATGAAGGAATTTTAAAAATCATACTTTAATAACTAACTACATATTGAGGACTGCAAATACAAATAGAATAAAATGAGACTGTAAAGAAAATGGCCTACATTGTTGAATAGCACAAAGAAGTAGAGTCAAGCTCTCTTCTGTAACAACTGCACAAAGATCTAGAAAATAAACTAAGTCCTGATAAAGAAGGTTAAGAAAAAACAATATCATGGGGAGTCACATTTCCAAACAAAGTCAGCAAAGGTAAACAAAGACAAGTGGAAATGTAGTCTAGAGTAGAACAGAAGCATGGGGTGGTTGCAAGCCCTACACTGTACACTGAGCAAGGACTGAGTTCAGAAATATGCAGTATAGGTCTCAGGTCCAGCCTTCAATCCAAACTAAACCATATTATAGAAAATCAGAGAAAGTAGACAAGACCAGCAACATTTACAGTTTGACCACTCCAAACAGGCAGGTCTTTCAAGCTCGTTGATAGTGGCTGTGTCTAACAGTACTCTACTAGAATTCAACATGGTGCTAGTGCACAAGTATGTTGGGACCCAAATTCAGGTCAGGAGAAAAGGTCAGTCCAAACATGCCTACCAGAAGTGGACACAGCCTGACCAAAGCATAAAATCTCAAGTCAGAAATTGTGATAAAAGAAAGAACAACAGCAAAACCTAATTCTCCCTACCTTTAAAAAAAACTTTTGTGGCACAAGAAAACTCAAAACATAAATGCAGAAGAGGAAAATAAATTCAAAATGCTGCAAGAAAAATCATAATGAAAAATACAGGTTTGGCATATATTCAACTAGAATTCTTAGAAGAGTAAAAACAACAGTTTTTTAAAAAATTTTTAAAGTTTTCATTATAAATGAAAAGGTAAGGCTCAAGGGGAAAAGTTGGAAAAAGCAGTGAGAGCTACAAAAGAAAGAATTATAAATAATTAATAGTTTAGTTCAAGAGGTACAAAACTTACCCAAACACCAAATTCCCTGAAAATTAGAATGGATCAAATAGAAGCTAATGATTTCATAAAAATAAGAAAAATTTAAACAAATGTAAAAGACTGAAAAATAGAAGAAGGTGTTAAGTATCTCATAGCAAAAACAATTGACTTAGAAAGGAAATCAAACAGAGGTAATTTAAGAGTCATTGAATTAACTGAAAACCATGGCCAAAAATGAACTTAAGCGTCATGTTGCAAGAAATTACACACACACACACACACACACACACACACACACACACACACACACACACTCACTCACTCACAACTGACCAGATCTCTTAGAACCAGAGGATATAGTGGAAATAGAAAGAATGCACACTTCGCCTCCTAGAGAAATCCCCAAAGTAACACTGCCAAGAATATTAAAACAGGAATCCAGAGGTTCTAGGTCAAAGAAAAAATATTTAGAAAATTACCCAAAAGAAATATTTCAAGTATTAAGAAGCACAATCAGGATCAAACAAGTTTTAGTAGCCAAAAATAATAATAGAGACTGAAATTAGATATTCTTAAATGCTTATTTAGTCAAGAATTATTTATCAGCAAAATTGAATATAATTCTACATGCAGAAAATTGGATCATTAATGAAATACAGAATTTCTGAGCATTTCTGATGAAAAATAAGAGCTAAGTAGAAACTTGAAAGTACAAATACAGGAATCAGGAGAAATATGAAAAAAGGAAAAATGAGCCAACATCACTAAGATATTAAAACAGAATAAATTGTTTGCATTCTAATATGGGGAAATAATATATTTGTTCTTTCATTCTGCCATCACCTTGGATCAAAAAAGGAGTCTAATTTGACAAAACATCTTGAAATGGCTCTTCATATATGTTGCTGAATGAAGAAAATCACACAACTGTTATGACTGGGTCCTCTACCAATTTATGTTACATAACCGCAATTAGAAATTCTCTCATTCTAAGCAATACTAATGTAGCTCCATTATCAACTCACTATTCGTTTCTCCACAACAGCTCTTTTAAACCTATTCATTCATTCTCAAATTTCCTGTGGCACCACACTCCCCATCCTCTTAGCTAAGAAATGTGACTCATACTGTGCAGAAAAGAATTAATCTATTCGTGATGAGCTCCTGCTCCCTACTATGACTCAGATGTTTCCTGCCAGTCTCCTCCTTTATCTTTGACTCATATGAAGTGGACTTACTCCTTTCCAATGACAACCTCTCTACTTATTCAAGTGTTCTCATACCATTCTACCCATGCTAACAAATGCACTCTTACACTTAATTTCAATCTCTCCTTGTCTGCTAGCTGATTTTATACTGCCTACAAACATGCCCCCATCACCTCTACCCTCACTTGATTTTTCCATCTCTTCTATAAAATTGTTCATAGCCTTTGATCCATCAATACCACTACTAAGTCTGTATCTCAAAAAGATCTAAAAAAGAGGAAGAGGACCTACTTTGCAAGAGTATTTATAACAACTTTTTATAGTGGCTAAGAATTCAAAATTGAAGAGATTTACAATAATTAAGGAATGACTGAACAAGTCATGGTATTGGTTGATCGTTGTCCTTCATTCTCAAGGAGGACCAAAATGACATCACAATGGTAAAGTTACAGTGTGTCTGACTATGACTGCTTGGACCAATATGAGCTTGGAATGTTCTACCACAGATCAGGTACAAATAACCCACATTTGGAGTGGATTCTCTAAATTTGTGCATCTCATGTTTCTTTTGAACTGTTTCAATTCTGCTTTGCATATAGAGTCCGGTTATTGTCTGATGGGGGCATGCCATGCTGAGTTGTCCTGTGACAGTGTCTCTCATGTTACACAATCAATTCCAAAGTTCTTAAGAGAGACCTTAAGAGTGTCCTTATATCACTTCTCTTGACCACCATGTGAAATCTTGCCCTTTGTGAGTTTCTCCATAAAATAGTCCTTTTGGTCAGCATACGTTTCACATTCAAACATTGTGGCTAGCTCACTGCAGTTGCATTTTCTGAAATAAAGCTTCAGTGCTTGACAGTTTAGTTTGAGATGGGATCTCAGTGTCTGGTATCTTATCCTAACAGGTGATCTTCAGAAACTTCCTAAGACAATTTGAATGGAAGGAATTCAGTTTCCTGGTACGGCATCAGTATACTTGTCTGAGTTTCAATTTCAACAAAAGCAGCATTCACAAAGTAAAATAACTGCCAGAAGAATTAATGTCAACAAATTAGAGCTCTTCTCTGAGTATGAACGATTCATCGCTAACTTGGAGGAAAAGTTGAGTCAACACACAGCTGGCAACAGTGGAGCAGAAAAAGAGTGGACAGCTTTCAGAGATTTTGGTGTATAGTACTGCGTTTGCTCATCTGGGTCAGAACACTTGCAACCATCGAGACCGGTTTAATGAAAATGATGGAAAAATTCAGAAGCAGCTAAATGAAAAAGGAGAACTCCACAGAGGTTACCTTCACAATAGTTTATCCATCTTTAAGAAGGCATCATTTGATTCCATCAAAAATAGAGTACAAGCAAAGCTTAGAGAGATGCAGGATTCTTGGCTCAGTAAGAAGGTGGATGAAATTCAGTTTTATTCTGATAGTAACAATCCAAAGCACCTTTATATACCCTGAAGTCTTTTTATGTGCCAAAGACCTATGGCACATCTCAACTACCCAGTGCTCATGGAGCCACATTAATTAGTGAAAAGGACATGATCCTAGAGAGATGGGCTGAATATTTTCATAGTGTTCTCAACAGACCCTCATCAATCAATGCTAAAGCCATTGACCGTTTATCTCAGAGTGAAATCAAATGCTCCCTAGTTGAAGTTCCAACTGAAGAAGAAGTTTTGAATACCATAGGCGCCTTTCATGTGGCAAAGCATCTAGTGCTGATGCTATTCCAACTCATATTTACAAAGTAGGGGGTCCACTGCTCATATAAAAGTTGAGTGAAATTTTCCAGGTTGTATGGCAAAGAAGATTATCCCTTTCCATTGTCCATTTCTATAAAGGTAAAGGAAATAGATTGTCCTGTGATAATCTCCTTCTTAGTCATTACTGACAGAATTCTTGTGAGAGTCCTCCTTAATTGACTGATGTTCATCTGAAAGATGGTTATCTACCTGAGAAGGAGCAGCTAAGTGGTACAGTGGATAGGGCACCAATGCAGGAGTCAGGAGGATCTGAGTTCAAATCTCACCTCAGACACTTGACGCTCACTAGCTGTGTGACCTTGGACAAGTCACTTAACCCCAATTGTCTCATCCTGGGTCATCTGCAGTCATCCTGATGTATATCTGTTCACTGGATTGAGATGGCTCTGGAGGAGAAGTGAGCATGGTAGCCTACATAGCCCTCCCTCACTGAAAAGAAAGTCAAGTGCAAGTCATGTCATTATTTCCCTGTTGACATGGTCTTCTTTGGCAATGAAGGAAGAACACACTATCTACCTGAGAGCCAGTGTGGCTTCAGAAATAGCCAAGGAATAGTCGATATCATGTGGTATATAATTGTGATGGAATACTATTGTGCTATGAAAAATGATAAGCAAAATACTTTCAGAAAAACCTGGAAAGACTTATATGGACTGATACAGAGTGAAGTGAGCAGAACCAGTAGAACATTGTGCGCAATAAGAACAATATTGTACAATGAAAAACTGTAAATGCCTTAGCTATTCTCAACAATACAATCATCCAAGACAATCCCAAGGAAATCACAATTAAAAATTCTATCTTCCTCCAAACAAAGAACTTATGGAGTATGAGTACAACCCAAAACATACTTTTTCTTTCTGCCTTCTTTCCTTCCTTCCTTTCTTTTGACTATTTCCTCAAAATGACAAATATAGAAATGTTTTACATAACTGAACATTTAAAACCTCTATCAGATTGCTTTGTATCGCAGGAAGGGTAAAGGTGAGGAGAAAAATGAGATAATTTAAGACGCAAATTTTTTAAAGTTTAGAAAAATTATGTAATTGGGGAAAATATTATTTTTAAAAGTATATCAAGAAAGCATTAATGATCATATTGTATTTCATATTGTATTTCACACAAAAAAATTAACAAAGAATATGGAAATAGTAAATGTGGAAGGGACTAGGGTAAACTGCTATATCAATACAAATTGGGTGAAGTTATGGTTTGGTCCTAATGTTTAGTTAAGCCATGTTAAATTAATAATAAATGAATGAATGAATTAAAAGCATTTATTTACCACCCTTGTGCAAGATACTGTATTCTGTACAAAAACCAAAGGAGACAGTCATTGCTCTCTAGAAACTCACATTCTAACAAAGCGAGGGAAGATGTAAAGGGGAATAGTGACCAGAGCAAGAACTTTTTCCAGAGAAACAACAGGATTGGTGAGTGAAACCCCATAATCATCCAAAATCATGACTATATTGATTTCATTATTGGACATTGATTAGCAAGTATCCAAAGAATCATGATCAGTGATGAGAATTTCCAAAGTGGAGGGATGTGGGGCAAGATCTTCTAATACAGTAGCTAAAAGCCCCATTAGTTGCTAAAAGGCCTAGATATCTCACCATATAACCTAAGCATGTCATAGAATACAATCACGTACACTAAAATATCCAAAGCAGCACTTTGTGTGGTAGCACAGTTGTGGGTGCCTCTCTTATCTACTGTATCAAGGCCCAGTCCTACCAACACTTCATTTCACTTCCCCATCTTCTCACCAGCTGCCTTATTTCCTTATCTATATCTTCTTTCCTCTCATCCTACACCTGCTTTCTAACTCTTAAACCATAATGAAATCAAATTTGTTATCACTCCTAGAAAGGCGTGACAATACATTTGTCATTTATTCACCATCCCTATAAATTTCCAAATGCCCTTCCCTTGACATTGCTTCCCCTTGTTTTTTTTTCTTTCTGATTAGACTGTCTTATCACTGAAAGCAGGTCACCTCTTCATTGTTTATTTGTAACCCCAGCAGTCGGCAGAGTGCTTGGTACATGTTTGTTGTTGTTGTTGAGTTGTTCCAGTCATATCAGGCTCTTCATGATCCCATTTGGGGTTTTCTTGACAAACATACTGAAATGATTTGCTATTTTCTTCTGCAGGTCATTTTACATGATGAGGAAACTGAAGAAAATATGGTGAAGTGACTTTCCAGGGGTCACAAAGCTAGTAAGTATTTGAGGCCAGATTTGAACTCAGAAAGATGAGTCTTCCAGACTTCAGGCCCAGTACTCTGTACCCTTTACCACTTAACAGCCCTCAGTATGTAGTTATTTGTTATATAGAAAGGTCTTAATAAATACTTTTTTTATTAATTTAAATTCATTCAAAGAACTGGAAAATACATATATACATAGATATGTATATATATATATATATACACATAAATGTGTGTGTGTGTGTGTGTGTGTGTGTGTGTGTGTGTATCACTGGGGAAATGGCTAAACAAATTGCAGCCTATGAATCTAATAGAGTATGATTTCTTGGTATGAAGCAGCAACTATAAAGTGTTCAATGAAGCAGAAGAATAATTTACCCAATGAAAAATGCAGAACTAGCAAGATCATATAACCAGTGACAATAGCAAGATCATATAACCAGTGACAATAGATGAAAAGAATAAGAATGATCAAGTTTGGTTCCAAAGAAATGAGGGAGAAACACCTACATTCCTTTCTTGCTGTACTGATGAACTACGGTTACAGAGTATTATATATACTGTCACATGCAATAGATGGATTGACTGTTTTGCAATGCTACTTTTGGGCTCTTTCTTATTACAAAGGATGACTTATTCATTAACGGGACATGACAGAATATGCTAATAAATGTCATTAAAATACTTCAAATTAAAAAAAACCAAAAAAATCCCACAACGTGGCTACAGCTTTAGTTTTCTCTGGATCCTCAGTAGTTAAGTTGGTCATTTGACTTTCCCTAGTGAACCCTAGTAAAAGGGGAGATGATTTTTTAAATAAAAGCATACAGGAAGACATGAACAATACGTAGGCCTAAAGTCAAAAGACTTGAATCCCAGGAGCTTCTACTTGTCACCATAATTAAGGCCTTTCAAACCACTGATTTCACATTTAGGAGGTGTCTGTTCAGCTTTTTCCCTTTGGGACTTTGGAGACCTTCATAAATGGTTTCTTAGTGCAAGATGACCCTGGAATCTGGTTCTTGATCCAATGGTAGAACTGGGGGTCTGAAGGTGTGAAGTTTACCCTTTTCATTTTTGTAAGTGCTTTTGTATTTTTGTACTCTCATACTTTTTTAGCTCAATCTTGAAGACTTCATTTAGAGAAATGTAGTGTCCAAGGTGTGGAACTTGAGGGGTTTCCTAAGTCGACCAAATCCTATGAACTACCATTAAGAAAGTAGACTGATAATTTAAGTAATGAAAGGAGGGTTACAGGGATGATGAGGAGCCTCCTAATGTATTAAAAGTCTATGAACAATTATTGGAATAGGTCTAAGCAAAACTTATTCCTTGAGAAGAAAATCAGGAAGGAAAATGCAAAGGTAAGTGAAATAGAGAGGGCAAGACAGAAATATTAAGATATGAATACAAATTCTCAATAATGCAAAGGAGTCAATTCAAGGGAAGGCAGAAAATTCATCATGAAATGGCCTGGCTAGCAAAGACATCTCTTTAAAAATCAGGAATAAATTATGATGTCATATGAAAATAATGGAGTCATCTGACAACGTTTATTCAGGAGAAAATTAGCAGTACTGATAACTGTCTTCACATGTTTGAATGGTTGCTGTATTGAAAAGAGATCAGAATTGCTCCATTTTGTGTCAAAGAATGGAGGTGTAACTAGAAATACGCATTCCTGTAAAAAATTTATCTGCAAATGGGATGCTACAACAGAACGGAGAACAGTGTGGTAATGATGTGATTGGCTCAGGAATGTGATACCCAATAACCCAAAGGGTGTTTTTTTAAAGGTCAAGTAAAATTTGTTTTCAAGCATGTTGAACATAGAAGAGATGGCAAGAGATGGAAGGAAAATTCCAAAGATGCATGGAAATACAACAATGAGCTGGCCAGCCTTGGGTTGCTATGCTGTGAGAGGGGCCAGTGAAAGATACTAAAAATAAGTATGAGGACAGCCATCACCTCAGTCGATCAAGCATGTCCTCTCTCTATACAGGTGCCCTGCTACAAAGACACATTCAACCAAAGCTAGCCACAACTCTAACAGAAGACCAGACTAGGAAAATGGATAGAAGTTACAGAGAGGCAAATTTCAACCCTACAAGAAAAAACTCTTTGAATGATTAATAGTTATGAAAAAGTGAACCAGTTATTTCAGAGGTGGTGAGATCACTTGAGATGATCAAGCAGGGTCAAGATGATCTGTTGTCAAGAATGTTATAGAAACGCTTGGTCATTTGGACTGACCTAAATAAACTTTAAGGTAGCAACTTCGAGATCCTCTCCTTCTAGCTTCAAATTTCAGATACGAAAGTATCACCAAATACAATGATAATAGTATATAGATAATAAAATTGCACTGATGAATATAATTTATGGGCATTACAAATTACGTTTTTTCTTAGGAGAATAAACCTTGAAATCTAGGATCAGAAATGTATACATTCTCATGAACAGATGAGAAGATATCTGTCACCATGGCAAATGTCAAGTAGTCCACATATCTAGTTAAGCTGTCCTTCCTTCCATGCCTCCACCTATGAAGTTACAAAGAAGGAGAGAAAAAGAAAATTAAGATTTCAGAGCTGAGAATGTAACTTTGAATCACCTACAGTATAATAGCACCCTTGATAACACCTGAATACCATCCTGAATCCCAATTAGGAAGAGTCCTCCAGATAATATTAGAAACTCCAGAGACCAGCTCATACCATATCCCATTAAGTCAAGACTAGCATCAAAAAAATAGCCCTTATTAGAAAAAAAAGTTCTTTGAACTACCAAAGATATTTTCTGATGGAAAGAGCTAATTTAAGGTAGTTTTCCACTCTTCTCTTCCCTTTTCCTATCTTGCCTCTCTCTTTCCATCCCTTTTAGAAGAACTACTTAAAATGTACTCTCTGATTGCTAGACAAGATCATTGTGGTTTCTATCCTACCCAAAACTACTTCTCAGCTTGTCTATTCCATATTCTACATTTGAAGTCTGTTTACTGGTTATGAAGTGTTTCCCTGTTCTTTTTGGCCATACAGGTGAGAATGTTAGCTTTAGCACAGAGAAATGGCTATTTGGATAGGCTTACAGAAGAAGGAAAATGTTTCAAGGGTATTTGAACTAAGCACCAATCTGATTTTGTACTTTTTGTTTTAAGAATACCTGTCCATCAAATCTGACATATTATATTCTCCCCTTGACAATGGAAACAGGCAGATGGATTTCCATATGAGAGAGATATCTCCCTTTACCAGAACTAACTCCTTCAGAACTGGCATAAAATGAATCCTGAGTGACAGTTTGAATGAAATGAAATTTTCTTTGATATAGGCAGTATGTATATTATCCATAATAAGGAATGGTTGAGCAGTGGCTAGCATGCTGGGCTGGGAATTGAAAAGATGAGTTCAAATCCTGCCTCAGACACTTACTAGCTGTGTGACACTAGATATGTCATTTAGTTTCTATCAATCTCAACTTCTTTTGTGTATAAAATTGTATAATAATAGCATTTACCTCACCAGTTTGTTGCAAGTATTAAATGAAAGAACCTATATGAAGTTATTTAACCTTAAATCCCTATATAAACATAAAAATTATTATTATTGTAATAAAAACTGGACTGGGGTAGGAAAATCATCTCATTACACATTCATAGCTATACACCAAAGGGGCAAAAATTAGTCCCACATCCTCCCTTAGGACAAAATACCCTACCTCACACAGGTATGGAGATGATCTATGAAAGAAACACTGAAAAGATGACCAGATAATAAAAGAAGAAGTGACACATATATTTAACCTTTGGTTAACCTATTTATAGAGGACCATAGAAAGATTTCTATGTCCAAACATTGCGTTTTTTGTACTCCATGATATAGTAGAAACAGAACTAATTCTGAAGTCAATGAACCTGGAAGCAAATCCCATATGTGTAATCCTGGGCAAATACTTTAACTTCTCTGGGACTCAGTTTTCTATTCCGGAAAATAAAAAGTTTCATAAGATTGCCTATTAGATCCAGCTAAACTCTCCACTTTAGAAACCATGAATTATTTTATCTCATATTGATCTAAAGAAGAAAATTCTGCAGAGGAGCCTGGAGCAGGGTGGAGCATGGAGTATCAGGGAGAGGAACCAGAACAGAATTTAGGGTGCCACCAGCAGCAGTTCCCAGATTCCCCAACACAAAAATGTCACAGACAGGTTCAAAGTTCAGTGGGAGGGCTTCAGCAGCTGCCATTGTCTGAGGTCTCCACCTAGAGCCCCTGGAGGAATTGAAGGGCTGGTCTAATCTCAGTCCTCAGTGGTAGCACCAGGAGACCTCTGCCTAAAGCCCCTGGGAAATTGATTCACTGATCTGATACTCAGCCCTGAGCTCCACCCAGGGGTGAGGAGGAACACTGGATGTGGAGTTGGTGGAGGCTCTGGAGAAGGAATTTAATTACAGATCCTGGGCAGAAAAGTTTTTGTTTGCTCCCAGACCAGGAGAGGAGTAAACACCTCTCCCCTGATTGTGTCATCTTAGAGGAAATGAGAATTTACAGATCCTTCCTTGACAAAAGACTCAAAGTCAAGTAACTGGCTGGGAAAATGCTCAAAAAAGGGAGAAAAAAATAAGACTATAGAAGGTTACTTTCTTGGTGAACAGGTATTTTCTTCCATCCTTTCAGATGAGGAAGAACAAAGCATAATATCAGAAAAAGCCAAAGTTTCTGCATCCAAAATGTCCAAAATAAATATCCAACAGTCTTAGGCCATGGAATAGCTCATGTAAAATCAAGTAAGAGAGGTAGAGGAAAATCAAGTAAGAGAGGTAGAGGAAAATTTGAGAAGAGAAATGAGAGAGATGCAAGAAAATCAGGAAAAGCAAGTCAACAACTTACTAAAGGAGACCCACAAAAATGCTGAAGAAAATCACACCTTTAAAAATGGGCTAACTCAATTGGAAAAAGAGGTCCAAAAAGCCCATGAGGAGAAGAATGCTTTAAAAAGCAGAATGGAAAAGAGGTTCAAAAGTTCACTGAAGAAAATTGTTCTTTAAAAATTAGAATGGAACAGATGGAAGCTAATGACTTTATAGGAAACCAAGAAATTACAAAATAAAACCAAAAGAATGAAAAAATGGAAGATAATGTGAAATATCTCATTGGAAAAACAACTGACCTGGAAAATAAACCCAGGAGAGACAATTTAAAAATTATGGGACTACCTGAAAGCCATGATCAAAAAAAGAGCCTAGACATGATCTTTCATGAAATTATCAAGAAAAATTGCCCTGATACTCTAGAACCAGAGGGCAAAGTCAATATTGAAAGAATCCATAGATCATTTCCTGAAAGAGATCCAAAAAGAAAAACTCCTAGGAATATTGTGGCCAAATTTCAGACTTCCTAGGTCAAGGAGAAAATATTGCAAGCAGCTAGAAAGAAACAATTCGAGTATTTTGGAAATACAACATGGATAACACAGTATCTTCCAGCTTCTACATTAAGGGATCAAAAGACTTGGAATATGATATTCCAGAAGTCAAAGGAACTAGGATTAAAACCAAGAATCATCTACCCAGCATAACTGAGTATAATACCTCAGGGGAAAAAATAGTCATTCAATGAAATAGAGGATTTTCAAGCATTCTTGATGAAAAGACCAGACCTGAAAAGAAAATTTGACTTTCTAACACAAGAATCAACAGAAGCATGAAAAGGTAAACAGGAAAGAGAAATCACAAGGGACTTGCTCAAGTTGAACTGTTTGCATTCCTATTTGGAAAGATAATATTTGTAACTCTCAAGACTTGTGTTGGTATCTGGGTAGTTGGAGCTATTACACACACACACACACACACACACACACACAGCCAGAGAATGCAGGGCAAGTTGAATAAGAAGGGATGATACTTAAAAAAATAAAATAAAATTGAGGGGTGATAAAGGAATACACTGGGAGGAGAAAGGGAGACATGGAATGGGATAAATTATCACATATCAAGGAGACAAGAAAAAGCTTCTTCAATGGAGAAGAAAAGGGAGGATGTGAGAGGGGAAAAGGGAAGCTTACTCTCTTCACATTTGGCTTGAGGGAAGGACACGCAAGATATAGGAAAGTATATCTTGCACTACAGAAGGGTAGGAGAGAAGGGGACAAGTGGAGTGAAGGGGATGATAGAAGATAGGGCAAATGGGAGAAGGGAGTAATCAGAAGTATATATTTTGGGGGAGGGACAAGGTCAAAAGGGAGAATAGAATAAAAGGGGGTCAGAATAGGATAGAGGGCAATATGGTTAATCTTACGCAACGTAATTGCTATGGAAGTCTTTTGCAAAACTACACTTATACAGCCTACATTGAATTGCCTGCCTTCTCAGTGGGAATGGCGGTGGGGGAGAAGGAGGAAAGGAAAAAAATTGGAATTCAAAGTATTAGGTATGAATGTTGAGAATTTTATTGCATATAACTGGGAAATAAGAAACACTGGTAATGGGGTATAGAAACCTATCTTGCCCTACAAGAAAAGTGAGAAGAAGGGGATCAGGGGATGTGATAGAAGGAAGGGCATATTGAGGGAAGGGGTAATCAAAATGCAAGACAGTATAGGGTAGGGGGAGGGGAGAGACAATTTGGAACTCAAAATTTTGTGGAATTGAATATTGAAAACTAAAGTTGTTCAGAATTTTCAGCTGTATTTTTATTAAAAACAAAAAAAACAAAAAA
Organism: Potorous gilbertii; assembly: GCA_028658325.1. NCBI lineage: Eukaryota > Metazoa > Chordata > Mammalia > Diprotodontia > Potoroidae > Potorous > Potorous gilbertii. The sequence continues at coordinate 328,366,506 of CM053769.1, read as the reverse complement.
CCCTCGTACCCATAATGGCAAATCCTAAGAAGTTACTCCTCAGGTTTTTCTTCATTATTTTTTTCCATGAAAATATAGAGGAGAAAATGGGGTCTATCTGGATGGAATTGACAACATAGTTTGTTCTCATGTCCTTGTCTTACAAAAATCAATGATTTGGATTAAGGTATGGATATGGTAATTACCAAAATAATGAATAGCTAAGTATTAAATTAAAAATTGAAATTACTGGACACAATATAAAACTATCTTGACAGGATAAAATAAAGGGACAAGTGAAAATATAAAATGTAATACATACAAATATAAATTCCTATACCTCATTTTAAACCAATTGTGGCAAAAGCAAACATGGGGAGACAAAAGTTCATATATAGCTTCAAGTGTTCTGAAATCTTGATTTTTTACTAAATAATAGGACATGATATACAATAAATTCAAAGAAATTGTAAAAGCAAAGTTTCCAGAGCAAGAAAGATCAGACTTGCACTTGTATATTTCTGGAAATCATATCTTAGAACAATGATAAATTGACATAGCCAGAAAATGGTGATAGGACTTGACTATATGAAGGTAGCATAATGTTTAAGGAAATATTTAAGTGGAAAATAAAGTGTTTTGTAAAAGAACTCATTAGGAATTCTTAGCAAGAAATGGATTGCATTATGTGAGCTCTGTCTGACTTCCATCTATGTGACTGCATGGTTTAATCAATTTGCTTTTCTTTGTACCCTCAGTTCACAGCAGAGAACCATGATGAGATGGAGGCTTACTTTCTTCAGGACTTACCTTTCTGGTTTCTTTGCCACTTTGAACAAAATCAGTCTCTCAGGTTGGTAGAGTTAAAAGTTGAGAAAGGGAAAACAGAAAATGGAAACACAAAAGGAGCAAATCTAAAGATGAATTTTGATATTTTTTTCTAGCTCTAGAAAATAATTATCTGATTGTCTGAATGGTATGGCACTGAATAAGTAAATTAATTTAAGAAGAATTGTCATTTTTATCATATTAAGTTGGCCTACCCACAAGCAGCTGATGTTTTTCTACTTACTTAAATCTGACATTATTTATGTGAAAAGTGTTTTGTAATTGGTTTCATATACTCCCTGGGTTTGTTTTGGCAGGTAGACTTACAGATATTTTATAGTGTCTACCATGAATGTAATGGAATACTATTGTGCTATAAGAAATGATGAACAGGAAGACTTCAGAGAAGCCTGGAAAAACTTACATGAACTCATGCTGGCTGAAAGGATAAGAATCTGGAGAACTTTGTACACAGCAACAACCACAGTGTGTGAGGAATTTTTCTGGTAGGTTTAGCCCTTCACAATAATACCAGGACCTAAAAAATTCCCAATGGACTCTAGAGGCAAAACGCCTTCCACATCCAGAGAAAAAAATCTGGGATTGTATCGCACAATAAAGTAGACTATTTTCCTTTATGTAACGTTTTGTTTGTTTTATTGTTTCTCCCATTCATTTTAATTCTTCTATGCAATATGACTAAGGTGAAAATGTATTTAATATGAATGTATGTGCAGAACTTATATAAGATTACATTCCATCTTAGGGAGGGAGGGGGAAAGGAGGGGGAAAGAAGGAGAAAAGAGGTGGAAAGTTCTAAGATATATGGAAGGGATTGTAGAAAACTGAAACCAAATAAAAATCATTTCTAAAAATTAAAAAAAAAAGTAAAAGAAGAGAAAGACCAAAAAAAGAAATGATGAACAGGAATAGTTTTGAGGGACTTGGAAGAACTTATATGAACTGATGCTGAGTGAAAGGCGCAGAACCAGAAGAACTTTGTACACAGTAACAACCACAGCATACGAGGAACTTTTCTGATAGACTTAGCCTTTCACAGCTATGCAAGGACTTAAAACATTCCCAAAGGACTCTTGAGGCAAAATGTTTTCCATATCCAGAGAAACAACTATGTAATTGCATTGCAGACTATTTTCTCTTGTGTTATATTTTGGTTTGGTTTGGTTTGGTTTTTTCATGATTTCTTTCATTCATTTTAATTCTTCTTTGCAACATGACTGAGGTGAAAATGTATTTAGTAAGAATGCATGTGTAGAACCCATATAAGTTTGCACACAGTCTTGGGAAGGGAGGGGGGACACAGGGGGGAAGAAGGAGAAAGGGAAACAGGATGGAGGGGGTGAAAATCTAAGATTTATGGAAGTGATTGTAGAAAACTGAAAACTAATTTTAAAAATATTCCCCTTTTATTTCATTTATATATGTCTATATTTACACTTATACATATTGTTGGGTTACACAGCTATTAAGCCAGATTTGAACTCATGAAGAGAAGTCTTCTAGATTGCAAGAATACTCCACTGTACAACCTAGTTGTCCTCTGTAAATGGAAATGTGTATATGTGTATGTACATATGTATATATTTTTCTATATCCTTACAATGATTCTATTACTGAGAAAAGTTTGAGGTGATGCATCAGTCTCTCAATAGATTTGGGTGGAGTTTTGATCAAATGGAAAACTCAGGGACGAGTGCTATCAATGTGGAATTTGCCAAGTCCCTATAAATTATACATTGGACTTTGGAGAACAGAACAACCTGTGGCATAAGGATACAGGATAACAAAGAAAGGTAATCAGTCCATTGGAAATGTAACTGAGAGATGAATGTAGAAGTTAACATGATATTTTAGGTATACTATGTAAGGATCATTTTGTCATTTTAGGTAATTACTATTAAAATCCTCTCTACCAATGACGAATGGCAAATACTGCAAAATATATTATCTGGCATAAAAGTTGTCCACTGACATAGATGGGTTAAGTGACTTGACCCAAGCCACAAAGCCAAATTTCTTGACAATGTGTTTGGTTCATATTTACTAAGGGATCCTGCTCTTTAGCCTAATTTTAAACTAGTATTATGAGAAACAGAGTTCAAGTTATTTAAGGTTTTAATGACATTATGTTCCTTCATCATTAGACTACATTTGGAGAACAGTGCTTTGTACTTAATGCAGCATTTTAAGAAGGAGGAAATTCTAAAGTGGAGTAGATCCAGATTATGCTAATGAGAATAATATGAAGACTTAAAGCAAGCTGTATGAAGATTGGTTCAAAAAATATCAGATTTTTTTATAACAAAAGCATTATCATATGGTTATGGTAATAAATGCAGAAAAAGGTTTCAACAAGATATAAAACACTTTTTGGGGGAAAACCTTACAAAGTACAGGAATAAATGGAACTTCCTTTAATAGAGTAGATAGTTTCTATCTAACATTAAGAACCAGTATTACAAAAAGGAGTAATGGCAAAGGCCTTTTCAATAGTCTCAGATGTAAAGCAAGAATGGCCTTTTTCTCCACCATTATTTGATGTCATTATAGAAGTGCTAGTTATAGTTAAAATGACTGAGAAGAAAGTAATAAATGTTGGAGGAGATGTGCAAAATTTGGGACATTAATTCATTGTTGGTAAAATTGTGAACTGATCCAACCATTTTAAAGAGCAATTTGGAATTTTATCCAAAGAGTTATTCAACTGTCTAGCTCTATGCCCTTTTACCCAACGATACAACTACTACATCTTTTTCCAAAGATAATTACGAGAAAAAGAAAAGAATGTATATATTCTCTTTGTGGTGGCAAAGAAATGGACTTTATGGGGTTACCCATCAATTGGGGAATGACTGAACAAGCTGTGGCTTATAACTATGATGGAATAATGTGCTATGAGAAATGATGAGCTCAAAGATCTCACCAAGATCTCAAGTATGGATGGACTTGCATGACTTAATGAAGAATGAAATGTATAGACTAAAGGCAGCACTACATGTAGCAACAGCAATATTATTTTTAATAGTTTTATTTATTTCTTTTTAAATTTCAACATTCATTTCCACAAAATTTTGAGTTCCGATTTTTCTCCCCATCTCTCTCCTCCCCCCACCCTATAACACCTTGCATTCTGATTACCCCTTACCTCAATGTGCCCTCCCTTCTATCACACCCCACCCTTCCCTTATCCCCATCTTCTCTCTTTTCTTGTAGGGCAAGATAAATTTCTTTACCCCATTATCTGTATTTCTTATTTCCCAGTTATATGCAATAACAATTTTCAACATTCGTTTCTAATACTTTGAATTCCAACTTTTCTCCCTCCCTCTCTCCCTCCCCACCCATACCCACTGAGAAGGCAAGCAATTCAATGCAGGCTTATATATGTGTCATTTTGCAAAAGACTTTCATAATAGTCATTGTTGAGTCCCCCAAAGATCTATGCCTGCATGAGATCTTTCTTCCCGACACGAATGAATGAGGCGGGAGCAAGGATGGTATGCACTCCGTTTATTCTCAGCTAGCTCAGAGTATATATAAGCAGTGCAGTAAAAACCAACCAAAGAGTTATTCCTGTTCCATAATATAGGCAATATTTCATAGTCATAGCCCTATATCTTTGCAAAGATAGTGGTAGAGGGATGGGGCACAACTTTTTCATTTCTTCTGTTCTTTAATTATTTTATTTACTTTGAGTTTTCAACATTTACTTCCACAAGATTTTGAGTTCCAAATTTTCTACCCATTTCTACCCTCCTTCATCCTGAGATGGCATGCATTCAGATTACCCTTTCCCTAATCTGCCTTCCCTTTTATCACACCCTTCCCTCCCCTTATCCCCATACTCTGTATTTTCTTGTAGGACAGAACAGATTTCTATACCCCATTGCCTGTACATTTATTTCCTAGTTGCATGTAAAAACAATTTTTAACATTTGTTTTTAAAACTATGAGTTCCATCTTCACTCCATTCCTCCCTCTCCACCCATTCCCACTGAGAAGGCAAGCAATTCAATGCAGCTTATACATGTGTAGTTATGAAAAACACTTCCATAAAAGTCATTTTCTGAAAGACTAACTATATTTCCCTCTATTCTATCCCTCCCATTTCTGTTAATAACTGCTTTATAGCATTCAACTCACCTCGTGCCCTCTGTCTATATGTATATAATCCTGCCAACTACCCTAGTATTGAGAAAAGTCTCAAGAATTACAAATACTATCTTTCCATGTAGGAATGTAAACAACTCAACTTTAGTAAGTCCCTTATGATTTCTCTCTCCTGTTTGCTTTTTCATACTTCTCTTGATTCTTGTGTTTGAAAGGCAAATTTTCTATTTAGCTCTGGTCATTTCATCAAGAATGCTTGAAAGTGCTCTACTTCATTGAATGATCATTTTTCTCCCTGAAGTATTATACTCAGTTTTGCTGGGTTGGTGATTCTTGGTGTTATCCTTTGATCTCTGGAATATATCCTTTTCCACAATATTCAAATTGTTTCCTTCTGCCTGCTTGCAATATTTTTCTGCTTGACATAGTTGCTTCGGAATTTGGCTACCATATTCCTAGGAATTTTCCTTTTGGGATCTCTTTAAGGAGGTGACCAGTGGATTCTTTCAATATTTATTTTATCCTCTCCTAGAATATCAGGGCAGTTTTCCTTGCTAATTTCTTGAATGATGATGTCTAGACCCTTTTTTGGTCATGGCTTTTAGATAGTCCCATAATTTTTAAACTGTCTCTCTTGAATCTATTTTCCAGGTCAGTTGTTTTTTTTTAATAAGGTATTTCACATCATCTAATCTTTTTCATTCCTTTGGCTTTGTTTCATAATTTCTTGACTTTTCATAAAAGAATTAACTTCCATCTGCTCTATTCTAATCCTTAAGGAAACATTTTCTTCAGTGAGCTTTTGGACCTCCTTTTCTATCTGGCCAATTCTGTTTTTTAGGCAATTCCTCTCCTCATGGTCTTTTTGCCATTTAGGTTAGTCTGCTTTTGAAAGCATCATTTTCTTTTGCCATTTGGGTTGGTCTACTTTTTAAAGTGTTATTTTCTTCAGCATTTTGGGGTCTCCTTTAGCAAGCAGTTGACTCATTTTTCATGATTTTTTTGCAACACTCTCACTTCTCTTCTCAATTTTTGCTCTACTTTTCTTACTAGATTTTCAAAATCCTTTTTGAGCTCTTCTATGGCCTAAGACCAATTCACTTTTTTCCTGGAGGCTTTGGATGGAGGAGCTTTAACTTTGTTGTCTTCTGTTTGCATGTTTTGGTCTTCCTTGTCACCAAAATGAGATTGTATGATCTGCTTCTTTTTTGGTTTTGGCTCATTTCCACAGCCATTTACTTGACTTTTGAGCTCTTTATCAAGATAATTTTCTGCTTCCAGTGCAGGTGGGAAGTATCCTGTCAGCTCCTTGATCCCACAATGATTTGTGGGCCTAGAGCTCCAGAAACAGTGGCTATAGATGCCCCTGCTGCTCCTGTGGCTGCCTTTACCCCCTTCCCCTCTGCTGCCATGGGCCTGGGGGCAGACCACTCTACTCTCTCACACAGGTGCCACAGGTTTTTCCACTGACCTTCCAATTTGTCCTCAGTGTTTAGGGGTTGTGAAGTTTGGAAACGGCAATAGGTGTCTAAAATTCAGTCCCCCCAAGACATGGTCCTCTCTGTGCTGACATGGTCCATGCTGGACTGAGCTCTGCTCCCAGTGTGGTGCAACAAACAATTCTGGACAATATACCAGGCTATCTTGGACTGGGGATTTGCTTCACTCAGTCTTTCTATGGGTTCTGCAGCTCCAGAGTTTATTCAGAGTCATTTTTTACAGGCATATGGCTGAGTTTGGAGGGAGAGCTCTAGAAAGTCCATGCTATTACTCTGCCATCTTGGCTCCACCTATGTGCTTTATAGTCTGTAAAGTGCTTTAGGCATATTACCTCAGATGAGTCACACAATATTCCTGCAAAATAGGTAATGCAATTGTATTTAACCATATTTAGCAAAGGGGGAGAACTAAGCTTTAAGCAGTTAGGGAATCATCATCTTATTCTATCATTTCAGTTGTGTCTGACTCTCCATGACCCCTTTTGCAGTTTTCTTGATAAAGATACTAGAGTGGTTTGCCAAGTTAGTCTTCAGCTCATCTTTCAAATAATGAACTAAGGCAAACTACTTTAAGTGACTTTCCAGTCTCACATAGCTAGGAAGTATCAGAGGCCAGCTTTGAACTCAGGGACATGAGTCTTCCTGACTTCACGCCCAGAACTGTATCCAGCGTATCACTTAGCTATCCCAGGGAATCATCACATATCTGAGCCCTGGATGAAACAAGACTGGCTAATGAATGCATATTACTGAAGTAGGAGCTGGGTATGTGAATTGAGGGACTATCTAGGCCATAAAGAAAAGGCTGTTGGTGGTACTAAAAGACAAAGTGGCGTCTGCTAAAGAAATCTTGTCTAAGAGACTCATTCCCTTGCCACACATTATGTGGAACATTTGGTGAGTTAGTCTACCATTCATAAACAAAATTTTCCTTTTATCGTCAGCTGTGAAGCAAAAGCCTTTTATGTCAACTGTAATCACTGGATAGCCTTTTACTTCTGTTCTTTATTTCTAATAAATTATTTTTCATGAAAGGTCCACACACTTCAAAATATTCATAGCAACTGTTTTTATGGTAGCAAAGAACTACAAACAAAGTAGCTATTCATTGCCTGAGGTTTGACTGGATAACTTGTGGCATATGAATGGAATGGAATACAATAATGTTATAAGAAACGATGAGGGGAACAGTTTCAGAAAACCCTGGAAAGAACTAAATGAACTGACACAAAATGAAGTGAACAGTGGAGTGTCATGAGATTACCACAACCTTTCATTTTACCAAAAAAAAAAAATGTAACTGAAGTCCAAAAGGACTTATCTAAAATCATATGGATGGAAGAGGAAGAATCATGGCTTTTGTTCAGTGGTGTTGAACTCTTCATGACCCACACCAAACTATCCATGGGATTTTCTTGGCAAAGATACTTGTTGGCCATTTCCTTCTCCAGCTCATTTTACTGCTGCAAACAGGATTAAGTGATTAGCCACAAAGCAAGTGTCTGAGGATGGATTTAAATTCAGGTCTTCCTGACTCCAGAGCCATAACTCCAAACACTGAACCACCTTGCTATCTTGGTCTTTTGACATCAAATTCAACTATTTTTTTTCCTTCTTCTTTACTATTCCATGGTTTTCTTCACAAAACATCCCAATTCATCAACAAATATGATTTTTAAAATCAATTTTCATGAAAGGCAGAGGTTTACCTGTTCACAAAATTACTTGTTTTTGTGGATAGAATGCTAGACTAGGAGTCAAGATGGTCTGAGTTCAAATTCAGTCTTGGATATTTCCTGATGGTGTGACCCAGGGAAATTCACTTAAGCATCAGCTTCCTCATCTTAAAATGAAGATTATAATACACCTTTCTCTTGGGGTTGTTGTGGGAATCAAATGAGACAATAATTGTGAAGTGCTTAACACAGTGCCTTGAACATAGTAAGTTCTCTATAAACGTCAGCTATTGTTTTTAATAATACAATTAATTTATAATTATGTTAATAAGACTTTTTATGTATGAGACTTTTTTATCAATTCATGCTGATTCTTGATGATCATTTCTTTCATTTGAAAATGCTTATAGTGGGCAAATGCTATTCTAATTAATTTTTTTAAAACTAGGGTCTTTGCTGATCTCTTCAGAAGCATTTCCTCTCATGATGGAAAATGCTGTCCATATCCAGGAAAAGAACTATGAAATCTGAATGCAGATTGAAGCATACTATTTATGATCTCTCCTAAACTTCTTTTTTTGTTTTCATCTTTTTTATGGTTCCTCTCCTTGTTTTTAATCCTTCTTTACAACATGACTAAAGTGAAAATATATTTAATATATTAATATATGCACATGCAGAGCCTATATTAGATTGCACACCATCTTGGGGAAAGGGGAGAAAATTTGGAACTCACAATCTTATGGAGATGAATGTTAAAAACTAAAACTAAATTAATTAATTAAACTTTAAAAAAGAAGCTCTTCCCTCTTTCTGCATGAGTTCTCAAAGGATTTAACATAATTCAAATGAACTTGTGCAGGTTGAAAACTTCACAATATTTAAAGAGATATGAAGAAGACAGTTGCTATTGTGTTGTCACAAAGAAATGGGAATCATGTGCCTAAAAAGATGTATGAATTCATACTTTTTAAAAACTTTTATAGGATTAAAACTCCTCAAAAGAAAATAAATGTCAGAGGTAGTGCAATTATAATGGAATACATAAGATGACAGTAAGTCTACACAAGGTTAAAATTTTCATGAATTACCAGCAGAGAATATTGATACATAGAATTCTCATTTGGCAGCCCTTTCCCTTATGGAATGCATGAACCATCACAATTAAAATAAGCAAACCTAAAGATACATGATTAGTATGTTAATATAATTAATACAGTTTGCATTACTATACATCTATAATCTAAATCAAAGTGCCTTCTCATGGTGAGGTAATGGGAGAAAGGGAAGGAGGGAACACAGAACTCAAAAATTACAAAAAAAATGAATATTAAAATTTGGTTTTGTGTGCAACTGAGAAAAATAAAAACATTCTTTGTAAAAAGGCATCTTCCAGATAGTGTCTGAGGCAGGCCAGGCCCTCCGGACTGCAACTTCAGCGTTCATATCCACTGTGCCACATGAAGCTGTCTATGAGGTGCCAATTCTGAGATCTTCTAATTTTAATCATGTTTTAAAATTTTCTAATATAACTAAAGCATCAAAACCATAAACTTCCATCAATCAATGTTTAGAGACTTTTAAAATAACATTTTCTTCTTGGTAAAATGAACCTTCAAATATAGAATTATTCTTATGATCATGTTCTTATGAATTAACAAATAGATTTCTTATGTCATGCTCCTCCAAACAGTAGTTTTCACCTCTGGTCACAAAGTCACCTATCTATGCACCTCTCTATATAAACATAAAGAAAATGAGGAAAGGAAAACTGAAGAAATACAGAATTTGCAGGTGGAGATGTGGCGTTAAAGCATCTGCACTGAAATTTTCTCTTTGCTCCCATTGAGCATCACTATGAAAAAATACATACAGCTCAGGTTTATCATAATGAGAAAAAATCCTCCAGAGCATATTAGATGCTCTAGAGACCATCTCTGATCATAACTACTTAAATTTGAACTATACTCAAAAAAATCAGCCCTTATTTCTAAGGTAAGTATCTGAGATATCAAGGAGACTTCAGGCTGGGAAAGCATGAATTGAGACAATTTTCTACTTTGCCCCTTTTGCTTCAACTTATCTTCCTATTCTCTATTATTTTACAGCAATTTGAAACAAGCATTTTGCCTTCTTGACAAGATACCTGCCCTTTCTAGTCCCCTTTCAAACTCAGGGGATATTTCTCCCAATCTCTTCTATATTTTTCTTCATTTGGATTCTCTTCACAGGCTATGAGATAATGCTGTGGTCTTTTCTAATTTTCAGGTGAGACAATGAGTTTTAGGAATAGAAAAAGGGTAATGAGAAAGGGTTGCTGAAAGAGTGGGAGATTGATCTAAGATATAGCAACAAGACATTCAGTATCAATAAGGCTTTCTATTTCTATTTCAAAATCCCCTGTCCATGAACTTAAATATCCATGGATTCTCCACTTCACAATGGAACTACCCAGTTGACTTCAATATGACACCTATGTCTCTCATCAGCAATACATACTCTTTTGGAACTGATATGGCATGAACATAGAATAATGGTTTGTAGAAAAGGAAAAGATTTCTTTGGTGCAGTGGCTATTTTGTTGCTATTTATATCTAATTATGCTTGGGATAGGAAGAACAGTGGATAGAGTGCTAACCTGGGAGCTGGAAAGGTGAAAATTCAAGTCCTTCTTTTTATACTTTGTGGCTATGTCAACAGAGCAAATTTCTTACCCTCGATCAACTCAGTTTCCTTATTTCTAAAAAAAAGAGGGAGGTATAATAATACCCCTTATTGCACGAGGTTCTAATGAATCTCAAAGAAGATAGTAAGCACTTTGTTAACTTTAAGCTTTAAATATTAGATGGAGACGATATTGAAGACTATGACGATGATGATTTTGTAATCAAAACTGATAGTGAAATGACAATCATTTTGGTCATTTCTACTTAAAGGCCACTCTATATGGTGTAGGAGTTTGTTCCTCTAACAGGGATGGGGAATATTCAGTCAGTCTCAAGGTCACATGTGGCCTTCCAGGTCCTCAGGTATGGCCCTTTGATTGACTCCAAACTTCACAGAACAAATTCTCTTAATAAAAGGATTTGTTCTGTAAAACTTGGACTCAATCAAAAAGTCACACCTGAAGACCTACAAAGCCACATGTGGTCTCCAGTCTGCTGGTTCCCCATCCTTGCTAGTAGCTAGCTTAACTTGAGAAAATGCACACCTCTGTCAAACCCACAATATGGTTTCGGACCCTCAAGGACCTGAGAAAAAGATAAAACATTGAATCTTTTTGTCACCAACCACTGCAGGACTGCAGCATGTTTCAGTATATTCTTGTGTTTAGATAGCGTCTTGCATTCTGATATGGTCCTATCTAGAGACCTTGAATATACTTACCTAAGAACAGATATGATCTGAATAGTCTCTAGAATTCATACTTCTTCCAGAAATCAATCAAAAATTATAAATAAGCCCCTACTATATGCCAGGCTACTTACTATTCCTGGTGTAAATAAGCATTCATTAAAGTACCTATTGGGTGAATAGGATGCAATGGCAAAAGGACCTAATCTTAAAGAAATGTATATATATTCTTTTGTTTTATTCTAATAGAAATTTGCATATTTACAGAATTAACCATTGCAGCAGAGACAAAGTAGCACACATAATATGTGAGTGACATACCCATTTTCCCAAAAAGAAAAAATGAGAATGCCATCTAAGTTACAATTAATTGCTTGAGAGCTTCCAGGAACTATAAAATTATAGGATCATTGAATTTCTCACTTACCAGGAAGATTAGAGAAAATCTTTTGAACTTGTGTTTAGTGCTTTGTTCTATGTGACATAGTAAGGAAAAGGATTCCCTGTCTTTTGGCTTGTCATCGGATAGTGTCAGTGAAATAAATGAGAACAGCATGAAAAGATTTGTACTTATCAGAAGCATTTGTACAGTGACTAAAAGTCAAGATATTTCAATGTATTAACAATTCTGAAGGTGGGTCTAAGTTTTCTCTTCTTTGTGAAATCAATGCAGCGATGCTCACTTATGGGCTTTTCACTTATCTTTTCTTTTGATCTCATAATTAAATAGTCCATCCTGCCAGTAAGCATTTTGATTCACAGGAACATTAGCCATCCCACCTAACATCTGATTGCCAATTGTTGGATGTCTTCTAACAAAAACAGAATAATGGAACGATCTTGAGTTTTTAATCAAAATAAGATAAACATCATGGGCGAGAATATCATAAGTTAAGGCTTTTGAAGGTGGATTTAAAATGGATTTGTGCAAGTTTTTATTTCTATTTTATTTAATTCAGTTCTTGACTTAGCTAATGAGGGAGTAACGAAGGACTAGATAAGGGTATATGATAGTACATAACTATTGATTAACTGACTGAGTCTGCAAAGGGAGAAGAGAATAGAGGTTCCTAACTAGAGATCAGTAAAATTGCTTTTAATTTCAGATAATATTCTATAACATATTCTTAAAGAAACAATTGAAAAGCAATTGGAAAAGGCTATAGTAATGGCTAAGAGGTAAGGTGGCTTTGTTAAGGAGAGATGATAATATGATTATTGAAAATGCTATCAAGTCCAGGCAAATGTTTCATAAGAAGCACACAGATTTCATCAAAGGTCTGGATGAAGTCTGTCATGAGATAGAGTGTATGTGTATAGGCTTTATGATTATACATTTACTTGCAATTGGAAGCATGTAAATGACTGAACCCAGAGTCAATTTGGAAAAGGGTCTTTATTGGACCTATTCTTGACCAGACATGTATAATTGTTACCAATGACTTGAAGACCTAGAAGGTATCATAATGAAATTTGTGAAAGAAAGAACATAGAAAAGAAAATTAATATTTTGAATAGCAGGATCAGTATGAAAAACTTTTTGACAACCAAGAAAGATTCACTTGAACCCAATGTGATGATATAGGCAAAACTATGAACTTCCAAATCTGTGTTAGAAAATTCAACTTCACAAGTACAGTATAAGGGAAATAAGATTATAGAACCATTCATGTAAAGAAAAACATGGAGGTTTGAGGAACACAAGTTTTAACAAACTCAAAATGAGTCAAAGTTATATGATATCTCAAAATTCTACTGCTATTTTAGACCACATTAAGAAATATACAACAATCAATATTAATTACCATTGCTACCATCTATTGATATACCTGGAATGTTATGTGCAGTCCTAGGTTCTGCATTTTAAGAAGGACATTGGCAACTTCATGAACAGAATGTTCAAGATGGTTGAGGGGAATATATGCACCACACTCTGAGAAGATCATAGGACAGAACTATTGTCAAGGTAATTACAGCAATGATCTAGTCTTGTTTCTGCCTTTTACTGGCATATGGGAGACCCTCATACTAAAACTAAAATTTGCATTTCTTCTACAGCTGCTTTCATTTCTTTGATCTTTTGGTCCATCTTTGTAGAAAGTTCCAGTAGTTCAAATTGTTTGCTTAAGTTGGTATTGATTATTCACCAAAGAACCACTAACTTAAACTATTTACTCCCATGTGATATCCATATTAGATTTGGAGCCAGGACACACAGTGATTTGTAGAAGAAAAAGAGGAGTGAACTTATTCTACTCATTTTTCCAGACAGTAAGGTAGGAACATATATTATCAATAGATTACACTAGTGTTAGACATAATATACACAGACACAATGGAGTATAGACATTAGTTACATGCAATAAATCCAATGCTACCAAAGCTATAGATATGCAGGAATACACATACATACATATATACACATGTGTATTGTATATGTGTCTGTGGGGATGGGGGATGACTTAATGATTAGAGAAGCAGTTTCAGAAAGACATGAATTCAACTCCCATCCCTAAACCATGTTAATCCCACGATGCTAGTTGCTTTAGAATTTCTTGCCTCTTCTGCTAATAGGGTCATTCCTGGGTAATAGGAGTCCCTGTTTGCTGGGACATGGGGTTCAATGAAGGAGTTTCCAGTCCCAGCCAACAACTCATGGGCTAAAGAAAGAAGAGATTCTTGATTCTGCAGCCCAGGGTTGAGATGCAGAGTCTTCGTATTCGTGAGTTATATCATTCTGCCATCCTCATCAAGGTTGCAGAGTGCTGCTAGTCCTAGCTCTAGACAGTAGCTCATATATAGAACTGTCTAGCACTAATTCATACCTTATTTGCTGGGTACCAGAAGGAAGAAGGAAGAGTCTGTCACCTAAGTCACTAAAGGAAAGATATTTTTATGGTATACTTACCACACCAAGCAGTCAGCTGTAGGGTGCACTGAGATCCAGTGGCAAGGGAAGCAGATTGGGAAGAGGAAGAGGGAAGTAATCTGGAGAAGCAGCTCAGAGAAGCTCTTGGTAATGCCTGTAGGGAGGATATAGTTTCCCCAGGGAGGAAAGCACCCAAATAGCCTTGAGTCAGAGACAGGAGCTCTCAACTGGAAGGAGACTGCTGGGGGCTTTTAATGTTTTTCTATGCATGTAGGCAGGATAGTCTGTGAGATTCCAGTAACAGGCTTCTGGTTTGGTTGGTTCAAGGATTTCCTAGAGGGTCTCCTCTGTACCTGTGTTGTTGAACATCTGTCAGGTAAGTGAGGCACCTTTGCCTTGCTGGTCATCAGAAAAGGTGATCACAGCCCTCAGGAAAGGATAGGGAGAACATGACTGCCACAAACTGAATAAAAAGGAAGTAACAAGAATTCTGGAGGTTATCATGTCTTTGGAGTTAGACACAATTCACAGCATATAAGCATCAAAAAATGACATGAGCATAACTTGCACTACACTGGACAAGTAATTTAACACTTAATTGTCCCCAAGAAACATTTCAGAACATGTGGCGCAAAGGAGTTCATGATCTGCACTGATGAAAGGAATTTCCTCCCTCGGAATCCCATAGTGAAATTAAATCAGAGATACGATTTTATACAATTTGAAGAAAGAGAGACAGAGACATAGACAGAAAGATATTAAGATTATTACAAAATGAAGTGTATATTCATAAGGATGTGAAAACCATTTACTGCTACAATATATGATTCCAGAGAAGTAAGAAGCATGCCATAGATCTTTTGAAAGAAAAATGCTTATTGATCCTTTCATAGCTATGTAAGGACACCAATAAATCTGCCCATTATCTAATTATATGACTTGCCTCTTCACCTAGGCAGTTTCCAAATCTTGACTTACACTATGCAGATCTCTAAAAAGAACACTGCAGGAAAAAGTATAAGCATAAACTGTTAATATCTCTTAAATATCAAAGAATAGATCAAAAGATTGTAGATACAATTCTGTAATTAACTCCAGAACTCATAAATTTCAGGCACCTCCATTTGCAAGGAGGAAACCAAGGTCCAAAAGTGATAAGTGACTTGGCTAAAGTCACAAAAGTAATAAGCAGAAGAGGCAGAATTAAACCTATGTCCCCTGAATCCAAATGAAGCACTCTTTCCATTATATCACATGGTGTAATGTAATTTCAAAGAAATCATCACAAACTCAAGACTGAATTGTTGACAGTTTCCCAAAAAGAAACACCTGCCATCTTCATCTTCTTCATCAAAAAGCATTTATTAAGTACCTACCATGTACCATTAATTTTATAAAACACTAAAACTACAAAGGCAAAAAACAAACATGTTTCCTGCCCTCTGATAACTCTCATACAATGCCAGAGACCACACATAGACAAGAATAGACATACAGGATGTCTACAATGAAAATGTAAGGCAATCATAGAAAGGAAGTACCAACCATGAAGGGGGTTCAGAAAAGGAAACTTCCAGAAGAAGGAGGAAAGAAGACAGGGAAACAAGAAAATTAATGAGACAAAAGAAAATGTTTTAAGTATGGAGGACAGTCAGTAAAATCAGGAGATCAACTGCCCTGTTCATAGAATAGCAAAAAGAACAACGTCACTGGAGCAGAGAGTACCTAGAAGAGAGAAAGTGGGTCCGAAAGGAAAGGTAAAAAGGAGCTATTTTTTTAAGGGAATTAAAAACATAGAAGTATTTTCTATTTGTTCCAGGAGGTAATAGGGAACCTTTGGATTTCATTGAGAATGGGGAGGGGGGTGAAACTTGGTCAGATATGTACTTTAGGAAGCTTGTTTTGTTATCTGAGCAGAAGATGGTAGGAATAGGGAGAAACCATGGCCAGGAAAAGCAACTATAGAGCTGTGGTACTATTTCCAGGCTTGGAGTGATGAGAGCCTGTACCAGGGTTGTAGTCGGGTGAGTGGAAGATTGACATGAGAGTAGATCTGAAAGGAAAAATGACATGTTTTGGTGACACACTGGATAGGTGTGGTGAGTTCAATTGAGGATTCAATGATAACACAAAATTTCTGAGCCTAGATAACTGAGAAGATGGTGTTGACTTATTTTGTTTTTATTTGCTTCATCAGCACTTAGCAAAGTACCTAACACATAGTAGACACTTAATGTATGCTTATTGATTTGACTTTATATCTTCTACAAAAGAAATAAAGTTTGGAAGAAGAGAAAGTTTTAGCAGAAAGACAATGACTTCAGTTTTGGACATTTAGGAGTGTGAGATGCCTTTGACACATCCAGTTTGAGTTATCTAAAAGATAATTTGTGATGTTTGATTGAAAGTTGGGACAGATGTTAGGAATGAATATATAAATCTGGGAATCATCTTTCTAGACATGATAATTAAATGCCTAGGAACTGAAAAGATCAACAAGCCAGATAATATTGAGGGAGAAGAGGACCAAGACATATTCTTGTGGGACAGTCATGGTTAGTGGGCATGACCTGGATGAAGATCCAGGTAATGAGACTGAGGATACAGATAGAAGAACAAAGAAAAAACATCATGAAAACTTAAGGGGAAAAAAGTGTGCAGGAGAAACAGGAACTTGACAGGGTCCAAAGATAACAGAGAGGTCAAGAAGAGAGGGAATTGGGATTGAGGGGGAAAACCATTATATTTAGCAACAGAAAGATCACTGGTAACTTTGGAAAGAGCAGTTCAGTGGAATGATGAGGTTCGAATTCATTACAGAGAATTTAAAGGAATTCAGAGATAGGAGGTAGAGGTACCATGTGTTGATTGCTTTTCCAAGAAATGTAACCCTTGTAACATTTCTCCTACATGGCCCTTTCTTTCCTTTGACATTGCCACCACCCTGATATAGCACCTTATCATCTCATGATTGAATTACTGCAATACCTTCTTGGTCAACCTGGATCAAACCTTTCCCCACTCCAATCTATCCTTCACTCAGCTATCAATTGATATTCTTAAACTCTCACCATGCCACTCCCCCTTCCTCTTCAGTCAATTCCAAGGAGTCCCTGTCACTTCAAAGATCAAATCTAAAGTCATCTGGGTGATATTTAAGAGCCTTTCATAACTTAGTCCCTCTTATTTTTACAGTCTTTACACCTTACTCCTCCTCCTGTACTCTGTCATCCAGTCAGAGTGGGCTCTTGCTATTCCTACCCCACACAAAATACTCCATCTTCTGAGCATTCTCACTTGCTATCCCTCATGCCTGGAATTTTCTCTCTCCTTATTCCCAACTCCTGGCTTCTCTGACTTCCTTCAAATCTAAAGTAACAAACCACCTTTCACAAGAAACTTTTCCCAGTCCTCCTTAATCTTAATGTCTTCCCTCTGAGATTTATCTCCAATTTATCATGTGCATATCTTGTTTGTACCTAGTTGTTTAAATGTTGTCTCCTCAATGGCATGATGAAGTCCCAGAGAACAGAGAGCATTACCTTTATTTGTAACTTCATCACTTTACCCAGGGCATGAAACATAGTAGGCACTTTATAAATGCTTATTGCCTTGATATGCCTTTATCCTTTTTCTATTCATTAATATGCTTTCCCACTGTCAGACAGAAAAATACATCTGGCAGTAAAGTGTAGAGATCAGCAATGTCATTTTCTCTATACTATACCAAGCTACCTTTCGCTGTATAGACACCCATACATTAGGGAACACTTTCTTACAGTTTGCCCTGTCCAATAGTAAAAGTACTTCCTTTGGCTATATTGCTCGACTTAACGCTGGGGATGATCATTGGAAATTTGATCACAACAGGTGTTCAGGATTAAGGTTGAACTAGATGACACCTCAGGACCCTTCTCACACCAAAATTCTATTATTTCATAGGTTACATAACCACGTCAAATATCTGTTGAGTCTTTCCTAAAGAAGTAAAAAGAACATGAGCCAGATCAACCAGACATGGGTGACGGAATTCCTCCTCCTGGGACTTTCTGATGACTCTCAGACTCAAGGATTACTCTTTGTATTGTTTCTAGGGATCTACTTGGTTACTGCACTTGGAAACCTGCTCATTATCATCCTGGTTCTGACTGATTCACACCTCCATATACCCATGTACTTTTTTCTTTGCAACTTGTCTGTTGCTGACTTCTTCTCTTCTACCAACATTGTTCCTCAGGCTCTAATCCACATGCTATCCAAAAGAAAGGTTATATCCTTCATGAACTGTGCAACCCAGCTTTTCCTATACCTCTTTTTTGGTGCTACACAATGTGCACTGTTAGCTGTGATGTCCTATGACAGATACTTGGCAATCTGTGACCCCATGCACTACTCTGTCATCATGACTTGGAAAGTCTGTGGCCATTTGGCCTTAGGGTGCTGGGTCAGTGGTGTTCTAATATCCTTGGTGGATACTACATTCACACCATGCCTCCCCTACCAAGGAGACAATAGGATTGCTCATTTCTTTTGTGAGGCCCCAGTTCTCTTGGCCTTGGCATCTGGAGATACCCACAGATCACAAATGGCCATTTTCCTCATGGGTGTAGTGATTCTTCTTGCACCAGTGTCCTTGATCCTAGTCTCCTACAGCTCTATCATACTGACTATCATCAGGATGAAAACAACCTCAGGGAGGCTCAAGGCTTTCTCCACCTGTGGCTCCCACCTTATTGTGGTTATCCTATTTTATGGATCAGCAATCATGACCTACATGACACCTAGGTCATCCAAAGAGCAAGGGAAGATGGTGTCTGTGTTGTATGCTGTGGTAAACCCCATGCTTAACCCTCTTATCTATAGCCTGAGGAACAAAGATGTAAAGAGAGCACTTAAGAATGTGGCCAACCAAGCACCATCATGGAGATAATGAGCTTCTTATAATTTCATCTATCAGTATATCTTAGTTTCAAAAATTGTTTTATCAGCTCACCCCCTTTCTCCCCATATACATTTGCAAATAGAGGAAATGCATTACCCCTCATAGTTAATAATAAGGAATGAATTTTACCATCATTATATAAATTTAAATAGAATGTTTGTATATTGTACACTTGCAATATGTCTCAGGAGTGGAAAGAGATGTGATGATGCCATCTATTACTCTAGAAAATTGTATGAAACTGTACTATTATGGAGGACTTAGGGATGAGCCTTATTAATGTGGAGTTATCATAGTTTCTGGATATTCTGTACTAGATTTTGAGAGTAGAGGACAATTGCAATGAAAACAATTCTTGGAAATCAGAGGAGGAAGAGGGAAATATTTGAGGAGAGATCTACCCAAAAAAAAAAAAAACAAACCTTAACATGATCTTAGACATCCATTAATGGATATATGGTGTTCAAAGTGTGTGAAGCTACTTAACTACCATTCTCTGTCTAGGTAAGATCATATCAGCAGGGTTTTTTATGTATTAAATACAGTGCCTTCAACTTAGTAGATGCTTAACAAATTCCTGCTGACTTGTTGATTAGATATGGTCAGGTTGGGGTATACTTAGAGGAAGGGAATAAAAGTGAACTTAAGTTCAAAGTGTGAGAAGATATGCCCTCAATTTTTTTAATCACTTTAATAGAAGAAGCCTCAGAGTTGCCTAATTCAGCCTATTACTATGTATCTTGAATCTCAGTCAAGACAATACCTCTTAAGCTAGCCCATCCCAATTTTAGGTAGCTCTGTTTATAACAGTTTCTTCGTGTATCTAGCCAAGTCTGGCTCTCTGCCCATCTCTCTAATTCTTCTTGCTGAATAAGTTTAATCCCTTTCTCATGAGAAAGTCATTCAAATATTTATTGTTGTTGAACTGATTCTTGAAGAGGACTAGTGGAATCACTAAGGTGAGTGTGAATTGGATTTAAGTATTGCAGAGCTATGAAAAGTCATCAGGCCCATTATCTGCTCCACAATCTTAAGAGTCCAGTTGAAAGACAAGAGTCAAGAGGACTCATGATGGTCAGGATGCAGAGGGTGACCCTGAGCTTTTTAAATTAAGAATTTTCCAAGGTCTCAGGTTATCTAAGGCAATGCCCATTCAATAACTAAGGGCTAGGTAAGAACTGAGACAAAAGATTTCCCACCGAAGTGTAGATCTGGAAAGAGAAGACCCTCAGAATCTTTGGTCAGAACAAAAAGCAAGTAATATTTGTACTATAAACCATCAAAATCCAAACAATAAGCAACATAGACTTGGACTGGGACCTGTTATTGGTCATTCAATGAAAGCTAGAGTGATCTGGGTTGAAAAGTGCAGTCAGGCAGATCCATTTGAATCACAATAAGCTTTTTTAAAACCTATTTTTCCAAAGCTATAGCTTAAATGAGAACTGTGTAATACACAGAGTAACAACACAAAGCCAAAGACAGACAATTATGACACTACATTAAAGGTTTATCTATTTTGTTGTTTCTCAGTCCTGTCTGATTCTTCTATATAAAAATACACTTACACACACACACACACACACACACACACACACACACACACACACACACAGCAGAGGATGAGTTGAACAAGAAGGGATGATATCTAAAAAATAAAATTAAGGGGTGAGAGAGGAATGCACTAGAAGAGGGAGATAGGGAAAGGTAGAATGGGATAAAATATATCATATAAAAGAGGCAAGAATGAGCTTTGACAGTGGAGGGAAAGAGGAAGGAAGTGAGAAGGAAGGAGTGGGCCTCTCTCTCATTAGACTAGGCTTAAGGAGGGACTAGCATATACATTCAATTGAGGATGGAAATCTATCTCACCCTACAGAAAAGTTTGAGGGAAGGGGATAAGAGAGAGCAGATGATAGAAGAAAGGGCCTGCTGGGAGAGGGATAATCAGGAACAAACATTTTTGAAGAGGGACAGATTCAAAGGAGACAATGGAATAACTGAGGGCAGGATAAGATGGAGGGAAATATAGTTAGCGTTTCACAACATGACTATTATGGAAGTGTTTTGCAAGACTACACGTATATAGCATATATTAAATTGTTTGCCTTCTTAATGAGATGGGTGGAGAAGGAGCAAGGGAGAAAATTTGAAACTCCAAGTTTTAAAAATGAATGTTAGAAATTATTTTAACATGAAACTGCAAAATAAGATATACAGACAATGGAGTATAAAAATCTATCTTGCCATATAGGAAAATAGAAAACAAGGGAATAAAAGTAAGGAGGATATAGTAGGGAGGGCAAATTGGAGGAATGGGTAATCAGAATGCGTGCCATCTTGGGGTGGGGCAGGGAAAAGATGGGGAGAAAATTTGGAACTCAAAATCTTGTGGAAGTTAATGTTGAAAACTAAAATCAAATTAATAAATAAAAAATCCTCCCTTCCCCCAAAATAAACAGTAGAGAGAATAGTAAGAAAGAGAGTGCTCCTTAAAATAAGCAGTATCTATATGAGACCATCAGCAAGCATTATCTGTTATAGGAATAAACTAGAAGACTTCCCAACAAGATCAGTGGGGAAGCACAGATGCCCATTATCAACCACTATAATTCAGTACAGGATAGAAATGTTAGCTATGGACATAAGAGAAGAAAAAGAAATCAAAGGAATTAGAATAATCAATAAGGAAACAAAATTATCACGTTTGTGAATGATATGATCATATACTTAGATAACCCTAGAGAATCAATTAAAAAACTACTTGAAATAATTAAAAACTTTAGCAAAGTTGAGAGATGTAAGACCAACTCAGATAAAGCATCAGCATTTCTTTATATCACCAACAAAACCCAGCAGCAAGAAATAGAAAAAGAAATTCCATTTAAAATAATTGTAAACAATACAAAATACTTAGGGATCTACCTGCCAAAACAAACCTAGAAGTATATGAATACAATTACAAAATGCTTTTCACACAAATAAAGTCACATCTAAACAGCTGGAAAAATAGCAGTTATTCCTGAAAATGATAGTTAAGCCTAAACTAATTCACTTATTCAGTGCCATATCAATTAAACTACCAAAAATTATTTGATAGAGCTAGAAAAAAATAACGATATTCATCAGGAAGATCAAAAGGTCTAGAATATCAAGGGATTAATGAAAAAAATACAAAGGAAGTTGGCCTAGCAATACCAGATCTCAAACTATATTACAAAGCAATAATCATCAAAACTGTCTGGTACTAGCTAAGAAAGGGTGGAAAATCAGTGGAATGTGTTAGGTACAGATGTATGGGAAAGGGAAGAATTCATGATCAAATGAGATAAAGAACATTATAAAATGTAAAATAGATGATTTTTATTACATTAAAATAAAAAGCTTTTGTATAAACAAGACCAATGCAATCAAGATTAGAAGGGAATCAGAAAGCTGGGGAAAAAATTTTTACAGCAAATGTCTCTGGCAAACATCTCACTTTCTAAATATATAGAGAACTGAGTCAAATTTACGAGAATATAAGCCATTGCACAATTGATAAATGGTCAAAGGATATGAACAGATAGTTTTCAGATGAAGAAATCAAAGGTATCTGTAGGCATATGGAGGTGTTAAAGCACTATTGACTAGAGAAATGCAAATTGAAATGGCTTTTAAGTACTACTTCACACCTACCAGATAGGCTGTGTGGGAGTCCTCCAACATGGGAAAGTAGAGATCATTGCTAATGACCAAGGAAACAGGACCATCCCCAGCTATGTCCCCTTCACCGACACAGAACATTTAATTGGTGATGCTGCAAAGAATCAAGTTGCAATGAACACCACTAACAGTTTTTTATGCCAAATGTCTGATTGGTTGCAGATTTGATGATGCAATTATACAGTCAGATATGGAGCACTGGCCTTTTGTGGTGGTGAATAACACAGGCAGGCCTAAAGTCCAAGTGGAGTACAAAGGGGAGACCAAAAGTTTCTATCCAGAAGAAACATCTTCTACGGTCTTGACCAAGATGAAAGAAATTGCTGAAGCTTACCTTGGGAAGACTGTCACAAATGCCATATTCACAGTACCAGCCTATTTCAACGATTCCCAACATCAGGCCACTAAAGATGCTGGAACCCTCATTGGTCTCAATGTGCTCTGAATCATCAATGAGTCAACTGTTACTACTATTGCTTATGGCTTGGACAAAAAGGTTGGTGCCAAGAGAAATGTATTGATCTTTGACCTTGGAGGTGATACTTTTGATGTCTCCATTTTTACCACTGAAGATGGCATCTTTGAGGTCAAATTCATCCCTGGGGATACCCACTTGGGTGGGGAGGACTTTGACAGCTGAATGGTCAGCCATTTTATTGCCAAGTTCAAGCAAAAGCACAAGAAGGACATCAGTGAGAACAAGACAGCTGTTCGCTGTCTTCTCACTGCTTGTGAATGTGTAAAACACACCCTCTCTTTTAGTGCCCAGGCCAGTATTGAGGTGGACTCCCTCTATGAAGGTATCAACTTCTATACATCAATCACTTGAGCCCATTTCAAAGAGCTGAATGCTGATCTCTTCCATGGCACACTGGACCCTGTGGAAAAGGTCTTAAGAGATACCAAGCTAGATAAATCACAGATTCATTACATCGTCCTGGCGGGTGGTTCCACTCGAATACCCAAAATCCAGAAGCTTCTGCAAGACTTCTTCAATGGCAAGGAGCTCAACAAGAGTATCAATTCTGATGAGACTGTTGCTTGCAGTGCAGCTGTCCAGGCTGCCATTTTGTCTGGAGATAAATCTGAAAATGTGCTGGACTTGTTGCTGTTGAATGTCACTCCTTTTTCTCTTGGAATTGAAACTGCTTGTGGAGTTATGACTGTTCTGATCAAACATAATACCATGATCCCCATCAAACAAACACAGACCTTTACTACCTATTTAGACAACCAACCTGGTGTGCTTATTCAGGTTTATGAAGGTGAGAGGGAAATGACAAAGGATAGCAACCTGCTTGGCAAATTTGAGCTCACAGGAATCCTCCCAACACCCAGAGGTGTTCCTCAGACTGAAGTAATATTTGACATTGATGCAAATGGCATTCTCAATGTCTCTGCTGTGGATAAGAGTACAGGCAAAGAGAACAAGATCACCATTATCAATGATAAAGGACATCTGAGCAAGGAAGTCATTGAGCATATGGTCCAGGAGGATGAGAAATACAAGGCTGAGGATGAGAAGCAGAGAGACAAGGTGTCTTCCAAGAATTCTCTTGAATTTTATTCTTTCAACATGAAGGCTACAGTGGAGGATGAAAAACTGCAAGGCAAAATTGGTGTTGAAGACAAACATAAGATCCCTGACAAATGTAATGAAATAATCAACTGGCTGGATAAGAACCAGACTGCTGCGAAGGAAGAATTTGAGCATCAGCAGAAAGAATTGGAGAAGGTCTGCAACCCCATCATTACCAAGCTGTACCAGAGTGCAAGGGGCATGCCAGGAGGCAGCCCCATCTGGAGGTGCTTCTTCTGGATCCACCATTGAAGAGGTGGACTAAACAACAGAAGAAAAAGCATTCCACACAGCTTTCCAAAAATAGAAGGATTCAAAATTTGTAGCCAAGGCAGTAGCAGTTTAAAAGTAACATTTGAGCTACTGTGTAAATCTGGGCATTCTGAATACTTGAATGTGTGCAGAGGGAGAGAAGTGAACAACATTGCTCTTTGTCAGTACTGTAAACAAGTGGAAAGGCAATTCTTGTCCTGAAGAATAAGAACTATTTAAAATTGACACCATAAAAAAGAACTATTCATTTTGGCCTTTCCTTTTTATTCTTTCTTACAAGGGATAGCTAACTGAATAATGTAGCATAATAAAGGAACATATTAATAAATGATATTAAGATGGAAAAGGAGATGGAAAAGTTAACTGAGTTGTTTTGATGATTGCTGTTTTATAATACAATTTGACATGTGATAGGGCTAGGCCGATTTCCCTAGCATTTCTTTTCATCAATTCCTTTGATATATTTGAACTTTTGTTCTTCCAGATGAATTCTGAAATTATTTTTTCTAACTCTAGAAAATATTTTTCTGGTGGTTTGATTGGTATGGCAATGAATAAGTGAATTAATTTAGGCAGAATTGTCATTTTTATTATATTATTGCCTACCCAGGAGCAACTGATGTTTTTCCACTTACTTTATTTATGTGAAAAGTGTTTTGTAATTGTGTTAATATGTTTTTGGTTTTGTTTTAGCAGATAGACTCCCAGATGTAGTATAGTGTCTACTGTAGCTTTAAATGCCTTCCATATCCAGAGAAAGAACTATGGAATTGGATGCTGGATAGAAGAAGACTATTTTCTTTTATATTATGTTTTGTTTTGTTTTATGGTTTCTCCCATTCATTCTAATTCTTCTATGCAACATACAATTTAATGGGAATATACATATACAACCTGTGTAAGATTGTATGCTGTCTCAAGGAGGGAGAGGAGAAGGAGGGTGGAATGAGTGGAAGGAGTGAACTGAAATCCAAGATGCATGGAAATTATTGTAGAACATTGAAACAAATAAAATAATTCAGTTAAAAAATAAAATTTAAAAAGTGATTCATTAAAAAAAGATGCATAAAAAGGTAAACAAGAAAGAGATATTATAAGAGCTTCAATAAATTTAAAATGTGTATATTCCTACATGGGAAAATGATCTTTGTACCTGCTAAAACCTTTCTTGTTATGAAGCCAGTTATGAGTATACATTGACAGAGGTAATGGGTGTGAATTGAATGTCATGGGATGATTATCTAATTAAATTAAATTAAATTGTGAGAAAGAGAAATGCACTGGGAGAAAAGGAAAGAGAAAAGTAAAATGAGATAACTTATCTGATATTAAAGAAAGAACTTTTACAGTGGAGGGGGAAATGTGGGAGATGGGGAGAGAGTTCATGAACCTCACTGTCATTGGAATTGGCTCCAAGAGGGAGTAAAATATACACTCAGTTGGGTGTAGTAATCTGTTTTACCATACAGAAAAGTAGGAGGGGAAGAGGATAAGAGAACGGGGATGCTGATAGAAGGGTAGGTGCACTGGGGAAGGTAAAAGTCAGAAGCAAAACACTTTTGAGAATGTATAAGGTGAAAGGAGAGAGAAAGTAGGATAAACAGGAGGAAATAGGATAAATGGAAATACATAGTAACATAACTGTGAAAAAATTTTACAAGTTTCTCTGATAAAAACCTTTTTTCTCAAAAATATAGAGGACTGATTCAACTTTATAGAAATAAGAGTCATTCCTCATTTAATAAATGGTCAAAAGATATAAACAGGCAGTATTCAAACAAAGAAATTAAAGCTATCTATTGTGTCAAGATATTAGGAAACTTCATGTTTTCCAGAACTAAGGCCCAGCCAGCAAGCTGTGCCCTGGGCTTGGCATAACAACAACACTTTGTGCTCACCTTCTGGATGATCTCACTCTCTGACAAAATCATAAGATTATTGTATTGCTTTGACCAACAAAAGGTGTTCTCTGAGTTTGAACAATTACCTGTTGTATCCATGTTCCAGTCAAGAAGACCTGCTATGAATCAACCTTGTGTCACTGTTGCTCTTCCCCTCATTGTCATGGCTATAGTTCACTGTGTAGGCATTGGTATAAGTACTGAGGTCTTCCTACAATGCATTGGGTACCTCCACTAGGGGTGGGGCCCCAGAATATGTGTTTAATCTGCCTCCTTCCTTCCAAGACTTTTCCCTTACCTTAAAATTAAAATTCTGTCTGATTCCTGAGTCTCCTATCTCTGTTCTGCTTGCTCTGGCAATCCACAGGTTAGAGACCAGTTTGGTCCAGTTGACAATAGTTATATAAAAAAATAATCTAGATCACTCTTGACTAGAGAAATGCAAATCAAAACAACTCTGAACTATCAGCCCACACCTATCAGATCAGTTGATATGACAAAAAAGGAAAATGACAAATGTTGAAGGGCTTATGGGAATATTGAGACTCTAATATGCTAGTGGTGGAATTGCAATTTGACCCGGCAATACTATTATTAAGTCTGTATCCCAAAGAGATAAGCATCATAAAAGGAAAAGAATGTGTATGTACAAAAATACTTATATCAGCTCTTTATGTGGTGTCAAAGAACTGGAAACCGTAGTAATGTCTATCATTTAGGGAATGACTGAACTAGACGTTGTATATGGTAGTGATGAAATAATACTGTGCCATAAGAAATGACCAAGAGAATACTCTTAATACAACCTGGAAAGACTCACATGAACTGATAAAAAAAATGAAATAAGCAGAACCATAAGAACATGGTGTAAAGTAACAGTGATGTTGTATAATGATCATCTGTAAATGATTATCTATTCTTAGCAATGTAACGACCCAGGACAATTCTGAATTACTTAATGCTATCCATGTCCAAAGTAAGAAGTGATGAAGGAGGAATGCAGATTGAAGCATCCTGGGTTTTTTTACTTTATTTTTCTTGTTTTATTTTCATCTGTTCACAATAGAACTATCATGAAAATATGCTTTGAATAACTGCAAATGTATAACCTATATGAAACTGCTTGACTTCTCAAAGAATGGGCAAGGGCAGGCAGTGTAGGAAAAAATTTGGAACTCACAAAGAAATTTAAAATAATATCACAATTGTTTTATATTTAACTTGGGAAAATAAAATATTAATTTTTAATGTAAAAATGTTTTTAAAAATAAATAAAAATTGCAAACATAGAAGATTTCCAAATGTTTGGAAGCAGTAACCTCTCCTCCTGGACCCTTTCCTTTTCAGGCCCCAGTTCCATCAACTGATCCTTGCATGACATAATTTCTAAGCTCCTCATTAAAGTGGTCTACCTTTTCTTAGAGGCAATATGGTCTGGTAGAATGAATAGTGGATTTGGATTTAAAGAACTTGAGTTCTGCAAATCCCATCTCTGTCAATTTCCTATCTGTGTTGTCTTCTATAAGTTACATCATCTATAGAAAGAGGGGGTTGGACACTCAGGTGCCTTCCAAATCTAAATCTATGATCCACTTTGTGCTGACTAAAACATGACATTCATAATTAATATAATAATAAATATAATATAATATAAATAAATATAAATATAATAATAATGGCCTAGCCAGGAAAAAACACAGTGGATATACTACCTCCTTCTCCCTCTAGATACTATAATTCTATCAATGAAGTCTAAAACTGTATTAACTTTTTGAGGAGCAATTTCATTCTATTGACTTGATCTTAAATTTGCAATCCCAGATCTTTTCCCACAGAAGCATTTTCTAGTCACACCTCCCCCATTTTGTACTTACACAGTTAATTATTTCAAACACTTATCATCTCTGGAAACAACTCAGCACTGTTGGCATGGATTATAGTATGTACCAGTTAAGAATAACAGAAATAAAACACATGAGCTGGAAAGGAGTATGAAAGCTTAAAATGCCAGATCATGAGTAGGTAGAGATGAAATGACAGGGGTATAAGACTTCTCTCTCAGAAAATCAGACTTCACCACTGGACAGAGCAACTGTTAAATCAGTTAAAATGTGGATTTTACCCATGCATATAGTACATCATTGGACAAAATGTTATATTTGAAAATCAGGAAAATCAGTTCAAATCCTTTCTCAGACATTTACTACCTATGTGACCTTGGGTAAATCACAACCTGTTTTTCGTAGTTTCCTCATGTATACAATAAGGCTAAAAATAACACCTACTCTACAGGGTTGATGTGTGTAATGAAAATTATGAGAGTTAAAGATCTTCTCCACCCATTAATGAGCCTGTCCACTAAGGGAAGTTTGATTAGGGGAGGCCTACACCTTTTGTTACATTTCTAATGAGGCACTGGTTCTCAAGGGTTGTGATACCCTCCGGCTCTGAAAAGTGTTTAAATACTCTGAGGCAAGGTTTTCCTTTAGGGCTTGTTCATTGGAAGTGTTTGTTTGGTCATACTAGGCTCTGGGAAGCCACTAAGGAGCCCCTGGCTATGAAAACCCAGATGTTGGTGCATCTCTCTCTGGTAACTATGTAAGTGTCAGACACTTATCTGTCTGTTGATCTGTGATGTATATATTGCTTATGGTAAGACAGTTGGAAGCCCTGCCTGTTGATTAGTTTTTTGTATTTTTGCTAAAGCTCAGTGTGCTAATGTTTTCCCCTGAACTAAGTGAATGACACATGTGCTTGATTAAAGTGATTGTTGATATGGCCTATATTGTATTGCCTGCCTTCCCAAAGGGAATGGGTGGGGAGGGAGGGATGGGGAGAAGCTGGAACTCAAAGTTTTAGGAACATCTGTTGAATATTGTTCTTGCTACTAGGAAATAAGAAATACAGGTAATGGGGAAT
>CM053769.1:328318854-328336351 GCA_028658325.1 Potorous gilbertii | reverse complement strand
GGATATTTAATTTGTTCTTTTTCTAAATTTTAATTGCCAATTCATTAGCCTGACCTTTATTTTATTGATATAAACATATAAATATATAAATTTTCCTCTAATCACTGCTTTTACTGTATCACATGTGTTTTGGTATGTTGTTTCATTATTGTCATTCTGTTGAATGAAATAGTTGATTGTTCCTATGATGTGTTCTTTAACTCACTCATTCTTTAAGATTAGACTGTTTAATTACAATTAGTTTTTAATCCACATGAGATTAGAAAGAAATAGACATTACTAAAAAAGTCAGAACCACAAAGGTATAATTTCATTGACAAAACATATTTTGAATTTTTCATGCTCTTATTTCATCTCTTCCAGGAATTCTATTTTAATTTATATCCAAACTGAAGCTTTCTTTATTGATGATTTGGGCTCATTCTCTTATTTTTAGATTGTCTTGTGCTTTGACACCATCATAATAGCTTTCTAGAGTGGGATTCTTTTATTTTGTTTAGTCTTCCAGCCTATTTCCTGATTGACTTGATGTTAAATCTGGGCTCTACTTTATATTTTTAAGCAATGTCTTAGCTCTCAGAAAATTTAGTTTTCTTTTACTCCAGGATCTCAGGGCTGTCACAGACTAAGGATCTGAAAAGTATCTGTGTTCAGAAAATGGTTTGATTCAGGGAAGTCTCATTTCTTTCCCCTTTGTCAGAGATCTGCAAAGTCCTGACCTATAACTGGATAGGAAAAATGACAAAAATGTAGCTTGATTTAGTTCCTTATCAACCATCTGGAAATATCCATTGATTTAGAGTGACATAATTGTAAACTCTCTTTTGATCTGGGCATTATATCCTGGCTATTTCTCTGTAGGCTGAGGAACTGCTAGAATGGAGAACCAGATCTACTCTTGGAGAGTGAGACACATATCTGCTGCTTTGCTTCTGAACATCCTCCTTTCTACCCAAGGTCTTTCCACCAGGGAAAGTTATGCCTAAGTGCAGGAATCCTCAGTGTCTTGGATTCTGACTAAGAACTGGTTAGTGGATATCAAAAGTTCCAGGCTGTCTCCATCACATTTCCCTGGTATTGGTTTTGGGATACCTGGGTATAGATCTGGGACTTCTTCTTACTGTAGCCCATATTCTCTCCCTGGGTCAACACATACCATTATCTTGACCTTGCCCCATCATTGAGGTGTTGTGGGGATAAACAAAATGCATTACAAGCTTATATAAATATACATGCGTAGGTACCTCTCTCTCTATAGATAGATATCAAATGCACAACATATGCATGTATTCTACACTAGTTATAGGGCAATAGCCATTTTCTTCCAGGAGATCACATAGTACATTGTGGAGTTAAGAAATTTGGTTAAATGGTAATCACATTACATAGCAATTGAGTGAAAATCAAGATTTTCAGAGTTTCCTCCTCTTGGCTGCATTTCTGAATGCCTGTTTCACATCCTTATTCCTCAGGCTATAGGTGATTGGGTTAAGCATAGGGTTTACCACTGTATAGAACACAGAAATAAGCTTGGTTTGCTCCTTGGAGGACTTGGGAATCATATAAGAAATGATTGCTGTTCCATAAAAAAGGATGACCACAAGAAGGTGGGAGCCACAGGTGGAGAATGCTTTGAGCCTCCCTGACATTGTTTTTATCCTGACCACAGTCACTATGATGGAACCATAGGAGACCAGAATCAGGGATACAGGAACAAGAAGAATCACCACCCCCATGAGGAAAATGGCTGTCTCTGCTTTGTGGCCATCTGTAGATGCCAAGGCCAGGAGAGCAGGGGCCTCACAAAAGAAATGAGCAATCTTATTATTTCCTTGATAGGGAAGGCATAGTGTAAATGCTGTGTCTACCAAGGATGCTACAGTACCACTTGTCCAGCATCCTAAGGCCAACTGGACACATACCCTTCCTGTCATAATAAGAGGGTAGTGCATAGGGTCACAGACTGCCAAATAACGGTCATATGACATTACAGCTAGCAGAGCACATTGTGTAGATCCAAAAATGAGGGAGAGGAAAAGCTGAGCAGCACAACCCATGAAGGAAATAATCTTCTTCCTCATTAGCATGTGGATTAGAGCTTGGGGAATGATGTTGGTAGAGAGACCAAAGTCAGTCAGAGATAAGTTGCAAAGAAAAAAGTACATGGGTGTATGGAGTTGTGAGTCAGTTAGAACCAGGTAGATGAGCAGTAAGTTTCCAAGCACAGTAGCTAAGTAGATTCCAAGGAACAATACAAAGAGCAGCAACTTAGTTTGTGGGTCATCAGAAAGTCCCAGGAAGAGGAATTCTGTCACCCAGGTCTGGTTGATCTGGCTCATGTTCAGTCTTCCTGCTTCTTTAGAAAAGAGGCAACAGATAGTTTGGTGTAGGGCTATAACCTCTAGAATTAT
Source organism: Potorous gilbertii (assembly GCA_028658325.1). Lineage (NCBI taxonomy): Eukaryota > Metazoa > Chordata > Mammalia > Diprotodontia > Potoroidae > Potorous > Potorous gilbertii. The sequence continues at coordinate 328,333,940 of CM053769.1, read as the reverse complement.
AGATCCTTAGTGTTGAAAGGGACCTAAGGTGTCACCTTCTCCAACCATTACAACTTGCCCCATAACATTTCCAATGAACATTTCTCATTATGAATAATACATTCAAAGAGGAGGAAACAATTTCATTGTTGGAGAACTTACAAAATTAGAAAATATTCCCTTATGTATTGAGCTGATATATGGAGGGACATCATGGTTCAGTGGAGAGAAAGTGGCATTGCTGTTGTCTGAGTCTTAATAATAGCCATAAATCTTCTATCAGCTAGTTACAAAATGCCAGGGAGGAAATAAATGGAGTAAGGAAAGATCTTTAGAGTAGCAAATTTGGGGGGGTCATGATAACCTGTGTCTTCAGATTCATTTCCCTTAATTCGTGTCTATGAGTTTAACTGTCCTACTATTCAATGGGATGAAATAAACACAGTGATTTCTATTTGTGGCCTTAAATAGAAGTGCAGAAATGCCTGAAGCTTGGACCACTCCTCAATTGCCACCCCACAATGGTAACAAATAGCTCGACTTTAGCATATTGTTCCAAATCAAGAATTAGGGTAGAAAAAATGAGCAAACAAGAAAAAAAGTACATGATCTTAATAAGCTGCTATAGTGAAATGGAAAATAAAGGCACAACCTCAGTAGAAAACAGTGTAATCAAAACAACTACAAAGAAAGCTTCAAAGTAAAATGTGAATTGAACACAAGCTTAAAAAGTATTCCCAGATGAACTAAAAATATGATTTTTAAAATCAAATATGAGTGGTAGAGGAAAAATTAGGTAAAGAAAGAGAGGGAAGGAAGAAAATTATGAAACATGAAAACTTACTAAAAAAAGACAAAAATATTAGAGTAAATAACTCCTTAAGAAAAGAATTGGTCAAATGAAAGAAGAATACAAATTTCACTGATTAAAAACAAGTTCTTAAAAAGCAGAATTGGCCCAATGGAAAAGGAGATACAAAAACTCACTGAAGAAATAATATGTGTAACTCCTAAGAACTTTATTATTATTAGAGTGTTTATAAAGATTCCACATATACAAAAGGCAACAAGTGTGAGTTGATCATGTTGGGATAATGTGAAAAAAAGGAACATTTTTGGAGAAAGAGGAAGGGAAAGGAACGATAGAGAAAATTAGCTCATATAAGAGACATGTAAGGCAGGGCTTTTTCAGTAGAAAAAATGCTGGCAGAGGTGGTGGGCAATGCTTATCATCATTCTCAACTAAATTGACTGAAAGAGGGAAAGTATGTGCGTGTGTTTATATACACACATATATGTATATGTATGTATATATATATTTATATATATGTATGTGTCTCTGTATGTGTATGCGTACATAAACACACACTTAATTGAGTATAGAAATCTATTTTACCCAACAGGGAAGTAGGAGGGGAAGGGGATGAGAGAAAGCAATGGTGATAAAAAGGCAGAGGAAAGCATTGGTCAGAAGCAAAACTGACTTTGGAGGAAGTACTAAAAAAAAAGAGAGAGAGAGGATGGAGGGTAATACATTATTAGTAATCATAACTGTGAATGAGAATGGAATGAACTCTCTAGTAACTTAGTATCAGACAGCAGAATGGATTGGAATCCAGAAGCCAACAATATGTTGTTTACAAGAAATACCCTTGAAATAGAGACACACAAAGAGTTAAAGCAATGGTCTTCAGCAGAATCTATTATACTTCAGCTGAAGTAAAAAGAGCAGGCATAGTAATTAATTATGATCTTAGGTAAAACAAAAGCAAAAATAGATAAACATAATTAAAAGAAATAAGCAGGGAAACTAAATCTTGTTAAAAGCAACGATAGAAAATGAAGTAATATCAATACTAAACATATATACATTAAATACTGAAGCATATGAATTCTTAGGGAAAAGTTAAGTGAGTTATAGGAAGAAATAGACAGTAAAATTATACTAGTGAGTGAACTTAACTTTCCCCTTTCAGAGCTAGGTATAACCATATAATTAATAGGAAAGAAGTTAAGTAGATGAATCAGATCTTAGAAAAGTTAAATATGAATGATCTCTGGAGAAAGTTGAACAGGAATATAAAGGTGTCTCTCTTTCTCTTAGCAATACAAGGCATTTTCACAAAACTGACCATGTGTCAAGGCACAAACACTACACAACCAAATACAGAAAAGCCAAAAATGCCACCTTTTCTAAGTCATAATGCAATGAGATAACGAGACAACATACCGTACTTTGTGGGATGCAACCAAAGCAGTATTAAAGGAAATTCTTTATTTCTAAGCACAAGCCATCAATAGAAAGGAAAAAGAATAGATTAATGAAGTGGGCATGTAGTCAAAAAACCTTGAAAAAAGAACAAATTGAAAATCTCCAATTAAACATCAAAATGGAAATCTTGAAAATCAAAGAAGAGATTAATAAAATGGAAAGTTAAAAAAATCCCACTGAACTAATAAATAAAAATAGGAGCTGGTTTTATAAGAAAATAGATAAAACTTTTATTAATTCGATTAAAAATGAAGAAAAAAAATTACCAGTATAAAAAGTTAATGTACAACCAATCAAGAAGATTATTAGGATCTATTTTTGTCCAATTACATGTCAGTAATACTGTCCTAGAGTCAAGGAGACTCAAATTTCTGCATGCAAATCCAGCCACAGCACTTACTAGATGTGAGACTCAGGGCAAGTTACTTAGCCCTGTTTGCCTCAGTTCTTTTGTAAAATCAGCTAGAGAAGGAAAAAGCAAACTATTCCAGTGTCTTTACCAAATAACAACAACTACACAACAACAATAACAACAGCAACAACAATATACCCCCAATAGAATCTTGAAGAGGTGGATATATAACTGGAAAACAACTGAACAAGAATAATAAAAACCTCCAACAACCTAAGTAAAATCCATTTCATTTACAAATTTCAAATCCACTATATTTACAAAAATACAAACTGCCCTCCAAAATATTTCTTACTTGATTTGCTATTACAAATGTTATTGGTTTTGTGTACTTATTTTACATCTTGCTACTTTAAACTTTTAAACTTTAATGCTATTGCCTCTTTAAATTTCTTTACTGATCTCTGGGCTTTTTTTCAGTTGTCAGAAACAGCCATAGTTATATTTTCTGGTCAGTGTTTATGCATTTAGTATTTGTCTATTTTCTTATTGTTTTTTGAAGCATTTCTACATCTATATCAAATAATTTTTCCTCAACATTTATAATAGAAATTTGTCATGATTCCCTGTTGGAACTAGTGCTAACTTTTTCTTTTAGAGATATATTAATGAATGTCTTTCTATGTCTACACTTTCTAGTGTTTTTTAACTTAAAATTTCTTTTTATTATTTTATTTGTGTTCAGTGTTCTACAATCACCTCCATATATCTTAGATTTTCCCCCTCCATCCCTGCCTTCCCCCACTTCCTCCCGACTCCTTCCTTGAGATGGCATACAGTTTTATATAGGTTCTACAGTACATTCCTATCAAATACATTTTCACCTTCATCATGTTGCACAGAAGAATTAAAATGAATGGGAGAAATCATTAAACAAACCAAAACATAACACAAAAGAAAATGGTCTGCTTCATTCTGCAATCAAATTCCATAGTTCTTTACCTGGATATGAAAGGTATTTTGCCTTAAGAGACCATTCGGAATTATTTAAGTCCTTGCATTGCAATGAAGTACTAAGTCTACCAGAACTATTTCTCTCAAACTGTGGTTGTTGCTGTTGACAAAGTTCTCCTGGTTCTGCTCCTTTCGCTCAGCATAAGTTCTTATAAGTCTTTCCAGTTCTCTCTGCAGTCTTCCTGTTCATCATTTCTTATAGCACAATAGTATTCCATTACATTCATATACCACAATTTATTCAGTCATTTCCCAATTGATGGGCATTCCCTTGATGTCCAGTTTTTGGCCACCACAAAGAAAGCTGTTGTAAATGTTTTTGTACATGCGGGACCCTTTTCTATTTTTATGATCTCTTCGAGATACAGTCCTAGAAGCGGTATTGCTGGGTCAAAGGTTATGCACATTTTTGTAGCCCTTTGGTCATAGTTCCAAATTGCTGTCCAGAATGGTGGGATCAGCTCACAACTCCATCAACAATGAATTAGTGTTCTAACGCTCTCACATCTTCTCCAACATTTATCATCTTCCTGTTTTGTCATATTATCCAATCTGATAGGTGTGATGTGGTACCTCAGGGTTGTTTTGATTTGTACCTCTCTAATCAATAGTGATTTAGGGCATTTTTAGCTACAGATATCTTTAATCTCTCCCTCTGAAAACTATCTGTTCATACCCTTTGATCATTTATCAATTGGGCAATGACTTGTATTCTTGTACATTTGACTCATTTCTCTAAATATTTTAGAAATGAAGCCTTTATCACAGACACTAGTTGCAAAAATTCATTCACAGTTCTTTGCTTCTCTCTTAATCTTGGTTGCATTGGGTTTCATTGTGCAAAACTTTTAAATTTAATGCCGTCAAAATTATCCATTTTGCATTTCATAATACTTTCTATGTCTTTTTAGTCAAAAATTCTTCTTCTCCTAAATCTGATGAATACACTATTCCTTGCTTCACTAATTTGTTTATAGTATCTATCTTTTTACCTATATCATGTCTCCATTTGGACTTTATTCTTGGGTACGGTGACAGGCATTGGTCTGTGCTTAGTTTCTGCCACACTGTTATGCAGTTTTCCCAGCAATTTTTGTTGAACAGTGAGTTCTTATCCCAGAAACTGGGGTCCTTGGGTTAATCAAACAGAAGATTGATGTATTCATTGACTACTGTGTCTTGCGTACCAAACATATTCCCCTAGTCTACCCTTCTGTTTCTTAGCCAGTACCAAGTGGTTTTGATAATTGCTGGTTTATAATGCAATTTGAGATCTGGTAGAGTTAGGCCACATTCCCTAGCATTTCTTTTCATGTTTTCCCTGATATTCTGGACCTTTTGTTCTTCGAGATGAATTTTGATATTATTTTTTTGTAACTCTAGAAATAATTATCTGATAGTTTGATTGGTATAGCAGTTAACCAGTAAATTAATTTAAGTAGAATTGTCATTATTGTTATATTGGCTCTGCCTTCCTGTGAGTAACTGAAGTTTTCCCACTTACTTAGATCTGACTTTATTTGTGTGAAAAATATTTTGTAATTGTGTTCATATAATCACTGGATTTCTTCTGGCAGGTAGGCTTCCAAATATTTTATAGCGTCTACCTTATCTTTAAATGGGATTTCTCTCTCTATTTCTTGCTGTTGGACTTTGTTAGTAAAATGTAGAAATGCAAAAGATTTGAGCAGGTTTATTTTGTAACCTGCAACTTTGCCAAAGTTGTTCATTATTGCAAGTAGTTTTTTACTTGATTCTTTGGGATTCTCTAAGTATATCATCATATCATCTGCAAGGAGTGATAACTTAGTTTCTCCTTTGCCTCTTCTAATTCCCTAAATTTCTTTTTCTTCTCTTATTGCTACAGCTAACATTTCTAGCACCATACTGAATAATAGTGGTGATAATGAACATCCTTGTTTCACTCCTGATCTTATTGGAAATGCATCTAACTTATCTCCATTGTGTATAATGCTTACTGAAGTTTTTAGGTACATAGTGCTTATTATTTTATGGAAACTTGCATTTATTCCTATGCTTTCCAGTGTTTTCAATAGGAATGGGTGTTGTATATTGTCAAAAGCTTTTTCTGCATCTATTGAGAGAATCATGTGGTTTCTCTTGGTTTTGTTGTTGATGTGATCAGTAATGTTAATAGTTTTCCTAATATTGAGTCAGTCTTGCATTCCTGGTATAAATCCTACCTGATTGTAATGTATTATTCTCATGATAGGTTCTTATATTCTTTTTACTAAAATCTTATTTAAAATTTTTGTATCTATATTCATTAGAGGAATTAGTCTATAATTTTCTTTCTCTGTTTTGGCTCTTCCTAGTTTAGGTATGAAAACCATATTTGTATCACAAAAAGAATTTGAGAGGACTCCTTCTTCCCTAATTTTCACAAATAGTCTATATAGTATTGGAATTAACTGTTCTTTAAATGTTTGATAGAATTCACTTGTGAATACATCCAACCCTATTGATTTTTTCCCAGGGAGTTCATTGGTGGCTTGTTCAATTTCTTTTTCTGAGATGGGGTAATTTAAGTATTCAATTTCCTCTTCTGTTAATCTGGGCAATTTATGTTTTTTAAAATAATCATCCATCTCATTTAGATTGTAGAATTTATGGGCATACAGTTGGGCAGAGTAATTTCTAATGTTTTAATTTCCTCTTCATTGAGGAGAGTTCACCCTTTTCATTTTTGATATTGGTAATCTGACTTTCTTCTTTTTTTAAAAATCAAATTCACCAAAGATTTATCAACTTTATTGTTTTTTCATAAACCAACACTTAGTTTTTTAATTTTTAACAGTTTTTTTAGTTTCCATTTTATTAATCTCTCCTGTGATTTTCAGTATTTCCAATTTAGTGTTTACTTGGAGATTTTCAGTTTGTTCTTTTTCTAACTTTTTCAGCTATGTGTCCAATACATCAATCTCCTCTTTCTCTATTTTATTCATGTAGGCATTCGAAGATATTAAGCTTCCCCAAAGAAATGCTTTTGCAGCATTCCAAAAGATTGGGTAGGTTGTCTCATTATTGTTCTCTTGAATGAAGTTGTTGATTTTTTTCTGTGGTTTGTTGTTTATCACACTCATTCTTTAGGATTAGATTATTTAGTATCCAATTAATTTTTGGTCTATCTTTCCATGGGCTTTGATTACATATAATTTTTATTGCATTGTGATCTGAGAAGAATGCATTGGCTATCTCTACCTTTCTGCATTGGATTGTGAGGTTTGCATGCCCTAGTACATGGTCAATACTTGTATCTGTTCCCAGTACCACCGAGAAAAAGCTGTATTCCTTTCTATCCTATTTCAGTTTTCTCTAGAGATCTGTCTTATCCAGAGTTTTATTCACCTCCTTAACTTCTTTCTTGTTTTTTTTGAGGTTAAATTTATCAAGTTCAGAGAGGGGGAGACTGAGGTCCCCCACTAGTATAGTTTTGCTGTGTATGTCTTCCTGTAACTCCCTTAACTTCTCCTCTAAGAATTTGGGTGCTATACCACTTGGAGCATATATTATTGTAATGAAATTGCTTCATTGTTTATGGTGCCTTTTAGCAGAATATAGTTTCCTTCCTTATCTCTTTTGATTAGATCTATTTCTTCTTTTGCTTTGTCTGAGATTAGGATTTCTATGGCTGCTTTTTTACATCAGATGAAGCACAGTATATTCTGCTCCAACCTTTTACCTTTACCCTGTGTGTATACCCTCATTTCAAATGTGTTTCTTGTAAACAACATATTGTTAGATTATGGTTTTTAATTCATTCTGCTATCCATCCCATTTACATTCACAGTCATGATTACTGTCTGTGTCTTTCCCTCCATCCTCTTTCCCACCATTTGTGCTTCTAGTTCTTCCTTCTGCCTTCCCCTCCACATTAGAAAAAGTGAATATTTTTCTTTGTTGAAGACGATGTAATAGTGTGATTTTGTGTTTGTTTTCTTTCTCTCTCAATGCCTCTAGATAGAGTCTTTTAGGCTCTCTCTGGTTTTCTGGTTATCCAGGGAGGCTTTCAATTTGTTTGGCTACACTGGTGCTGGCTTTTGTGGTGGCCCCTTTTCCTATTGGGCTTCTGTTAGACTTTTTGTGTACGTCTGGAGTGAAAAGAAGCAACTTTTTGAAGTTTCTAATTGAATTTCTTCATAATTTTTTTGACTGATGAATTTGGTTTTGCAATTTTTGGAGCAGATATTTTGGAGGGGGCATTGCTAGCCTCTGTTCAAGCAGACATCATAATCAGAAGTTTCCAATAAATTATTTAAATTGTAAATTTTTCTTTATTGTCTTCCTCTTTAATTTTTTTCTTTCCTCACCAAACTGTTAAAAATTTATTTTTCAGTAGTATTCTTTTACTGTGGCATTTTCAAGAAGATTTATTTGTCTTGCCCTAGTGCTTTTCTAGTCTACTCTGAATTTTCTATTCTCATTTCTGGTTGATAGCCTTCTGGATTCTATGTCCCTCGTGTCTTTTTAAAGCTTCTGAAATACCACATTTGAAGTTCTCTTTCTATGTCATTTCCATCTCTTTGCCTTTGTAGATTTTATCCTATAAAAACTTTTTTCTTCTTTACTTCTTTGCTCTTAGTAATATGAATTCATATGTGAAGTCATGATCAATATAAAATGTTTAGTATATCTGGTTCTATGTCATGCACTTCTGATGATGCATTCTTTATTCTTATGCCTATTTTTCTTATGTATGATCTATTCTCCAGCCTAACATCACCAATTTAGGTACTGGCTCACTCATACTCTCACATGGGTTGGAATGTTGTCTTAGGATTTACGACTCAGAAAAGATAGCAAATGTGTAAATTCTCTCTTCCCCAATCTTCTGAAAATTTGCATTATAAAACTCCATTCTTTTATTGCAGACACAAAGCTCTACCATGTGAATGTTTCTTACACACTTTTTCTCTCCTTTTCACTTTTGCAAAAGTTCCTCTGCCTTTTTTAGTCCCTTCCCTTCATCACATTAATTCATTCTCCCAATGTTATCTGCTATTTTGGAGAAATTCTACAAATGGTTATGCCTTCATTATATATCTATGGAATTGGTATGGGTGCGTATACACCTCTGTTTTGTACTATTTCTGACTCCACCAACAGGTCTTCATATTCTGTTATTCCTTGCTACCATAGATACAGATATATTTATTGGGGATGATGTAATTTAATCCATGGAGTATTGTTTCAATTCTTCCACCTTTACTTTTTTCTCAATCTTTAATTTCCGCTAAATCTTTAAGTTCTTTTTGTCCCTTGATGGCATTGTTTTGCCTCTTTCTTTTACTACAACAGATCAATTATTTCTTAAAAATCTCCAAATATGAGAGAATTAATTTCACCACTTTGTCTTTTCTTGGTAAATGTACTTATTCTTTGTGTATTTCTGATGTTTCAGATTATTTGAAGGTTGAATGATTGACTTACCTTATGTTGTGCCCTCTGCATGAATGTTGGCATTCTTCACTTTTACTGAGTGTCTATCTTTTAAAAAATAATTAAACTTGGGTTTTCAATAAAGGTTATTTTAAGTTGAGCCACACTGCTACTGTTTGCTTCTGAATATCTTTCTTTCCTCTCTGGGGCTCCTGATTAGGGAAATCCTTTCTCAGGAATAGATCTTCTTCTTAGTCCACCTGGGCAGGTGACTCAGACTTAGTGGGCAGCAAATTACCACATGGGACAATGTGCCCAGTGTGTTGTCCCAGAAATGGTCTGAGGGAGCCCTAATATGAATATGGACTTGCTCTTTCCTGGCCCATAGCTTTTTCTATGTCTACATATGTTTACTCCTAGACCTTCCCTGTCTCCAGTAGAAGCAAACTCCTTTGTGTCCCAATACTGAACAGTATAAGATAAATGACTCACCACAATTTTTCCCTTAGATTTACCCATCAAGATGCATTCAGGTCCATTTTCTAGTTTTGATTGGGGGAGTTTTGTGGAGGGGAAATTGACTTTTTGGTTCTTTCCACTTCATCATCTTGCTTCTGTCTGATCTTTACATATATTAATGGTAGTTTATGATCAGATTAGAGAGGCAAGGTCACCTGGTGAATTATGACATAGCTTTGGTGTCAAAGCATTATGTTTAAATCACAATTCTGTCTTCTATGAACTGTGTGAACCTGGGCAAAGGTATATGAATTTAACCCTCTAATGCCCTCTAGCAAGTCTTATATAAGACCATATAACTTTTAAATTATTGCCTGTCTCCATTGATAGAGGTAGTTTCCTCAGTTACCCTAGAACAATAAATGAAAGATTAATACATATACCTAAGAAAAGAGAGATTTTTTTTATGCATTTCCACTAGGCTCCCAAAAGCCTGAATGCATTTCCTAGTTCCTATATATCCTTATACTATATGCCCTGTTTACCAAAGTTCAGTACATAATTTCTATAGCCTATGAAAACTCTAAATTAACAATACTCATCTCTGTGACCTCCACAATAATGAAGCTCCATCCAAATCTTTTTATTGATTTATGTATCATTTCATACTTCTCATAATGAGGACATTGTAAGATATTCAATAAATATATACAGATATATGTAAATATACATATATCTGTTTATGTACATATATACATACATATATTCATGTAATAAGAGAAAATATGCTCATACAATCCCCAACAGCTTCCAGCTAGAGACTGCATGGTAAGTGTTGGAGGTAAGAGATTTTGCCAAATGTATCATCAGGCTCAGAGTCTGCAGGGTTTCCTCCTCTTGAATTCATTCTTAAGTATCTACTTCACATTCTTTTTACTCAGACTGTAGATGAGAAGGCTAAGCATAGAGTTTGTTTGACTTACTCCTTGGAGGACTTGGGTCATGTAGGAAATTATTGCTGGCCCATAAAAGAGGATGATCACAAGGAGGTGAGAGCCACGAGTCTAGATTGCTTTGTTTCTCCCTGAAGTTGTCTTCATTTTTACTACTCACTATGGTAGAGCAATAGGAAACCAGATAAGGGGCACAGGTAGAAGAAGAATTACCACTCCTATGAAGAAAATGGCTATCCCTGTGTGGTGGTTGTCAGTAGATGCTAGGGATAAGAGGGTTGGGGTCTCAAAAAAGAAATCATGTTGTTACCTTGTCGTGGAAGCCTTAGTGTAAAATAGTGTCCACCAAGGATAGTAGAACACCACTGACCCCAAGCCCAAGAGGTGGTAGTGCATGGAGTCACATCACAGCTAACAAGGTACACAGTGTAGCTCCAAAAATGAGAGAGATGAAAAACTGAGCACCACAGTACATGAAAGAAATTTTGAGGAAAATTTAGATAAAAAGAGAAATCAGTGCCATTATCATCTAAAGACATCTTGATTTCCAAGACAATCCTTTCAAAAATTCAATAAATATCTGTATCTAATGCCCATCTTCCTCTAATTAAATCTACATTTCTAAAGCATCAGCACTTCAGGGAAAACAGAATTTGTCACTCAAGTTTAAGTGGTTGTTAAATTTTATGGTGATTATAACAATGTCTCTTAGTATTTCTCATTGAAAATGTAACATTTTATAATAGATTTTGAGGGTAGAAATAGGAAACTAAGTACCAATTATAATATTTTTTCTACTTTACAGTGAACCCCAAATTCCAAACACCCAAATTAAAGGTAAGTTTAGGAAATAGCATTTAATTTTGATTTGGAAAATACCTATTAAAAACTATCCATTGGAACTGATGGAAATCCTAGCTGAATTCATCTGCATTTTCTTCTAATGGATTACTGTTTATCAAAACAAATTTTATCTGTTTGTTAAAGAAAATCTTCTAGTATATCTATGTTTGTGAGTTTCTGAAAGAAATAAATTGACCTTCTTTATAAATATTCAATAATTCAGACTAACTCAGTCTGATAGTACCACTAATCAGGACAGTGTAATGGGATTTGGTTGTCCTAACTTCTTACTACATCATTCAATATCTTTGCGTTTTGTTTTGTTTTATTTTGGTCAATAACTATGATGGGATTTTCTGCAAACACAATGACTAGGAGTTAAAAATCTTGGGTTCTGCTTCTGACTTTGCCTTAGATTTGCTCTCTTGATGTTTCTATTTCTCTCTCTCCCTCTCCTCACTTCTTACTCTTATCAACCTGTTCAGGGTATCAGAGTGCTTAAAAAGTAGATCCAGGGAAGGCAAACCCCAACTCATCCTATTTCTCTGCTATTACTCCAATAATAGTGCTCCATTTCCTCATTTGACCCTCGAGGAAGGACAAGTTTAAAGAAATTTTGATAAAACAACAGAGGAGGTAAAGGAACTAGTAGGATTTTTGGGGGGGCATGTCTGTTCTAAGAAACATAAATTTTGAGGGGCCCAGTAAGAACAATATTAAATTGCTGTGCCATCACCTAAACCTGTTTTCCCACTGCAACACTCTATGTTTCTCTAGAACTATATTAATTAAAATTTGATTAAATGCAATAGAGACCTTGAATCCAAATACCCTTGAAATATATGCTATTAGACTGCTTCAGTAATTGTTTCCACTTTGACCCTTTTCTGTCCTAAACGCAACACTCTTACCTGGATTGCAGAAGACATGAGAAAAACATCTGCTAGCCAGTGTGAGACTTTAAATGCAGAATATAGAACAGAAGTATCCTCTGAGTAGGCAGAAAGCATATTTCAAACTCTTGTAAAAAGGATAGGACAAGAGAAGGAAGAAAGGTATGGGGAGGTGGAGAGGAGTAGAAAACTGGCTCAAATCAACTGTTTCCATTAGAAAATATGCTCGGTGGTTCAGAGTACTTACCTTTCAAATAAGGACTGCTTCTTTGAGGATAGTCCCGTTTTAATGGGCTGTGGTGTGAGCTGGTCTCTGGAGCATCTAATACACTCTGGAGGATTCTTTCTCATTAGGGTTAATCTGATATTCTATGTTTCTATTCAGGATGGTTTTCACGTGGGTTATCAAGAATGACGTTATAGTGTAGGTGCCTCAAAGTTACACACTCACCTATAAACTCTGAATATTCTCTTTCTCTCTTTCCCTTTATTCCTTTTGACTCCTTCATAGGTAGGTGCATAGAGGAATGATAAAATAACTTTGTGGTCTACTGATTTTTTCCATGATATCAGATATCTAATCTATTTACAAGAATATATATACATTTATGATCCTAGATTTCATGATTTGTTTTCCTAAGGAAAAAAAGCATTTGAAGTGCCCATAAATTATATTCATCAATGTAGTAGTATAATCTTAGGGTTTGGTGATGTTCAGATATTCAAATTAGGAATTAGTAAGAGAGAGCCTCAGGTTTAGAACTAATGAGGTCATCTGGTCCAACCCAAATGATCAAGTTTCTCTACAACATCCTTGACAATTGGCTCTCTCAGCACCACTTATGACCTTTTGTGGTCTCACTAAATCTTAATGTATTTCATTTTGCTTTGAAACAATATTAATTACTCAAAGAATTTTTTCTTATGGAGTGAAATTTACATTCTTATAACTATTTTCCTTGGTTCAAGTTAAAACTAGCATGGGATGAATATAGCTTCATATCAGCATATCCATATAGAGGGAACATGCTTTATCCATGAGTTTTTGGCTGCCTGTACACCTATTCTTACCATTTTCCATTTATCCATTCAGCAGCACAACTCACAGGCTACCAACCTCATGACTCCAACACTGATACATCCTTATTCTTTCATAGATTTTTGCTTTCAACCATTATGAGTGCTTATATTACAGTTTCTGAGCCATATCTATTTCTGTAGCCACTCCAGCTTAATCACGGGGCTGTCTGTGCTGTTTCAGGCTCCCCGTTATAGTTAAATTTGGAAGGGTAACAAATATATCTAGCTACTGCTCTACTCTCTAACACCACTTGGAGCAACTTTTCAGGTTAAAGACTATTCAAACATCTTAAGACAGCTATCATACCCTCTAATTCTTCTCAGCAGGAAAAATCTCCTAGATGTTTCAAATGGTCTTCATGTGACATAAAATTTGCTTCTTATTTATCAAGTTATGTCTTAACTGAGTAGGGTTTCACTGTTATCTGCCTTCCCTTGGATTGACTGCTCTGCATAATTGAGGGCTATATGTTGTACTTACTTAGCGCTTTCTGTTACTCCCTTCCTGTATTTGTCATGTAGGAGTAAGTTTAGAGATACTCCAATGCTTTTTCGTAACATTTTTTTTAACTTTGGAAGCTTCTCATCAATAATAGCTTATAGTTAATAATAACTAAGTTTTTATATAGCACTATATGCCAAGCACTGTGCCAACTGCTTCAAAATTTCTATTTCATTTGATCCTCACAATAACTCCGAAAGGGAGACGCTATTATCTCCAAATTAAAAATGAGTAAACTGACGCAGGCAGAGTTTATACGACTTGCTCAACATCAATTAGTAGGTGTCCAAGGCTGAATTTTAATTCAGTTCTCTCTGACTTGAAGCCTAGTACTCTATTTACTTTGTCAAGTAGCTGATCCAATCATCCTTCCAAACCTCCTTTGGACATTTAACAAATTGTCCATCTGCTTTCTAAATAATGATCCCTAGAATTTGGTCTGCTTCTTAGGAGTTAGCAGGTCTAGCACCTTCCTCACCCTGAGCATCATATTTCTATTGGTGAAGTCTCTCCAAAATTGAGCTTTAAGCCTAAAGTCCATGACTTACTATACCCCAATTCTACCAGTGGAACAGTGTCCAAGTTTCAGGGTCATTTAGAGTTAGAACATTATTTATCAAAAACTAGATAAAGCCCAAAGGGAAAAGAGAGCCAACGTTCTCCTAAAGAGGAGATAAATGATCTGAGGGGCCTTAATTTTGGGCATGAGAAGAAGTTCCTGCAATTCAAACACTTAAACTTTAGATCATCATAGATGGATCATAAACAGTATCTGAGTTGACAGTATAACCCTATTGATAATTTTTTGAAGCTATTCAGGTATTGAGAAACATTACTGCAGTGTCCCATCTAGGCCTTTATAAGAAAGGCAGACATAAAAATTCACAGAAGATAAATCAGAGAATTTTGGACAGGGAAGAAGTGAGGCATGGCACTTACGTGTTATGGAGCAGTTAAGGTAAGACAAGACCCATATAATCACCCATAACCTGATCTAGCCAGTAAAGACTATCGCTTTGCAGGTGAAGGCCTGAACGGTACAACTCACATGATTCCCTTGAGAGTTCTCATTGCTGGTATTTGTGTCCTTTCAACGATTAATCCTGTCCCTCAGTGTACTCACAGATCTGAGTCAATTTCCTGCTCCCTCACCAATAACTACTCCTCACTAATTCTTTTTGAAATACCTTCTCCTGAGAGGTTAGTCTTCAAATGCAATGCACTTCTCTCATCATGTACAAACCATCTTTAATTCATCCAAATGAAATCATAACTTCTTCATCTTTGTGAAATCTTCAAACTCATCTATTTTCTAGTAATTTGGCAATTTGATCATATT
>CM053769.1:328302561-328318354 GCA_028658325.1 Potorous gilbertii | reverse complement strand
CCTTTATTAAGGTGTTGACCCGTTTTTCATGCTTTTCTTGCATCTCTCTCATTTCTTTTCCCAGTTTTTCCTCCACCTGTCTGACTTGATTTTCAAAATCCTTTTTGAGCTCCTCCATGGCCTGAGCCCATGGGGTATCTATTTCAGATATTTGGGATACAGAGGCTTTGACTCCTATGTCTTTACCTGATGGTAAGCAGACCTCTTCGTTGTCAGAGATGAATGGTGGAATCATCTTCTCAAGGAAATAACCATCTATGGTCTTAGTTTTTTTTCCCTTTTCTGGGCATTTTCCCAGCCAGTTACTTGACTTCTGAGAGTCCTCACCACCCCCTGGCCTAGGTCCGCCCAACTAGTGCTTGGGGTCTGAGATTCAAATGCTCCCAGACAGTTACTTGACTTCTGAGAGTCCTCTTCATCCCAGGCTAGATCTGCCCAGCTAGTACTTGGGGTCTGAGACCCAAATGCTGCTCCCCAGCCTCAGGGCTTTTGGCGACAGGCCTGACTGCTCTTCAATGGGAGCTTATCTGCTGGTTCTCAGGTGGGGGCAGGGCCGCCTCTCAGGCTCAGTTCCCTCAGGGGGTTTATGCCGAGAACTTTTGTAATGGAACTTCGGTCGAGCTCCAGCCTGCTCTGCCCGTAGCTGCCTCTGCCGCAGCGGCTGCCTCCCAGGGGATCCGAGTCCCAGAGATACCCCGCTCCCTTCTCAGCCCATCTCTCTTACTGACCTGTGCGTCTGTGGGTGGAGGGACCTTCGTGGCTGCCGGAGATTCAGGTCCCTGATGCCTGCTTGGGTCTGCTCACTCCTCTCAGTGCGGTGTGGCCAGGGCGGGGGAGGGGAGCGCTCCGCAGGGCAGGGCTCCGCTCTCGTCCGGGGTACCTTTGCGGTCGGTTTTTCAGGGCTCTCTGCAACGGAAATCTCCTTCACTGTGTTGCTGCGTGGCTTCCACTGTTCCAGAATTTGTCAGGAGTTCTTTTTACAGGAAATCTATGGACTGTGGGTTCGGACCTAGCATAGGTGAGTCTTTCTACTCTGCCATCTTGGCTCTGCCCCCCAAAAAACTTTTCAATTCAATATAATCAAAATCATCCATTTTGCATTTCATAATATTCTCTATCTCTTATCTGGTCATAAATTTTCCCCATTCGTTGCCTCTTTTCTAATGATGAAAAAGTTAGTCCTGAAAGTCAGGTTCTATTTCATCCTTTTTAACCATTTAAAATATATTTTATTTTTTCTGATTACATGTAAAAGAAATTTTCAAAATTAATTAGAAAAATTTGAGTTCCAATTTTTTTTCCCTCCTGAGAGGGCAACCAATTTGATATTGGATATACATATGCAATATTATGAAAGAAAATAGACCAAAAAAACCCTAAGCAGAGCAAAGTAAAAACAATAGGGATTGACTTGTATTTAAATTCTATCAGTTCTTTCTCTGGAGGTGGAGAGCATTTTCATCAGTAGTCCTTTAGAATTGAATCATCATATTTCTGAGAATAGCTAAGTCATTCACAGTTATCATTATAAAATATTACCATTACTGTGTACAATATTCTGTTACTGCTCACTTCACTTTGCATCAGCTTGTGTCTTTCCTTCTGAAAGCATCCTACTCATCATTCATATAGAAGAGTAGTATTTTAATTTGGTATAATGAAAATTATACATTTTACAACTGGAAATGCTGTCTTTCTCTTGTTTGCTCATGAATTCTACCCTTACCCAATTATCTGACAAATAAACTATTCCATGCTCCCCTAATTTGCTTTTGGTATCACTGTTTTCATCTAAATCATGTACCCATTTTGACCTTGGTATATGGTGTGAGATATTGATCTGTTCTCAGTTTTTGCTACACTGCTTTTCAGTTTTCCCAGCAGTTTTGTCAAATAGTAAGTTTTTATCCCCAAAGTTTAGATCTTTTTATTTATCAAATGCTAGATTACTATAATCATTTACTGATGAAATCATCAGTTACAGTAAATGGAGAAGTTTTGAATTCTGTGGACAAGTTCACTTTCTTTACAGGGATGTACACATTGAGAAGGAGGTTGATGCACACATTGCCAGAGCTAGCTCAGTGCTTGGGAGGCTCTGAAGGAAGTATTGGAGAGAAGAGGTATTAGATTATCAAACTGAAGGTCTCTAGAGCCGTTGTGTTTACCTCATTGTTGCATGCCTGTGAAACCTGGACAGTACACCAGTACCATTCCAGGAAACTGAATTGCTTCTGTTTGGATTGTCTTAGGAAGATTCTGAAGACCACCTGGCAGGATAAGGTACCAAATGCTGAGGTCTTTACTTGAACTAAACTGCCAAGCATTCAAACTGCTTCAGAGAGTGCAACTCTTATGGGCTGACCACCTTGTTCCAATGCAAAACGTACACTTGCCGAAAAGACTATTTATGGAGCACTCTTACAGGGCAAACATTCATATGGTGTTCAGAAGAAGCAATGTAGGGACATTTTCAAGATCTCTTTTAAGAACTTTGGAATTGATTGTGTGATGTGAACTCAGCATGGCATGCCCACATTAGAGAAGGTGCTGTCCTCTAGGAGCAAAGCAGAATTGAGACAGCTCAAAAGAAATGCAGGATTCACAAATTTGGAGTATTCACTCCAAATGTTCACACAAAGTATTTGTGCCTGCCTTGTGATAGTGCATTTCAAACTTGCATTGGTCTTATCAGCCATAATCTGACACACTGAAACTTGACTCTAGCATAGTCACGTCATTTTGATCCTCTTTGAGAACGAAGGACAACCAACCAATGGTCATTTACCATATATGGTGTACCTAATCTATTCCATTGAACCACCACTCTGTTTCTTAGTGAGTACCAGATTGTTTTGTTGATAACAGCTTGAGATCTGGTATGGCTAGGCCACCTTCCTTCATGTTTATTTTTTTCCTTGATTCACTTGATATTCTTGACATTTTGTTCTGCCAGATGGAATTTGTTATTATTTTTTGTAATGCTATAAAATAATTTTTGGTTATTTGGTATTGCACTAAATAAATAAATTTAGGTACAATTGTAATTTTTATTATATTTCCTTAGACCTATCCATAAACAATTAATATTTTCCCAAATGATTAGCTGTGCTCTCCAGTGTTTTTTTTAAATAGGAGTGGATGCTATATTTTATCAAAGGTTTTTTCTGCATCTATGAAGATAATCATATGATTTCTGTTGGTTTTGTTGTTGATATGGTCACTTATGCTGATAGTTTTCCTAATATTGAAGCAGCCCTGCATTCCTGGTACATATCCTATATGGTCATAGTATATGATCTTTTTAATATATTACTGTAATCTTTTTGCTAGTATTTTATTTAATATTTTTTTCATCAATATTCATTAGGGAAATTGTTCTATAATTATCTTTCTTTTGGCTCTTTCTGTTTTGGGTATTGGCATCATAGTTGTTTCATAAAAGGAATTTGGCAGGACTCCATCTATTTTTCCAAATTGTTTGTATATTATTGGGATAAATTGCTCTTAAATGATTGGTAGAATTCACTTCTGAATCAATCTGGTCCTGGGGATTTTTTTTCTTAGGAAGTTCATTGATGGCTTTTTCAACTTTTTTTTTTAGCGTTGGATTAAGAGTTTTATTTCTTCTGTTAATCTGGGTAATTGATTCTTTGAAGATATACTTCCATTTCACTTAGATGGTCAAATTTATTGGTATACAATTGTGCAGAAGAGCTCCTAACAACTGTCTTAATTTCCTCTTCATTGGTGGTGAATCTACCCCTTTCATTTTTGATTCTAGTAATTTGTTTTTCTTCTTTCCTCTTTTTAAAAACAAAATTAATCAACTGTTTACCTTTTTATTATTTTTTCATAAAATCAACTCCTAGTTTTATTTATTATTCAATGATTTTCATACTTTCAATTTTATTAATCTCTCCTTTGATTTTCAGAATTTCAGATTTGTTGTTTGGGGATTTTTTGTTATTTTCATTGGAATTTCTCTGCCTCTTCCTGACAGATTGTTGTTGGCAATATACTGAAAAGCTAATTAGTTATGTGGATTTATTTATATCAGTCTGCTTTACTAACATTATTAATGACATCAATTTTTAATTGAATTTTTAGGATTTTCTGAATGAACCATCATATCATCTGCAAAAATTGGTAACCTTGTTCTTTGACTCTGTTTTTCCTTGTCTTTTTGAGATAGCTAGTATGTCTGCAATTACATAAAATAATGGTGGTGAGAATGGGCATTTTTGCTTTACATCTGATGCTACTGGACAGGATTTTAGCCTTTCTCCATTACATGTAATTCTGTATTTCATCTTAGATAGATATTATTTTCCATATTAAAGAAGGTTCTATTTATTCATGTACTTGGTAGTTTTTTTTGATTGTATCATTTTATTTTTCAATTTATTATTTATTCATTTTAAACATAATTTATTTTTAAATTCCGAGTGTCAAATTTTCTTCTTCCCATCGTCTTACAATCTCTCTCACATTGACTAGAAAGGCAAATGATATAATATCCATAATACAAGTGAAACCATGCAAAAATATTTTCATGTTAGTTATGTTTAAAAATAGCAAGAAATATAAAGTGAGTAAATTATTCCTCAGTTTGCAGTCAGAATCCATTAATTCTCTCTTTGTTCATCATGAGTTCTTTGGAATTGCTTGGATCATTGTCAGAGGTGCCAAGTTTGTCACAGTTGATTATCATTACCTCATTGCTGTTACTGGGCACAATGATTTCCTAGTTCCTGCTACTTCACTTTGCATTTGTTGCTATAGTTCTTGCCAGATTTTTCTGAAATCACCCCTCCTCATCATTTCTTACAGCACAAGAGTACTCCATCACAACTCTACATCTGAACTTGTTCAGCCATTTTCTAATGAATGAGCATCCCCTTGATTTCTTTTCTTTCCCACCACAAAAAGGACTACTAAAAATAATTTTGTACACATAGGTTCTTTTCCATTTTCTTAGATTTCTTTGGAATACAAACCTAGTAATGTTCATTACTGGGTCAAAGTTTTAAAGCCTTTCAGCAGTTATAAATTGTTCTCCAGAGTCACTGAACTAGTTCACAGCTCCACCAGCAGTTTATTAGGGTGCTTATTTTCCATCATTTCTTACAGCACATGTGCACAATTCCAATTTTCAAGGTAGGCTTTTCTTCAGTAACTTTTGTACCTCTTTTTTAAATTTAGACAATTCTGTTTTTTAAGTTGTTTTTTTTGGTGGATTTTGTGCCTCTGATCATGTGACTAATTCTGTTTTTAAGGTAGTATTTTCTTCAGCATTTTTTTGTGTCTTTTACCAAGATTTTAATTCTCTTTTCATAAATTTCTTTCATCACTCTTATTTTCCCCCCAGTTTTTCCTTTATCACTCTTGTCTTTTTCTTTAACTCTTCTAGAGGTGGAAAAGAAGTGAGGCTGGTGACCTGCACAGCCCTCCCTCACTCAAAACAAAGTCATGTGCAAGTCATGTCATCATTTGTCTGATGGTATGGTCTTCTTTAGCAACAAAGGACGAACACACACAAAAAAAACTCTTCTAGAAATTCTTGTTGGGTTACGGTCCAATTAGTATTTTTCTTTGTGACATTTTTTCTAGTTGTTTTCACATTGTTTTCTTCTGAGTTTATGTCTTGCTTTTCCCTGTCACTGTAGTAGCTTTTTATGGTCAAATTTTCTTTTTCAGTTGTTTGCTGATTATTCCAGTCTATTTATTGACTTTGAATTTTATTTTAAAGTTGGACTCTGCTCACATGTGGCTGAAGAGGCTGTGTCCCAAGTTTCAAAAATCTTTGTGTTTCTTTATTATGGACTAGATCTGGGCATCTGCAAGTTTTTGGTGCTTCCAAGGTAGTGTCATCCTGGCAGTGGCATGGCCATTGCTCTGCTTGTCTGCACTATTGTCTTTACTCAGGAAGCACCTCTGGTCCCCTGTTGCTGCATGCACTCTTCTCTTGATGTGGAAATGTGACTAGAGCTTTTGCTCTCTTCTGATTGACCTCTAGTACTCCTCTCTGCCCTGGAACTCCTTATGGTCAGTAAAATTGCCAAATCAGTACCCAATACTAGCAAAAATAATATATAATCTCTATATTATATATATAATAATCTATAATCTCTTCTTCATCAGTTGTCCAATCCCTTTACTATCTCTGAGCTGTGAGCTCCTGAAGCTGCTGAAGCTGCTGAAGCTGCTGAAGCTGCTGTAGCCACAGTTGTGTTTGTGGGCTCCAGACAGATCTCTACCTCAGTGTCATAGACTTCTCCTGCTGACCTCTTAAGTTTTCTTAGGCCACAATAATTTCTCACACTATCTTTTCTTGATTCTTTCACTCCAAAATTTGATTTGAAGCATTATTTTAAAATTGTTTGGAGTCAAATGTTTGCAGAATTCAGCTGGGTGGCTGTTCCCTAATCCTCTATCTTACTGCCACTCCTCCCCACCACAACTCTCCATGCCATATTGTTTTTATTTAAACAACAAGAGTGTTATGTTATGTCAAAAACTTTTCCTGCATTAGCCTATATAACCACATAATTTTTGTTATTAATATGATATATGATTTTTTGTTGTTAAAATATCACGTTCATAGCTTTCAGAATATCAAGCTGACCCAGAATGCTTTGCATAAATTCAAATTCTGTTATTTTTTGAATCAGTATGAATACAGATTTTTTTTTCTGTACTCTCATTATCCTTATCAGCATTATCTGGACACATTTCTCTTTTAGGATTGCCCTTTTAAAAAATTCTACATTTAGTACAGAACACAAATGTACAGATTTCAAAATGTGGTCTAATCATGGCAGGGCACAATGTTACTATAACATTGAACATATTTGACACTATTTCTATTATTTTTAGTTTAAGATTTTGTTACAATCAGGATCCGTAGAGAATAATGAGGCAGCTTTAATGTAAAGAAGCATTGTATTTAAGTTACAACTCTGTCATTGACCACTTGTGGGATTTTTGACAAGTAACTGAAAGTATCAGTGTCCTTGGACAACTCTTATCTAAGACAATATAACTTGGAGTAGCTGTCAGTCTTCATTGATGGAGAGAGTTTCCTTGATATTAGTTCATTACAATAATAAAAATAAGATCATGCATACATTTAAAAGGTGAGGTTAACTTTTTATGTATCTCTCAATAAGGTTTCCTAAGGTCTGATCATTTTTCCTTGATCCCACAAATCCTTATAGCAGATGTGAGCTTGTTCTTCAAAGTCCAGCACAGAATTTCTAGGGTCTATGAAAACTATATTAACAATATTCAGTCCTCAGTTCTCCTTATTAAAGAAATGCTACCCAAATTGCAGGAGAGATAAGTACATCATATCAAACTTCTCTCCATAATTGAGGCTTTATAAGGATGTACAACAGATATTATAAAGGTATACATGATAAAAGAATGATATATTTATTCATTCATTACCACTAGTCATAGGGAAATTACCATTCCCTGACAGGGGGACACACAACAAATGTTATAGATAAGAGCTATGGCCAAATGCAATTATGTTGTTAGGCTCAGGGTCTGCAGGGATTCCCCCTGTTGATTGCGTTCCTGAAGGCCCTCTTTACATCCTTGTTCCTCAGGCTATAGATAAGAGGGTTAAGCATGGGGTTTATTACTGCATAGAACACAGAAATCAGTTTGGCCTGCTCTTTGGAGGACTTGGGTGTCATGTAGGAAATTATTCCTGTTCCATAAAAAAGGATGACCACAAGGAGGTGGGAGCCACAGGTGGAGAATGCCTTGAGTCTTCCAGAGGTTGTCTTCATCCTGACAATAGCCAGTATAATAGAGCCATAGGATGTCAGGATAAGGGACACAGGTGCAAGAAGAATCACTACTCCCATAAGGAAAATGGCCATTTGTGAATTCTGAGTATCTTCAGATGCCACAGCCAGGAGGGCAGGGGCCTCACAAAAGAAATGAGCAATCTTGTTGTTTCCTTGGAAGGGGAGCCGTAGTGTGAATGTAGTGTCCACCAAGGAGATTAGAAGACCACCGGCCCAGCACCCCAAGGCTAGGAGGCCACATGTCCTTCTTGTCATAATGATAAGGTAGTGCATGGGGTCACAGACTGCCAAATAACGATCGTAGGACATCACAGCTAACAAGGCACACTGAGTAGCTCCAAAAATGAGGAAAAGACAAAGTTGGGCAGCACAGCCCATGAAGGAAATGACCTCCCTCTTGCTCAGCATGTGGACCATGGCTTGGGGAACAATGTTGGTTGAGAAGCACAGATCAG
This sequence comes from Potorous gilbertii, assembly GCA_028658325.1. NCBI lineage: Eukaryota > Metazoa > Chordata > Mammalia > Diprotodontia > Potoroidae > Potorous > Potorous gilbertii. The sequence continues at coordinate 328,310,076 of CM053769.1, read as the reverse complement.
CCACCGACAAGTTGCATAGAAAAAAGTACATGGGTGTATGAAGTTGTGAGTCAGTTAGAACCAGGTAGATGAGGAGTAAACTGCCAAGAACAGTAGCCAGGTAGACCCCCAGGAATAATACAAAGAGCAGCACCTGAGTCTGAGGGTCATCAGAGAGACCCAAAAGCAGGAATTCTGTCACCCAGGTCCAGTTGGTCTGGTTCATATTCCTTCTTCATGCTCCTTTAGATGAGAGGCAACGTGGGAATTTCATATAAGAATGTTACGTATAGAATCCTGGAATTGAAAGAGACCTGAGATGACATCTGGTCGAACTTCCTACCCAATCATCATCAGCTGCCCAAACGCACTTCTAATGAACATCTCAAGTGATGAGTAGTGCACTGTAACAGAAAGAAGACATTCCATTGCTTGAAAGCTGAAAGTTTTAAAAAATATTCCCTTACATATTTTGCTAATGTATTGAGGAACATCATGGTAGAGTAGAGAGGATAAGACATTGCTGGTGTCTGAAGAAAGCTATATTTCAAAGTGGTATATATTGCAAAATTGTTTTAACTTGCATTCTATTTTGGGGCAAGTCCTGATAATTATATCCCCTCATATTTTTCTAAATAACTTATTCACAACATTTCCCTTTTCTTTTTTTTCTTCTACTTTTCCTCCTTCCCCTCAACATCCTCCTTCTTGTTCCCCATTCTCCATCTTTTGCATCTCTTCCTGTCTCTGTTTCTTTTCTACTCCCTTCTTTTTCTCTTCATCTCAATAAAAATGGACAATTCACATCCACTAAATAGAGTTTGTCTTTCTAAAGACACTGAGAGTTTGAGTGACTTGATCAAGGTCTCACAGTCAAAATGTGTGTCCTGAATTCACTTTGTTTGACTCTAAGGCTGCCTCATCAAACTAGGTCATCACACTGAGCAAGATTGAATAATTAGAAATAGAAACAAAAATAACAAAACTCCATTCTAACATCATTTTAAAAAACACTTTAACCTCAGCATCAGCATTTATATCTCAAATGTACAGATTTGAACAAAAATAGAACAACAGAATGGAAATTCCTTGACAGAAATTTTTACTTTAGATTTGACATTATTTTCTACCATAGTGCCTGGCATATATGAAGTAATTAATAAATGCATGTTGATTGATGGCAGGAAACAGTGATATGTACAGAGAATATTCACTTACTGGTATTGTATCATTATGGAACACAACTTGTTAGCAACCCATTAGGAAAACCATTCCACTCTCTGGAAGGTGCCCACTATTAGGTCAGGGATTGCTGAGAGCATTATCTACCTCTATTTGTTCTCCTGGGAGCTATGAAACCATATCCTCAACATTCTGTGGTGCACATACTATAGATTCTTTTATTGTGGAAAGAAACATTTGCATTTTGATTTACATGGGTGCTTCCTTGTTTTGTTTAGAATTTTTATATGTGATTTGATCTCTTTATCTTTCCCAGGGTGCAAGTGCACTTGCCCCTCATATACTCATCCCAGTACTGACTGGCATGGGAGTTTTGACCTGTTCCATTTCTGATCTGGGTTGGTTCTCCCAGGCAGTCTTCCTAGGTAACATGGTGGTTTCTATTTCCTGGGAGTTCAGCAAACAGGTGCTAGATTAATGTAGACACCCCATCTTAGCACACTGAAGCTCAAACCGCCTCTGTTCAATGTATCTACTTACCTCAGCTTCCTTCTTAAGAAGTCAATACATGCCTGAAACACTAGTCCACCGTGAAGGGGTTGAAATGAATTTAGAACATTTCTACACATATTATTACCTTTAGTTCAGTGAGATTTGATTGTTAGTTTTGGTGGCTGAGATATATACAAAATCAAAATTTTTCTAAGGCTCTAATGAGATAATTGATATGAAAATACTTTTGTACCTCTAAGACGCTATGCAGTCATTCCCTTGAGGAGCAAACACCAGCCTCACAAATACATTCTGGTTTCTCTCTGTCCCTTTCCTCCCTCACTCAGGCTGATGTTCTTTCTTGATTACTTGAATTAGCAGAAACTGTCATGGATTCACAGCATGGTCTGATTTCCTGTGTAGGGAGCTATCTGACTTATATCTCACTCTTATAGCTCTCTCTCAAATCCTATAGGAAGATCAATAGCCTCATCTTTTTCATTTCGCATTCATGTAACAGGTTAGTTGATTTCCAGTATTTTTGGCTGACACACACTGACTTTTGAATCCCTTTTTTTGTTTCCTGATTCCATCATTTTCTATCTATATATGAGAAATAGCCTTTCTTTTTTGCTTTCCTCAGTCTTTTCCCCTTCTTGATTCTAAAATCATTCATGAGCTAAAAATCCTGATCAATAAATTTGTGAATCACACAGGCAATCACATTTTGAGATAAAATTAGTCAGAAAGAAAAATTGTTGTGATCTTATTTAAAAACCTTTGAGAGTTCTGAGACAATTCCTTTAGGAACTCCATATACATTTCTCTCTTCCTCTTATTGAATCTATTGTTCTTCCAGAACCAACATTCTTTCTCAAGTTTAGGGAGTTGTTAAATTTCATGGATTATTTTCTTCAATTTCTCCAAGTATATGCATATTTGTAAGTTGTTTATTGTTTCTAATGGGGAGTGAGGTCTGAATTCCATTCCAGTGACTTAAAAATGAATTTCTATATAACATTTGATTATGATTTTTTAATGGCCTACAAAGAAAATGCCACCTATTTAGAAAACATTAATTGGAATGTTTGGTCATTCTAACTGAAATGAACTGAATTAACTTCCTAGTGGTTACTGCTTGTCATACCTCAATCTTATCTCTTTGTTAAAGATTTCCTCTAGGAGGAATATGGTTTGTGAATATTTGAAAGAAATGAATTGTCTTTTATTGTAAGTATTCTAAATTTCAGTCTTATAATGACCTTGATTCATACAACTTAAGGACAGTTTTCTGTCCTAACTGTTTCCTACATTTTAAGATATGATTCTTCTTGGGATGGGATATTTTTAGGCAAAATGATAGAGATAGAATTCCTGAATTTGGATTTTTATCCTGCATTAAATTTTTCCCAACCATATTTCCATTTTCTATATTTCCTTTCTTCCACTGTACTTCTTTTTTCTATCAACCTCTGCTCAGTTTGATCATGTCCAGGGTTCCAAAGCAGTAGGAAAGATTGATCCAGCAGAAGGTAAAATCTTCACTTTGTCTTGTCTCCCTGGTACGATGGCACGAGATGGTACAAGGCACGGAGAGCAGCAAAATCATAGAACTACAGAATTATTCATAGAATTATAGTCATACACATGCACAGAGTTGTGTTAGGAAGAAACACATCTAATGCATTCTATTTGTTGTTGTGAAATCATTTCAGTCCTATCTGACTCAGTGCCTCCATTTGGGGTTTTCTTGGCAAAGATGGAGTGGTTTATTTCCTTCTCCAGTCCATTTTACAGAGGAGGAAAAGAGCCGAACAAGTTTAAATGACTTGCACAGGCTCACACAGTTAGTAGGTGTCTGAGGCCAGATTTCAACACAGGAAAATGAGTCTTCCTGATTCCAGACCCAGCACCATAGCCATTGTATCACCTCGTGGCAATCAATATGTTGCTAATATTCCTCTCTACCTAATCCTTAATAAGTTTTTACAGGCATTCATTGATGGGGAACTTTCTACTTTGTGATTTATCTCATTCCCCGTACATATCTATATATCTGTATCTATCTGTATATGTATATATTCCCTTTTGATACTCAAAAATAATCCTGTCAAGTAGGTGCTATTATCTTATCCTCTTTACAGATAGGAAAACAGGCTAAAGCAGGTTTACTGACTTATTTAGAGTCATATACTTTGTAAATATGGATTTAAAGTAGGATTTAAACACATAACTGTCTGACTCTAATTCCGGCACTGGATTCACTCTGCACCCACTCCCAAGTAGATTTATGGAAATTGTATTCAAATAGTCCCAACATCAAAGTAATTCTTCCTTTCATTTAGCCATCAGTTATTTATTTCATTCCAGTTCCTGAATAAGTGATGATGGGAAAGACAGGTCTCATGTGGAAAACCATTTTAAGGGGGAGAATATTGGGCTATCAGCTTTGGTGGGCAGGGAATTTCACAACAAAAAGAACAAACCCAGAAAGAAGCTGCACCCAAATCCCCTTGAAATATACAATATCAAACTTCCCCTCTTTCATTCACCCCTTCTTGCTTTCCCTCTTCTGTATCCTAAACCTAGTTTCCTCACCTGTAAGGCAGAAAGGACCAGGAATACATCTCATAGCCAGGGAAGAGAATCCAAATGCCACACATAAAAGAAATGCTTGTTAAGTAACCATTGGGTTATGTGGGTGGGAGAGAAAGTACACGGCTCTTGTCCTGAAGACGGAGAGCATATTTGGAATCCTTGTAAAAGGGTTAGGGAAATGGAAGGGTACAGATGTGGGGTTGAAAGGAAAGAGAGAAAATTGCTTCAAACTAACCCATTGACCAGTAAGTCTCCTTAGTAGTTCAAAGAATTTGCCTTTCAAACAAGGGCATCTTTAAATAGTATCTATTTAAAGGATTTTGGTGTGAGTTGTTCTCTGGAGCATCTATTATTCTCTAGAGGTTTCCTTCTCATTATGGTAGAGTTGGTACCATGTGTTTCTTTTCAGAGAGGTTCTCAGGTGGTTACCAGGAAGAAATTTTGTGTAACTAATTCAAAGCTCTAGTTCCAGTCGTATCTTCCCCATCTCGTCTGTGTCCACTTAGGTATATGGATGGGTGGCTGCTTGATTACCTGTGTTGCCTACTACATATTTGCTATGATAACAGAACTCTTATCTAGCTGTCCACGAGAATGGGCACATTCCAGACCACGGACTACAAAATTTATTTGCCTGAGAAATGTATATAAATATGTTGATTGAATATGTATTGGATATACATATTGATTGATGCAATTTTATGATCTCATCACTTTGTGATATTTGAGTGTTTTAAACCATGAATTATTATTAGAATAACTCAATGTCAGGCTGTTAGAAGTTAAATGTTTCAGCCCATAGTTTGCAGAATGTCTACATCCCCCTTGTTGGTCCTCAAACCTCTATTTGAAGACCAGGATTGGTAAAGAACTCACAACCTCATGAGGCAGCTTATTCTATTTTTGATGAACTGCAATTGTGAGGAAGTGTTTTTTCCTGATTACACGTGAATCACTTTTATTCTGAAGTTTAAATGCACAAAATTAAAGTGTGCATTTCCATAGCCACAACTGAACAAAGAAAGTGGATTTACATAAATTTCTGAATCTCTATTACGTATAGTTTGCTTCTACTTAAAAGTATGCAATGCATTCAACTTGTAGCTTCCAAACTCTCCTTCTTGTCTTTAATTCTTTCTGTCATTTTTTTTTGTGTATTAAAAAAAAATTGATGTGTCCTCTATGGTCTACTCTGCATAAACATAGGGTTTTTATGGCACATCTCGGTGAGTCCCTAGTGTTGATACATCCTTGTGTGCGTTTTCCTTTCTCTATTTCTGCTGAAGGATTAGGTTGTGCTAAAGGTCGTTATAGTAACTATTCTTAATCTTTTCATAATTTATGAGGCTCCTCTCTGTCCTTATACTATCCCTTTGACACTTAATGTATTGTCAGTTTTCAATGTAACTTCTAAATGGTGGTGCCTTTACATTAATGGTGCTGGTTTGGTTTACTCCTGATTTATTTATCATTTTGCTCACTCTGGGAGCCAAAATTCTTATCTATACTTAAAACACATAATTTCCATGACTCTTCACACCCTTCATGAACTTAATTTTAGGGTCACCAGATGATGTGACTGAATTTACCAAAGTCTAGATAAAGTTCAAAGGGAAAATAGAGCAGACTAGCATCTTCCCAGATGTGATGACTGTGGTCTTGGAGAAATTGGTAATGGGAGCGAATAGAAGCTTCTGGTTTTCAAACCCTTTCAGCTGAGGTCGTCACAGAAGGACTATCGATGCAGAAGTCCAAAAGCTGCTGTGCACCTTCACTGGAAGGACAATTCACAGGTCTTAATTTACCCAAAGCAACCAGTGAAAATCAAGGTCAATAATCTCCCATGATGTGCCAGGCTCTGCAAATATATAATTTTGCAGGTAAGTGCCTGAGCAGTACATCTGACTTGCAGGGCTTCTGGGATCTGCTATAGGAAAGCCATTTTCCAGTACTCATTAATTTCATTCTTTGTGATGTGTTCGGAGATCTGAGAGGATGTTCATCTCTAGAAATTCCTCCCCACAAATTACTCCTGAAATAGAAATTTATCACAGTAAATCTTCACATGAATTTCTTTTTTTCTCATGATTTGTAAATAGTAAATACAAATAGTATTTGTAAATAGTATCAACTCATCTGTGTATAAACATGGTGTTTTCAACTATATACAGTCCTTAGCCTTTTGTGATTCAGCAAATAAAGCAACACATCAATCATGCTTGATAACATATATGTATAATATATACAAATTTGCATATATGTGCATATATAATATTTCTCACCTATCACTCCCCACCTTTGCAAAGAAGAGAACAAGTCTTTTATTCTTTAGAGTCAAAGTTGGTCATTCGTGTACAGAGCATTCACTTTTATTTTTTTTCTGTAGTTATTTTCACCTACATTGTCATAGTCACTGTGTATTTTCTTATTCCACCTTTCCCTCTATAACATTTCATAGAATTCTTCCCATGTTTTTTTTGAGTAAAAGTTTTCATTTATTTATAATACTGCATTTATGAGACATAATTTCTCTAGCCCAGGGGTGGGGCTCTATGGCCGCGAGGCCACATGTAGCCCTTTAGGTCCTCAAGTGTGGCTCTTTAAATCCAAACTTCACAGAACAAATCCCCTTAATAATAAGAATTGTTTTGAAATGCTTGAACTCAGTCAAAGTACTTAGGAACTAGAAGATCACATGTAGCCTCAAGGTCACAGATTCCCCATGTGTAGTCTAGTCATCCTTCAACTGATAAGAATCTGCTTTGTTTCTAGTTGTTTGAATGGAAATTAATGGGAAACAATTTATTAAGAGCTTATTATGTTCCAAGTACTGTAGTAAGCAGCAAGCATACACATACAAAAGGAAATCTGTTCTTGTCCTGAATGTACTTGCATTTCAAAATGAGATGCAAAACATTACGAGAGTGATGGCCAAGGAAGCTTGTTTTGAGTTTGAAATTTACAGAGATAGTAAATATAGCCTTCAAGGAGCACTATTTCCCGGAGAAATGATTAGATCTTATTAGATTGTGATTTAAGAGGTAGAAAGTACAGTGGCCAGAAAATGACTGGTGAGTGCAACAAAGTATGTTTAGAGCCAGGACTAGAAACAATTGATGACAGGGATGACAATCAATTTTCTACCACTAAAAGTGCTGCTAGAATATTTTGTTGTGCATATGATCGCCTTCCGTCCCTTCTTCCCTGCCTCCTTCCTCCCTCCCTTCCCTCCTTCCTCCCCTCTCTCTTTCCTTTTCTCCCTCC
>CM053769.1:328284841-328302061 GCA_028658325.1 Potorous gilbertii | reverse complement strand
GAACTATTTTCTTCAGTGAGCTTTTGCACCTCTTTTTCCACTTGGCTAATTCTGCTTTTGAGAGCATTTTTCTCCTCATTGGCTTTTTGAACCTCTTTGGCAATTGAGTTAGCCTATTTTTCAAGGTGTTATTTTCTTCAGCATTTTTTGGGGCCTCCTTTATTAAGGTATTGACCCGTTTTTGATGCTTTTCTTGCATCTCATTTCTTTTCCCAGTTTTTCCTCCACCTGTCTGACTTGATTTTCAAAATCCTTTTTGAGCTCCTCCACGGCCTGAGCCCATGGGGTATCTGTTTAAGATATTTGGGATACAGAGGCTTTGACTCCTATGTCTTTACCTGATGGTAAGCATATCTCTTCGTTGTCATCAGAGAGGAATGGCAGAATCATCTTCTCAAGAAAATAGCCATCTATGGTCTTAGTTTTTTCCCTTTTCTGGGCATTTTCCCAGCCAGTTACTTGACTTCTGAGAGTCCTCTCTGCCCCAGCCTAGATCTGCCCAGCTAGTGCTTGGGGTCTGAGATTCAAATGCTCCCAGACGTTACTTGACTTCTGAGAGTCCTCCCCACCCCAGCCTAGGACCGCCCAGCTAGTGCTTGGGGTCTGGGATTCAAGTGCTGCTCCCCAGCCTCAGGGCTTTTGGTGGCAGGCCTGACTGCTCTTCAATGGGAGCTTATCTGCTGGTTCTCAGGTGGGGACAGGGCCGCCTCTCAGGCTCAGTTCCCTCAGGGGGTTTATGCAGAGATCTTTTGTAATGGAGCTGCGGTTGAGCTCCTGCCTACTCTGGGAGTCTCTGGCTGAGCTGCCTCTGTCTCTGCCCTGGCCACCGCCTCCCGAGGGGGTCTGAGTCCCGGTGATACCCGCTCCCCTCTCATCCCGTCTCTCTCACTCACCTGTGCGTCTGTGGGTGGAGGGACCTTTGCGGCCGCCTGGAGATTCAGGTCCCTGACGCCTGCTTGGGTCTGCTCGCTCCTCTCAGTGCGGTGTGGCCACATCAGGGGGAGGGGAGCGCTCCGCAGGGCAGGGCTCCGCTCCTGTCTGGGGTACCTTTGCGGTCAGTTTTTCAGGGCTCTCTGCAATGGAAATCTCCTTCACTGTGTTGCTGCGTGGCTTCCACTGTTCCAGAATTTGTCAGGAGTTCTTTTTACAGGAAATCTATGGGCTGTGGATTCGGAGCTAGCAAATGTGAGTCTTTCTGCTTCTCCATCTTGGCTCCGCCCCCCTATATTTCTTACTTTAATCTTAAAAATAGAATTGTTCTTGCCTCTATTGGATGTTTTGGCTTGGAGAAAACAGTAATCTTCCATATGAATATGTGAAAATAAGTTTGTTAGAACAAATTTTGTTCTAACATAAGTAGTAGGGCTGAGTGCAAAAAATAGGTTAACTGCATGAAAAAATAAGGTGAAAATAGTAACCAAGAAAGAGGTAGTAGGCAGTTAGGTAACACGGTGGATAGAGCACCAGGTCTGGGGTCAGGAAGGTTTTTCCTAAGTTCAAATCTAGCCTTAGACATTTACTGGCTGTATAGCCCTGGGCAAGCTTAATCCTGTTTACCTCAGTTTCCTCATCTGTAAAATTAGCTGAAGAAGGAAATGACAAACCACTCCGGTATTATTGCCAAGGAAACCATAAATAGGGTGACAAAGAGTCAGACACTACTAAAAAATGGCTAAACAACAGTTAATCAAAAAAATACAATAGGGTTAATTTTTTTTAAAGATGGATTTAGAATTGAGTCCTTTCAGTTTGTTTGCATTTCTGACCTTTCCATTTGACGCAATTCCATGACTTAACTTGATTTGGGAAATTTCAAGAATTACATAATCTCATATGTTGACTAGTTTTCCACAAAAGGGAGATAATATAAACTATGGGAAAGTGACCATGATCAATTCCTCATAAAACTTGAAACTGTATTATTAAATGGATGGTTTGTGAGCATATATAAAAAGATTATGGTGATACCAAGAGCCAACACAACTTCATCAAGAAGAGGTGATCATAAATTAATTTTATTTACCTTTTGGAAATGGCAAATACATGAGTAAATCAGGGGAATGCCATTGAGAAAGCTTGTTTAGATTTCAACCAAGTCTTTGAAAAAGTCTATCATTTTTTTTAATATGGAGAGAAATGGACTAGATTATTAGATAATTAGGTAGATTTGAAACTGGTTGGATAACTGGATCCAAAGTGGAAATAGTATTGAAAATTGGTATCAATTTGGATTCAGATTTCAAATGGAATGGACAGAGTTATGGTCTTAACTCTTGCTGTTTAATATTTTAATCAATGATTTTAATATAGACACAGACAATATCTTTATCAAATACAAAAATGAGACAAAGAAGGAAGTAAAACGATCATGTTGAATTACAGAATCAGAATCCTAAAATACATTAGCAGGTTAGTATAAAGAACTGAAACAGAGAAGAACTCTAAGAGGAAAAATACAAAGTTCAATATATGGGCTAAAAAAATCAACTTCATAATCCTAGAATAACTGAGATGACAATATCACTGTTTGCATGAAAATATCTGGAGGTTTGTATTTATTCTCCATGTTAAAAATGCGCCAACAAGGTAATTTGGAAGCCAAAAAAGTTAAGGTACATTAAGAAATGCTTAGAATTAAGATGTTGCTGTTTCCCCTAGTCTTTCCTATTCAGCTAAAATCTGAAGCGTTGTGGTAGTTTCTGGGTATCACATTTTAAGAAGAACATTGACACTCTAGACAGCACAGTGATCTGGATGGTAAAAGATTACAGACCTTGACATTTGAAGATCTCAGGGGTGAGCCTTCAAATAGTTGATTACAGCAGGAAGCATTCCTACTCATCCTCTTCCCTCTTTTCTTGGAATGCAGACTTACTTCCCATTGTCAGATATTCTTATTTCAATCTCATCTTATCTCATTTCCCTGATCCTTGGTTGATTGCCTTTCCAGTCTGATTTCTGTCTATAATATTGCACCAAATAGCAGATTGGGGTATAGGTCCAGATGACCAGTTCATATAGAGAAAGATATATTTTGAGACTCACCAGAGATGCTTAATGTGCAAAAACAACACAAGAAAAGAATATAGAAAGATTTAAGAAGCATTAGAGAATATAGACATTATGACCTATAATTAGACAACTTAGGCCCCAGGATACTCAATATGCATGAGATCTTCCTCCTTCCAAGTCTTTCAGTCTCTCAATTACCGTTTCCATTCTACCATAGCATTCCTTATTTCTCAAAGACTATAGGAATAACCATCCTTTCAGTATTTATTTTTATCCTTTGATTGCCCCATCTGTTTTTTTTTACCTCATTGATCAATAATTCTTTTTAAATGATAATTTCTAGACAGGAGATAATTGATTTGTCTCATCTGCTTCCTTTCTTTGCCTTGAATATATTCTGGGGAAACAAGATTGATCTCAAAAAATTTTAGTCTTATTTTCTTCCAACTCAATATGATATCACACACTGATATCTCAATCAATTCTTTCTTCTGTCCTCCTTTCCTTCACTTAATTGAGTAAATCAATGCCACTTCATATGCAGTGGAAAGGGCAAGGATATTAGCATCATTTTATCCTCAGGAGATGACGGGACAGGCTTTCCCAAGTCCTAGACCAAGTGTGGGTATTTTATTATAACACACAGCCACAAATACATTGAAATTGGTTGGTGAAAGAATTTAAGTGAATATTGAAGAATAATAAAGTTTTCTACTGTTAAATAATGATGATGTTCCTTTCTAAGTGGTTCTGTATTCTTGTCTTATGGATTTAGCTATGATTACTCTACATCCAGTGCACAATTCCTCTTTTGCGAAGGGATTGGGTTGAAGAACTTGAAATGTTTCTAGAAAGTAAGTAATCTGCCATCTTGCTAATCAGTAAGCCTATAAGTTGTTGATCAGACAGACTTATTCATATCATATAGGTCAATAACTTTTCAAGAAGTGGTGAACTTAAAGAGAAGATGAGAGAATCTATTTGATGGCCTTGAGTCTTGTTTTTATAAACTATTCCAGTAATCAACTTCAAAAAAAACATTGAACTTGTTAATTTATTGGCATAGGAAGTTCCTATTGAGGAACTTCCTCTACAATGTGGATCAACATCTTTCCTGCATTTATAGTCTTAGAAAATTGCCGCAGGCATTGGCAGGTTAAGTTATTTGCCTAGGATCATAGAGTCAATATAAATCAGAGGTGGGACTCAATATTAGATTTTCTTGATTCTTTTACCATCTATGCCATGCTTCCTGTTTTTAAACCAGTACTGCATAGAATAGCATTGAGGATTACTTTATGGTATAACTTGAGGTCTGGAACTAGGAGACCATAACTCCTACTTTTTCATTATTTCCCATAATTTTTTTAAAAAATAATTTATTTGTTTTTGGTTTCAGCAATCACTTCCATAAGTTTTAAATTTTTTCCCTCTCCCCCCTCAGAAGGTATGAAGTCTTACATGGTTTCTACACATACATTCCTATTAAATACATTTTCACAGTAGCCATATTGCATAGAAGTATTAAAATTAATTTCCCATAACACTTTTTACCCCTTATTCTTCCAGTTAAATTTTGTTATACTTTTGTCTAATTCTGCAAAATAACCCCTTGGTAGTTTGATCAGTCTGGTACTAAATCTTTAAAGTACTTTAGGCAATATTATTCTTTTTATTGTACTAGTATGGCCTACCCGTGAATGATTAATATCTCCTAAATTATTTGCCTTCCTTTACTTCTGAAAAAAGTGATTTTTATTGTATTTATAGAAGTCCTGAATGTGATTTGAAAGAACTGCAAGATGTTCTGTGCATTTTGTAGTTATTGTGAGTGAAATTTACTTTTAGAAATTATTCTGAGTTTTGGTGATAAAATCCTGAAAACCTGTTGATTTATGTGAATTTACTTTATACCCTGCTTCTTTATTGAATAATTAATAATTTCAATTAATTTTAATGAATCTCTAGGATTCCCTATGCAATCTATCACGTCAGATGAATCGTAATAATTTCTTTTTTTTCTTTCCTTAAACTCTTTTTCTTGTCTTTTTTTTAAAAAATTTCTACAAACATACCAAAAGATGGTGCCAATTAGCTTGAAAAAAGTCTAAGGAAAAACATGTAAAATATAATCAAATACACAGGATCAGGTGATAGAAGATAGATTAATGGGTGAAAATTTCAATATGGAAGACTTAAGCTGGATATGTGTAAATATTGTCTAGTAATTGGAGTTCTGCAACAACAAAAAGTCTTCCTTATGATGCAATACACCACTTCTCAAAGAAAGTGCTTAATAAACATTTATCCAGAAGATCTATCCAGAAGACAGAACTAACATAAATAGTAAGAAATTATGGAGGGGAAGACTTGACCTCAATATTTGGAAGTATTTTCTAACAGAATTGTGCAACAATGGAATGTCTTCCTTTAGGGATAGTGTATTATTAAGTATCACTGAAAGTGTTTAATGAATATTTATCAGGGCACCTGTTGATCATTGGGTGAGAGACTGTACTAGGTTGCATCCTTCCAACACTAGATTCTATAATTCTACAGGTTATATCTACACATCAAATTCCTGTTGTCTCCTTTCTAAAGAAGCAGAAAGAACATGAGCCAGACCAATCAGACGTGGATTACAGAATTTCTCCTTTTAGGTCTCACCAATGACCCACAGACTCAACTGCTGCTCTTTGTTTTGTTCCTGGTTGTCTACTTGGTTACCGTTTTTGGAAATCTGCTCCTCATTTCCCTGGTTCTAACTGACTCACAGCTTCACACACCCATGTACTTTTTCCTGTGCAACTTGTCTACAGCTGACCTCTTCTTTTCCACCACCATTGTTCCCCAAGCCCTGTTCAACTTGCTGTCCAGGAGGAAGGACATTTCCTTCATAGGGTGTGCAGCTCAGCTTCTTCTCTTCCTCCTTTTTGGGTGCACAGAATGTGCGCTACTAGCTGTGATGTCCTATGACAGGTACTTGGCAATCTGTAATCCCATGCACTACCCTCTCATCATGACAGGGAGGGTGTGTGGCCATCTAGCCTTGGGATGCTGGGCTAGTGGTATTCTAGTGTCTTTGGTAGACACAACATTTACACTAAGGCTTCCTTATCAAGGAGACAACAGGATTGCTCATTTCTTTTGTGAACCCCCAGCAATCCTGGCCCTGGCATCTGCAGACATCCACAGTGCAGAGACAGCCATTTTCCTTATGGGTGTATTGATCCTTCTTGCACCTGTATCCCTGATCCTGGTCTCCTATGGTTCTATAATAGTGACTGTGGTCAGGATGAAGACAACCTCAGGGAGACTGAAGGCATTCTCTACATGTGGATCCCACCTTCTTGTAGTCATTCTTTTTTATGGGTCAGGAATAATCTCATACATGACACCCAAATCTGCTAAGCTGTTGGGGAAACTGGTGTCAATGTTTTATTCAGTGATAACACCCATGCTTAACCCTCTCATCTACAGTCTGAAGAACAAAGATGTGAAGAAGGCACTCAGGAATGCAGCTATCAGGAGGCTACTCTGCAAACTCTGATGCTGTAATTCTAACTGGATTTGAAAATGTCCCTCAGTTCCAAATCTTGCTTCGTGGCCTCCTGGGGAGAAATGACCTTTCCCTCATCACTGAGGCACAGAGAAATCATATGTGTTGTGCATCTATGTATTATATACCCGTAATATGTCTCAGGTATGGGGAGACATGACATCTATCACATTGGAGAACTGTGTGGCGTTATGCTAATCTGAGGTCCTATGAAAAAAAATGTTATTACTATGGAGTTATCATAGACCCTGGAAGTTCTGCTTTAATCTTCAGGATTCTAAACCATTTGTGCTGTAATGATTCTTAGAAGCAAAGACAGGCAGCCATACACTTAGGAAATGATTAGGGAGATGCCCAAAGACTGACCTGACTTTAGACTACTGCGTCTAAATATTTACATATTTACATATTGTTTACATATTGTTCAAAATGTGTATGGTCATGGTGCCATTGTATACTGTTGCACTAAGATCACTTCTGCACTGCTAGATTCTGTACTGAATGCAATATTTAAAGACAGACTGCCAAGTTATAGTATGCACAGAGAAAGATGATCAAAGCAACCAACACTCTTTTATTAAATACATACACTGTGGTAGACACGGGGGGGTATAAATGCAAAGAAGGAATGATCCCTACTCTTATGAATTTTAATGATGAGAGACCTTAAAAAACTGAATACAAAGATTCTTTGAATCATAGAATATCTTAGTTGAGTAAAATTTCAGGGATCTTCTAGTTTAACCTCCACTTAAGACAATATCCTCTCGAAAACATTTTGAGATGTTAACAACTACTGCTTGAAGACCACCAGTAATGTGAAATACACTACCTTTTAAAGCATATTATTTTCATGGGATAACTTTAATAACTATGTCTTTTTCTTATACTTATCAAAAGTCTACTTCTCTGGAACATCTACTTGCTGCTTCTAATTCTGCTTCCTGAAGCAAAGCAGAACAGGTATAATTCCTCTTCCACAAGAAAATCTGTCAAATACTTGTAAGCAGCTATACTGTCCCATCTAAATTTTTTTCTCTTATTGTCTAAATATCTCCAGTTTCCTGAACGTAAACACACACACACACACACATATATATATATATATATATATATATATATATATATATATATATATATATTTTCCATGAAATTCATCAGAATTTCCAGATTTTTTTCATGCAATCTTCCTCTAATATAGCTTTTACTTCTGCATTTAGTTTTATGAACTCAAGAGCAGGAGCTTTGTTTTATCCTAATTAAATTTCAGCCTAAAGGATATAGCTCATTCTTTTTCCTAAGGAATTTCCTTTGGATCATACCTCTGTCATTCAACATGATATCTGTCCTTTACAGTTTTGTATCATCTACAAAGTTGATAAGCATATTTAGATCCCAGTGACTGACCAAAGAAAGGTTGAATAGCAAAAAGACGAATTACTGAACATTAAAATAAAACTTCCCTTCAGGCTAACACTGCTGAATCATTTATTATTTGATTTGAATCCAGTCATTCAGTCTGATATACATCTGCCTAACTGTTCTGCAATTTAGCTAATATCCATATATTTCATTCTTAAAAACAGTGAGAAAGATTTTTATCAAATGCTTTTCTAAAAATCTGGGTATAGTGTGTCTATAACATTCCATTTCACCAGTTTGGAAATATAAATAAAATAAAATAAGGAAAGGGGCTTAATGTGAAATAACTTATTCTTAATGATGCCATGCTATCTCTTGTTGATCACTACCTCCTTTTCTAAATGCTCACCAATAATCTTTTGATTTTCAAACAATACATTTAAAATTTTTGTTAAGAATTAAGACACATCTGCATATAGTTTGGAGATGTGATCTTCCCTTTCTTCAAAATCACATTTACCTGGCTTTAGCCCTGTGGAACCTGCAGAAACTTTTTTCCCCATGATTTTTCAAAGACCTCTTAGATTATCAGAACAATCACAAATTGACAAATTATTTCATATGCTTTATCTGAGCATGATGATGAACTCATTATGGACATCAACAATCTATTATGTTCTCTTTTATTCTCTCCATTTAATGTTAGTGTGTACTTCCTGTTATTCATTAAGTTCAGTATTTGGTCCTATGAAGATCATTGACCTGGAAAGAGAAAAACAGAAAAAAACTCCAAAAGTTGAATAGTTCTGCCTTCTCATAATTATCCATTATCATTCACATATTCACCCTAAACAGGGTCTTCTTGACTTCCAAGTCAAGTCCACTTCTTTTTTAAAAGATCCATTTGTTGCCCATAGCATTCACCACCTGCCAAAATTCATTCTGATTCTCAGAGATCATTAATCTTATAGGAAGGCCATACCACTCTTGTGTATTCATCCTCGGTTGCCTACCTTGCTTTCCCTTTCTATGCTTGTCTTTTACAAATATAATTAGGACAATGACTAACCCATGCATCCACCAGGTCCCCTTTATCCAACTTTCCCTTTTCTTTCTCATCAGAATCATTTTTCAGAATGTAATTTTTTGAAATTTTCATGTATCTACGGAAAAAGTGCACTGAATTACCTTATGGAATTTTACTCAATGGTTCATTTATTATTTAGAGGAAGAACTTTTGAGAGCTAGTCTCCTCAACCCTAGGGTATATGCCAGATCTCAAACAACTTTCCTTTTCTTCTCTATATTTAACTCTGTGAGGAGGCTCTCCCTTTCTCCAAAGGATCTCATCATCTATATTGCAGCAAGTCCTTCTTATTCAGAACTGAGTAGAGAATAGCTATTCTTCATATTGCATATTTTAACCTTTTAAAGATGAAATGATTATTACCGCAAGTCAATAATTTATTAATTGATCTGATTTTGGTAGACAACAGTCTCCAGAAGGTATGCAGATACTTCATGTCCTCATCACTAACATAGCATACCTCTATGGTTCTTTGGTGATATATTTCTTGAAGGCATCTCTTACTTCTTTCTGGCTGAGTTATTTTTATCACAACATCACTTCTGTTTCTTCCTCCTTGTTTTCTTGTCCTCAATGCTCTCTTCCATCTTTTCCCTATAATCTTCCTCTTATTTTTGTATTTCATCAAATAAATTGTCTTATAAAAATAATAATGTTGTTCCTCTTTTGAAATCTATTCTTTTTTAAACAGGGTTAATAGTAATTCATATTTCATACAGTAAATTTAATTCAAATGAACAAGCATTTATAAAGCAGACACTTTGTGCCAATAATTGGGACTAGAAATGTACAATTTTTTTCTTCCAGGTGCTTCTGTTCTATTGGAGGAAACCAAATTCACACAAATAAGTAAATTAAAAATATGTACAAAGAATGTACTAAGTGTTTAGTGTTACCGGAGTTGTGAAGTACCATGCACAGGGGATAACTCAAGTATTTAGGAAATTCTTATTGATTTCCTGGTGCTTGTGGCGTTTGATATGAGCTTTGAAGGAAGCTGGGGATGTTATAAGGAGATGATGATGAAGCACTATGTTTCCTTCTCTCTTCTCTCCAATCTGCTCTATATAGCTATAGCTGCCAAATTGAAGTTCCTAGAGCACAGGTCTGTCTATGCCTCTTCTCTTCTTCTCCTAATCATCTGGCTGTTCCTTCTTAGTCTGTGCTAGATTATCATCCATGTCATGCATCCTAACTGGTGCAACATACCAAGATTCTGATCTGAGCTCTCTTTTATTCTCTTTATATTCTATTTTAGTGATCTTATCAAAGTCCATAAATTCAGTCATTTTTCTACATATATGTCTCCTAAATATACATATGATATTCTCTCCTAAGATCCAGTCTTATATTAACAACTGCTTGGTGAACATTTTACCTGGATATTTTAATTGCATCTCCTACTCAACCTATCTAGAGAAGAACTTATTATATTTTGGCCCAAATACATTTGTAATTTTCCTAATTCTCTCAGTGTTAACCATAATTTTTCTCCATGTTTGCAAACTCAGAATTGTCTGCAACCTCCAAGACATCTCTGTCCTCTATCACATTCTCTGTAAGCACATGAGTACAACCCTTGCCCAGAATCTCATTGCTATTTACCTCTTCTGTTGCAATAGCCTGCAAGTGATAGTTCTGTCTCCAGTTTCTCCCCTCTCCAATCCATATCCAACACAGTTACCAAAATGGCAGTCCTAAAACAGATTTCTGCCACTTTCTTTCCCTCCTCCTTAAGAAATTTCCATGATTCCTTCTTGCCTAGAGGGTCAAATAAACAATACTCAATTTGGCATTTAAAACCATTCACATTGTACCTCCCGAAGCCTATTATACATTGTTATCCTTTACATTCTCTTTAGTTCACCTAAAATGGTCTACCTGCTGCTCCCTACACATCACTCTTTTTCGGTTTTTATATTTATATTATATATACATACATAGGTATATGTAGACACACATATATACTATATACATAATGTTTAAAGGTCCCATAAAATTACATTTATTGTAGCTTTGGGGCATACAAAAAATCTGCCAACTCTTTTTTTTTAAAGCCTGTTCAAGAGGCACCAATGAGCTGTTATGCCGCTTAGCTGTATTTTTAGCTGCACTTTTTTCATTATAGCAAGAATATTAAAGTGGATGTTATTCACTTTTTTTTTACCAAGGATCTCACATTTAAAGTACCAATAATCAAACACAATTTTGTTGAGAATCTAAAAACTGTATTATTCTTGTCCCTCCACCCCCTGCCCTCTTCCCCACCACTCTACCACCATCACCCCAGAAGTAGAAGGGAGTCACAAAGGATAAAGAGCAATATCATCTATGTATCCATCTATCTATCTAGTTTCATGAGTTTCCCAAGCTAAAAAATTAAAACTAGTCACTAGGTGACGTCTGTGATTAATTAGACTGGTCTTCAGAAAGCAGACTTGGGCTTTTATCAAGCCTGTGTTAAAAACCTTTCCAGCATGATGTACCCTACAAGAGCTTATGGTCTGTTGGTATAGCCCTGGAGATTCAAGGGTCATCTCCATGCCAGGAAGAAACATTAGAGTAGAGCTTTCCAGAGGTATTTATAAAAAGACCACTATGAAAATAACTGGTTTGTACAATAGGGATTTCTGAAGATGAAGGTAGAGAGATCCTATGAAAGAATTGATAAAAAAAAAAACAATTAAAACATCATATACTCTAATATTTAGTGATTTAGATACAAAGTTTGGAAAAGGTGGGGAGAAATATATGAGAAAGTACAATTTGGGGGTAGAAATGAAAGGCCAAAAACTTGTAGATTATACTGTGACCTCATGTTTCTGTATCATGAACAATTTCTTCAAAAAAGGAATCAATTACTGAACATGGCACACACTAACACCACAAAGAATTAAAATGACTACATTTTAACCTATAGTAAAAGACATACTGTCAATGTGGAAGTTATTCATGAGCTGGAGAAATGAAATGTGGCTGAAGACATGTATCATAGGGTCCATATCAAGGAGGGATCTCTGTGAATTGGGAAGTCTTTCAAATGCTTCTGTTTGTAGAAGATATTGTGTTGATTGCATCAAGTCCAGATACACTGCTTAAGGTTCTTGAAGAGATCTGTTCTCTCAAAGGAGTCTGACCTATCCATTTCCAAAGAAGAGGACAAATGAATAAACAATATCTATTGCTGATATTTCCACATTCATCTGAATTGACCTCTCATAGGGCTAATTCAATAGAATTAGGCACATAGTACAGATGATACAGATGGACAATGACTTAGTTCCATAACTAAAAAAGAGAATGTGCTGTATTGATTTTGGAAATCAGAAAGTACTTTTGCTGACTTCAAAGCTTTCATGACAGCAAAGATCCATCTTTTCCAATCCAAACATTTTCCTGTTATTCCTGTATGGCAATGAAGCCTAGAATATCAGATGAGCATCACACAGAAAGTAACAGAATGGCTGCAACATAGAACCAATGAGAAACTTGGAGGAATAGGAATAAAGGATGTGAACAAGGAATTGTAGGACAGAAAGAGAAGATAGACCGGTCACATGGAAAGAGTGATGGATGAGAGGCAGATGGCCTCTGGTGAGTGCTCCTCTGACATCCTTGTAATGTTGTAAGAGTAGGAAAAAACTCTCAGCATGTTTCAGATGTGGCAACGTATTTGTAGAAAACTGTTGTAAGGGCATGGACTACAGGTACAGAGAATGAATATTAATGAAATCATAGATACACACACACACACACACACACACATATATGTATATGTCTATGGTAATAGTTAAACTCTTGGAAATTGTGAGAACAAGGGTTGATTCATTATTCTTTGTATGTGTAGCATCAAGAAAAGTGCCTGGGAAACAATCAGTACCTAATACATTCTTATTGATTGGCTGATTAAATGAAGGACGGCTGTTCATGACAAATTAATTTTCTCCATTGTCTTGGGACTAATATAAATTTAGTTGGTGTGAGTAAGAACTCTTCTTCTGTCTGTATTTCAGTTTCCTTCCTGAGTCCAATGGTATATCTTGTCACAAGGATACCTGGAATCATTCATTAATTTTTTTGTTTGTGCCTGAACTTTAGACTGGGTTTCCTGAAGGAAAAACTATTTTTCTATCCATCAAAGAGTTCTACGATAGAAGAATTTCTATCCTCTCCTCCCTCTGTATCCTTCACAGCATTTAAACTAAAGCTCTGAATGTAGGGAGTGCTTGGTACATGTTGTTGCTGATTGATGAATAAGCTTTTGGATTACTATCCTTCCTAATTTTTGTTTTGCAGAAAAGATTCCCTGCTTGACCTAAACACCTTTCACACAAGTCTCTACCTGAATCTGGGCTTCCTCATTTCTGAACACTGCTGATAGACAGAGAGAGAGGGAGAAGGAGAGAACAGAGGTGCAACTATTTCCATTAATCTTCTGTGGAGGAGAAAGAATTCAGATTGTAAATGCATTACAGGCCCAACCTTCAGTTTATATTCTTCCCATTGAAAGATGTTTTTCTTTCAAGGCATTCAGATGTTTGGATCTTTAGACACTTGAGAAAGGGGTGAGGGTGACCTTGGAGAGGTGAAAGCTCACATGAAGTCTTCTTTATGGAGGGAATAATAGAAATTTAGACAGTGGCTGGTAACTTTTCCATCCTTCTGGGAATGAGAGGAATCCTTTTGTCTTTTGGGATTTGAACACCACACTACCTTTGGCCAAGATTATGATTTGGGAGAATTGAACCACAGTGATTATGTTTGTGTTTGTAGTCTTCTCTGGCCTCCTCTGCAAGCCACAGAGTCGTCTATTTCTGTTGCATCTTACCAGTGATTTTGTAATATTTACGGACAACTTCCTTACCATCCTGTGCCCCACAACTGACTCTGCCCTGCATAATCTCATGTGCTTTCTCCTCAAGAATATGAAGAGGATGTGGGAAAATTAGGACAGTAATGCATTTTTGGTGAAGTTGTGAACTAATAAGCTAACCATTCTGGAGAGTAATTTGGAACAAAGCCCAAGGGCAATCAAGCTGTACATATCCTTTGATCCAACAATACCAGCACTGGGTCTGTATCCCAAAAAGAATATTTTTAAAAGGAAAAAGGACTTATAGGTACAAAATATTTATAGTAGCTGTTTCTGGGAGTGGTAAAGAATTAGGAATAGAGAGGGTGTCCACCAAGTGGGGAATAGCTGAACGAGTTGTAGTATATGAATGCAATGGAATACTATTGTACTATAAGAAATGATGATCAGGTGGATTTCAGGAAAACCTGGAAAGACTTACATGAACTGATGCAACGTGAAGTGAGCAGAACCAGGAGAACATTGTATGCAGTAGCAGCAGCATTGTGTGATCAACTATCCACATCCAGAGAAGAAACTGATGGAGTCTGAATGCAGATTGAAGTATACTATTTTCACTCTTTTACTTTTTTTTCTTTTGGATGGTTTCTTCTTTCACAGCATAATTAATACACAAATGTTTTATATGTTTGTGCATATATAGACCACATAAAATTCTTTACCATGTTAGGGAGTGGGAAGGTTAAGGAGGGAGAGAGACAACTTGGAATTCAAAAGGCTTTTATTTAAATGAATGTTAAAATTGTCTTTATATGTAATTTAGAAAAAATTAAATGTTATTTAAAAAGATGGCAACTTTAGCCTGATTGTTATGCTAGTCACCCTATTGACTAAAGATACAACAATCTCTTTTATTGATTTGTAAGTCAGAGGGTTTTTCTGTGAGGCTGCTAGGTGCCACACCATGGCATATGAGCATTGTGTAGGCATGTGTGATCGATCATTCATAGTATCTAGTCATCATGGAAAACAGAGCCTGCATCTAGCTGGATGAAGCCTCCTGATTTTTCAAGCTTTGCTGTGATCACAGCAGAGACAACTTTTATTTCAGCTTCAAAATTTGTTTAGCTTTTAAATTGAATACAACCAGACCTCAAACCATCTTTCTAACTTTATTGTACATTACCCCCTTTCTAAACTCTCTGGTAAAGTCAAAGGAGCCTTCTTTCCATTACTTACCCATGGCATGGTACTCCATTCTCCATGCCTTTAGATTGGCCATCCCCAAGCTTGGAATGTATTCTCTCTTTACCTCTCCCTTGCTGAGTCTCTCTTCCTTCAAACACATTTTAATCACCACTCTTTACTGAAGCCTTTCTTGATTTTTGCAAATTGCCTGTGTCCTCCATCACAAACTACCTTGTATCTAACTTCTTTGTATTCATATGTTTATTTTCTTTATATTTATTATGCATATGCTCATATATACACTTATTTTTCCAATCATAATATGAACTCTTTGAACATAGAAATTATTTCATTCTTATTATTTGATTCCCAAAACTTTGCTAGATAGCTGCACATAGATGTTTAATAAATGTTGATTGATTAATGGATTGAAATCATATTTTTGACATTTCCTAGCCTGGCAAGTCGCTAAACCTTTTTGTGAATCAGTTTTCTCACTTATAAGATGGTGATATTAATATCTGTATTACCTACATCATAAGGTTGCTATGAGGCTCACAAGCAATAAAGTGTGTAAAGCATTGAGAGAACTTAAAATCATCATATAAATTCCAGCTGTGTTTATTATCATTACCACAGAGAAATGAAGTCTGGCAACTCACGATGCCTCTGGTCTTTTCTGAAACCATAATCAATAGTTTGGAGGTTTGACTTTCCCTCATGTGTCTGAGAGGAGAGGAAAGGCCATTTCTTCATTGAAGCCGCACATGAGGGCTTGAACAATGGTACATCAGAAAAGAGCAACTGTTCCCTTAGTTCAGTAACCTATCTTGTGCAGCGATCACCAATCATTGGATGACTGCTGCAGACAGACTAGTTAATGAATAATGACAGAATATTTGATTATGTTCTTTAACAAGAATGCATGAATCAGATTGTTTGACTTGATATTATTTAAATTAAGGTTTTTTTAATTTGCTAGTGACTTTTTATCTGTAAAAAAAATATCTATGAACATTATCAAGCTAAAAAAAAATCCAGAAAAGAGATACAGGCTGGAATATTACATGATATTGAAGACATCATTTTGTATCTAGATGAGTGAAAGATATGCAGTGAGAAAAGGACATTTCATTTGAAAACTACCCTGTATCTGTGACTGTGATTCTTCCTTTAACTATGAAATCTGAATTTCACAAGTTCTTTTCAAAAGTGATACATTCATGTCAAAAAGGCTGCATACCTAGTCACTTATTTGCCTTTCTACATACCTACCCATGTGTCCACAGAGACTACAAGGAAGGGAAAAGAGAGTTTAGAGTTGAAGATGTAGAGTTGTAACAGCTGAACTAAAATGTCTCCCTTGATATCACTTGTAAATCACCCTGAAGAAAACATAAAGCACCAGGTCTACCCTAATGAGGAAGAATCCTCCTTAGAGTATTATTAGATGCTCTAGAGACTGTCTCACACCATAGCCCATTAGATCAAGACCATTAGCAAAGAATCAGGCCTTATTCGAAAGGCAAGTGTTCTGAAGAACCAAGGAGAGTTGCCGGTGGGAAGGGATAATTTGAGGTACTTTTCCACTCTTCTTTCCCTCAGCTCTTCTTGCTCTATTAATGGTCCTTTCACAAGACTGAAACAAGCATTTTACTTTCTCTACAAAATCCCTGTTCTTTCTATGTCAACCAACTTAGCCATTGACTGCTTTCATGCATTTGTTCTGTGTTTCTCATCTGAATTCTCTTCACTACCTTTGAAATGCTTCCCAGGTGAGAAAACTAGATTTAGGAAAGAGGAAAGCAAAAGAAAGAGGGTTTGCTGAAGAGGGAGAATTTGACCATGGGATATGGATTTAGCATTTTCAGCTTTGTATTTCATTGCAAGACTCCATGTCAACCAAGCTGTTATCCTAGTTTCCTTCTCATGGTAATTGATCCCCACATATAACTTTCATATGAACTTCAATATGGACAAATCTAAAGTCTAATATTTTAGTTCAAACAATTGGAGTTACAAGTAGATATTAGCTGAAAAATTATTAATGAAAAAATATTTTGGGTTTTACTGGACTAAAACGTCAATATTACCCAACAATGTGATGTCGAAAACAAGGACAAATCCATAATAGAGCATATATTTTCACTTTGCTATTTCTTGGATAGACTATATTTATAGTATAGTATATAAAATATA
>CM053769.1:328267199-328284341 GCA_028658325.1 Potorous gilbertii | reverse complement strand
CAAATGGGGAGAAAATTTTGGAACCCAAAATCTTGTGAAAATGAATGTAAAAAGTTAAATAAATTTATTTAAAAATAAAAAAAAATAAAAAAAAAAGACAGAGACATTCCGAATCCAAATCTACTCAAAAAATCCCAGATCTTAATTCTGCGATTTTTAGTAACCCATTAATTTCCCCTTTTCTATATATAAACTCATTTTCTCACCTGGAAAACAGAAAACACTAGTAATGCATCTCATAGCTAGGAAATGTACTCCAAATATGAAAAATAGAATAGATGCATGAGAAGTAGCTATTAGATTAGAGAGATGAAAACATCAGGTAACATACTAAAGCGAGAGTTCTCATCCAATTTTTGTTCCTTGCCAGAAGCAGGAATTGAAAAAGAAAGGGAAGATGGATAAAGTAGATTAAATACTTCCTTCCCACAAACAAGTCTCCTTGGTGGTTCACAGGAATTGCTTTCAAACAAGAGCTGTTTTCATGAGGATAAAACTAGTAAAATGGTCTGTAGTGTGAGGATACTGTACATACTCTCTGGAGCATCTCCCACACTCTGGGGGATTCCTAAGTCATCAGGATCTGAGAGTGAATGTTTCTTTGTCATGTAGTTCTCTCTCAGGTGGACACACGAAGTGTCCTTTAGTGCAAGTAATCACAATCTAAATCTTCTGCTCCAAACTCTCAATCCATTCTTTTCTCCAAATCTCACATTCTGTTTGGTAATGTAGATAATTGCTTCAATGTATGATTGAATGCCCAGATGTGGGGCCTATTCTTTTGGGGAGGGGAGCATGATTAAAGTAATGTAATTATTAGCTTATGAGAAAAGCATTTGAGATCCTGAGCCTAAATTTCTAGGTTAGTTTTATCAAGAAATAAATGTCAGTTTATTGTCCAAAAATCATATTGCTTTATGGGATATTATAACCTGGATGTCTGGTTATATTAAGATATTTTGAATCATGAGTTAGAAATGAATCATCTCAGACTCAGAGCCATGTAGGTCAACTAGACCAAATCAAAGTACACATCCTGTCTACATGTTCTACAAACCAGTCAGCTTCCTTTTCCTGTCATTTAATATTTCATATTCTTCCTTAATGCATTTGCACAGACTCTCCTCCATGCTTAAAATGATTTCTCATCACAACATATTGGAATCACTAGCTCACTTCCAGCATCAACTAAAGAGCTATGTCTGTCAAGAGGTCTTCCTGATCATCCCTATTTGTTAATAATACCCGTATTATATGTATTTTGAGGGATAGAAGGAAAGATTGGACTCGGATAGAAAAATTGTTCACTTTCACAGAATCCCAAAACTTTAAAGTTTTAAGACACCTCAGCAGTCATTTAGTCCAATTTTTACCTGGAAGGAATTTCCACTGTAACTTAACTATGAAGTCATCATTCATTCTCAGTTTGAAAACTAATTATCAGCTATAGTTCAATGAGAATCACTTGTAGAAGGAGTAATATTGACTAAAAATTAAGGGATAATGATTGAGAATTAAAGAATTAATTGTTTACAGTTGAAATGGAAATACATGTTGTTTTTAAGTTGAAAATCTCAACCACCATGGAGTCTAGAAGTAATTGCATAGTGACAAATCAAGGGCGAAATGTTCTTATTTCTAGCCCAGCTAAGTGTCTGTCATTTCTATTGTAAAGGTAGACAGATCTTCCTCTTGGAAGAGAAATTGAAGGGATTTGTTGTCTACTTCTGCCTCTAGGTTGTTGGAGAGTATGAAATGGAAGTGAGGGGATAAGAGAGAAATATGATGGAGTATGAGAAATTTGATCCTTGTCAGAATGCAACAGTGTTCTGTTCCATTGATACTGTCTTTTGTTTGCTACAGCCCACCATCAATGGCTTCTCCATACTACTCAGCACACATTCACCAAGTTATCCAGGGTTACTATGTGGATAAGTGTGTGGTAGATGACATGAGGGATATTTACTTTTACATTCCAGTGGTTCTGTAATTTCATTGATGGGGGGAGGGTAGACTATGAACGTTGCGAACATTCATACCATCTCATCTTCTGCCACTCTTGACTGTATCCTTCCCAAAAATCTTCCATTAAGGAAAGCATTGGTGAAAGAAGGAACTTCCTTCTGATCTCTCAGCATTATATGGATACCAGTGCAGTCATCAGGCTTTCCATTATCCCTTTTTTCACTACATTACTGACATTTCTTTTTCTGCCCATATAACTCTATAGCATGCTCTCTAATGCTGCTCCTCTGCATCTTTTCATTAGTACCTATTTTTCAGCACACTCACATTTCTCATTTTCTTCTTCATTGACCTTTGGGAGGCTGGGAATATCAAGCCCCCAAAGACTGTGCTATTCCAGGACTGACAGTCCTACAGTATTGTTTCAAATATATTAGTGTTAAGAAGATGGGCCTTTAATACAAGAAAAAACTTGAGATTACTAAAAGCACTGCAGTTTCTCAAATTCAAATCAACCCACTCTTTTCTTATTTAATTCTGAGTCCCAGCTACACATTGTCCATATGCAATCTGAGGTATGCGTTCTGGTGGACTATAAAATGATCCTTTAGTATAAATGGATTATGGATTGTCAATCCTAATGTTGGTCATATTTTGGACAACAAACATTCTTCAATTGCTTGAATTGCCCTGTGTTACACTAGTCTACATTTTGGGTGATTACAGATCACATTTAAAAGGTCTGTTTTACTCTGAAATGTGATCAAAGCAGCAAAATGGCAAAATTATTAGACATAGGTATTATATTAACGAAAATATTTAGGAAATAGAAGAAATAACACTGTGGAACATATTAGACATAGAAGTTGCAAAGTGGATGTTTCTGGAGGACCACAATTAATACCAAATACACTTTTTATTTAGGTTCTGTGTCAGATATCGTGCATGATGTGAAAGGCGTATGTCTCCATTTTTTTATCTCATTACATTAAAGGACTGGCAATCATAATTTTCTTTGGTGCTACATCTATCAAGGAGCAGATGGAAGTTAATGACTTTAAGAAGAATCAAAAAATTATAAAATAAAACCAAAGGAATGAAAAAATAGAAGACAATATAAAATATCTCACTGGAAAAACAACAGACCTAGATAATAGATCCAGGACAGATAATTTGAAGATTATTGGACTACTTGAAAACTATGATCAAAAAAGAGCCTAGACATCATCCTTCAAGAAATTATCAAGGAAAATTGCCTTGATATTCTAGTACCAGAGGGTAAAATAGATATTGAAAGAATCTACTGACCATCTCCTGAAAGAGATTCCAAAAGGAAAATTCCTAGGAATAGTGTAGCTGAATTCCAGAGCTCCCAGGTCAAGAAGAAAATATTGCAAGCAGCCAGAAAGAAACAATTCAGGTACTGTGAAAACTCAATCAGAATAGCACAAGATCTAGCAGCTTCTACATTAAGGGATCAGAGGCCTTGGAATATGATATTCCAGAGGTCAAAGGAGCTAGGATTAAAACCAAGAATTGCCTTCCCAGCAAAACTGAGCATAATACTTCAGGAGAAAAAAATGGTCATTCAATGAAATAGAGGAGTTTCAAGCATTCTTGATGAATAGACTAGAACTGAATAGAAAATTTGACTTTTAAATATAATAATCAAGAGAAGCATGAAAAGGTAAACAGGAATGAAAAATCATAAGGGACTTGCTAATGTTGAACTGTTCATATTGCTGCATGGAAAGATAATATTTGTAACTCTTGAGAGTTTTCTCGGTATTATGGTACTTGGAGAGATTGTGTATATATAGATAGAGGGCACAGGGAGAGTTGAATAGGAAGGGGTGATATCCAAACAATAAAATTAAGGGGTGAGAGAGGAATATGTTGGAAGGAGAAAGGGAGAAATAGAATGAGGTAGATTATCTGTCACATGAAAGAGGCAAGAAAAAGCTTTTTCAATGGAGGGGAAGAAGGGAGAAGTAAGAGGAAAAGAGCAAACCTTACTCTCATTGGATTTGGCTTAAGGATGTAATAACATGCACACTCAATATGGTATGAAAATCTATCTTACCCAACAGGAAAGTAGATGGGAAGTGGATAAGCAGGAGTTGAGGGATGATAGAAAAGAAGGCAAATAGAAGGAGGTGGCAATTCGAAGTAAACACTTTTGAGGAAAGACAGGGACAAAATAGAGAATAGAATAAATGGGAGTCATGATAGGATGGAGGAAACTATGGGTAGTATTTTACAACATGTTTGCTATGGAAGTGTTTTGTATGACTATACATGTACAACTTATATCAAATTGCTTGGCTTCTCAGTGGGGATGGATAAGGAGTAAGAGAGGGAGAGATGTTGGAACTCAAAGTTTTAAAAATGAATGTTAAAACTTGTTTTTACATGTCATTGGAAAAATAAAATATACAAGAAATGGGGTATAGAAATCCACCTTGCCCTATAAGAAAATAGTGGGGAAGGGGATAAGAGAAGGCAATGGTGTGATAGAAGAGAGGGCAGATTGGGGAAAGGGATATTCAGAATGCACACTGTCTGGGGGTGGGAAGAGAGGAGAGATGGGGAGAAAATTTGTGATTCAAAATCTTATGGAAGTAAATGTTGAAAACTAAAAATAAATTAATCAAATTTTAAAGAAAGAATGTTTACATTATATTTGTCTCTGTTTCCTAAAGTACAGTACAGGATATTCAATGACTGTGATGATGCCATACTAATTAGACAATTTCCAAGTCCTCCAAAATGACATGATTCCATTCAGTCTTCCAGAGGGATTAAATGTGTCATATCTACATATCTACCTTCAACTCAGACATATGACAAATATAAAATATGGAACCATGTTATGGATGATTAAATAGTGATATAAATATGTGTTCACTAATACAGGTGAAGAGAAGACAGTTCTTCCAGGAGGCTGAAGAAAAAGATTGGATATAATTCAATGATGGGTTAGAGAATCATGTTCTGCAGATTGATCTCCTGTTGGCTACATTTTTGAATGCCCTCTTTACATCCTTGTTTCTCAGGCTATATATGAGGGGATTGAGCATAGGATTTATCAATGCATAGAACACAGATACCATTTTCCCTAGTTCCTTAGCAGACTTAGGTGTCATGTAATTGATGATTGCTGATCCATAAAAAAGGATGACCACAATGAGATGGGAGCCACAAGTAGAGAAGGCCTTCAGTCTCCCAGCAACTGTCTTCATCCTGACCACAGACATGACAATACATACATATGAAACCATGATAACAGACACAGGTGCAAGAAGAATCACCACACCCATCAAGAAAACAGCCATCTCTGAACTGTGTGTATCTGCAGAAGCCACAGTCAGAAGTGCTGGAGGCTCACAAATAAAATGAGCAATTTTATTGTCTCCTTGGTAAGGGAGACTTAGTGTAAATGTGGTGTCCACCAGGGATGCAACAATGCCACTGAACCAGCAACCTAAAGCCAAGAGGCCACATACCCTCCATTTCATGATGAGGGAATAGTGCATAGGGTCACAGATTGCCAAATACCTGTCATAAGACATCACACCTAATAAAGAACACTCTGTAGATCCAAAGAATAGGATGAAAAGAAGTTGAACTGCACAGCTTGTGAAAGAAATCAATTTCCTTCTAGATAATATGTGGATTATGGTTTGGGGAACAGTGGTAGTTGAGAAGCAGAGGTCAGCCAGAGATAAATTACATAGGAAAAAATACATGGGTGTATGGAGCTGTGAGTCAAGAAGAACTAAGGATATGAGAAGCAGGTTTCCAAGTATGGTACCCAAGTAGACTGCCAGGAAAAAAACAAAGAGCAGCTGCTGAGTCTGAGGGTCATCAGAAAGTCCCAAGAGGAAGAATTCTGTCACCCAGGTCTGGTTGGTCTGTGTCATATTGTTTATGCTTCTTTGTAACCTATCAAAGAGATATATAATGTAGGGATGTAACCTAGAGAATCACAGAATCTTAGTTTGGGAAGGATGTTAAATTTTATCTAGTGAAACTTTCAACTCTCAATAGCTGCCTTGATGTATGATCATTGAACATCTGCATTGAAAATGGTGACTCCTATCACAAAGAATATATTCCATTTTCAGACAAAACTGTTAGAAAATTAATTAATTTTTAAACCGGTCTCCCACTTATGTAATTTCTATGCATTAACGTTATTTCTTCTAAAGCAGAGAAGAAAAAATCTCAGTCACTCTACAACCCTCATATATAAAGAAAATTTCCAGCTCCCCTCCAAAAAAGAAATCTTCTCTAGACTAAATATTTCCTGTTCCTCAAACCTTCTTAAAATGAGATTTCTACTCATTCTGGTCACCTACCTCCAAATGTCCTTCATTTTGTTAATGTTTTTCCAAAATATTGAGTCAAGCAATGAGCGCAACTGTCCATAAGTGGTCTATCACAGAGTTCAATATATCTTTGAGTTTCTTTGAGAATAATTGAAACTATATCTTATTTAATATACTCTAAAATTATATTGGTTTTAACTACAATTAGTTGACTCATTCATCTTGAGCTTTTAACTAAACTCAGTGATGAAAGTTTTGAGGTCCTTCTCTGATGAATTAATGCTAAAATAAATCTCATCCATTATGTATTTACACAGATAATTAAAACAAACTAAAGTGTAGGACTTCATATTTACCCTTGCTAATCTTCATCTTGTATCATCTTGTTATTTCTTCCTGACAAGTGTACAAAGACATTTGGGAAAACAAAAAAACCAAAAAGTCATTACCTTATTAGTGCTAGGTAACTGAAAAAGAAAAAAATACAAAAAGTAATCAAATTGGCTTAGAGGGGAATAGCAATGACTAGACATTTATTCCTATTTTCTTTGAAAATAACTGGATCTCTGACTAGTGGGCTGTATACTGCTCTTCATTGGGCTCAGGAGACATCTACAGCACATTTTGAGGAATAGTGAGATGCTCTTAAGACAACTAGAAATGCTGGAAGACCTTTATAAGGAGAATTATAACACATCAGAATTCGGCACTAAGTTTGGACTCTCATAATAGTAAGACTCTCATCTCATCCGGTAATGAGTCAGCTCAATGTATTAGGAGCACCATGAACTGTGAACTCATGAAAAATTGGAAAAGGTGTCAAACAGTGTGAGGATCATTGTTTGAGAGACATTGGCTCTTCCAGTTTAAATTGCCTGTATAATAGACAGAATCCAATCTTGTACAGTAATGAGATTTTATAAAATTCCTAATAAAGAGAGACAATATGGTGTAGAAGATGAAGAGCTGTACTTAGCATCAGGAAGACCAGATTTCAAATCCTGATTCTAATGCATACTGTCTACATGACCCTGGACAGATTTCACCTCAGCACCCCAGATGGTGCTCTAAGACTAAGTTTTGGAGAAAGTGTCAATCTGCCTTGGAATAGGAAGTTCTTTGCCTGGAGTTCCCTATCATTAAATTAGAGGTTCAGTTCATAAAGAAAAGAAAAAGAATGGCTAAATGAACAAAGCACTATTCATATTTCAGGGAATACAAAATACAAAATAAAGTTCCATTATAATTTGGAAAGATCTTGATTAAATATGCTGCCTTTATATAAGGATCTGTTCCCACTTAAAATTTTTAGCCTTGCCGGTCAATTTGTGTGTGTATCCATAGTCTTTATCATCCTGCTACATCCTATGTTTGAAATCTTTTAGCCATAGGTTCTTATCCAACTGTCTCCTTTTATCTTATACAACATTCCACATCCATATGAGGCACCAAAGAGAGGCTTTTCATCTAATTATTTCCATCATATTTTTACCCATTCTAAGTTTCCCTCCTTTGTTTTAGACCTTGTCTTAGATTAAGACACATGTATTCTATACTTTCCCTAAGAAGCTAAAAGAATGATGGAAAAGAAAATACCTTTGACTTTCTAAAGAGCTACACAAAGGTAAATGCAGGTATTGCCTAAAGTGAAGAATATCCGGCTAACAAATGCTACTCATAAACAAATGTCTGGCTATTCTTTTTTCCCCCCAACTATGCTAACTTTCCTTTCATTTGTTGAAAATAGACATCAAAATTCCATGGATCAAGAGCACAGTCTGATGGTCAGAGTCAAGAATCATATCTCTTCCCAAGACTTCCTTTTGGACTCTATGAAAATTCCACAATTTCTTCTTTTCTTGTGAATTGACTATTACATATCAATTAATTTCAAGGCAGGCAGTCTTGTTTACAAATAAAGTAAGCAAATGTTCTCATGAAGTGTTTTCCCCTTTCCTCTATAATCAAATTCTTGATAGTTCCAAGAATATTCCTTCAAAAGTTTCACTAACATCTTTGTCTACTTCCCTATCTTCTTCTAATTCAAACTGCATTTTCTCCAGAACTAATATTCAAGGGAAAAGAGAATTTGTCATCTAATTTTAATATGTTTTATGTATTTATCATTTGTTACAGTGATTTCTGCTACATTTCATCATATATATCTTTCATTTAATTAATAAACTTTTGTAAGTACCTAAGTATAACATCATAATATTCTTATGACTAAGTGTAATAATAATAAATTATACTTGGTATAAAGTTCCAATTATTATAATGAGGTCTGAAATACAAATGATTAGTTTCTTAGTGAATGTATGTAATACATCATGTTTATGAATAGGGATCTACTTGAATAGCAAATGTCACCAAGTTTTAGATGCTGCTAATGAAATCAATGGATATACTACATGAAGTGGGCTAGTGAGACGTTCTCTAGGGAGAAATCATGAAAAGTGAAATGAATTCATAGTATGGTCAAAGTTGGAACTGCCAAGACTATATTTAACTGCCTTAAAAGAAGTCTTTTAAGGACTCTGGCACACTAATAATTAAAGAAAATATTATTGCTTATAACCAGCTACCCTAAAGGATTAATTTGGCAATATTCTATTAAAGGTAGGTATTATTCATGAGTATTTTAAAGTAATACCTGATCTTTCTTCACAAATATTCTACCTGTGGAAATAATTCAATCAAGTTGTACGTCTAATTATTATTAAGTAATTATTAAAACTTAATGAGGTTATTTAAACTTCTTGCCATGTTATAAAAAGTAAAGGTAAATAGGATGGAACTTGCGTAGGGAAAATACGTGGGAGTTAGAAGCGTAGATTTTTCATTTTGACTCTTCCTTAGAATTATTCCCTCCATACCTCTGCTCTCACCATCTTTACTCTCCATTTATTCATACAACCAACATGACCATATTTTGTTAAGATTCAGTGCTCCATATGATCTGAAATGATGGACGAGGTGAAAGCAAACTCCCAATTTGTCCTGTCTCTCTGCTGGAATGTGAAGAAGTGTTTTCTAGAGCAGATACCAAGTATCAAAGAATCTCAGAATGGCTTGAAAGTCCAGAGCTCATCTAGTCCAATCCATCCCAGTGTAGATATACTCTCTACAACATCGCCAAAAATGTCTCAGTGACATCCAATGATATCTCAATCCCTCTTTCCTAAGGTAATTCATTCTACCTTAGGACAATTCTAATTGGTTAAAAAAAAAGTTTTTTCTTTACTTTTCAGTTACATATAAAGACAATTTTAAAATTCATTTTTTCTCCACTCCTCCCTCACCTCTCTCCTCCCTAAGATGGTAATTTGACATAGCTTATATATGTGTTCAATCATGTAAAATAAATTTTTTTCTTTTTATTAATAGAAATCTGTTTCTCTGTCACTTTCACCAATTACTTTTAGATCTGGCTTCTACAGTTAAGAAAAATACTCCTAATTCCACTTCAACATTCACATCCTAATCCTTCTTTCACATTCTAATCCTTAACAACAGTTATTTTCTCCTGATCTCCAGGTCTTCTCTGCATTTTAAGTATTACCAAATTCTTAAAGCACTTCACAAATGGTATGGCTGCAAGGCTTCCAGTCCCCATCATCCTGAGTGCCATTCTCTGGGCATGCTTTAGTTCATTATGTTCCTAAATTATAGTACCTAAAACTGTATACATTACATAAAGTTATCAGACCAAGGAATAGACCTATAGGAAACTATTCTCCCTTGCTCTATCCACTGCTGTCTATTTTCTACCCGCCAGAAACAGTGACTTTCCAGAAATCTTTGTTGATATCCACAAAAATGTCCTGAGAAACTTCACAAGTCCATGGATGAAAATTAGCACATGTAAAGCATTCCCCAAACCTACCAGTCTAACAATCCCTGTCCAAAATAGAAATCAAGTGAATCTGTCACTATTTGTTCTTCATGAAACTCTATTAGTTTTTAGTTATCATTGATAATCTTTAAATGCTTTCAATCTATCCTCTAATAATAACTGAAAGCGCTTGTTAATGAGAGAGCTCCAATAGATTTCTATCAATGGGGAAGTATCTTTGGAAAATGCACCTATCAGAGTAGCCCTTTCCCTATGGTTTGGCCTCTTTTGACCACCCCCCAACCCTTTTAAGGACATAAATAATCCAAATTCCTCAAAGGAGATTCTTGAATTTACCATGACAGGTTTTGAGTTCCTTGACAAGGAAAAGCTTGTGAACTCTACATGAAAAATTGAAGCCTTGAGGGAGTAGAGGATTAAGGTTCTGAGAGATGAGTAATATCAAAGAGTTGGCATTTCATTGAAATATCAGCTATCAGCTTCTGCTCTGATTCATTGTGCTGGGCAATTGTCAGTAGATGCTAAGCAGCCTGATGAGGTGTATTAGTTTGGGTATTTGGGTCCCAGAACAGTGGCAAGATTCTATTCTGACTATTGTAAGCTGAACAAGTTAGACAACACAATTATGTTATTTTCTACTATTCTCTAGGAATATGGGTGCTAGAGAGATGTTAACCCAGGTATCCTTGAGTCTCTTCTCAAGGCAAGTTTGTTCCAACACATGCATTATATTAAGGGTCCAATGTGTCTTTCACTTTGTCCATCATGCATATCAACAGAGCTGTAGAGTTGATATGATCCCAGAGTAAGGTATGAGAGTTCAGAAACCAAGGCTATATTTATTGGTTTCCTTGCCTTGTCTCTGTCCTTTCCTATTTGTCCTTTACAATGTTGTCAAAGCAATATTCCTAGAGCATCAGGTTTATCATGTTGTCTGCTCAATAAATTCCGGCGGCTCCCTCAAATAGTTATTCCTGTGTGTCTCATTTGAAACCAGTTTCTGACCTTTCAGAGATTTATTTTACATTGCTCTCCCAATTCTAAAATTACGGTAAAACTAAATTGAACAATTTGTCTTGTTAATATTTTCACTGGGCACTCATTTCCCCACTCCCACTTTTGCACAGACTTTCTCCAGTGCCAGGAATACACTTCCTCTGATGCTGTACCTTTTGGAACTTCTAGATGCCTTCACGTCTTTGCTCAAATACTATCTCTTACATGAAACATTTCTTGATCCCTCTTTGGGGATCCCCAATCCTCAAATACTCAAAGAGTCCCCATCCTCAAACACCCCATAATCACACTGCAAGTTTTGCTTACCTTATCTGTATGCTTGTATGGAAATGTGTTATCTCTCTACATAGGAGATAAAATATGCTTCTTGAAGATGGGGACTTTGTAACCCCAGTATCAGAAATAAATAATAGGATTTTAAGAAACATTCATTGATTGAGGGAGTGTTGGTTTGGTTGATATGCTTCCTTTGGGAATAAGACAAGCTAAAATGGATGTAGTTGAACCAAAAGTGAACTCAAAATGTCTCTTGATTCTGAGACATTCTTCACCTCATTACTTAACCTTTATATCACTTTTATCATATGCCCTTTATATCCTCTTTCATTGCTGTGGACTACCATCACTTACACTATCATTTCTCGATTCACAATTCACATTTTTTCTTACATTTGCCTGATCAGTAGAGAATTCACTTGCTTCTAGTCCAATCCAAATGTAATTAGAAAATCCCAACTCTAATTC
The DNA here is from genome assembly GCA_028658325.1 of Potorous gilbertii. Lineage (NCBI taxonomy): Eukaryota > Metazoa > Chordata > Mammalia > Diprotodontia > Potoroidae > Potorous > Potorous gilbertii. The sequence continues at coordinate 328,272,428 of CM053769.1, read as the reverse complement.
TGCAGCTTTTAGTAACCCCTTATTATTTCCCCCTTCTATATCTAGAACCTCACGTTCTCCCCTGGAAGACACAAAACGCTAGGAATACATGGGAAAGATGCTCCAAATAGGGAACATAGAAGTACAGAAGTCGCTCTTAGGTTGGGGAGATGGAAAGAACAGGTAACTTATGCTAAAACACAGAGTTCTCATCCAATCTTTGTTCCTTGCCAAGAGCAGGAGTTGGAGGAGAAAAAGAAGGATAAAGTTGATTAAATCCTTCCTTCCCAGAAACAAATCTTGGTGGCTGCAAGGAATTGCTTTTCAAACAAAAACTGTTTCTATAAGTACAAGCCTAGTCACATGGTCTATAGGGTGAGGATGGTCTCTGGAGCATTCACATACTCCAGAGGATTTCTAAGTCATTAGGACAGATCAGGAACTGAATGTTTCTTTTTGGTGTAGTTCTCTCTCAGGTGGACACAAGAAGTACTCTTTAGTGTAAGTAATTAAAATGCAAATCTTTAGCTCCAAATTCTCAATCTACTCTTTTCGCCCATTCCCATATTCTGTGTTGGCAATGTGGGTATTTGCATGGATGTGTGATTGAATGCTCAGGTGTAGTTCCACTAATTTTGTTGGCATGTGTTTCACAAATAACACACAGGTGACATAGACTACACCAATGTAAGACAGGTGGAGACAATAGGGCAGGTTCACTCTTGATCCAGGAAGATAGGAAGACAGGAATAAACTCACAATAAGGGGTTAAATAAGCATACTTTATTCTAGTCTATTCTTCTCCAAGAGAGTTGCTGATAATGGGAATACCAGCTCCTACAGCATACCCTAATCGCCCTTACTGAAGGCAGGTGAGAAGGGAGGTCAACTCCCCTTACATCTTGATGGGGTCAATCGAGATAGGCACAGCATCCCAGCTTGTGCACACCTATAAATCACCTCAAATCTCAGTGGGGGCTGGTTAAGGTAGGTACATGCATTCCTCCATGCATTACCCAAGTCCCAACTTCCCAATTCAATGGGTTTCCTACTCTCTGACCAGTGCCCTTTACAACAGACAAAGAAGGCATTTTGCCAGCAATAGCCTCACAGGTTAACTTTAGCAATATTGTCATTCAGCATAAGCATAGGAAATATTACTTGGGTCACCCCTGCATCTCACTTCACAGTCACAGTAGGAATTATTTTTCACTAATAATTCTGGGAATTATTATCTACCACCTTGGAACTAGAGATTGTTTTGGCCATGGATTCTTGAAACTACAATCTAAAAAGGATAACAAAATCCTCTTTACTTAGAGCATGATATGAAAAAATACAATTTATAGCTTATGTGAAACTCACTTCACATACATATTTAGGTTTATTTTCCCAAGAAATAAATGTCACTTTAGTATCAAAAATTACATAAACTTATGGAATTTTATGGTATTGATGCTTAGTTATAGTAAGATATTTTGAATCATAAGTTAGAAGCAATTTTCATAGTATTTCATATTCTGTCTTCATGCCTTTGCACAGGCCTTAAGTGTTTCCTTATCGCCTTCATATTTTGGAATTGATAGTTCCCTTCCAGCCTCAGCTTAAATGCTGCCTCCATCAAGAAATCTGTCCTGATTGTTCCCAGTTGTTACTAGCTTTTGTTTTTATTTTTTGCCACACATCCTTTTGATATTTATCGGCAAAAATCTGAGAAGTTACAAGTTTCTAGTATAGTTTCAGATCCTCAAGGAAACAAGCTACCTGCATTTGTGTTTCTATCCCTAATTTCTAGTATAGCACTTGGCATATTCTATTTACTTTATAAATGCTTATTGATTGACTGACTGATTGACAATTTGTCTATGCTTGAAGACCTTCAGTGATGGAAAACTTATCCCCTTCTGTCAACTCGATTCATTTTTTAACAACTCTAATTATTAGGAAGTTTTTATTCTTATATTGAGCTAAAATCTACTTTGGTATGTAATTTTTACCCCGTGGTCCTAGTTCTATATTCTGGCAGAATGTTCACTAGTGCCGAGGGAATGGTACTTGCTTTGTTCCAGGGCAGCAACACTGCAGTGCTGCATGTTTCTTTTGAGCACTTTGCCTCACAGAACTCCAAAGGCCCTCACTCCTCAACAATTCTTCCCAAGTCACTTCCCATGAGGTCTTTTCCATCTCATACCCCATTTCTAGAACATAGCTTTTCCTTCAGAATGAGAGACTGGGATCTCTGGAAGACGGATTGTTCCCTTTTACGAATCTTGACATTTTCAAGTTTTAAGAAACCTCAGGAGTCATCCAGTTCAACTTTTACCTAACTTTATCAAGTGGTCATTGAGTCTTTGCTTGAAGACTAATTATCAGGTATGTTTTGGTGGGAAGGGCTCATGGGAAAAATGAGATTGTGTAAAAAGAAAAAGTCTTAAGAAATTAACGAATGATCATTGACTTTGTTTCTTTTTAACAAGTATTTTTTATTTTTGATACTTAATAAATGTTTAATTGATTTAATATTAATGTTTTGATATGTTTTCATTTTAATATTGATATTAATATTTAGTATGTTTAATATTTTACTAATATTAAATTGATCTAATATTAAAATTTAAATTAAAGTTAATCTTTAATATTGTTAATATTTAATAATTAAATTTTTTATTTTTAATTTTAATATTTACTTTCAAATTTTACATTTCAAATTCTCTTCCTCCCTCTCATATGCACTGAGAAAACAATGTGATATTAATTATACACATGAAATCATGCAAACCATATTTCTGTATTATCTATATTTTGAAAAAATAAAGTGATAAAATTATACTTCAATTTGCTTTCAGAGGTCATCAATTCTCTTTCTAGAGGTAGATAGCTTTTTTTCAGCAAGAGTCCTTCAAAATTGTTTTGAATCATTATACTGATAGGAGTAACCAAGTCCTTCATAGTCAATCACCATTACAATATTGCTGTTACCGTGTACTATCATCTCCTGGTTCTTCTTACTTCACATTGCATCATTTCAAAGAGGTCTTGCCATGCTTTTCTGAAAACATCCTGCTCATTTCTTATACTGTAACTATCTTGGTTGCACATCATCATTTGCATGATGTTTCCCCTATTAGACTGTGAGATTCTTGTAAGCAGACTTTTGCTTTGTATTCTCTATACTTATAGCAATGCCTGGCACATAGTAGGTGCTTCATAAATGTTTGTTGATTTGACTTGACTTTATAAACTGACCCTTTCTTCTCCCCACCCTTACTTAACCCACTGGTTATAATTTAGTAAGGTCTCAATAAATAATGAAGTCCTAATAGAGCTGTTCCCATCCCCAAGAGCCTAGCTTCATTACAGGCCCACTGTACCTGTCTAGCCCCCCTGCCAATGTCCTAACTTCTTCATATAGCCTCACTGATCACTAGAGCAACAGGTGTGTCCCTGAAACTCATAGTTCCCATAGAAACAACAGGCATGGGAACCCAGCTATTTTCTCTACCTAGCTGCTGTCCCCAGACTCATTCCCACATATTTGAACAGGTATGTTCTTGTATTCAATCTATTCAATTTAATTCAAACATCATCCATCTAGACCAATACAGGACCACAATACAATAAATAGCTAGACAATTGGAGGGCAGCATGGCCAGAATGTTTAACCACCAAATCATAGCTGGAACCCCTCCTCCATTACCTAACCCCTTAACAAACTCCTCATGCCTTTTTAATATTAATCATATTCCTATATCCTATGTAAATTTCTATGTTGTAGTGCATCTTTACCCTATAAAAGTTCATCTTGTTTTCTCTGAAGTTGCTAGTTCTTCTTGGAATTAAGTCTGCTTCATAAGAAACATCAATCTCAATAAATGCCTATACTTGGATAAAAGGTGATCTGACTCTGACTTCTTTGAGATGGTTTCACCACAGTACATCATGAAACCTCAACAGTTTTTGACATCCCTGGGTTTAAACCTCAACAATAAATACTTCTATTTCTTAATAATTTTAATTTAATATTTTTTTCAATTTTAATAACTATTATTTATTTTAGTGTGGGGGGATATTTTAGTTCCAAATTATCTCCCTCACTCCCAACACCTCCTCCACCCAATGAGATGGCAAGTAAAATATCAGTTATACATGTGAAATCATGTGAAACATTTTCATATTAGCCATATATCAAAAAATAGAGAAAATTATACTTCAATTTGCACTGAGTTCATTAGTTCTCTCTCTAGACGTGGGTAGAATTTTTTTCATCTTAACTCATTTGGAATTATTTTGGATCATTGTATTGATCAGAGTAGCCAAATCTTTCATAGTTGTTCATCATTACAATATTGCTATTAGTGTGAACAATCGTCTTCTGGTTCTTCTCACTTTACTTTGCATCAGTTCATATAAGCCTTGCCACTTTTTTCTGAAAATACATCCTCTTCATGTCTATTTTTTTTGATTGGCACATGATTTATTAAATTTCAGACAAAACTTTAGGGAAACAAAGGAATCCTCAATAGAATTTGTTTTCTTTTCTCTTTCTAAAATTAGTTACTTTATTTTTTGTTTTCAACATTTACCTTTTTTTAAACATTTATTTGTTTAACTTTTCAACATTAATTTCCGCAAAATTTTGGGTTCCAAATTTTCTCCTCATTTCTGCCCTCCCCCCACCCCAAAACACTGAGCATTCTAATTGCCCCTATCACCAATCTGCCTTCTCTTCTAACATCCCTCCCTTCCCTTATCCCCATCTTCTTTTTTGTCCTGTAGGGCAAGATAACTTTCTATACCCCATTATCTGTATTTCTATTTCCTAGTTGCAAGAATAATACTCAACAGAGTTGTTCCTAAAACTTTGAGTTCCAACTTCTCCCCTTCTCTCCCTCCCCACTCATTTCTTTTGGGAGGGCAGGAAATTCCATATAGGCCATATCTGGGTAGTTTTGCACATGACTTCCATCATAGTCATGTTTTGTAAGACTAACTATAATTCCCTCCATCTTATCCTGCCCCCCATTGCTTCTATTCTCTCTTTTGATCCTGTCCCTCCCCAAGAGTGTTGACTTCAAATTGCTCCCTCCTCCCATTGCCCTCCCTTCCCTCATCCCCCCCACCCTGCTTATCCCGTTCTCTCCCACTATCCTATATTGTAAGATAGGTTTTCATACCAAAATGAGTGTGAATTTTATTCCTTCCTTTAGCCAAATGTGATGAGAGTAAGCTTCATGTTTTTTCTCTCACCTC
>CM053769.1:328191906-328266699 GCA_028658325.1 Potorous gilbertii | reverse complement strand
AGGGCAGATTGGTGATAGGGGAAATTAGAATGCTGGGTGTATTGGGGTAGGGGTAGGGGGACAAATGGGGAGAAAATTTGGAACCCAAAATTTTGTAAAAATGAATGTAAAAAGTTAAATAAATAAATTTATATTTAAAAAAAAGTGTTCTCTGAAATTTTCTATAACTACATTTAACTGCCTCCTGAGGCCAAACAGAGTAGGTCTAAAACTGTGTCCATAAGCAAGAGAAGGGAACATATATTTATTAATATAGCAAGTATCATGCTAAATGCCTCAGGAATATGTCAATTGATCCTCACAACAACTCTGTGAAATAGGTGCTATTATTGTCCCGTTTTGCTATTGAGTAACCTGAGGAAGACGGATTAAATGATTAGTCCAGAGTTGCACAACAGAATTAGGAAGCACCTGAGGCTGAATTTGAACCCAAGTGTTTCTGACTTCAGACCCAATATGCACTCCACAGAACTGTAAATTACTTGTATGAACCTTTATTGTCCTTAACGTTGATCACTTCAATTCATTCTGAGACTTAGAACTCATTATTCTTACCAAAGGGCTATAATTCATTTATTCATCTTCAGTTATGAACCCTCATGTTCCTTTTCACTGCTTTTCTTTTATAAATTTAATTGTCAATGACTGACCTATGAATCCTCTCCACATCCCCAGGCCCCAGCAGATTTCTTCTTTTTTTTCCTCATCAGAATAATTTGTAAAAATGTCTTTGGAATTTAACTTTTTGAAACTTCTCATTTGTCTAGAGCTGAATTTTGTACAATTTTTCCTACGTACTCTTGATGGGAGGCTGTTCCTCTCCTGAACTCCCTAGCATATATCACATCCAAGTTACCTTCTTTTGCCTTGTTTATAATGAACTCTACAATGAGGCTGTCTTTCTCCAATGGCTCCTATAATATCTCTTGCAACATGCACTTTTTCCAAAGGGAGAAATCAGTAGAAAATAGCAATTCTTCATGCACTTTTTTTTTTACTATTTAAATCAGGAATTGATCATTAAGGCAAGTCAATAATTGGTGAACTGTTGTGATTTTGGCAGATAATATGCCAAAGTTCCAGAAAATATGCAGATACTTCATATCCTCACCACTAATATAGCAAAAATACCTATAGCGTATGGCTCCCTGGATATCTATTTCCTGAATTCCTTATCTTTTGTCTCTTTCTGGCTGAATCATTTTCTACTATATTATTACTTCTGTTTCTTCTTCCCTTTATTCTGACCCCAATGCTCTTTACCTTTTCCCCTCTCAAAACCTTCTTTCTATTTCCTCAAGTAAGTACTTCTTTTTCACTGGCAATGTCACTATGTTGCTAGGTGCTGGGAGTGCAAAGATAAAACAAAATAAAAAATGGTCACTGGAAGACAATAGGTCAAAGCCTTCCCTTCACATCTCAGTATCCTTCAGAATCTGTATTTGTGCTCCTTTTTGTCTCTGGAAAAAAAGGGAGCCCCGTGTTTTCCATATACCTTTCTTTTATAAAGCCATACAAAGCCTCCAGTGCACCAAAGCTACTCAAGTTCAGTTTCACACACAGTATACTGAAGTTCTCTAGCTCTGCAATTCATCAATTTCCCCTAGTCACAGTTGCTCAAATTTACAGCCTCATTATCACCCTGAAGTTTTCTTAAAAATGCATGCATTGTCACATTTCACCATTGGTGTTTGTAGTACCAATGTGATATTCATAGCTCCCACAACAGACATGAATATCCTGGTGCAATTCTGAATCACAAAATACCATAGACTCTCCCCATGGAAAGCAGAACCAAAATATTTATTTAGACACCAGAAAGCCAAATCCATCACAGTAATAAAAATCTATACACAATAACAATGCAGAGAACAATACTATTCCCAAGACTTCACCCTGCTAGGTTTCCCACAAACCAGGTCCATTAATCAAATCACAAGGAAACTCCTTTAAACAAATAAAAAAAACAAGCTCTTTCACTCACTCTAGCCAGCTCTTTGCTGGCCTGCATCCTTCCTAGCTCTGACTGCTCTCAGTATTAATGTCCTCTTAGTGTTAACTTCCTTTCAGCTCTGCTGTAGCTCAGCCTTTTCCTGGTCCACCCTTCCTGTTCCACCTATTCAGCAAACTGTTCCCACCACAGGCTCCATATGACTCAGACTCATGTAACTGGAGTTTTCATGTGACCCAAACAGGTCACGTGGGTCTATTAATGAATATAAAAGATCTCCCCATTTAAATTACCATTGCAGTGTGCAAAACTGCCTCTGATGAATTGGAAGGGAAGAGTATGATGTTTGTAAAATTATGGTCAGTAGGGAGGCAGAGTCAAGATGGCAGAATAGAAGGACTGACCTGTTGTAGCTTTCCCCCCACAGCCCATAAAATACCTGTAAAAACTGACTCTAAATAAATTCTAGAGCAGAAAAAGCCAAAAAATGAAGGAGTTAAACAATTTCCAGCCAAAGGCAGTCAGGAAGACTGACAAGAAAGGTCTATCACACTGGGCTGGGAGCGGAGCTTAGTCTAGCATTGGCCTGGAGCAAGATTCGGGGACCAGAATCATGGGCAGTACATGCATTTTGCAGATTTCTCAACCCACAAATGCCAAAGTAGCTTCAAAGGTCAGTGAGAAAGCTATTTCACCTGCGTGAGAAGGGGACAGAGTCTGGGTCTAGCTCCAGTCCCAGGGTGGCGGAAATCACTGCTGCACAGTATCCATTTTTGGAGCCTTCAGCCTAAAGGCACTGGGGGAATTGAGCAGCTGATCTGGGTCTCAGCCCTGAGTGGTAGTCCTGGGATGAGGAAGAGGGCTGGCATGGTGGAGCTGATGGTGGAGCTGGTGGAAGCTCTGGACAGGAATTCTACTCACAGATCCTGGGCAGAAAAGCTTGTGACTGCTTCCAGACCAGAGTGCAGGCCAGGAGAGGAGTAAACTCCTCTCCCCGATTGTGCCACCTTGGAGAAGCTAAGAACTTACTGGTCCCTAGAGTATACCCTCCACTTGACAAAGGACTCATAAGTCAAGTAACAAGCTGGGAAAATGCCCTAAAAAGGGAAAAAATAAGATTATAGAAGGTTATTTTCGCAATGAACAGGTATTTTCTTCCATTCTTTCAGATGAGGAAGAACAAGGCATACCATTAGAGGAAGACATCAAAGTCAAGGCTTCTGCATGCAAAACCTCCAAAAAATATGCAATGGTGTCAGGCCATTTGAACTCAAAAGAATTTTGAAAATCAAGTAAGAGAGGTGAAGGAAAAATTGGGAAGAGAAATGAGAACAATGCAAGAAAATCATGAAAAGCAAATCAACAGCTTGCTAAAGGAGATCCACATAAATGCTGAAGAAAATAACACCTTTAAAAATAGACTAACCCAAATGGCAAAAAAATATAATGAGAAGAAGAATGCTTTAAAATACAGAATTGGCCAAATGGAAAAAGAGGTTCAAAAGATCATTGAAGAAAAGAGATCTTTAAAAATTAGAATGGAGCAGTTGGAAGCTAATGACTTTATGAGAAATCAAGAAATTACAAAACAAAACCTAAAGAATGAAAAAAATAGAAGACAATATGAAATATCTCACTGGAAAAACAACTGACCTGGAAAATAGATCCAGTTATGGAACTACCTGAAAACCATGGACAAAAAAAAGAGCCTAGACATCATCTTTCATGAAATTATCCAGGAAAATTGCCCTAATATTCTAGAACCAGAGGGCAAAATAAATATTGAAAGAATCCATCGATCACTCCTGATAGAGATCTGAAAAGAGTAATTTCTAGGAATATTGTAGCCAAATTACAGAGTGTCCAGGTCAAGGAGAAAATATTGCAAGCATCCAGAAAGAAAAAATGCAAGTATTGTGGAAATACAATCAGGATAACACAAGATCTAGCCGCATCTACTTTAAGGGATCAAAGGGCTTGGAATATGATATTCCAGAAGTCAAAAGAACTAGGATTTAAACCAAGAATCACTTAACCAATTAAACTGAATATAATACTTCAAGGGGGAAAATGGTCATTCAATTAAATAGAGGACTTTTAAGCATTCTTGATGAAAAGACGAGCTGAATAGAAATTTGACTTTCAAACACAAAAATCAAGAGAAGCATGAAAAGTTAAACAGGAAAGAGAAATCATAAGGAACTTACTAAAATTTAACTTTTTACATTCTGACAAGGAAAGATGATATTTGTAACTCTTGAAACTTTTCTCAGTATTTGGATAGTTGGAAAGATTATGTACATACATGTATACACACACACACACACATATATATATATGTAGAGAGATAGAGGGAGACAGAGAGAGAGAGAGACAGAGAGGGCACAGAGGGTGAGTTGAATAGGAAAAGATGATATCTAAAAAAATAAAATGAAGGGGTGAGAAAGGAATATATTGGGAGGAGAAAAGGAGAAATGGAATGAGGCAAATTACCTCTCATAAAAGAGGCAAAAAAAAAGCTTTTCAATGGAGGGGAAAAGCGGGGAAATAACAGGGAAAAAGTGAAGGTTACTCTCATCATATTTGACTTAAGGAGAGAATAACATGCGCATTCATTTTGGTATGAAAGTTGATCTTACACTATAGAAAAGGAGGAGAGATGGGGATAAGTAGGTGAGGGTGGGGATGATAGAAGGGAGGGCAAATGGGAGGAGGGAACAATTAGAAGTAAACATTTTTGGGGAGGGACAAGGTCAAAAGAGTGAAGAGAATAAATGGGGGACAGGATAGGAGTTAGTCTTTCACAACATGACTATTTTGGAAGTCTTTTGCATAACTATGCATGTATAGCCTATATTGATTTGCTTGCCTTCTCAGCATGGATGGATGGAGAGGGAGGGAGAGAAATTGAAACTCAAAGTTTTGGGAACGAAAGTTGAGAATTGCTTTTGCATGCAATTGGGAAATAAGAAAATACTTTTAATGGGATATAGGAATCTATCTTACCCTACAAGAGAAATGATAAGATGGGGATAAGGGAAGGGAATAGTGTGATAGAAGGGAGGGCAGATTCAGGGGAGAGTGGACAGTGTCTTGAGGTGGGAGGAGGGGAGAGATGGGGAGAAAATTTGGAACTCAAAATCTTTGCAAATGAATGTTGAAAACTAAAAATAAGTAAATAAATTTTAAAAAAAATTATGGTCAGCACATAGAAAAATGTTGGGGGTGATACTTAAGAGAGTATAGACAGTGTGGTCTGAAGCATTTTGTACTAGCCTCTAAGTCCATGATTAACATTATTTTCTTGAAATTTTTTTTGGTTTAAAAATCTTCCACACTGAATTCCTTTAATTCTTTAAATGTATGAAGTATATGACATCAACAGTAGCCCCTTACACATTGACTACGGGCACTGTTATTGTATCTTTAAAAGGGATTAGAATCTTGAGGAGTTGCAGTTTAGCTATCATCTATGAGGAGTCTATGAGAGGACAAAGAGTGTCATTCTGAGGAATTAAGCATTAATTGTGATGATTGTAAACAGACTTTTAGAGCAGAGAGATAGGTGAAAGAGAACTTTGTTCCCGAAAGAACTGAGTTTAAAATTTAGCTAACAAACAAACCCTAATAATTCTTGCTGAATTATTAGGTAAGCAGGCAGGCAGGCATTACTGCCAGTCCTCCATCCTTTTTACTGCCCTACCCCTATATTTGTGTTGGCAGAGTGTCCCCTGGACTTCTCCTCTGGGACATTATTTTCTTGACCCCCTTCTATCTGAGAGAATAGTTTCCTTTCAATGTTAACTGTGAGGTGAAGGCATTTATGGCAGTGTCTCACTCAGCAATAGTGATTGTTAACCCCTTGTGAGTCTAGCAATATTCCTAGTAAAAAATATTCTCAGTCTTTTCTCTTCTTTAGATATGAACCACCAACCAGTGAATATTGGTGACACAACATCTTTAAATCTCCATCCCTTTGGGGTTTTTACAGTCACTCCCATGGAGGGAGAGAGAAAGGAGAAGAAAGTAGGAAGGGAACAAGCATTTATTAAGTGCTTACTCTGTGGTTTCTCTTTTCCCCTCTCCCTCTCCATCTCTTTATGTTCTGCTCCTTTCATTGTTACCTTCTAATTCATTTGTTTTGAGTGGATATGGTAAGACTATGTTGGTGATCCTATTCTACCAAGCATCTCAAAGACCTCTGTCTGTCCTTTACTCTTTGTGCTGACAATTATGTAAAGGGTGAGGGATATGAGTCCTTAGAGAGGAGATAGTATTAGCATAACATTGAAGGAAGCAATTGAGATAACACTGAGATGGAAAGAAACTGATTCTGCCATAGCATTATCAGTGCATCCATGTAGGCTGGGGTTATAATAGTTGGTGTTTGATTTTTATATCTCATACTGTGTCCTGCTCTGATGAGATCACATCTAACATACTGAGCTTGAACTTGTGGGAGACAGGAACAATAGACAGTAAAGAAGAAAATGTAAATGAATTTCTTTACCTGGAGTCCATTAACTTGTTTAAAAAAAAAAGACGACACAATTTGATAACACTATGTTAATATAATGGCTTTTCTTTATAACACTATGAATTTTATTTTATGTATTTAAGAATATTATTCTGAGAAGTGGTCCATAAGTTTCATCAGACTGACAAAGATTGTTACATCGAAACAATGAAGAATCCTTGCTCTAGATTAACTGTAATGATTCCGATTTGAACCAGAGCTCCCTCAGCCAAAACTGAATGTCCTAAATATTAGGGTCAGTTGAAGTAATTGGTGATGTTTGGCCTGGAGAAGAGAAAATTTCCAGGTAATATGACAGCTCTCTTCAATTATTTGAATTGTTGAAAATTTGACTTATTATTTTTGGACAGAGAAAGGAGAACTAAGGCCAGGGGGTGGATAGAAACATGCAAACTTAGTATAAAGAACTTTCTAAGAATTCTAGTTGTCTAAAAAGTAGAATGGACTGCCTCATAATGTAGTGAGTTGCCCATCACTAGAGATTTTGGATGGCACTGGAAAGAAGTTCAGACTTCAAGTGACTAAATGCTCTCTCCAGTCATTCCAACTTTCTGATTATATGATTCTGTGTTTAACACAAGATTGTTAGTGTATCTATGAAAAGTCTTTTAGCTTTATGTATGCACACATATATAGTCACAATGGCCAAATTTCAAGTTTTTAGACTCAATAGATAAGAAATTGTCATAAGAAAAAAATCCCACAAATAGTGCATATATTATGCAGAATGAATCATTAGTCTTCAGTCTTTTCCTTTTTGGTAACTCCTTCCCTGCTGCCTATAAATAAATCCATATCTCCCCATTCTTGGGAAACTGAGAGAAATGATTATTAATAACCAATTATGAGGGATATGTAAGCTTTTTCCATCTTATTGCCTTGCCTAAAGTCCAGACTTTGAAGGATATTACTGACCTCTGCCAAAAATTTACCCCACCTCGGCCATCTTATGTTGATGAATTCCTGCCCATTGTGTTAGATTCAGGTTTGGGGAGGGATAAATTTTTTTATTAAATCGTTCAAGGCTGGGCAATTTAAAAATAAATGACACTAAGTTAGATCTCCTGGCCTTTCATTTGAATGATTCCACCTCTCATTGTGATATTCATTCTTCTCATTGTTAACCAACCAGAGTTGATTGCCATTCTCAGAAACACCCACTCTTCCAAGGGCCCATAAACTGTGAACCCACTGTCATAAGCTGACTTTGGTGTAAGACATAGCCCTATGACCCTTCCTTTTATTAATGAAATGCTAGCATTGTACTACCCAGAAACTGTTTCTTGGACTTTTTAAATGTCACAAAATAAAAAACAAAAACTTTGAACTTGAACCCTCAATTTATTGTGCTATATATTTCCTTCCCTAAAAAGCAAAACTCCTGGAAAATGCCATCTATATTTGCTTTCACTTTCCTGCGCTTACACATTTCTCTGCTACCCACTTAGATTATTATTCAGATAAAATTGTTGTATCAGAAATGACAGCGGGAAACAGTGTACCTTAGTTCAAATATTGCCTCTGTCAGTGCCTCACTGATCTCAGGCAAGTCCTTTAAGTGCTATAGTCCTCAATTTCTTTCTCCATAAAATGAGTGGGACTAAACTAGATCAGTGGTTGGTAAACTATGGTTCAGAACCCAACTTTGGTCTGCCACATATTTTTAAATGGTCTCTGAGCTAAGAATGGTCATTACATTTTTAAATAGTTGAAAAAATCAAAGGAATATTATTTCATGGTGTGAAAATTATACCACATTCAAATGTCAGTGTCCATGAATAAAATCTCATTGAAAACACAGCTGTGCCCAATCATTTAACTTATTCATTTTTGTACTGTCTATGGTTCCTTTCTCATACTATGGCAGAATTGAATAGTTTAGGGTAATACTCTGCGTGACAGCCTCATGTCTTCACACTGATGCTTAGTACACTACAAATCATAGTGAGGTAGTTATAACTCAACAGCATTTCAAGTGCCATGTTTATCACTGCATGATGACTTTTTTATAGTACACACTTATCATGTTAAAATAAGAAAAACAGATAAAAGTAGACTTCTGATGTCATGTTTTTAAGATATATATATATAGATATATATGTATATATTACTGCATGTGGATTTGAAATCAAATTGGATGGCAAAGTATTGTGTTTATTATGAAATGACACTACAGCTGTGCTAAAAGAATACAATACATGCAAACATTACTGGATTTGAAATGGACATTATTCCTCCCTGGGTCCCTATGTTGAGAGATATCTGTTAGGTTACTGGGCAAGGTTAACCTACCTAGTAACAGGTTTTTGTTGGGCCCCTGTCAAAACGTTATTCCCCTTTGGTTTGTGAAATATCTGATGAATTGTTAACAGTCATTTTTTTGTTTAGTCTTTTGCATGTCCACAACCTAATGTTAGACTCCTCTTGCCAGGCAACTGCCTTTTGCTGAGCACCACCCCCCCACTTCCTGACAACTGCTTTTTGTTGAATGACAACCAGTCTTTGATTGGGTCCCTCTCCTGGCACCTGTTTTCTGTTTGGGTCTTTGCCTAGCAGTACTCTGACAACCCATTCTGTTTTGGGGGCTCTTGCCTAACAACAAGCCCCCCTCCTACTCTGTGAGAACTCTGTTGTGGAAACTGCAAGGCTGTACCGAGTAGCACCAAAATGCTTAAAAGCACTCACCCACCTCAGTTGGGGCTGTCTCCTTTGGGTCTCTCCATGAGGCAGCCACCAGCCTGGATAATAAAGATGATCTAGAAATTCCTAATTGATTCTTGCCTGTGAATTATTCTCAGTCTGTCCATTTCAGATTAACCACTTGTTATATTCCAAATCGACAGGAAAACAATGACCAAAGAACTGGAAAATTTAAAAAGGAATAATTATCACAGCAAAATTTCTTAACAAATATACAATAAGAAAATGAGATTGAAAACAAAGTAAACTTCTGTTTATTAGCCAAACAAGGAAAGTCATTTACTAAGGTTATTGTTGTACAGTGATGGGTGATTCTTCATGACCCTTTTTGGAGTGGTTTGTCATTTCCTTCTCCAGCTCTTTTTATAGATGAGAAAACTGAGGCAAACAGAGTTAAGTGAATTGCCTAGGGTCACCTAGCTAGTGAGTGTCTGAGTCCAAATTTGAACCCAGGAACATGAGTCTTCCTGTCTCTCTATCCACCACATCACCTAGCTGCCCCTTGCCAATGAGAAGTTCTTTAAGTCATATTTGATTGAAGCAAACTACAAACTTTCCATTTCAAAACTTCAAAGGAAATAAATGTGTCACATATGAAGTAAGTACAGAGGATCTCAGCAAATAATAAGAAAGAAACCCCATACAACTAACACTGGAGTACTGTAATATTTAGAGTTCTCGTCTCTACTCTCAAATGACTCCAGATGCCTCTGGAGTAAGAATTTTAAAAAGTTCTCAAGCTTATGGCTTGAGGTCCAATTACATGGATTTCCTATGGCTGAGACTTCTTAAATCTTGAGACTTCATAAAAGAGTGACAAATAATGAACTGCTTGACCACTGAAGAAGATAGGAAATTAAAAACTCAATCAGGGCAAAAAACTTTCCATATACAGCATCTAGAGCAATAAGCTAAATTTGAACGGAATGTTAGGGCCTGGTGAAAAGAGGACAAGAAACTCAGCTAAGACCAGTGCTCTGCCCCTGCCCCCTATTAATCAGGACAGGAACCCAGGCCAAGTCAAGCTCTGTAGGTGCACTTTTGAGTTAACTGCTCTAAAAACTGATCTTTATAGCCACTTAGAAAAGAAACACATCAACAGATCTCTCCTAATGAGTACAATATCCTCTAGAGCATATTTGCTCTAGAGGCCATCTCTCATCATAGCCCATTAAATTTGCACTATCCTCAAAGAATTTGCTCTTACTTGAAAGGTACATCTTCTGAACCACCAAGGAGATTTCCTTGTGGGAAGGGGGCATGTGAACCAGATTTTCTTTCTTCCCTCCCCTTTTCCCTAACTTTTCTTCCTAACTCTTCTTCCTGGCACTTTACATATAAAATATGTTTTCTGCCTTCCAGTAAATATCCCTGTGCTATCCACCTAGCCCAGTGGTTATTTCTCACGCATCTGTTCTGTGTTGTGCTTTTGGAGTGGCTTCACTGACTATGAGATCCTTTCCTGAATTTCAGGTGAGAAAACAAGGGTTGAGATCCAGATGAGCAAAAGAGGAAGGGGTGACTAAAAAAGGAGAAGTTTGATCTTGAATGTTTCAAGGGAATTTATGTTCAGTACCTTCTTGATTTTATCCTTTTGATTCAAAATCCCTCATTCTTCATCCAGCACTTTCCCCTAGACAGTAGATCTACTCAGATGATTTTCATTATAAGACATATCCCCCATTAACAACAGATAGTCCTCAGGAACTGGCATGGAATGGATCCCAGTTGAAAAACTGGAACAGAATATGAGTTCCTATGCTGGTATAAGAGCCCCTTGCACAATATTTACACCTATCTTTACCTGAGAGGGTTTGAATCTAGGAGCTTCCTTCACAGGTATATTTTTGCATTGAAAACTCAGGTGGAGTTATATGTCCTTCTTCCCAGTCATATCTAGCTATTGTTTAAGGAAAAAAACAAGCTCTATACAGTGAGGGAACTGATCTTTAGACTCTTCGGAAAAATGTGATTTATGTCACAAAGGCATGAAGATTATCTAGAAAATAGCATTGACCAGGTAATACACACAATGGAGTTTCAAATATCAGAAACCTGAGGAAAAGGCAACACACTTAATCCTTGGGTTAATGGAATTGGGGTTACACTGAAGCAGAGAGCCACAGGCATTTCGCTGAACACGTTTGGGTCTGAGTGGTAGAATGGCAGTCTGATACAGTACCCAAAATTTAGCTCCCTAAGATAACTAGATCCTCCAGGTTCTTTCATATCTCTGCTGTTTATCAAACCAGTCCTAGACTTTCTTTTCTTCTGAAACTGGGCAGAGGACAACTGTGCACAGTTATTAAAATAGGATATAAAATTAACTGACTCTCTAGAATCAAGGAAAGCAAATATTTCAAAGTTGGTCAGTTGGATGATAGCAATGAAGTGTATAGGTGGCAGTTAAAAGATGGAGGGCAGGGGAGAAAGATAGGGAATGTGGCATGGAGTTCCCTTAAAAGAAAAATTTGGAGTTCTCCTTTGCATTCTATGTATCTCTCTGTTTGTCCACTTTTACAAGAAAATATGTCAGAATCACACTACCATCAGAATACTTCTACCTCTCTAGAATCACATCTTTCAGGTCTTTAGCTCTGCTAATAGATGAGGTGGACATGTATTGAGTCAGATTGACCCTAGAGCAATTGATACTGCTTACAGAAATCACTCAAGCTGTTGGAAGAAATTCAAGGGTACCCAGAAAAATACTTCCCCAATACTAACACTCTTCAGGAACAACGAAGAATAATATAACTCTTCTGTTACGCTCACCTACAAAAGTCAAGGAGAAAACCTATCACTATCCTAGAAGATCAAGCTCCAAGACAGTCACTCTCTTAGCAAAATGAATTAGGTTAGAACTAATTATCTCAAGGAACTACTGCTCCTTGTTGATTATTTACCTCTTGGTCCCTTGGCCCTCAACATCCTCCAGATCCTACTAACATCACCTAGAATCTATAAACTTCTCCCTGTCAAGAAATGTAAGCTTGTGGTGAATTCTGAGAATATTCCCTGAGATTTTTTTTTTGCTACTAGAAAAACTAGTGCTTGATAGATGCCAATATGGAGGAAATTGATTTTTTCAATGAATTCTCATCCTCAAGTCATTCCTCTGTCTATAGAATCTATTTAAGCTCTATCAATAGCAAGGATGGTCCACTTTTATTAAAGAACTAACACTTAGAAATATAAGCAGTGAGAACTAGGAGCTCATATAGGCTTTGCCAAGAAAAAAGTTGTGAGGATTGACAATTTATATTTTTAACAAGGTTGCCAGACTTATAGATATGAGAAATTTCCGTGGAAATTCTAGAGTTTAACAAGAAATTTGAAAAAAAAATATGATAGCCTTGTAAACAAGATACATGTGAACTACATGAAAACATAGTTAGTTGGATCCAGAGCTGTTTGTATAACTAGAATCAAAGATTGGTTGTTAGAGAAAGTATGGTTGTGTGTACAGGAAGCAGTGTAGTGTGTATGTGAGTGAGAAAAGTGGGGTGGGTAGAATGTCTACTGGAATACCTTCAGAAGTCTCTCACCTTTGTCCTTTATCATCAAACCAGACCTACACAACTTGGCAGTAGGTAGGGGCTAAAATTAAAATAAGCTAAACTTCTTCAGTCACAGATAGGTTAGATGAGAGACAGACTAATGATGGTTGGTTGCCATGGATCGTGTGTCAAACAGGAGAGAGTGTTCAGTGGGAATTCTACATTTTTCTTTCTTCTAAAATTTTTAAAAATTAATTTACTTATTTTTAGTTTTCAGCATTCAGTTCTATAAACTTTTGAGTTTAAAATTTTCTCCATCTCCCTCCCCACCCCCCTTTCCAAGATGGCATGCAATCTGATATAGGCTCTACATATACATTCATATTAAACATATTTTCACATTACTCATATTGCAAAGAAAAATTAGAACCAATGCAATGAACCATGAGAAAATAAGAAACAAAACAAAACAAAAAAGAGAGCAAATAGCATGCTTCAATCTGCATTCAGACTATGTGGTTCTTCATCTGAATATGGATAACATTTTCCATCATGAATCTTTTGGCATTGTCCTAGAACCTTGCATTGCTGAAAAAAGCTGTCTATCAAAGTTAGTCATTGCACAATGCGGCTATAACAATGTACAATGTTCTCCTGGTTCTGCTCAGCTCAGTCAGCTTCAGTTCATAGAAGTCCTTTCAGGTTTTTCTGAAGTCTGCCTGCTCATCATTTCTTATAGTGCAATAGTATTCCATTACACTGATATATCATAATTTGTTTAGCCATTCTCCAATTGATGGTGATGCCCTCAATTTCCAATTCTTTACTACCACAAAAAGAGTTGCTATAAATGTTTTTGTACATGTAGGTCCTTTTCCCATTTTTATGATCTCTTTGGGATATAGCCCTAGAAGTTGTATTGCTGGGTCAAAGAGTATACACATTTTTATTGTTCTTTAAGCATACCTCCAAGTTGCTCTACAACATGGCAACTCTATATTTTTCATGGCTGCCTGAAATTCTTAGGTGTGGGTGCACAGTCATATGTTGTGAAGCCTGCATTAAACATTTTATGTTTTCGATGAAAGCATAGATTATTTGAAATGTAGAAACATGGCCAAGACACAACTGTACTAAAAATGAGGCTAATACAAATATATCTCTTAGAACCAGCAAGTCTCTTTCCTGTTTGGCTTTCTAGTGACAGCCTGATTCCATTCTTCAGGAGGCAAATGAGATATTAAGCAGCCAGAAATAAACCAAGTAGAAATATACTTTCCCCAGGAAGTCCACAAAGATCTTGTTCATTAGCAATAAGCTCTCATCTAGAACACCTTTAAAGTAGAGTAGGTCCATCTGAAAGTATTCCTCACCTTGAACAAATACCCTAAAGACTAATTTATTTTGGGGATATTCAACAATTACTTATTAAGTGCGGTCATATACTATCCTTAGACATGAGTTAAAAAGACAAAGAAGAAACAGTACCTATTCAAAGAGCTTATATTCTATTGGTATAGTCTTAATGTCATTTACACTTTTGAATATAATACCCAAAACCTAATTAACACATCATATGCTTGATTAACATGGATGTATCTATGACAGAAAAATGAGAAAATTATCTAAATAAGCACCAATGAATTGTTTGGGGTCTGTCATGAATTGTAGAATCTGACTTATAAGGGAACTCAGGATGTCTTGCTAGGTGGTTGGTTCTGTACTAGACCATATGAAACTAAATGGTTAGTGTCTCTTACAGCTTAAAATCTAGTAGAGAATTAAGAAAAAGAAGCAGGTAAAATGTAATAAAATGAGCAATTATAAGAGTTACAGTAACTAAAATTTGATGTGTCTTTATATGCCAATAATCTGAAGGACTGTCTAAGAATTTTAACAAGTCAGGACACTTTAACATTAGACCCTTATTTCCTTTGATCTGATAAATTAAATTGTTTTCCTCTGAGTATTTCAGTTCAGTGAAAACATTTGTCCTCCATGTTAATGTCTGATAGCCAATTGTTAAATCTGTTTGAACATAAGCAATATAGGTTGGACAGTAAATACCAAAATAAGAAGTGAGGGGAATGGAGAGAGAGTTAATGTTTCCAAAAGTGGATTTAGAATTGACTTCTATTAGTTTATTCTCCTTTTTGACAATAATATTTGACTCAGTTCCATGAAGAGAGAGGTACTGAATGACTGTTTAAAAGCAAATATCCTTATTTTCAAAAATGTTTATAGTAAAGCTTATACATTATAAGTGAGTGAGTTTAACTTTATTTAATTCCTGATATCCATCTAAACTTATGGTTAAAGGGATGGTTTGTGAGCAATTAGAAAGGTTGTGGTAATTACTGGGAGCCAATATGGTTTCATCATAAGTACATGACACCAAATTAATTTCAGCTGCTTTTTGTAAGAAATGATAACTCTAAATTTATTGACATGACTAATCAAAAACCATTCTCTGTCAAATTCCCAAAATAGAATCGTCACATCATAGGTTTAGATCTAGACGACTTTAAGTTTCAAGTATATTACCATTTGCAGATGAGGAAACTGAGGTCCAGAAACATTAAGTGATTTGCCCAAGGTCACTCAAATAGCAGAAGATAATTAGAACTCATATCCTCTTACTCAATCCCCTGTTATTTTCACTAAACAATACATACGGTAAGTTCTGGGTCAGACAACTCAGGTCAGTCTGATGGTTCGGGTTTGGGACTGCAGTAAAATGAAACAGTCAGACCTTATAAGAAAAGGAAATTTACTTATAAATAACAGAGGAGAGGTGTTTTTCATAAGGAGGCAGCATTGATTTGACTGGGTGAAATTTCACTGCTTCCTCATATGTCATTGTGACATATGAGAAGAAGTAAGTAGCAAGTCTGAGGTAGGAGCATCTGACATCTTGTGCAATGACTTTTGTATTTAGGAGATCGGGAAGCTATGCCACTGGTTTAACCTTAGTCCTCTAAAAGCAATTAAATTCCGAATATGTTTTCAATACATTTTAATTGAGATAGTGTTCCTATGACATCTCACTCTTTTGCGGTAAGGTCCTAATTACAGGGAAATTCTGACCTCAGGAATATGAGACTCTGGACATAAATAGCTCCTGGAGGATGAGACTAGTACGGGTAAACAAAAAGCAAAACAAAAAGATAGCGAAAAATACAAGCAATGTATGAAGAAATGACTGAATACAGAGAGAATAAAGATCAGAAATCCAAAACTTTATCTCTTAACTTCAGAAGGGCCAAGTTTTAGATCCAATGATAGACCCCCTATAATAGATATAGCAAAATCTTTACAATTCATAATGGGTCTTCAGTTGTTAAGCTGTGATGATAATCAGGAGAAGCACCATGGAGAGCTACAGTGCAGATGATGACATTTCTTACAATTCATTGGTTTATAATGAAAGTAAATAGATGTAAAACCTTTCTCCAATTTAGGAATTCTATAGGTTACAGGTAAAAAATGGATTAGAGGCAATTTAGTATTGAAAGAAGTTGTATAGCTGGTACAACAAAAATGACCAACATTAGATTCTCATACAAACATAGATAATGAGCCTACAATTTTAGCAAGAAAGTCCTTTATATGGAGGAATAATATTTACTGTGATTACCTTTTCAAAGCCATGTTCCCATGTGCCACTGCAGTGTTCCTAAAATATAAACCTCCTTCCCTTTGTCAGAAACTCATATAGAAGATGCCTCTGGTACTCACATAGGAAAATCTTTCATATGGTTTGACATTCTTCTATTGCTGTTATTTTGGTCCAAAGAAACTAGTACATATAAGAGTCTCTCAGTATTGTGAAGGCCCAAACTTGGGATTAAGCCCCATGTGAAGTGATTCGCCTTCTTACTTTTATACTCAGTCACCCCTGAAAGCATCTCACCAACATCACCAGATGACCTGTAAATTTTAACTCTTCCAGAGAAACAATCAGAAGCTTAAGTCTTGTACAAGAAAGTAATCACATATGGTTAGCTATTAATATCTATTTCACCTAATTCTTCAAGCTTAGGCTTGTTTTTCAGTAAGCAAGAAAGCAGAACATGAGCAGTGTTTCCCTATATACACTTCAGGGCTCTTATAGGGAGATGTCAACAAGATGAAATAAAATTGCAATTATGAAGACTAAATTTGAAGTTCTCCTGATTTTTGGTGGGGAAAAAATCACTCACATAATTATATAAAGGGATAGACTTTGTCTACCAGTTACTCATATGAAAAAGAAACAAGGTTTTGCTTGACTCTGAGCTCAATATAAGATAAATATCATATGACTGCCCCAAAACTAAACACAACCTTAGGCTACATTACAGCAGGTATAATATTGTTGATAACCAAGGAGACTAAAATTGATAAGTATGATGGTCAGGTCACATGTGGAATATTATACTCAGTTATTAATCATACTGAATTTTGAAATCTTAAAAAATTAATGTTTGAAATGAACATTAAGAATACAGAACACATCTAAAGGAGGGTGAACATAATGGTGAAGGATTTGGAAAACATATTAATTATGAAGAAGGTTGAATGAATAGGAAGTGTTTAGCCTGGAAAAGAGAAGATTTAGGGAGGATGTGCAATGTGTCTATTAAGAGAGCTATTTTATTGGGATAGTGGAGGATTGGACTAGATAACCTCTAATAATACCCTTTCCAACATTAGGTTCCCTAATAATATAGGTTACCTCCTCATATCAAATACCTGTTGGCTCATTTTGGAAAAAGCACCAAAAAACAAATCATGGGTCAGACCAACCAGACCTGGGTGACAGAATTCTTATTCCTGGGACTTTCTGATGACCCTCAAACTCAGCTTCTACTCTTCATATTGTTCCTGGTCATCTACTTGATTACTGCACTTGGAAACCTGTTTCTCATCATCGTGGTTCTGGCTGATTCAAAGCTGCAAATGCCCATGTACTTTTTTCTGTGCAACTTATCTGTGGCTGACCTCTGCTTCTCTACCAGTATTGTACCCCAAGCCCTAGTCCACATGCTGACCAGGAGAAAGTTCATTTCTTTCATGAGTTGTGCAGCTCAACTTTTCTTATTCCTTATTTTTGGATGTGCAGGGTGTGCACTGTTATCTGTGATGTCCTATGACCGGTACTTGGCAATCTGTGATCCCATGCACTACCCTCTCATAATGACAAGAAGGGTGTGTATCAAGTTGGCTTTGGGGTGCTGGGTATGTGGTGTTCTAGTATCAATAGTGGACACGACATTTACACTACAAGTTCCCTATAGAGGAGACAATAAGATTGCTCATTTCTTTTGTGAGGCCCCAGCTCTCCTGGCTCTGGGATCTGCAGACACCCACACAGCAGAGACAGTCATTTTTGTAATGGGTGTGGTGATTCTTCTTGCACCAGTATGCCTGATCCTGGTCTCCTATGGCTCTGTCATGGTTACTGTGGTCAGGATGAAGACAACCTCAGGGAGACTCAAGGCATTCTCCACATGTGGATCTCATCTCATTGCAGTCACCATTTTTTATGTATCAGCAATCATGACCTATATGATACCCAAGTCCTCTAAGGAGCAAGGGAAACTGGTGTCTATTTTCTATGCTGTGATAGCTCCTATGTTTAATCCCCTCATCTACAGCCTGAGGAACAAAGAAGTGAAGAGGGCATTCAGTAACACCATCATCAAAAGACAGCCTTGCAAACTTTGATCCTCTCAATATAATTGATTTTGGTAATGTAGTTCATCTTCAAAGATTACTATATGGTGTCCTGGGCAGAGTGGAAGGGATATCTTTTCTCTTAGGAATGGTGAAATAGAGAGAATTTATACTTACGCTCTAAATAGTTGTGTGTATGCCTATGTAAATTATTTGTGGTTAGAATATATATATATATGTATATGTATATATACATATATATATATATATATATAATACGTCTCAAGTGTAGGGAGAGGTATGAGGTGATGAAGATTTGAGTGGTTATTTTTCTATGAAGAATTAAAAAATAATTAATTTGGAGTAATCAACACAATACTGTGAAAAGAGCACTTTTTTGAGTTATAGAATTTCTAATTCTTGTGCTTTCTACCTGTAATACTGTGAACATATCACTTAGCCTCTCTAAGCCTCAGTGTACTCATTACTAAAATGAGTTGGATTAGATGGCTTATGACGTGTCCTTTAGTCATAGATCTATGATCCTATAATAGCAACTAGAAATTCTACAATGTGTTTTGGGAATGGAGTGACATATGATGTAAAAATTAATGGGAATAAGTAGAAATGGGTATTTAGAAAATTGAACGGGGGGAACCTATATAAATAAATAAAACTAATCTGATCTTAGACAGCTATTGATACAAATATGGCACTTTAAATATCTAAGGCTTAAGTGTTTTTGTCTGGATGGTTGTGTTCTATAAATGGATGAATCATTTTAAAAAACACATTTTTTTCAGCCAGACTACGTCCAGAGGAATGTAGCTACAGTGATAAAAAGGACTTGAAAACGTGCTATATGAAGGTTAGTTAAAATCATATTATTGCAATGTTGAGTGAAATTCCAAACTTCAGCTGATTCTACATGTACCTGGAAAGGAATTTCATGTAAAACATCATAGAGAAGCTGTCAACCACTGTTTGAAGATCATCATTAATAGGCAACCTGTTCTATTTCTGTATAGTTCTGATTTTGGTGAATATTTTTTTATGTTGACTCAAAGTCTGTTTCTCTACAAATTCTGCTCATCACATCATCTACCTGCTTTTGGGCCAAATAGAATAAGTT
Organism: Potorous gilbertii; assembly: GCA_028658325.1. Classification (NCBI taxonomy): domain Eukaryota; kingdom Metazoa; phylum Chordata; class Mammalia; order Diprotodontia; family Potoroidae; genus Potorous; species Potorous gilbertii. Next base: position 328,247,221 of record CM053769.1, on the reverse strand, counting down.
TAATCCATATCCTGAAAGAAAATCTCTTAGACATTTAAGACGGCTACCATATCTTTATGCTTCATGCACTTGTTTTCTCTTCTACAAGCAAAATTTCTTCATTATCTTGAGCCGCCATTTCATGGTCTGTAAAAACTTCTTTAATCTCAAAATCTCAAGTGAAAAATATATGCACCAGTATATTGAACTAAAGAGACATAATGCCATCAATGGAAGTTCCCATTTCAGTGTGTTTCCCTTAATCCTACACTATTAGATGAGTACTAACTTTCCAATCCCATGTAACAAATTAACATCAATTAATTTCTTTTTTGCATTATTTCATTTTTTCTCAATTGTGTTTAAATGATTTTTTTAAAATTTTGAGATCAAATTTTTCTCTTCCTTTTTCCTCTCTCCCTTTTTTAAGAAGGCAAGCAATTTGATATAGATTGTGAATGTGCAGTCATGCAAAAATTTCCATATTTGCATGTTGCAAAAGAAAACATAGACACCTCCCCTCCCCCCCAAAAAAACAAAACTAAAGAAAAAAATGAAAAAAAAAAGTATGGTATAGTCTGCATTCAGACTCCATCAGTTCTTTCTCTACGGGTAGATAGCATTTTTCACCAGAAATCCTTTGGAATTGTTTAAGATCATTGCATTGCTCAGAATAGCTAAGCCATTCACAGTTGATTACCAAAACAATATTGCTGTTACTATGTCATGTGTTCTCTTTGTTATGCTCATTTCACTTTATATCAATTCATGTAAATATTTTCAGGTTTTTCTGAAATCTGCCTACTTGTCATTTGTTATAGGACAATAATATTTCATCACAATTATGTACCACAACTTGTTCAGCTATTCCCCTCAATTTCCAATTCTCAGATATGACAAAAAGAGCTGCTATAAATGTTTTTGTACACATAGATCTTTTTTTCCTTTTTCTTTGATATCTTTGGGGCATAGGGCTAGTAGTTATATTGCTCGTTCAAAGGATTTGCATGATTTTATAGCCCTTTGGGCATAGGTTTCAAATTGCTCTCCAAAATGGTTGCATCAGTTCACAATTCCATCAATAGTATATTAGTGTGCTGATTTTTCAATATTTCTTCCAACATTTATCATTTTTCATTTTCTATTATATTAGTCCATCTTATAGATGTGAAGTGGTACCTCAGAGTTGTTTTAATGTACATTTCACTAATCAATAGTGACTTAGAGCATTTTTTCATATAGCTACAGATAACTCTGATTTTTTTGTTTGAAAACTTCCTGTTCATATTCTTTGACCATTTAACAACTGCAGAATGACTTGTATTGTTATAAATTTGACTCAGTTTTCCATGTGTTTGAGAAATTAGGCCTTTATCAGAGAAACTTACTACCATTCCCACCCCCTCCCTCCAGTTTCCTGCCTTCTGTCTAATCTTGGTTGCATTGATTTTGTTTCTGCAAAATTCTTTCAATTTGATGTAATCAAAATTTCTCATTTTACACCCTGTAATGCTTTCTATTTCTTGTTTGGTCATAAATTCTTCCCTTATCCATAAATCTGACAGGTAAAATATTCCATACTCTCCAAATTTCCTTACAATATCACCGTTTATGTTTAAATCATGTACCATTTTAAATTTATCTTGGTATATGATGTGAGGTGTTGGTCTATGCCTAGTTTTGGCTGTACTATTTTCCAGTTTTCCCAGCAATTTTTGTCAAATAGTGATATAGATCTTTGGGTTTCTCAAACACTAGATTCCTACAGTCATTTACTACTATATACTGTGTTCCTAATTTCACTGATCCACCACTCTGTTTCTTAGCCAGCACCAGATTTTTTTTATGATTACTCCTTTGTAATACAGTTTGAGATCTGGTACTGTTAAGATACCTTTGTTCACTTTTCTATTTGAATTTGTTTTGATGGATTATATGTGCTGGTTTTGAAGAGGATTTTAGATTATTATTCAATAAGATAAAGAGATACTACTTTAAACAAAAGAAATAGAAGAACCAACATAGGTGTCTAATTTTCTTGTTAATCATAATCATATTCAGTTAGATTAAGCATTATGAAATTTGAGCTTTGGGGTTGGGGGAAAATGTATTATCCTGATTATAGAAAATCACTAAGACCAAAATGTTCATTAAATAAAAATTAATTTCTGAATATATATATATATATATATATATCCAAACATCATAAAAGCTCTGAGATCATAAAATTGAATTAATATATGTTATTTCAATTTTCTTATTTTTCTCAGCAAAAACAAATATTAAAGACCTCGAACTTATATATTGTTTTTATAAACTAACAAATAGATTTCTTGCTCTTATGCAAAGAACCCTTAGTAGATTTTATATTCAGTAACTTGATTACTCATTCATGCATCGTCATATTTAAATGTAGATAATACAGGAGATGTACATGGCACAATGAATAGAGTGTCAACCTTGGAACCAGAAGGACCTGAGTTCAAATCTGGTCTTATACACTTGCTAGTAGTATGATCCTAGGCAAGTCACTTAAAACTGTTTGACTCATTTCCTTATCTGGAAAATTAACTGGAGAAGGAAATGGCAAACTACTCCAGTCTCTTCGACAAGAAAACCCCAAAATGGGGTCATGGAAATTTACATACAATTGAAATGACTTCACAACAACAAAATGCGGGAGGATAGGAAAAAATACTCAGAGTTTAAGGCTGGAGATTTATCTTTTAATTACCTACACTAAAATTTCCTTCTTACTACCACTTGAAAATCATTCTGAATTGAAACATACTCCATCACTATACTAATGAGCACGAAATACTCTAGAGCATTGTACATTATAATTACTCTAGAGACCATTTCTCATTGTTGCCCATTAAATTGGAACTATACTCAAAGAATTAGTCCTTATTTGAAAGTCAATTCCAAAGATCCACCAAGGAAATTTGCTGATGCAAATGTGTTGATTTCAGCCAGTTTTCCACTGTTCTCCTTTTCTTTCCACTCTTCTTTTTTCTCCTTTCCAAATTTTCTCACAAGGATCTAGACCAAGATTTCTGTCTTGTCACGAAGGTCCTGCTACTTTTTATACTGTCTGATACACACAGTGGCTACTCCTTGATCATCTGCTCTGTTTTCTCTTACAGGAGTTTCTTGACTGACTATGAAATGTTTTCCTGATCTTTTCTGTCTTCTAGGTGAGAAAGAAGAGGGAAAGGGGGAATGCTGTTAGTGAAATAAGGTGTGTTTGGTCTTGTAAGGTTTTAGCATCTTTCTTGTTTTTTTCTTTTTGTTTCAAGATGCCCTGTTCAACAAATCTTATACACTAGTGTTTTGCACTGTGCAGTGAATCCACCTAGATGGTTTCATTATGAGATCTGTGTCCATCTTCACTATGATAAGTTCCATGATAGATAATTACCATGATAGTAACTGTGATGCAATAAATTATGCATGATGGCTTTCATCAAAACAAAGTTCCTTTGATGCAGGCACTGTTTTAATGGTATTTACATTCATTTATATTTGGCAAGAGTTTGGGTATGAGAAGATCCTTCACATCTTTTCTCTTGGTGATGAAAATGACTATCTACCCGAAAATTCCTAGTTACAGGCCATGCAAGAGACAAATCCCATATGGTGAGGGAGTTGGTTCCCAAATTTCACTCAAAAAAAGTGTGCCTACTTCTCAAAGGCATGAGAATAATCTGTAGAAGTGCCATTGACAAGGTAATATGTAAGATGAAGTTTTAGAGCAAGGACTTGAAGAAAATGTGAAGTATTTAATTTTGATTCACCCGGCTCTGGAGGATCATGGAATGGTGTAAGTTCACACATTTGGCATTGAGTGGAAGCAAAACAGATTGATACAGTCCTCCCTAAGGCCCCAATATTTAGTTTCCTAAGATCACAAATGAGCCCCCAAACATGCCCACTCTTCTCTATCTCATTTGCTTGTCAAAACTATACGAGATTTGTCCTTCCTTTGAGGCTTCCCTGGGCACAATAGGACACTTTAATTGAAACAGAATCTAAGACCTATGAAAATACAGAACTAAGGAGGAGAAATTCAAGGGAGGCTGGATAGATTGCAGTGTAGTGGCTGAGCATGAGGACTGCGGATGAATGATAGAGAATGAGTGGTACTATGTCCCAAAATTCGAATAGAAATATGTACTTCTCCATTGGCTCCTTTGTATCTCTCTATGATTCTCCCCTTTATAAACAGAAATGTAAGAACATTATTGACCTCTAAACTCTTCTACCTCTATCTGGGGCATATGGCAGATATGGCTACAAGAAGTGATATAGTGGGGATACAGTTTGTTTACAGCAACCATCCTGGTCCTAGTGAAACACTCAAATATTTAAAAATCATGTTCCTAGAGAACTGATAATAGAACAAGTATGTTATCTCATGGTAACATATAGAATCCTGTCACTAACCTGAGAACCCATGGCCCAATATAATAACCCTCACAAAGCTTTTCACTCTCTTTTGGCAAGTTCTCAGACTGGTAAAAAGCTCAGAATGAGAAATCATAGGGTAATTTTGATTCTTACTCATTCTCAGTTTCTCAGTCTGTTAGCTCTAAAAACACTAAGGCTTCAGTTTTAACTCAGAACCTTCAAGTGTGTCTCAATCAAGAAACCTAGAACTGTCATGATGATTTCTGAAAATTCCCTCTGATGGCATTCCCTGAATGTTATTGCCCCCTGCCTCCCCAAAGGAAAGGAGTAATAGAAGTAAAGCTGTAGAGAATTGACTGCTATGTTGGGTTCTCATCATGAAGCAATTTCCCTCTTATAGGAATGAATTTGAGTTCTACTAATAAATACATAAATAACTACCAATGATCTGTTTCCAGATATTATGAAACAGACGACATGTGAGCACTTAAAAAGTTAGCAGTGATCGTGAGGAATTAACAGAAATTTTTCAGGAACAAGCAATGACAAAATAACTTGATTTCTCTTTGGTGAATAACATTAACCTTCTAGCTTTGAGCAAAGATTTTGACAAATATTCTTATGATAAATTTGTCAACAAAATGATGAGATATAGTCTGGATAATGGAGCAGTTAGATGAATTTACTTCTAAAGTAGTGTTAATATGGAAATTGAGTAAAGGTTGGTTCCTATTAGGGTGTCTTCACTGAGCTCTTTTTGATCTTGATTAAACATTTTAACCAATGACTTGAATAAAGACATAGATGACATGATTATAAAAATCTTAGATAAATGCAAAAAAGGTAATATATTGAATAACATAAAAGGTTTTGGAAAATATCTGACCAAACTAAAATAAAGGGACAAATTTAAAAAGATGAAATTTACTGAGGACAGATGTAAAGTACTTCACCTAGTTTTAAATCAGTGGGGACTATAGTAGATATGGATAGACACATATTCATATAAAGAAAATATAGAGGTTTCAGTAGACTGAAAGCTTGGTTTCCTCAACAATATGATATGACAGCAAGGAAAGTTTAATGCAATCTTAGAAGCTCAGAAGCAATATCCAGAGCAAAAGTGGTTATATTGCTATGTGTGATTCCTTGGTCATAGCACATCAAAAATACTGTGCACATATCAAAGAAACACATTTTTAGGACGTTTTTTTACCTGGAGCATGTCTAGATGATGGTGATCAAGATTAGGAGGGGACTTGGTGTCATGCCACATGAATACAAGGAACTAGGAATGCTAGAATTGCAAAGAGACTTGTGGGAGTGTACAGGCAATGTTAGCTGCTGTCATATGGAATACTCCATTTTACTTGATTCCATTCAGCAAAATTAGGAGCAGTGAACAAAGGTCGCTGAGAGGCATATTTTTAATCAATGTAAGGAAAAAGTTTTGTAACAATTAGAACTTCCTGAAGGAGCAAAGAGCTACCTCAGAAAGTAATACATTCCATAGTATTTTAAGAAATTGTATTTAAGAAATTGTTGAAGAATTTGTATAAGGAATTTCTATGTAGACATTGATTTAATTAAATAAGTTTTGGGGTTCCTCTGGGGTTCTATAGATTTTTTTTCAAATCACAGCACAATGACAGGACAAGTTGGTTAAACCTCCAACTTATTGATATACTTTCTCATCCCTTAACATTCAATGTTCAGATTAAGAGGAGGAAATGAGGAAGGGTATACTGAGGATTGAGGCATGGAGAGGGAAAGCCAAAACCAAAGCCAGAAGTCAGGAAATCTAAGACTTAGTCATTCTCTCTAAAGATTTCCCATCCTTGTTCTATCACATTCACTTCCAATGAAATATCACATTTTTCTCCTGTGTTAGTTGACACTCAAATCTTAAGTTGCATCAATTTGGAGTAAAATTAGATTAAATTAGTCTGAACTTTTAGAATATTTGTAAAATTCATCTTCATAAAATACAAATAATACCTTTCTTCTATTAATAGAATCTTAGCTAGAAGACATTTTATAGGACTTTGAAAAACAAATAGAAAGGATTTGATTGTGATTAACAGCATTTGTTTTTAACAATTAATCTACAAGAATCCATAGAAATTATTTCTGTTAAGCTAGTTGTACATGGTTCTGACACACACAATACTATCCATATTAACCCATTTCACCTTTATGCATAAATAATCCAAAGGGAACAACAGATCTAATCATTTGGAAAAGCAAATTCCAGTGAATATTTTCTAATGATGGCATTTTCTTTCTATAGTGTTCTGAATTCTTAAACATATACTAGTTAGTTAGGTAGTTCACTGGTTAGAGTGTTGGACTGAGGGTAAAGAAGATCTAAGTTCAAATTCTGCTCTGGACATTTACTTGCTGTAGGGAAAGTCACTTAATCTTTCTCAGGCTCATTTTCCTCATCTGTAAAATGCAGATAACTATAGTACTTACTTCCTAGAGTTACTCGAAAACATGTCTGGTGTTTTGCAAATCTTGAAATAATACATAAATGCTTACTACTACTACTATCACCACCGCCACCACTACCACTACCACTACCACTCTAGAATTTAATTCAAATCAGTTTTTTAAAATGTATTGCTTCAAGAAACAATATTATAATTGGTACACAGTTTTCCCATAAATATCCTCAAAAGTCTTAAAAAGCTGTTTGTATCTCAGCAATTTTCTCCATTAGTACATGTAGGAAGAGAAATATTGACATACTTCTATAACAGCCATAACAAAACTAAACAAACAATAAAACTGAATAAGAATTTGTGTTTTGCTTTGAATTCAGGTAAAGAAGAGCACATTTAATTAGAAGAAGTTGGGGAGGAAGATAAAGATGTTTTTGGAGCTCCTGAAGGAATTTCTAGGGAGATTTTACTGGCTTTAGATGTTGACGGTACTGACATCATTCTATTTTTACTTCAAAACATAATGGCTTTCTTATTTCTTGACATAGTTGAAACTCCTGTTCTAATTTTTAACTTATTGGTCATGACTTTTTATTCATAAATGGCATTAATGTGAAGAAAGTATGTGTGGGAAAGGAATATACTAAGGAGACAGGCAGGGAGCAAGAAAAGGAGGGAGACCACAAGGGGAAAATTTCAAGAATTCATAGATGGAGGAAGAAGGAAGGGTGGGGGGGGGGCAAAGAGAGATATTCCTTAAGTAGATGGAAAAAATATTGAATAGAGCAATAAAATGTGTGTTCAGAGTCAATTGTGTATGTATAAGCAAAGGACGTTATTTTGAAATATCTTGATATGGGATAATGAATGTGTGTTATAATTTTGTTCTATATTTGAAAGGAATAAGAAGTCGTGGATAGTAGATTTACAGTTTCATGTATAATCATCTTTTTTTATTGTGGAATCTATGTTGTGGAAATGTTTGTTTTATTCCACAAATTAGAAATAAAATTTAATAATGACAAAAGGACTTACATATTAGTAATAAAAAAATAAAACTAACATCAAGAGAAATTAGGGGAAATTGTTATATTTATCCTTCCTCTGGGGTTAGAAAGGAAGTACTAGGAAAGAGATGTGGGTCAGACAGTTCTCCACATTTGCCATCAGACAATGTAGGTGGTCCATGACAGCTTGATTCTTAACTTTAACTTAATGTATCTCACTATAATGACTTTTGTTCCTTTGAATGGAGCATTCTGTTGATGGAGGAGGGAAGCCCTCTTTGAGGCAATCAGTGGTTCAATGGTTGCTTTATAAAAACCAGCCTATGATGTGTGTTTTGTTGGTTTTTCCCTTGGAAAAATGCATTGCATTTAAAATCAGCTGATGTGTTTTTTAATTTTTATTTTGAGCTTAACATAATCAAATAAAATGGACATTTGCATAATTTTATTAGAACAGAGAATATTGAATATGAAAATGTAGATTTCTGTTGTGTATAACTTGCTTTTCGTTTTAAGTATATGTCAGCAAGTAAGCTTTCAAAGCTATCTTGCTTGTCTGTGCTTTTTTCTGGATTTTCTATTCTCTTCTGTGCATTAAAAAATTAAAAGTGGTAACAGAATTTTTCTTCCTTTTTTGTTATCCCTCTAATCCCTCACACCTTGTTATTTTTTAAAAAGAAAAAAGCAAAGTCGTTGTAGCAAATGTGTAATTTCAAAAAAAGCAAACTCCTGTATTGGTCATATCCAAATACAGGTATCTGCATCTTGAGTAAAATAGCTGTGTTGGGAGATGGGTATTACTCTTCATCTTCAGCGCTCTGGAATCATAGTTTATCATTGAAATGATCAGAGTTTTGAAGTTTTTTAAAATTGTTTTTCTTCATACTGTTGTTGCCATTGTATTCCCAGTTCTTCACTCTATATCAGTTCATGCAGATATTCTAAGTTTCTCTGAAGCTTTCTCCTTATAACTTATGGCATAACACATTCTACTATATTCATAAAACATAATTTGTGTCATTATTCACAGGCAAATGTACATTCACTTTATTTCAAATTCTTGGCTACTATTCCCCAAAAACTACTGTTAGCATTTAAAAAATATGGTCTTTTTTCCCTTTGGGGATAGATGTCTGAGTAGTGGTATATCTGGATCACAAAGTATGGACAGGCATAGCTCCAAATTACTATCCAGAATGACTGAACCAATTCATTGCTCCACCAATAGAGTGATATTATACGTAATTTTTTCTCTAATAAGTTTCCTTTTCCTTTTACAATATCTTTGCAATCTGATAGAAATGAGGTTAAAATTTGAGTTACTTCAATTTGAATTTTTCTAATTATCAGAATTATTTATTTATCTAATTTGGAACATTTTTACTTGCTTATTGGCAGTCCTTTGAGAACTCCATGTTTCACTGTGATTCTATTAGAAAATGGCTCATATTCTTATAAATTTGACTCAGTTACTTGTATATTGTGGATATGAAATTTTATCATAAAAATTCTATGAAAATATTTTTCTTACATATTTTTATTCTAATCTTAATGAAATTGGTTTTGTTTGTGCAAGAACATTTTAGTTTTCTGTAATCAAAATTGTACATTTCAACTCTAATTCTTTCTATCTGTTCTTTAATCAAGAAATACTCCCACTCCACAAACTTAAAAGGCAATTTTCATTTTACTCCTTTAATTTGTTTGTGATATCACATTTTATGTCTATGTAACATATCCATTTGGAGTTTATCTTGGCATGTGGTGTAAGGTATTAGTTAATACCTAATTTCTGCCAGACTGATTTCCATTTTCCCAGAAATTTGTGTCAAATAGATTTATCCTAATAACTAGATCTTTAAGTTTATCAGATATTTGGCTGCCATAGTTTGCATCTGTGTGTTGCATACCTACTTTTTCCATTTCTCTACGTTTTGATCAGTACTAAATAATTTTGATCATGACTACTTTGTAGTATAGTGGGAGCTCTGATAATGTTATTTCCTTTCGAATTTTTTCTTCCTTCAGATAAATTTTGTTTTTTTCCTGGTTCTTTAAAATAATTCATAGATAATTTGATGGGTATGGCACTAAATAAATTATGTAGCATTGCCATTTTTATTTTATTGTCAGGATATATCCATATGCAACTAATATTTCTCTATTTAGGTCTGACTTTGCATTGCTTACATTATCAAATTTTACTTCATGTCTCTTTTTACAACTAGAAATCCTAAATGCATATGTTGAATCATAGTGAGTCTATGCTTTACCTTTAATCTTTCTGGAAATTCCTCTAGTTTTTCTCCTTTATATGTAGTGCTTGTTCTTGATCTTACATAAACACTATTTATCATGTTAAGGAAGAGTTTATTTACTCCTATCCTGTCTAGTGTTTTTTGTTTGCTTGGTTTTGCTCTTGTCTTACAAAAATACATCTTGAATCAGCATCTATAGTTATAAACATGAGGTCTTTATTATATGAAGTATTAATATAATTATAATATATAATATTATTTATATATATAATTATAAATAATTAATATAATTATTTAGTCTTTCTTGTAGTGACACAATCCTCTGTTTCTGACATAAATCCAATGAGGCAATAATCTATGATCTTTTTTCATGTTGTTATGCCCTAAATGATCATATTTAAATTTTTGTATCACTGTTATATTGATTATATTGTTATATTGATTATATTGATCTATAATTTTCCTTTCCTGTTTTGTTTCTTCATAACTTTACTATTTGACAAAATACTGGACCAGATGGATTTACAAGAGAATTTTGTCTAATATTAAAAGAACAATTGCTTTTATTATTGGACAGACTGAAAAAAATGCAAAATGAAGGAGTCCTCATTATCACTTTATATGATGCAAAAGTGTCCTTTATATCTGGGAATTCATTTATGATTTGTCAATTTTTCTTTGATATTGTGCCATTTAAATAATCTTGTATATTTTAAATTTCAACTGTCTTATGCAATCCTCACTTATTATTCTTAGATATTGAACTCTTTCTCTTTCTCTTTCTCTTTGGTTGCTTACAGTATTTTTTTTTTGTAACTAGAAAACTCTGGATTGTAGTTAGTCTGCTGTTGGGAATTTTCACTTTGAGGTTTCTTTTAGGAGACAATTGGTGAATTCTTTCTATTTTCAAATTCACCTCTTGTTCTAAGAGAGATGAATAGTTTTAATGAATGATTTCTTGAAATATGATATCCAGCTTCTTAGGTATGTAATCATTTTAGGTACTTCAAGGATTCAAAAATGTTCTTTCCATGACCTGTTTTCCAGATAAGTTTCTTAAATGATATAAATCTTAAATATCTTTTCTATTTATTTAATTTTGTTTATTTTACTTATTATTCATTGTTTTCTCATTGAGTCATTATTTTCTGCGTGACTCATTTTAATTTTCAGAGAGTTAAATTCTTAGCTAAGGTTTACCACTATCTGCACTAGAGAATTAATTCTCATTTTTTTCCCTCCATAGCTCTATTTTGTATCTCTTGTATCCATTTCTTCCAGGTACTCTTCTAGTACTTGACTAGGCCATTCTTTTCTCTAAGTTTGTACTAGGACTTGTTGTGATATTACTTTTTCTCTTGATTCTACTTTTCAGCTATTTTCAGTCCAAGACATTCATTGTATTTGACTTTTTTTCTATTTACATCTCCAATTTCATTTTCTGAAATTGTAGGTTTATGCTTAAGTCAAACTTTGCTTCTGTACTCCTAGATAATGTGAGTGGGCTCTACTTGATGCTAGGTTAGGTGGCTAAGTTTAGGTCTTTCTATAGGAATCGTCTAGCCTTGTCACTTAACATAGTTCAGTTACTGATTGTGTGGATGCTTGATTGAGAATGAGGTCTCTGGATGCTGGTCCTGTCTTGTCTCTTGCCATGGATAACGTAAGGATAAGGGTTCCCATATAGGATATTAGTTTAGACCTGTCTCCTACTGGAGATGAGTACTCTGGCTCTTCCTATGATAGGGCATTGCTATGACTCTGTCTCTTGCTAAGGAAGGGTATTGTGGTTCATCCTGTCTCTGACTTTTTTCTTGAGCTGTCTCCTTCTGTGGAATTTGGATGCTTCACACCTTACCTTCCTCTTAGCTTGTCTTTCCACTCTGCAGATTTTGTGCAGCCTTTTTGTATGGTCCCCAAAAGAATAAGGCTTATTATTCATTCTCTTGAGTTTTCTTTATCAGTTGTTTCTACTGGTTGTTTTAGGGGTATTAATTAATTAATTTAGGGGTATTAATTACTTGGTTGATTGGGGTATTTGTGGAGGATCTCAGCTTTTATATACAGGTCCTATCACACTGCCATCTTCCCATAATCCTCAGTTAATGTAGTTTCAATCTTGTTTCGGCTGCTTTTTGCCCCTATGTTCTTAGGTCACTTTACATCTCTAGACCACAGTTTCCTTATCTGTAAATACAGGGAACTAGACTTGATGAATTCTAACATCTTTTTTAGATTTAAATATATGGTACTGTACTGGGTATTTAACAAAGATGAACTATTTCAATGAATGCTTATTCTTTTCCTTTGGAACCCTTGTCTGGTAATCTTGAGAGTATAAGGACTATCTGGGAGAGAGGGTAAGTGTCATACCTAGACTCTTAATACACTTACTGGTACCCTTGTTTTAATTTAAAAGGAGAATTACTAAATATTTGGAATGATAGATAAATATTTCTTATTTCTTCTCCCATTATATTTTGTAGCAATAGTTTTTCCCCATTTTTTCTTATGTATAGTCACATCTTATCCTTTAATTGGCTTCTGTTACATTTTCTCTTTGAATATCTGCCTTCCCCCTTTTTCTTTCTTCCTTCCAATCCTCCCCCACTCTACATGCATGCACACACACACATTTGGATATTCAGTAAAGTAGTTAATATCTGTAGATGTAAGGGTATAGCCAAGAATCTATGGATTTGCAGAAATTAATATTAATGCCTATTCTTATTATATATAGACATATGTATGTATAGATTATATTTATAGAAATGTAGATGTGTAGATACATATTGATGAGAGAAAGTGTTGTCAAATGGCCAAATAACTGACCTTGGAGTCAGAAGGAGCTTGGTTCAAATTCCCTTCTTGTATGTATTGACCATGTGACATCTGATAAGCCACTCAAGATCATAGTGCCACAAAAATGCTCTAAGACTATAAGCAGCAGTGGAATTTCTGATCTACCTCATGAGGTTGAGTTTACTCACTGGGAATCCCTTATTTCAATGAAATCATATATCTTCAGATCTATATTGTGTGTATGTGTGTAGACAGATTTATATATGTATATAATGTATGTATGCCTCTGTGTATGTTTGTGTGTGTGTGTGTGTGTGTGTGTGTGTGTGTGTGAGAGAGAGAGAGAGAGAGAGAGAGAGAGAGAGAGAGAAATATCTGTATCTGTGTATATCCAGTTCTGTGATTCTGATATCTGTGATTTTTTTGGTATAGAGGATTCTCGTATAGGGGATTCTCACTAAGGAAAATATCCACCATGGCATATCAAAAACTTTCCTGAACATCTATAATTTTATAGCATTTTTTGGCATTAAGAGTTTGAGAAATTTGATAGATGTTATACAAGCAATACAGAGACAGCATATATATATATGTGTGTGTGTGTGTATATTTGTGTTTGTGTATATAGTTGATGAAGTTATAGAAACCAGTCATTGTTATAAAAATGCAGGAGAATAAGAAATATATAATCTATTATTACCAACAAATATTTAGTCATTCCTTATCAGCCAGGCAAGAGTACCAATAAGTCTGTGTGACTTAGATATGTGATGTATTCTCCTCATTCAGATTGTTTCTAAATTTAAGGTATATGAAGATTATTACCCAAAGGAAGCACAGGAAAAGTGCAAGCATTCATTAAAATGGTTAATCTTAGGTAAATACCCAATACAGGATCATAAGAGCATGTATTTAAATGTATTACATCTTGTTAAAAAATCCTCAAGACCAGCCCCCTCCATTTGCAGATGAGAAAACTGAAATTCAATGATATTATTATACAATGACATAAGATTGTAAAGATAATAAGTAACACAGGCAGATTTTAACTCCCACACTCTGACTCCATGTGCAGTGCTCAAATATGTCATAAAGTGCTTCTTGTAGAAATCTCACACAAAATCACCACTGAGCTACTGGTAGTTTCCCAAAAGTGAGTTCTCTTCTTTTATCAGAAGAATGAGTCAATTCAGATAATCCCCTCCCAGTTTGCCAATAGAAAAAGATATGATAACTAGGGCTATTGAAAAGACACCTAGAGGGATGTTCAATACTAACTTAGACTGGACAAAGTTAATATTTTTTTCCACTTACCCTGGAACACAGATAAGGAGTGAATGGTACTCAGTGGATTCAGTTATACTGATTTTCCCATTGTACTAACAGCTGGTCTATTACAAAATTAAAAAGGCACAACTTAGAATCAGAGAGGATGTCTTGAAAATAAATGTGAGAAAAAGATATCTCTATAAGACCACATGACAGTTGAAAAGGTAAGAGGTGACAAATATTGGAAGTATTCAAATGTCAAAAGAGAGAGTGGGGAACAGGACAACAACATTAACAGTTTGTGAAACTTCCTTTCCCAGGCAACTATCCAATGTAGTACTTCAGAGTCCTTGATGTGACTAATGGACTTCTCAGTGGGCCACACATCAGTAATTTCATAAAGTCTCTCTCCTCCCTGTACAAGGTAGGATTCTATTGTGTATAAACAAAACCTATGCAGGACGTATCACAAACATCTAAATAGAAAGGCATTCCACTATTTGACACCTTTTTCATATAGCAAAAGGTAGAACTACCAATAGCCTAATGTGATTGGTTCTTGGGTGCTTTTAGAAATAAAAATCTGTATTTCCATCTCTATCTCTCTGCTTCCGTTTCTGTCTTTGTCTCTCTTTGTGTGTCTGCTTTTCTGTCTGAATCTGTCTCTGTGTGTCTCTGTCTCTTTCTGCATCTTTGTTTCTATCTCTGTCTTTCTCACTTCCTCCGTCTCTCTCCCATGCTAAAGGTCACTGCTTCATAAGGCTTTGCAGTTTCTTTCGAGAGAATCTCACTACTATTTACTGTGTCCATCTCCACGGTTTCCCCAGGGTCCTGGGAGAAACCGAAATTATATTTTAACACTTCCAGTGAAATAACATCTAGGTAGAAAATTATCCAATGATATAGACATATATTATTAGCCAGTTTTTTGCCTCCCTATATATTGCATTCCTGCAATCCTGTTCTAGTCTTTCAATGCTTTGATTCACAGAATTTCCCTGTATGTACCTCGGTACTCTTCCAGAGAAAATTCAACAAGATGAAAATTTAGAAAGATTAAATCTGAAGTCTTAAAATGTAATGGAGTGAGAGGGAATTTATCCACACAATCACATTATGGGACAGATCTAAGTTAACAGCAGTGAATGTGAAAAAGACTTTAAGGTTTTAACTAACTATAAACTCAACATAAATTGTGTTATGTGGCTGGCAAAAAAATAATATAATCTTAGGCTGCATTAAAGTAAATATAATTTTATTCACACTGGAGAAGGAAATGACAAACCATTCCGGTATCTTTGCCAAGAAAACTCCATTTAGAGTCACAAAGAGTCAGACATGACTGAGATAACTGAGCAACAAATTTTATTCAAGATCAAAGGAGTCAATAGCTTCACTGAACTCTTGGTGTTCAGACTTCAGAGCATTGTGCTCTGAGTATAACCATATATTTTTAATAAAACAGTAACAAAGCAAAGCACACACAGAAGAAAAATTTGGGAGAATTCAGCTCAATAGAATGGACCACTTCCAAAAAGAGCTACCCCATAATGGAATGTTTTCATCATGAGACAATGCACAATCTATGAATGGAACTGTTCAGTGAATAGCTCCCAAGGAAGCTGATGATGGTAAGAGGTTGGACCAGGTAACTTCTGTGGTCCCTTCTAACACTAAGATTCTGTGATTCTGTAGGCGAATCCCTCCATTGAATATCTATTGGCTCCTTTCTAAAGACAGAACATGAACCAAACCAACCAAATCTGGGTGACAGAATTTCTCCTCCTGGGACTTTCTAATGACCCGCAGACTCAGCTATTGCTCTTTGTATTATTTGTGGCAGTCTACTTGGTTACTGTACTTGGAAACCTGCTCCTTATCTCTCTGGTTCTGATTGACTTACAGCTTCATACACCCATGTACTTCTTTCTGTGCAATTTGTCTCTTGCTGATCTATTTTTTTCCACCAACATCGTCCCACAAGCCCTAGTCCATATGCTATGTAAGAGGAAGGTCATTTCCTTTGTGGGCTGTACAGCTCAGCTTCTCCTTTTTCTCATATTTGGATCTACACAATGTGCACTATTATCTGTGATGTCCTATGACAGGTACTTGGCAATCTGTGACCCCATGCATTATCCTCTCATCATGACATGGAAGGTGTGTAGCCATCTGGCTTTGGCATGCTGGGCCAGTGGCATTCTGGTATCTTTAGTGGACACTACATTCACATTACGACTCCCCTATCAAGGAGATAATAAGATTGCTCATTTCTTTTGTGAGGCCCCTGCCCTTTTGGTTTTGGCATCTGCAGACATTCATAAAGCAGAGATAGCCATTTTCCTCATGGGAGTGGTGATTCTTCTTGTACCTGTGTCCCTGATCCTGATGTCTTATGGCTCTATAATAGTGACTGTGGTTAGAATGAAGACAACCTCAGGGAGACTCAAGGCATTCTCCACCTGTGGCACCCACCTTCTTGTAGTCATCCTTTTTTATGGGTCAGCAATTATCACCTACATGACACCCAAGTCTTCCAAGGAGCAGGGAAAATTGGTGTCCGTGTTCTATGCAGTGATAAACCCTATGCTTAACCCTCTTATCTACAGCCTAAGGAACAAGGATGTGAAGAGGGCCTTCAGGAGTGTAGCCAATGGAATAAAACCTTTCAGGCCATGATTCTGTCACAATAATTGTATTTAACTTTATCTCTCTCCTTCAAAGCGTGTGATATTCTCCCCAGGAGGAAACGCCTTTCCCTTATGACAGATAATATAGAAAACATGCCTCTATTGTTCCTTAATTACGTATAGAATGTTTATATATTTTATATTTATAATGTGTTCCAGGTTTCCAGTGTCATGATGTAGTTATTACTTTGGAGATTTGAGTGGTAATAGAATGACTCAAGGAAAGAGTCATCAATTATCACAACCACTGAAAAAATTCTGTACTATTCTTGTATTTTTTTTTTTACTATTTTATTAATTAGGGTAAGACATTCTTATAAATGATTATGCATATTTGTTGATATAAATAAAAAAATAATCTCATCTTCCCTAATTCTGAACCCATGATTTTGCTGATGTAGAGACTACCATTGAGGATATTCTTTTTACCAATGAAGTTCAGAAACTATTTTAAAGTATATGATCTCACCAACTTGATGTTCTGTGGCACTGAGAGGAGTAAGGACAGGGGTAGGAAAAGTTGCTTGCCCAGGACCACAAAGCCACATAGAAGCTGAACACAGATGTTCCTGATCTTAAGTCCAGCTAGGGATTCAATATGCCATGGTGACTCATTGCTCTTGTCTTAGACTATCATTAACAGAAGTATAATGCTTTAAACATGGAAGGTTTCAGCAGAGGTATGCTAGTAAATGTTGAACAGTCAGCAATCCAGGGAAAAATGTATGCCCAAAAATGTTTTAAGTTTAATCTGAATTTTATTTACACTTTATTTATCTTTTTCTTAAGTGTAGATAATCCATAAAACAAAAAAAAAAGTAAGCACTGGTTTTGACATATAAATGGTCAATGAAATTTTAACAACTGACGTTTGCAATTCAGTCAAACCCAGTTGTAGTACAACCCTGGGTAATAACGCTTTATCATGATGAGACCATATTTGGAACACTACATTCTCTATTAAATGTATCATTTAAGGAAGAATATTGCTGAACTGTAGGCATTCAAAGACGTGGTGATTCAGGGGACAAGAGGATTTGAAAATATGCTACATAGACTTTCCACTTCCCCTTCAATGTTCATTATTGCAACTTTTTGTCATTTTATTTAGACAATTAGAAGGATATGAGATGAAATATTAAAGTTGTTTTGATATTCATTTTTCTTATTATTAATGATTTTCAACAATCTTTCATATGGCTATTAATGGTTCACAATTCGTTTGAGGTTTGTTCACATCCTTTATTTGTTAATCCCCCTTTACCCCTTCTAACTGGTTCTTTAATTTTTCCATTTTTTTCCTCTTAGTCATGTAGATTACCTTTTCCTCTCCTTCCTTTCATCTAGTTCTGTTCATTAGTTCCTTTTATGGTTTGTATTTTTCCTTTTTTTAAGAGGATTTTGCTCACTCTCTCCATTATCTATCCTCTCTATTTATTCCAGACCTTTATGCTCTACTTCCCCTATCATTACTTAGTCCCTCTCTATTCTCTGTATTCCTCATGGAATCAAAACTTCCAAGGTATCCATTCTGTGATCTCCTCTGTAGGCAGTTTCTGCCACTGCCCTATAGAGCTTATATCTTTTCTCCTCAATTTTTTTTTCTATTGTGATTTACTCCCATAACAATGCTAATTCATGAATGTGACAGAGATGACACTGACCCATGGTAGGACCCCCCTACCTACATTCCTGATTATGCAGTCTTCCACTAGCTGTCTTGTAGTGTTTTTAATCTTTTTTTTTCTTTGAGAGACAATCTATCAATTCTTTGAAATTGTGTATTATTTTCTGTGTTTAGAATTTTTAGGAAACTTTAATGCATTATGTCTATGGTCTTCAGTTTTTAAACTTTTGTTCTTCTGAGAGATCTATAATCTTTAGGTTATTTTTATCTGTGAGATCAGTATATTTTTATTACATAGAAAACATATTTTCTTTTAATATTATTGGTTTTGTTTCTCTTTTTCTAGATTTTCCTGTGTTTCTGAGTATTTACATTTCCAATCTCTTATTATCTCTTCCATTTTTTGGTGAAACTTTCCATCACAGATTCACGTTTTCCTCTTCTTCTCATTATGTTTGCTATGAAGGAAATAAATTCTGCTTTAATTCTCATTTTTCTTTTGAAGCTCTCATAAACTATGGGTTGCAGTTCTCCTCAATTTCCACGAGATCCTTTGTCTCAATTGTATTATTTTCTTTTGTTTTGCATTACTTATTCACAAATCTGTGAACATGTTTATTACATCTGAGAACCATATTTCCTGCTATTGTTAATGCTTTTCCTATGATTTATCTGCTCACATTCAAGATCTTTGGGTTTTATTTTTCCTTGATATCTTCAGCAACTTCAGACTTTTCCCTTTATTTTTTATTGCTCACTTTCTGATTCCCTCCCCTCTGATGATCATTTGCCTAATTGCTGAATCCCAGTGTCTCAGTCTCCTCCCATTCTAGGCAACTCACAGTCCACTAACCTAGATATCTACCCTAAGTAACCTGGGGAAGAATATAACTGGCTCAGGTGGATGTTGGAATGTTTCCCTCAGTGTTAGTGGAGTACCCCCCTCTTACACACACATGCACACACACACACACACACACACACACACACACACACACACAGAGAAGTCTATCTCTTTTTTGTTCTATGGTCCAGCAGTTTAGAGAGCTGTCACAGTGGTACTCAGAGATGATTTCTGTCATTCAGAGTTTAGATCTCAGAGACTCCAGGAAGAGGGTGGGATTGAGCAATATTTTAAGTCCAGACATATTTTTTGCCCATTTCTACTGTTCTTCTTCTTTACTGCAACACAGACCACTTTAGGGACATTGGCCACTGAAGGCTCAGCAAGCTTCTCCAAGGAATTGGATAAGGAAGGGGGACTGGAGTGTGAGATTGGATTTTCTTGCTATTCCATATGTTGAATCAGCTAGTGTAGTCCTATTGCTAGTTGTGTGGAGTTGGTGTAGAGGGTACTATGTAATCTCAAGGTAGACATAAGTACATTTTTTTAAGTTTTATTTTGGAATCCCATGCCCAGTTAGTGAAAAAGTAAACATTCACACCAAAATCTTCATTATTCCACATCCAGAGCTTTATTAAATAAATATACAATACTGAAACTTAAAATAAATAAGGTAACAGTTTCCCTTCTTATTCTAGTTGTATTTTTTGTATGGGTAAAAGCCTTCCAATTTCATGATCAGAATTATTAAATATCTTCATTAAAGTAATAAAATATAAAATAAATCCATAAAAATCAATAGCACTTCTATTTATCAATAACAAAATCTTAAAAGAAATAATAGAAAGGGAGGCTGCTTTCAAAATATCTAAAAATAAAAAAAATCTTGGAGTCAATTTGCCAAGGCATACAAACTTTATATAAATAAAATAGCAAAATACCAATATAATAAAAATGATACAACTGCATAAAATAATTTTAGCACCAAACCGCTAATGGAGCAGACAATATATAACAAAATTGATTTGGAGAAATAAAATTGTAGAATCTCAAGATAAATAATGGGTAAATTAAGGAATGAAAAAGGATAATATTTGTAGTCTTTGATTTATATTAATAGAACAATAATAATAAAAAATGGTGTTGGTTAATAAATTACAAAAATGTATCAGTGGAATAGACTATATGAAGAAGAATTTAAAATATTTGAATTAAATAAGCTAATGTTCAAAAACCTGAGAACATAAATTGCTTGAGGAAAGATTCCCTAGACTAACATCTATACCATATTCTATAGCAAGAGCAAAATGAATTTATGGACTTAGTATTAAACGTAACACAAAAAATAAAAAGAGAATTAGATAACTTACCTTTCACACATGAACATACACATGGATGTACTGGTAAATGCTTAACAAACAGCTCTCTGGAATACACACACATACACATACACACACCAAAATATGTGTGTACATGTATGAATGAGAAATTTTATGTTAAATCTATATTATTAAAATTTTCTTAATAATTTTATTTCTCTTTTTAAGGTAAGGTAATCAGAGTTAAGTGACTTGCCCAGGGTGACAGAGCTAAGTGCCAAGTGTCTGAGGCTGGATTTGAACTTAGTTCCTCCTGACTCCAGGGCCAGTGCTCTATCCACTGAGCCACATAGCTGCCCCCTCCATCATTTTCTTAAGGCCTGATAATCAACAAAAGCATAAATCAAGCTCTGATTACAAATTAGCCCTTGCAAATTTCCTATATTTAAAGATTCACACTGAAAATTTTACAGTTGAGTCTTGCAAGATGGTAGAAGTCAACTCCAGCAAGTCACTGTGTGTATGCATGTGTGTGTGCCTGTGTTGACAGAAATAATCATGATAAAAACACAAAATAAGGTATATAGGTGATTAAAACAGATAAAATAGATCATTGAAATTACGTGAAATCAAAAGGCTTTTGAATAAAACAAATGCAACTAATAGAATAATGAAAGCTGACAACTGCTAAGACATCTTTCCATCATATATCCCTGAAAAGAGTTTGGTATCAAAAATAGATGGGAAACACATAAATATATAGGATCAAGAGACATTCCTAACTTGAATCAAAGGATATTAACAGCTCTTCAAAAATTTAAAATTTTTGAGAATCATGTGAAAGATTCCTCTAATCTGTTTATAGAAATTTGAATAAAACTTACTCTGGGTTTATCTCACAAATAGAAAATTGGAAAATGTAACAAAAGAAGGAAATATTGGAGAGACTGTGAAAAGGTAAGTTTTATGAATATACTATGGCTAGAGATGTGAATTTTTTCAGCCATACTGGAAAAAAATTGGAATTACGAATGAATTAATAAGCAGTTATTTAGAATCTTCTATGTGACAGGTGCTATGCCAGGCAATGCAAAGACTAAAGTGAAAAAAAAAAATCATTGTCTTCAAAAGTTTATATTCTAACAGGAAAAGACAAGTCATGTAGGGGAATGGTAACTTCAGAAGGAATTATTTTCTGGGCTGTAACAGGAATGATGAAGGTAATCATAGTCTTCCATTTTCATGCTGCTTCAAGAATAATATCAATGTTGATATGATTGTTCTTTCTTGATTTTGATGATGGCAGTATGTCTGAAAATATATAGGAAAGATATGAAGTGTGATATGCTAAGAAAGTGACTAAAATGTCATATTCTTTGTTTCAGAGATCCTGCAAGTATGTATATATGCTAAGCAGAGAAGGAGAAAGAAGTCACTATTTATATAGCATATGTAGCAGCTACTATGAACCAGGCATTGTGATAAATACTTTTGACAAATATTACCTTACTTGAGAAAGAAAACTCTCATTGTGCATCAAAATGTTCATAACATTATTTTTTGTTGTAGCAGAAACCTGGAAACAAGGTAGATATTCATCAATTAGAAGATTAAATGAACTAGAAACTTTTATATAATGGAATATTACTATGTAAAGGTGGTAAACAGTGATAAATATTAGTAATTCAAAGAATGAGGAGAATATTATGAATTGATGTAAAATCAAGTAAACAGAGCCAAGACAAATATACACAATGACTTTAACAATGTAAATAGGAAGGAAAATAGGAAAACAAAAAGAAACTGATGATTTTGTGACCATAAAGAGCAAGGTTTAAGAGCTAGTCTCTAAAGAATAAGTTAAAAATACACCTATTTCCCTTATTTGAAGAATTAGCTAACCATGGGTGAAGAGTATTTAATATACTGTCAAACACAACTGTGTTGATTGCTTTGTTAAAGTATTTTTTAATAAATTCTTTTTATTCTTGGTTACAAGCAATTGCTTTCTGGATAGCAGAATATGAAGTTATTTTAAGAAATGAAGATGTTACAAAATACATCAATAAAATTATTAGAACCAAAAAGCTGAAACTAAGAAATTGACTATGTCTCTAGTATTCTCTGGGATGGTTTATTCTTGAGATATATATTTATTTATCTATTTACATTAATTTTCCTTCCTGCATTTATTTTGAATTATTATTTATTAAAAGTTTTTTTTAATGCCCCTAGAGCTTTCTAATCATCTCCCTAATTTTTCTTTGGAAAACTAAGAAACTGTGAATGTTCCTCCAAAAAGAGGATGCCCAATGATTATTGTAGAATACTGTTGTGCTGTAAGAAGTGATGAACAGCATACTCACAGGAGAAAAACCAAGAAAGACTTACATGAACTTGTACAAAGTAAAGTGAGCAGAACCAGAACATCACTATCCACAAAAAAAGAAATATTGTACAATGATCAATTGTGAATGACTTAACTATTCTTAGCAATACAATGATCCAAGACAATTCTGAAAGATTTATGATAAAAAAAATGTATTCACTTCCAGAGAAAGAATCAATGGAGTTTGAATTCCAGTGAAATCATACTTTTTTAAAAACTTCATTTGTCATGGTTTTTTTGGTCTGTGTTTTCTTTTGTAATATGGCTAATATGGAAATATGTTTTGCATTACTGCACATATATTATCAATACCTAGTTGCTTGTTGCCTCATAGATGGGAGGGGGAGAAC
The DNA here is from genome assembly GCA_028658325.1 of Potorous gilbertii. Lineage (NCBI taxonomy): Eukaryota > Metazoa > Chordata > Mammalia > Diprotodontia > Potoroidae > Potorous > Potorous gilbertii. The sequence continues at coordinate 328,223,833 of CM053769.1, read as the reverse complement.
TTGGAACTCAATTGTTTTTAAAATTAAACTCATAAAATTAAAGTCTAATTTGAAAAAATATGTAAAATACTTTTCAATACCTTTCAAAAAAGAAATGACCACAACTGGGCCCAAATCATCCTAATTTTATATACCTATGGGTTAGTGAGCCTAACATCTTTCTCCCTCTGGGCATTATATTTTTATTAATGAAATTTTCATAAGATTTTGCTCACTGGGTAAAGTCCATGATTCTTTTCACTTCAAATCTACCATAGATGCAGGAGTCAAATTTCAAACTCATCTTGAGCCAGGACACTTTTTACCACAGTTTAGATAAAGTTCAAAGGTTAGAAGAGATGATCACTGGTGTCATGAGCGTGATGGACTCAAAGCTCTTGAAAATATGTATGAAGAGAAAGTCCTGGAATACAATCCCTTTGAAGATTCACATGAGGAAAATTCACAGGGGGTGGCAGCAATAAAACATGGTAATTTTTATCCTGGGGAGAAGAAGTGGAAGTCATTATATGTCTTTAGATGTTTGAATAGTGATCTTGTGAAAGATGACTTTAGTTCTGCTCCATACTAGGGATCAAGGCTGTAACTAACTAAAGATATACCTAGGGCCACTTCAGTTGGAAGGGAAAGGTCCAGAAACTGAACAGACAGTGTGATCATGGATGAAGTTGCTGCAGGAATATGGATGGCCCATCCCTAAGGACTGACCTAAGTTTCTGCAGGAAAGAAGAAGAGGTAAAAGTCTACTCAGGAGGATGGAGAGAACACAGTTAACCTTTTCACATTAAGGGGGTTAGATGTGCAGTGCCCCATGATCTGGAAAATCCTACTAAAATTTTTGGCCCTTTCTTTATCCTGGTGAAGAAGTCTGTTTTTTCCTTTTTGTTTTTCTTTTATAGGGTGTTTACAGCACCTTATTGTAAAATTTGGATTAAGTATATGTAGTTCAATGTTAAGTAAAAATATTAGCCTTTGTGTGTCATCTGATGACTTTCACATTCTTTTCATAAACTTTAACTCTTTCCTTATTTTATCTTTAAAAAAGAAATTGTGTACATTTGTTGTATTAAAAGAAAATATTGACATTATATAAAGCTATACATATTTTTTTTGCAATTCTGAGATTCTAAAATTTTTCTGTGTCATCTATTGGACTTAGTGTGTCATCTAAAAATTTTACAAAAGTTCCAAAAATGACCAATCATACATTGAAACCATGATGGATAAAGTTGCAATGTGGAAGGGATAATTGTACTAAAATAGTGGAGTTGGCACCTTTAGGGTTGTTCTACTGTGAAGTGGATCAATGAAGAACCATAAGGAAAGATATAAGTTCAGCCATCACCTCATGGATAAAGCTATGTTAGTTTATTGAGATGAAGTCATGTGCTAGTTGTGACTCTAAAAGAAGGCAGAACCAGAAAAAAATGTGTAGAGGTTATAAGATCACAAATTCCAACTCTTTTAGAAGAAAGGGGCAAGGGTAGAACCAAAATTGTGGAGAGAAGCCAGGAAATTGACTGAGCTCTACCCAGTTTTCCTCAGAAAAAATGTTAAATCAAGCCTCTAAAAGAATTCTGGAGCAACAGAATCTGCAGAAAGATGAAGTGAAACAATTTTTCAGCCCAAGATAACTTTGAAGGAATTCAGGAAAGGTCAGTCTCACTTGGATAAAAGGAGAGTGCAGACCAGCAGAGGTGGTCTCCGGGCAAGCCATTGGGTGACTCTTTGCCAGAGCACAGATCAGCAACCAAGGCCCTGCAGTTATGGATCAGCAAGTCAACTGTTAGACTTCCAACCCCAGTGCAGCAGGTAAATTGCCAGTCCCAGAACATAGGGCACAATAGGTGTGACTAAGCTAGGTCACCCTAGCATAATAGTGGGCAAGCTGCTGGTAGCTGAGGCCCCAACACAGAAAGCTAGTAACAGGTCCCTGAAATCCAGTGAAAGAAGCTTAGGGCAGTGTCCTCTGTATTCTAGGGGTAGAGCTCAACTTTTAAAAATGAAGAAAAAACAGAGCCCTGACCATAGAGAGTTACTATGTCATCAGGGAAGATCAAAACATAAACTCAGAAGAGAAGAGCAATGTCTTAATTCCTATATTCAAAACCTCAAAGGGGAATATGAATTCATCTCAAGCACAAACAATCCTCTTGGAAGAGGTCAAAAAGGTTTTTAAAAATCAAGAGAGGTAGAAGAAAAATTGGGAAAAGAAATGAGAGTTATACAAGAGAATTATGAAAAAAGAGTCAATAGCTTGGAAAAGGAAGCACAAAAGTTGACTGAAGAAAACAATTATTCAACAAATACAACTAGCCAAATGGAAAAAAATCCACTAAAGTAGACAACTCCTTTAAAAGTAGAATTGGTTGAATGGAAAAGGAGATACAAAAGCTAACTGAAGAAAGTAATGCATTAAAAATCAGAATTGAGCAAGCAGAAGCTAATGACTATATCAGACATCAAGAATCAGTCAAACAAAATTAAAAAATGAAAAAAATAGAAGAAAACATAAAATATTTCATTGGAAAAATAAATCACCTGGACAATAGACCCAGGAAAGATGATTTAAGAATTATTGGACTACCTAAAAGCAATGATTGAAACAAAACCATGGACAGCATCTTTCAAGAAATTATCAAGGAAAATTGTCCTGATATCCTAGAATGAGAGGGTAAAATAGACATTGAAAGAATCCACCAATCACCTCCTGAAAGATATCCCAAAATGAAAACTCCAAGGAATATTCTAGCCAAATTCCAGAATTATCAGGTCAAAGACAAAATACTGAGTAGCCAGAAAGAAACAGTTCAAATATCAAAAAGCCACAATCAGGATGACACAGGACTTTGAAGCTTCTTTATTAGATTAGAGGGTTTGAAATATGATATTACAGAATGCAAAAGATCTTGGATTACAACCAAGAATCAACTACCCAGCAAAATTGGGCATAATCTTTCAAGGATAAAGATGGACTTTCAATGAAATAGGGAACTTTCAAACTTTCCTGATAAAAAGACTAGAACTGAATGGAAAATCTGATCTTCAAATATAAGACTCAAGAGAAGCATAAAAAGATTAACAAGAAAGAAAAAACACACAGTATTCAATAAGGTTTACATCCCTACATGGGAAGATGATATTTTTAACTTAAGAACTATATTTCTATTGGGGCAGTTAGAAAGAGTATACTTAGATAGAGGGTGTGGGAATAACGTGACTTTGATGTAATGATAAAAAAATTAAGGAGTGGAAAAAAGATTGTTCTGGGAGAAGAGGAAAGGGGAAAGCAGAATGGGCTAAATTATATCACATGAAGAACCATAATCTTACAATATGTTGTTTACAAGAAAAACATTGGAAGCAGAGAGATACACACAGCATAAAAGTGAAAGGCTGAAGAATATATTATGATTCATCTGAGGCAAAAAAAAAACAACAACCAAGTGTTGGAATCCTAATTTCAGACAAAGCAAAAGCAAAAATAGATCTAATTAAAAGAGATAAGGAAGCAAACTATATTCTGCTAAAAGGTACCATAGATAATGAAGTAATATCAATACTAAATGCGCCAAGTGATATAGAATTCAGATCCTTAGAGGAGAAGCTAAGTGACTTACAGGAAGAAATTGACAACAGAACTATACTAGTGGGGGACTTCAGTGTCATCTTCTCAAAACTAGATAAATCCAGCCACCAAATAAATAAGAAAAAAAGGAGGTGAATCGAATTTAAGAAAAGTTAAACATGACATACCACTGGAGAAAATCGAATGCATAGAGAAATGACTTTAATTTTTTTCTCAGTGGTAATGGCACCTACACAAAAAACAACCACATATTAGGGCATAAAAACCTCACAGTCAAATGCAGAAAGGCAGTAATGAGACAACATACCAAAATTTATGAGAGGCAGCCAAAGCATTACTTAGGGGAAATTTTTATATTTTTAAATTCTCACATAAATAAAATAGATAAAGAGCAGATCAATGAATTGGGCATGCAATTAAAAGGCTAGAAAAAGAACAAATTAAAAATCCCCATTTACATGCTAAATTAGACATTCTGACAATGAAAAGAGATTAATAAAATTGAAAGAAAGAAAACTATTGCACTAATAAATAAAACTAAGATCTGGTTTTATGGGAAAAACAATGGAATAGATTATTCTTTGGCTAATTTGATTTTTTAAAAAAGAAAGAAAAAAACCAAATCACCATTATAAAAAATAAAAAAAGTGATTTCACCACCAATAAAGAGGAAATAAAAGGAGCAATTAAGAACTATTTTGCCCAATTGCATGTCAATAAATCTGAAAATCTATGTGTAATAAACAAATACTTGCAACAATATAAATTGCCAAGATTAACAGAAGAGGAAATGAAATATTTAAATAATACCATTTTAGAAAAAAAAAATGAACAAACTCTCTAGGCAAACATCCAGGCACAGATGTATTTAGAAGTGAATTCTAACCAAAATTTTATGTAAACTATTTAAGAAAATAGGTGAAGAAAGAGTCCTACCAAATTCCTATACAAATATGAGAGTGATACTGAAACCAAGAAGAGTCAAAACAGAGAAATAAAATTATAAACCAAATTCCTTAATGAATATTGACGCAAAATTTTAAATAAAATATTTGCAATGAGACTGCAGCAATTTATCATGAGGATAATACACTACGACCAAGTGGAATTTACACTAGTAATATAGGGTTGGTTCAATATTAGGAAAACTATTACAATAATTTGCCATATCAGTTACAAAACCAACAGAAATTATATCATTATCTCAATAGATACATTAAAAAGCTTTTGATAAAATACAGTAGCAATTCCTATTAAAAAACATTAGAGAGCATAAGAATAAATGGAGCTTTCTTTAAAATGATGAGCAATATCGATCTAAAACCATCAGTAATGATTATCTTTAATGAGGATAAGCTGGGAAACCTTCCCAATAAGATCGGGGTGAAACAAGGATCAATATTGTACTACAAATGTTAGCATTAGCAATAGGAAAAAGAAATTGAAGGAATTAGACTAGTCAACGAGGAAACAAAACTATCACTCTTTGCAGATGATTAGATGGTATACTTAGAGAATTCTAGAGAATCGACTAAAAAAGTACTTGAAACAATTAACTTCTTTAGTAATACTGCAGGATATATAATAAACTCCCATAAATCATCAGCATTTCTATATATTACCAACAAAACTCAGTAAGAAAAGACAAAAAGAGAAATTCCACAAATAAGTGTAAACAATATAAAATATTTGGGAGTCTACTTGCCGAGATAAACCCAGTAACTATATGAACACAACTGAAAACACTTTTTCCCACAAAAAAAGTCGTCTAAACAACTGGGAAAAAATGACATGGGTAGGCTGAGCTAACATAATTAAAATGGCAATTTTACCTAAATTAATTTAGTTATTCATTGCCATACTAAACTATCAAAAATCGTTTTATAGAGCTAGAAAAAGAACCGACAAAATTCATCTGGAAGACCAAAAGGTCAAAAATACCAAAGAGAATTAATGAAAAAAGATTCAAAGGAAGATTAGCTGATCTAAAAGTATTAAAAAACAACAATTATCAAAACTGCAAAGTATCAGCAACAATATGTCATGATCACCTATGAATAACTCACCCCTTCTCGGCAGCACAATGATCCAGGACAAGTACAAAGGACTCACAAAGGAAAATTCTATCCATATCCAGATAAAGAACTGCTGGATTCTGAATTCTAATCAAAGCGGTTTTTTTTTCACTTATTTTATTTTTTCTCGTTTTTTTCCTTTTGATGTTTCTTCTTCCACAACTGTGACTAATATGGAAATACATTTCACATGACAGCACATGTAAAAATTATATCAGACTCCCTATTATTTTCATAAGAGGGGAGGACAAGAGGGAGTGTGAAAATTTGAAACTCAAAATCTTGTAAAAATGAATGCTGAAAATTTTCTTTATGCATAATTGGGGAAAAAATACTGTTAAAAGACAAAAAAATTAAGGACAAAACTATTTGATCCTGGCTAAGAAATATATTGGTAGATCAGTGACACAATAGTAAATGATTATTATAATCTAACGTTTGAGAAACCTTTTGTTTTAACAAAAACTGCTGGGAAAACTAGAAAATAGTATGGCAGAAACTTGATATACACACAGCATCTATGCCACAACTGTATACCACAGTAAGTTCGAAATGAGTACATGATTCAGACTTAAAGGGTGATATCATAAGCAAATTAGAAAGCAAGAAATAGGTTACCTGTCAAATATATGGAAAAAATAGGATTTTATGACCAAATAAGAGACAGCTTTATAGAATGCAAATGGATAATTTTGATTACATTAAATTTAAAAGTTTTTACACAAACAAAACCAATGCAAGCAGGCTTAGAAGGAAAGCAGAAAGATAGGAAACACTTTTTATAGCAAGTGTTTCTGATATGTATCATTTCTCAAATATGTAGAGAATGGATCAAATTTATAAGAGTACAAGTCGTTCCTCAATTGATAAATGGTCAAAGAATATGAACAGGCAGTTTTAAGATGAAGAAATTAAAACTATCTATTGTCATATGGAAATATGCTCTAAATCACTGTTGATTAGAGAAATTCAAATCAAAACAACTCTGAGGTACCACTTCATATTATCAGATTGGTTAATATGACAAAACAGGAAAATGATAAATGTTGAAGATGTGGGAAAATTGGGAAACTAATGCATTGCTAATATAGTTATGAATTTATCCAAACATTTTGCAGAACAATTTGAAACTGTACCCAAAGAGCAATCAAGTTGTGCATACCTTTGATCCACCAATACTATTACTAGGTGGGTATCTCAAAGAGATCATAAAAAAGGAAAAAAGACATGTAAAATTATTCATAGCAGCTATTTTTTGTGACGGCAAAGAATTGGAAATTGAGGGGATGCCTATTAATTGGGGAATGGCTGAATAAGCTGTGGAATATGAATGTAATGAAATACTATTGTGCTATGAAAAAATGATGAACAGGCATATTTCAGAAAAAACCTAGAAGGACTTACATTAACGGATGCCGCGTGAAGTGAGCAGAACAAGAACACTCTACACACTAATGGCAACATTGTGCAGTGATCAACTACGATTAATTTAGCTCTTCTCAACAATATAATGAGCCAAGTTAATTCCAAAAGATTCATGCTGGAAAATGCTATCCACATCCACAGAAAGAACTATGGAATTTGAATGCAGATCAAAGCATATTTTTTTCACTTTCTTTTTTTGTTATTTGTGGCTTTTCCCTTTTGTTCTGCTTCTTATTTCACAACATGACTAATGCAGAAATGTTTATATGATTGCACCTGTATAGCTTATATCAGATTGCTTGCCATATTGGGAAGGGGGAATGGGAAAGAAGGAGGTGAAAAAATTGAAACTCAAAATCTTATAAAAATGTTGAATGCACTCTTTACATGTAATTGGAAAAAATAAAATAGTATTTGCCAAAAAAAAGAAAAGAAAAAAGAGAAAAAAAACACTTTTCACCTGACTGTCCTTCAAAAATAAATGAGCTGCAGTGAGATATATAGTGTGTTTCTTATCTTTGTATGTCTTTAAGAAAACCCTGATGATCACTTCTCATGCATTTTTATTTCAGAATTCATGATTTGAGTTGAATTAAATTATTTCTGAGTCACAATTCTGAGACTCTCCAATTCAAATTTATGTTTTAGAATATCCACGTCAGGAAAACACCAAGATAATTAAATTCTATCAGTCAATATGACATACTGACTTTTTAGTTAGTAAAACTAACATTGGAAAATATGATCTAGATTCCATCTTCTCTCATAAACTTATACATAGATTTCTTCCTTTATCATAGTAAAAATAAGTAGACCCCACACCTGATCCTTTAGGCACTCTGTCATGCACTCTTGGACAGAAAGAATATGGGAATGGGAGGAGGACTTTGATCACTTGTGGTTGGAGATTCAGATAAGCTTCAAGTTAGCTACACTATATTTTCCCTGTTTCTATGCCACCTAAGAACAGCTCAAAAAAGAAACACATAGCTCATATCCTAATAAACAAAGAAATCCTCCAGAGCTCATTATATGCTTCAGAGGGAATATGGCACCACAGCCCATTAAATTGGGACTGTCCTCAAAGAATCAAACCTTATTTGAGCTACAAATCCTTAATAACACCAAGGAGACTTAGAGCTGAAAAAGGCTAAGTTAGTCAATTTAGTCACATTTCTCTCAATTCTCCTTCCTTCTCTCTTTCTGAACCTTTTACAAGGATTGAAATGTGTTTTCTGCTTTCTGGACAAGACCTCTGTGGTTTTTATCCTGTCCAGTGGCTACTTCTTATTCATCTGTTCTAGCTTCCCCCTTCGAAGTCTCTTCACTGGATATGAGATTCATTCCTGTTCTTATTTGCCTTCCAGGTGAGAAAGGATAAGGTTAAGGATAGAAAAAAGATTCTTGAAAAGGGAAGTTTGATCTTGGATGTTTCTTTTTATTTCAAGATGTCCTGTGCATGGAGTTTGATATCCCAATATTCTCCCTGTGGCAGTAGATAAACCTAGATGATTTCCAAAAGGGATTTTTACTCCCTATAACAAAAACATACTACTCAGAAACTGATAAGGAATTAATATTACCCAGGTGATGATTGTAAAATGAGAAGATTGGACAAAATGTAATCTGAAGTTCCTTCTACCTATGATGCTTTGATCAGATGATAACGTATCTCATATTAACCTGCAGAAGTTATAAATGTGCTGCCTCATACCAATCTATCTATCTCTACCAAGGGAAAATAAGGAGAAAGGCAGTATTTCTTTTCACTTGGTCACTCTCTGTTGGCAAACTGAGACAAGTGAAGTATTAAGAACTAGTTATATGAAGGAAATGCTGATTCTCCCTCACTACACAATTTCTCATTCCCTTAGCCTTCAACAACTTTAGATAACCCTCAATGTCAGTTTTCACTGAAAACATTTAAGCACATCTTTAGAAACCTAGTTTGGTAAATTCTAAGAATCCCCTTTGAGGCCTTCTGACTGTTTTTGTCTTTAAAAAATAGAACAAGAGAGGTTAAGTTATAAAGAAATTAAATCTCCATTTAGTTCCCATTCTGAAGTTACTTCTTCGACAAAGAATCTATGTGAGCTCTACCAATAAAAATGTATGTACAGATATTATTAAAAATGTTGCTTGGGAGTACTTAGAAAAATAAGCAGAAATCAATAAGAATGAACAGAGCTTTACCAAGAATAATTCCTGACAGGCTAACCTCATTTTTATTTTTGACAATGAGTTAATAAACATATATTAACTTTTACCTGATTCTCCATACTCTGTATATGCTAGGGATGCAAAGAAAGGCAAAAAACAATCCCTATTCTCAAAGACCTTATGGTCCAATGGGGCAAAAAATATACAAATAATTATATACAAACAAGCTACTTAGAAGATAAATTGGAAATAACCAACAAAAGGGAGGGTCTAGAATTAAGGGGGAATCAACAAAATCTTTCTGTAGAAGGTTAAATGTTAGGTGGTCCTTGAAGGAAGTCAGGGAAATCACAAGGCAGAAATGAGGGGAGGGAGCACTCCAGGCAGGGAGGAATAGCCAATAAAAATGCCTGGAATTAGGAGATGGAGAGATTTGTTCCTATTGTCATAGGATCTCTGAATGCATAATGGTTGGGGGATATAAGGTGTGAAAAGGCCAGAAATGTGGCTATGGCAGCAGGTTATGCAGAACCGAATGCTACATTTATAGATCTGTGGAATGCCATAGACATTCCAGATTTTAGAAAGGACTCTAACAAAATTTTTCATTGTGAACAAGATGAGGAGATGTGGTCTCAGTAATGGTACAGTAAGATGGAGTCAAAGAAGCCACCAAAGAAGGTGGTTCAAGGATCATTCTCAAAATATACAATGGGTGGTGTCAGTCCCTTCTGGAGTGCTTCCAGCGAGCTCTCCCTTAGTCCTGTAACTGTTGTTCAGCATTTCTATTAATTGTTGGGATCAAGGATTAGAAAGCCCTGCTATCAAAGTCTTAGGTAGCACATAGTATAAAGGATAACTAAGAATTTTAATGGCACAATTGTGATCCAGGTAGTTGTTGAGAAACTAAAACAAATGGACTAATCCAAAAAGATCAAATTTAATAAAGGCAAATATATATTCCTACACTTTAGTTCAAGCTATTGGGGCTAGACAACTGTTCATACAGAAAAGGTCAATGACTTTTGGTGGACTGAAATCTATAGTTTGCCAAAAATGTAACATGGCAGCCAAAAACTTTGATAGAATCTTAGCAGCAGTCCAGAGCAAGAGATTTTACATTTGCACTGCATTATTCCTTAGTCAGATCACGACAGACCTACTGCTTACAGTTTTAGTGACCACATTTGTGGAAGAAGAGAGAATCATAAGCTGAAGCATGCCCAGATAATGGTGACTAGGAGACTTGGAACCATATTAAAATAACTTGAAGGATCTGGGAAAATTCAGACTGCAAAAGATAAGACTTGAGAATGGTTGTGACTTGACAACTTCTGTCAAGTATATGAAAGACTTTAAGGGAAAAGAGATTAACCTCTTTTTTTACCCCAGAGAGAATAACTAAGAGTAAAGGACAAAAATTGGAGAGTAGTAGATTTTATTTGCTATCAGATAAAGGCTTTTTAATAAAGTTGTCGAAAAGACAGATTCAAGTGATATTGAGTTCCCTCATCACTGGATGTCTTTAAGAAGTCATACTGGATTTTGTAGAATATATTTCTATACAGCTATGGAATGAATTGTTTAGGCATTGAAGTTGCTAGAAATGATAAGGTTCTGTGCTCTTCTGAGTTTGCTTTGCAATGTCTTACTCATGTCATGGCAGAAAGACAGGACAAGTTGGGAGTTTGTATTCTGAATCACCCTTACCCTTTCCAGAGCCATGCATCTGATCAAGTTTTGTATAGTTTGGTAGAAGTAAGAAATGGGGAAGCAGAAGAGTAGAAATTGAAGCATGGAGGGAGCCAATCTAAAGAATATCCAGAACCAAAAGTCAGAAATCCTAACAAATATACTCTCATCCTCCTGACTTCCCAAGAAAGAAAATATTTTATGTGTTAAGGAGTAAGTATATGTTAATGTCAGAAAGCTATACCATTTTGGGATTCCACCAGATTGAGTTATAATGAATTTTAAAATATTTGTAAAGAAAGGTTATTCCCTTCAAATACTGTCAATGGTAAGCAAATTTAAGCAAATGTCTAGAATTGTCTTTAGTAAATATTGCAATAGTAAATAAGTATAATAGTAAATAGTAAATAAATAAATTTAGTAAATATTGATAAAATTTGGTTATGATTTTAAAAAATCACTTGAACAATTAATGAACTAAATTCCTTAAAATGTCTTCACTTAAGACAGGGAAACATGTCCAAACCTGCTTTCTCCACAAATAATTCAAGGGAAAAATTTCAAATTAATCAGTTGGAATTAATCACTAATTTCAGTGACTCTCATCTAATTGAGTGCCATTTTCTTTATTGGTATTTCCTTATTCATAAGGATGGTATTATAGAAATTCATTTGTGAGTCAGTGGTTAGAAGTTCAGACTTAATTGTCCCATATCAACAATATTAAAACTGGTAATTAGGATCCCATATCTACCCTCAAAGGCCTATTTCAATAAGATTATTTGTAATAAAGACTAGTAAAAAATACTGCTACAATAGTCATAATAAAATATAACACACTAAATACATAATAAAAACAAAAGACTAAAATTAGGGGGCAGCTAGGTGGCACAGTAGGGCAGAGTGCTAAGCCTGAAGTCAGGAAGACTCATTTTCCTGAGGTCAAATCTGGCCTCATATATTTCATAGCTGTATGGCTGTGGGCAAGTCACTTATCCTTCTTTGCTTCAGTTTCCTCATCTGTAAAATAATCTGGAGAAGGAAATGGCAAATGACTCCAGGATCCCTGCCAAGAAAATCCCAAATGAGGTCATAAAGAGTAGGACACGGCTAAAATGATTGAACAACAACATTAAAATTAAGTAAGAATTTTTTCCTTTGAATTTGAATTTGAAAATAAAAGGTTTTTTCCTTTCCTGTGGTTGAGGAAATGTGAATTTTACTAAAGGAAGATGGGAAGGTAGGCAAATAGCGTTTATAGCTCTTTGAGATTTTAGTGATAATGCTACTGAATTGTATTTTTTACTTTATTTCACTTTAAAATATAATGATTTTCCTTTTCGATGATATAGATAAAACATATCTCCTATTTACAAGCTTAATGGCTATAATTATTAGCTCATAATTTGAAAAGGAAGGAAGACGAAAAAAAGAGAGATTTCTTAAAAACATGGGAAAGACTCAGGGTGAGAAAAGAGAATATAGAATTAAGTGAATATATATGAGAAAAATACATTCTGATGAAATAACTAACCAATAGTAATGTCAGATAAATGTCAAATAATAATGTCAGAACCAGGAGCGGGCATGCAGAACCCTGTGCTTGGTGTTGTAGACATACAGAGTTTAGATGAGACTCAGTTACTACTCCGCTGGAACATATGGTCACTAGTAAGTTAGGACTACAGCACAGGTAACCATAGTAAACAATTGTATATGATAGGTATAACTTAAATTTGCAAAACAAAGCAGTATATGAGAGAAAGGGAGAAATTTTAGATGTTGTAGTGAACAGAATGCTGGGTTTGGAGCAAGGAAAGCCTGGGTTCAAATCTACCCTCGGATATTAACTAGCCATGTGGCTCAAAGCAAATCATGTAACCTCTGTTTGCCTGAGTTTCCTCTACCGTAAAGTGCAAATAACAATAGAAACTATCTCCCAGGGTTGGCTGCTGTAGAGTTCAAATAAAAGAATATTTTAAAAGTTCCTGGCATATAGTACACACTACTTATATTCTAGCTATTATTATTATAGCCACTATACTCATTACCGGTTAAAGGTATCAAGAAAAAGCTTGTGGCTGAAGTAATATTTGGTTAGTATTTAAAGGGTGACCATGCATTGACAGTCGAAGAGAAGGAAGGAAAGGAAATGTTGATATTTACTAACTAGTTTTCATTGGTGTTCTCTGGGTCAAAACGTTTGGGCAATTTGTCCACTTGGCTGTAGATGGAGCAGACAAACTTAAAGAGACAAATATAAAATATGTCCTGTCAGTCCTTCTGAGAGGGAAGATGCTCCATCTGAACATACAGTTTCAAATGAAGTGAAAGGAACCCAAAAACCCAGATTACCAAGACCAGGCTGATTTACTGCCATAAAGATTCTTGCTACTCTTTTCTTCTCCATTGCTCTGTTCCACTGTCTTGTAGAAAAAATATCCCTGGCATGAAAGATAAGACCAAAATAATGTCACTGTCATCTCTATTTCTTAATACTGAACAATGAAAGATAATACAAACTGAAGCACTAGCACATTTTCTAGTCCTGTGCTTTCTCTATGTCCCATATTTCAACAGAAAACCTTCTTTATTGTACTAACACCTGATCCATGACAAAATGCAATGAGTAGAATCTTAGGATCAGAAAGTCCTCATTGGGAATAGCATCACTTACGCTCTAACATCTCCCAAACAACCCTCTAAGTTGCAAACAAGGTGCCAGTTTTCCAGGAACTCCTTATACTGGTGAAATCACAGGCACAGTCCAAACAAAAGAAGTCTCATGCAAACCACTGTAGAAAATTATACGTCAGCTGAGAATGTCTGTAAAAGTTCAGTGGTGACAAATGAGTTGGAAGCAGTCAAATATTAAAAGAGTTTGGACAATTAGTATAGCAGGAAAGACAACCAAATTAATCCTGTAGTGAAATGATGATGAGTATTAATGATTTTGTCAGGAAATTTGTGTTGGTCAGACAACTAATGCATTTATGTGATCAGTTCTTGACCTCAAATTTTAATTGAAATATTTCCAAAATGGAGCACATGATGAGGAAGGTGAACAGATTGGTGAATTGTTAGGAAATATGTCATATAAATAAGGATAAGAGATACAGTCTATAAAATAGAAGCTTAGAGAAGACATGAGAGTCATCTTAAAACATGTGGAAGACTTTTATGTGGAAGTGAAGTTAGACTCATTCTGTGCTGATCTAGAAGACAGAACTGAGAAAAATGTTAGAAAACTAAAGAGATTTCATCTTAATAGAAGGCAATATTTTCTAAGAGCTTGGAATGCCCCCAAATGGAATTTGTCTTTTAATTCAGTGTTTGTTGAACACTAACAATGGAACAGCTAATGAATGAAGGGGAAATTCAACCAGATCATCTATAAGGTCCTTTCCAATGCAGAGATAATAGCATTCAACAGGTTACATACTTGCATAAAATTTCTATTGGCTCCGGTGTTTTTCAAATACATTATTAATATAATTTGTTTTTATTGCCTGAATTTCTTCTTGTATCTCTTCTCCTCTCTTCCCCTCTATTCCCAGGAGCTAAACCATAAAAGAAGAGTATTTTATAAAGAAAAAAGAAACAAGAGAAAAAATAAGTAAAAATCAGTTACATCAAGAAGTCTGAAAAACATATTCATTATTTCTCATCCATAGACCTCCTGCTTTTATAAAAGAATGGCATGGGAGGATTGCCTTTTCTTGTGATACTGCAACACTCACTTTCAATTATTTTGAGGTATTTATTCTTTTCATTTACATTTTTGTAGTCATTCTGTATATATTTTTGGCTATGCTTACTTCAGTTCACATAAGTTCATGTCTTCCCATTCTTCTCTATAATCACCATATATCACATTTCTTATTACACAGTGAGATTCCATAATATTCATATATTGCTTTGTTTAGATATTACTCAAAGAAGATCTACATTACTTCCAACTCTCCACAAAAAGTGCTGTTACGACCATCATGATGTATGTGGAAACTTTTATAATTAGCAGTTACCTCTCTAAGGTACACTCTGGCTGATGGAAACTCTGGGACAAAGGATATAGACATTTTAGTACTTTATTTACATAATTCCAAATTGCTTTTCAAAGTGATTGTACTGATTCACAGTGCTACCAAGAGTACAATAATGTGTTTGTCTTCCCATCACCTCTAAAACATTATTCCTATCTTTTGTCATCATTTCCAATTTTCTGGGTGAGAAGTGAAATCTCAAGTGATCTGATTTATATTTCTATTATTAGTGACTTGGGACATCTTTTTATATGGCTATCAATAGTTTATAATTATCATGAGAACTATTTACTCATGTCGTTTTATCACTGAGCAATTGGGGAATAATGATAGATAGATGGATAGACAGATAGAAAGATGTTGTCATTCCCCAATGCATCACTGATAAAAGAACATTAATTAATAGTTCTCATGATTTTAACATATATACATACACATTCCCACTACATCTATTCTACCATTGAGACAATAAGATTACTTTTTTTGTATGAGGTCCCAGCAATCTTTGCCATGCATCTAGAGACATAGTTCACAGATAGCCATTTTCATTATGGGTATCGTATAGCTATTTATACCTATCTATCAATATCTCATAACGTAAGTGTATGTGTGTGTATATACATATATATACATACACATATATATGCATGTATATATACATACATATATATATGCATGTATATATATACATGCATATATATATGTACATAATATGGAGAAGGGGAAGGAGAGAGAGAGAGAGAGAGAAACACAGCTTTTCCAGGAGTTCTATCGTTGACCTGTTGACCCATTGAGGAATGACTCTCTTTGTATACATATGTGTGAGTGTGTGTGTAACACACACAAATATATATCTCACACGTTTGTGTATTTTCAAAGCTATTTACATATCTTGGATAATTAACCTTTATCGAAGAAGTTTAAATAATTTTTCCCCCAATGTTCCCTTCTTAGTTTAAATGCATTTGCTCAGGAAAATTTTCTGTTTCATGTAATCAAAATTTCCTGTTTTCTTTTGTAACTGTCTCCATCCCTTCTGTACTCTTTGCCTTTAAAGGTTTATTATTTGTTTTTCTTCTACTCATGTGTCTATTTTAAAATGACCGCAGAATATGAGATAACATGGTAGCCTGAACTTCATTTATGGAATATTGATTTTCCACCAGATTTTTTAATGAAATAAGGCGTGCTTTACAAAATAATTTATGTTATACATATACATATATGTTAATATGGTACATATTTTATATATATATATATGTGTGTGTGTGTGTGTGCATATTGAACTCCGGATTATTGAATTAGATTGTTTCTGTTCTTCCGTGTCTAGTCTTTCATTAATCTACTTCTCTATCTTTAAATCATTATCAAATGGTATTTTATTAAATCGTTTGAGATCCAGAATAAGTATTCATCCTTCATTCCTTTCTTTTTCATTATTTCCTTTGATATTCTAGATAATTTATTTCTCCAAATGAAGTTATTGGCTCCTTCCTAGAGAGATAAAAAGTCCAAAAATGAGTCAAACAAACCAGAGCAGAGTGACAGAATTCATCCTCCTGGGACTTTCAGAGGACCCTCACATTCAGCTACTGCTCTTTGTATTAGTGTTGGGGGTCTACTTGGTTACTGTTCTTGGAAACTTGCTCATCATCTCTCTGGTTCTGACGGACTCCAGTCTCCATACACCCATGTACTTTTTTCTGGGCAATTTGTCCACAGCTGACCTCTTCTTCTCTACCAACATTGTTCCCCAAGCCCTAGTCCACATGTTGTCCAAGAGAAAGGCTATTTCCTTCATAGGATGTGCAGCTCAGCTTCTTCTCTTTCTCATTTTTGGGTGTACACAATGTGCCCTGTTAGCTGTGATGTCCTATGACCGTTATTTGGCAATCTGTGACCCCATGCATTACTCTCTCATCATGACAGGGAAGTTGTGTGGCCTCTTGGCCTTGGGATGCTGGACCAGTGGCTTTCTAGTTTCCATTGTAGATACTACATTCACACTACACCTACCCTATCAAGGAGACAATAAAATTGCTCATTTCTTTTGTGAGGCCCCAGCTATCTTGGCTGTATCATCTGGAGATACTCATAGCACACAGATGGCCATTTTCCTCATGGGAGTTGTGATTCTTCTGGCACCTGTGACCTTGATCCTTGTCTCCTATGGCTCTATCATAGTAACAGTCATCAGGATGAAGACAACCTCAGGGAGACTCAAGGCATTTTCCACCTGTGGCTCCCACCTTCTTGTAGTTATCATTTTTTATGGATCAGGAATAATGACTTACATGACACCCAAGTCTTCTAAGGAGCAGGAGAAACTGGTGTCTGTGTTTTATGCTGTGGTAAACCCCATGCTTAACCCACTTATATACAGCCTAAGGAACAAGGATGTGAAGAAAGCACTTGGGAGTGCAGCCAACAGAGGGAAATTTTGCAGACTCTGAGCCTCACAACATAAGTGAATTTATGAATGTCTTTCAGTTCCAAAATTTGTTGTGTCATAACCAATACCATAACCATTCCTTCCATGGGGAGAAAATGTATTTTTCCCACAAGATTGGTGGTGGAGAATGCATGTTAGTATTGTCATATATGTGTAAATAAGCTATTTGTGTATTATGTACTTGCAATGTGACTCAGGTATGATATGATCCATCTATGACTCTAGTCAATTAGATGAACCTACAATAATGTAAAGTACTCATGGATTGGCCTTGTTAATGTAAAAGTATCACGTCTCCTGGACATTCTGCCCTAGATTTTAGGGGAACAGAGATAAATATCATGTGTAGATTCTTAGGAACTGAAAGAAGGAGAAATTTGCAAAGCTAGTGGGTCCTCAAAAAGAAAGAAAAATCTAACCTTATCTTAGACAGTCATTAATATATAGTGCTCCAAGTGTTTGTATACAGCATCCTTGTGTTCTTTCTAGGTAAGACCATATCAAAAGAATTGTGTTCAATAACAATTACAGTATGTGGCACTTAGTATGTCCTCAGTCAATGGTTGTTGACTCAATTGTGTGTGTGTGTGTGTGTGACTGGTGTCCAAAGAAAGGTAACAAAAATGAAAAGGATAAAAATGTGGATGGCAAAAGGTCTAAAATTATGTATCTTTAAAAGAATTCTCAGAAGTGATTTATTTCAACTTGTAACCATATATTCTTGAGTAGTAGTTAAGCAAACAACCTAGCTCAATATCTTAAGACAATATATTGCAATTTTAGACAGCTCTAATTGAGAGAAAGGGTGTTTTCTCATATATCTAGTCATCTGCCTATATACCTATTTTGCCCATATTTTCTAGCTCAACCTGCAAGGACCGAGCAGAATAAGCTCAATTCCTATTCCATTTGCCAGAATTGTGAACACTGGAAGACAGCCATCATGCTCCTTCCAATTAGAAATTGTATGCTATTATTACATTACAGATTAAATATCCCTCATTCTTCAAGTTTGTCTTCACACAACTGAGTGTGATCTAACAAGTACAAAATAATTGAAGTATGCCATGTTTCAACCAGGAGAAGTAAATGTGATGGGTGAGAATATCATAGATTAATGCTTTTTATTTTCTAAAATTTAATTAATTTATTTGCTTTTAGTTTTCAATAATCACTTCCATAAGTGATTTCTCTCCCTCCTTCTCTACACTGTCCCTGAGACTGCACACAATCTTATATGGGTTCTACACATACATTCTTATTAAATACATTTTCTCACTAGTCATATTGCATAGAAGAATTAAAATAAATGGGAGAAACCATGAGAAAAACCAAACTAAAACAAAGCATAGCACAAGAGAAAATAGTCTGCTTCATTCTATGTTCCTATTCCATAGTTCTTTCTCTGGATGTGGATGACATTTTCCTTCGAGTCCTTTGGGAATGTTTTAGGTCTTTGCATTGCTGTGAAGGGCTAAGTCTATCAGAAATAATCCTCACATGCTGTGGCTGCATGTAATGCTCTCCTGGTTCTGCTCATTTCATTCAGGTTTAGTTCACATAAGTCCTTCCAGGTTTTTCTGAAATCCAACTGTTCACCATTTCTTGCAGCACAATAATATTTCATTTACACTCATATGCCACAGCTTGTTCAGCTATTCACCAAATAATGGGCATTCCCTCAATTTTCAGTTCTTGGCCACCACAAAAAGAATTCTAAAAAAATTTGTACATGTGGAACCTTTTCCCATTTTTATGATCTTTTTGAGATACAGTCATAGAAATCTGGGTTACTTTTGTAGCCCTTTGGATATAGTTTCAAATTGCTCTTCAGAATGGTTGGATCAGTTCACAGCTCCACCAACAGTGAATTAGTATTCCAACTCTCCCAGATCTTCTCCAACATTTATTGTCTTCCTGTTTTGTCATGTTAGCCAATCTGATAGGTGTGATACAGTACCTCAGAGTTGTTTTGATTTACATCTCTCTAATCAATAGTATTTTAGAGCATTTTTTTATATGACTATAGATAGCTTTGATTTCTTCCTCTGAAAACTGCCTCTTCATATCCTTTGACCATTTTTCAGTTGGGGAATGATTTATATTCTTGTAAATTTGACTCAGTTCTCTATGTATTTTAGGAATGAGGCCTTTATCACAGACACTAGTTGTAAAAATTCTTTCCCAGTTTTCTGTTTCCCTCCTAATCTTGATGGCGTTGGGTTAGTTTGTGCAAAAACTTTTCAATTTAATGTAATCAAAATTATCCATGTTTACATTTCATAAAGTTCTCTATCTCTTGTCTGGTGATAAATTTCTCCATTCTCCATAAATCTGACAAATACACCATCCCTTGCTCCCCTAATTTGTTTATAGAATCAACCTTTATACCTAGATCATGTACTCATTTGGACTTGATCCAAATGGGAGTACTTTTTACATCTGTATTCTTAACCACCTGTCAAGGAAGTGGGGCATCTTTGCTTTGCTGGCCACTAGGAAAGCTTACCTCAAATTCTCAACAGAGTACAGTGAGGAGAAGGATATAAGCTATTAGCTACAGGAGCATGGAGGCCATAGATGAAGTAAAAGAGATGTACAGGGAGTTCTGGGGATTGCCCATATCTTGGGAGTTATACATAATTTGCGGGATCACATGAGCATCACAAGCACTGACCTAGACAAGGATTGATATGGGAGTAGTTCTGAAGGGGAAAATGACATGTTTTGGCCACACACTGGATATAGGTGGTAAAACCAAGTGAAGATTCAAGGATAATACCAAAGTTGCGAGGCTAGATAACTGAGAGGATGATGGTGATTTATTCTATCTTTATTTGTATCTCCAGCATTTAGCAAACTGCATTTAATGAATGCTTACTGACTTAAACCTATGTCTTCTACAAGAAAAGAGAAGTTTGGAAGAAAGAAAGATTTGGGGGAAAGATAGTGATTTGGGATTTGGACATGGAGAGTATGAAATTTCTTTGGTACATCTAGTATGAGATTTTCAAAAGATAATTGATGACGCTAGTCTTACATTCAGTACAGATATTAGGGCTTGTTTAATATACAAATTTGGGAATAGTTCACTAGACATGATAATTGAATGCATGGAAACTGAAAAGATCACCAAGCAACAAATATAGAGGGAGAATAAGACCAAAGACAGACTATTGTGGGATAACAAAGGATATTTGGCTTGACCTGGATGAAGATCTAAAAAAGAAGATTGAAAATAGAGGAAACAGAAGAAAAAGAAAGAACAATATCATGAAAATTTAGAAAAAAAAGTATGCAGGAGAAGGGAGCTTGACAGTGTCAAAGGATGTAGAGAGATCAAGAGGATAGGAACTGAGGAAAAATCATTAAATTTAGCAATTAAAAGATCATTGGTAACTTTAGAGACAGCAGCTCATTACTCATTACAGAGGATTAAGAAAAATAAGGGGATAGGATAGACAGGTCCCCTTCTTGTTGGTCTCCCTGGATCAAGTCTTTCCAGACTCCAGTCCATCCTTTACTCAGTTAGCAGAATGATATTCTTAAACTCTGACCATGTCCTTTTCATTCAACTTCAGGGGCTACCTATTACGACAAATATACAATCTTTTGCTTGACATTTAAGAGCCCTTCATAATTTGGTCCCTCCTACCTTTATAGTCTTCCTACATCTTATTCCTCCTCCCATACTCTATGATCCTATCACACTGGCCTCTTGCTATTCCTACCACACACAAAACACTCCATTTTCTGAGAATTTTCACTGGCTATCCCTGGAATTTTCTCCCTTCTTATCCCCACCTCCTGGCTTTATTGGCTTCTTTCAAGTCTTAGGTAACACTCCGTCTTTCACAAGAAGCCTTTCCCAGTTCTCCTCAATCTTAATGTCTTTGCTCTGAGTTTATCTCTAGTTTATCATGTATCTATTTAATTTGTACATAGTTTGAATCTTGTCTCCCCAGTTAGATTATGAGGTCTTAGAGATGAGGGACTATTTTGGGCCTTTATTTGCAACTCTATCATTTCCCATGGAACACAATAGATATTTTATAAATGTGTGGTGTCTTAATTTGACTTTATCTTTTTTATTCATTATTATGCTTTTGCACTATCAGTCAGCAAAAATACCCTTGGTAGTAAAATGCACACACTAGCTCTACAATATACCAAGTTACCCGTTATTGCATAAGCATCCATACATAAGTGAACATTTTCTATGTTTGCCCTGACCAACAGTGAAATGGCTTCTTTTGGTTATTTTGTTTTGCTTAACACTGGGAATGATCATTGGAAATGTGATCACAGCAGCTGTTCAGTATTAAGATTGTACCAGATGCTACTGCAGATCCTTCCAACACTAAAATTCTATTATTTTTTAGGTTACATACCCACATCAAATAAATATCTGTCGAGACCTTTCTAAAGAAGAAAAGACTTCTTGAGCCAGACCAACCACATGGGAGTGAAAGAAGTATCCTCTTGGGACTTTGTGATAACCCTCCAACTCCAGTGCTACTTTTTACACTGTTTCTAGGAGGTATACTTGCTTACTTCATTTGGAAACCTAATTATCAGCCTACTTGCCTCACAACTCCAAACACTCATGTACCTTTTTATTTTCTGGGTAACTTTTCTCTTGCTCCTATACCAATGTTGTTCCCTAGGCCCCAGTCCAAGTGCTGTCCAAAATGGGACTGAGCAGTCCAGCTTTTTCTTATACCTCATTTTAGGCACAACACAATGTGTGCTATTAACTGTAATGTCCTATGGCCAATTCCTGGCAATATCTGACCCCATTCACTAAGCTCTCATCATAATTTGGAAATTATGTGACCACTTGGCCATAGGGTGCTGGGTCAGTGCTGTTTTGATATCACTGCATATAATGCTTGCTGATGGTTTTAGGTAGATACTACTTATTATTTTATGGAACGTTCCATTTATTCCTATGCTTTCCAGTGTTTTCAATAGGAATGAATGTTGTATTTTTTTAAATTATTAATCAACTTATTTATTTTAAGTTTTCAACATTCATTTCCACAAAATTTTGAGTTCCAAATTTTCTCCCCATCTCTCCCTTCCCCTACCCCAAAACACCGAACATTCTGATTACCCCTTCCATCAATCTGCGCCCCCCAACATCCCTCCCTTCCCTGATCCCCATTTTCTCTTTTGTCCTATAGGGCAAGATAAATTTCTGTACCCCATTACCTATATTTCTTATTTCTCAGTTGTATGCAGGAACAATACTCAACATTTGTTCCTAAAACTTTGAATTCCAACTTTTCTTCGTTCCTCCCTCCCCACTCAACCCCAATGAGAAGACAAGCAATTCAATATAGGCTATATATATATGTGTAGTTTTGCAAATGACTTCCATAATAGTCATGTTATGTAAGATTTACTGTATTTTTCTCCATCCTATCCTGTTCCCTATTTCTTCTATTCTCTCTTTTGACTTTGTCCCTCCCCAAGAGTGTTTACTTCTAATTGCTCCCTCCTCCCATTTTCCCTCCCTTCCATCATCTCCCCCACCCTGCTTATCCCCTTCTCCTCTACTTTCCTGTGTTGTAAGATAAGTTTTCATACTAAAGTGAGTGTGCATGTTATTTCTTCCTTGAGTCAAATGTGATGAGAGTAAGCTTCATTTTTTCCCTCTCTCCTCCCCGCTTTTTCTCTCCATTGAAAAGGCTTTTTCTTGCCTCTTTTATGAGACATAATTTGCCCCACTCCATTTCTCCCTTTTTCCTCCCAATATATTATATTCCTCTCTTACCCCTTAATTTTACTTTTTTAGATATGATCCCTCCTATTCAACTCACCCTGTGCTTCTCTCTCTCTCTCTCTCTCTCTCTCTCTCTATATATATATATATATATATATATATATATATATATATATATATATGCATGTGTGTTTGTGTGTGTGTGTATAATCCCACGAACTACCCAGATACTGAGAAAAGTTTCAAGATTTACAAATATTATCTTTCCATGTAGGAATGTAAACAGTTCAACTTTAGTAAGTCCCTTATGATTTCTCTTTCCTGCTTACTTTTTCATGTTTCTCTTGATTCTTATGTTTGAAAGTCAAATTTTCTATTCAGTTCTGGTCTTTACATCAAGAATGCTTGAAAGTCTTCTATTTCGTTGAAAGACCATTTTTCCCCTGAAATTTTATACTCAATTTTTCTGGGTAGGTGATTCTAGGTTTTAATCCTAGTATCTTTGATTTCTTGAACATCATATTCCATGCCCTTTGATCATTTAATGTAGAAGAAGCTAGATCTTGTGCTATCCCATTTGTACTTCCACAATATTCGAATTGTTTCTTTCTAGCTGCTTGCAATATTTTCTCTTTGACCTGATAACTCTAGAATTTGGTTACAATGTTCTAAGGAGTTTCTCTTTTTGAATCTCTTTCAGGAGGTGAGCGATTGATTCTTTCAATATTTATTTTGCCCTCTGGTTCTAAAATATCAGGGCAGTTTTCCTTTATAATTTCATGAAAGATGATGTCTAGGCTCTTATTTTGTCATGGCTGTCAGGTAGTCCCATAATTTTTAAATTGTCTCTCCTGGATCTATTTTCCAGGTCAGTTGTTTTTCCAATGAGGTATTTCACATTATCTTCCATTTTTCATTCTTTTGGTTTTGTTTTGTGATTTCCTAGTTACTCATAACTGTTCCATTCTAATTTTTAAAGAACTATTTTCGTCAGTGAACTTTTGAAACTCCTTTTCCATTTGGCTAATTCTGCTTTTTTAAAGTATTCTTCTCTTCATTGGCTTTTTGAACCTCTTTTGCCAACTGAGTTAGCCTAATTTTTAAAGGTGTTATTTTCTTCAGCATTTTTTGGGTCTCTTTTATAAAGCAAGCTATTGACTCACTTTTCATGATTTTCTTGCATCTCTCTCATTTCTCTTCTCAATTTTTCCTCCATCTTTCTTACTTGATTTTCAAAATCCTTTTTGAGCTCTTCCCTGGCCTGACACCGTTGAATATTTATTTTGAATGTTTGGGATACAGAAACCTTGACTGTTATGTCTTTCTCTGGTGGTAAGCATTGTTCTTCCTCATCTGAAAAAATGGGAGAAGATACCTGTTCACCAAGAAAGTAAACTTCTACAGTCTTATTTTTTCTCCCTTTTTTGGACATTTTCCCAACCAGTTACTTGACTTTTGGGTTCTTTGTCAAGAGTAGGGTATACTCTGTAACATCTCAGTTCCTCCACGGTGGGACAATCAAGCCTGCACACTGATCTGGTAGCAACCAGAAACTTTTGTGCCCAGAATCTGTGAGTAGTAGAATTTCCTCTCCACAACCTCACCTCCGGTTCTGCCACGCCAGCACTCAGAGGTTCAGATCAGCTGCTCAATTCCCCCAGGGGCTTTACACTGATGCCTCTAACAATGAATGTTGGCTGCTGCCTGCCATGGGATACACCACCATCCACTGTGGCCTCTGCCAAAGTCACCTAGAGCTAGAGGTGTGAGGGAGACCCTGCTCCCTTCTTGGGCAGCTGAAAAAGCCCTCTCACTTTGGCTCCTGTGAGGGATCTGTGAACAGCTGCTGCTGCCACAGGAGATTCTGCCCCTGAGGCCTGATCCAGTCCTCCTCTCTGCTCCATGCAATGAAGGCTGGGCTCACCTTCACATCCAGTGTAACAGACCTTTTCTGTCAGCCTTCTAGGCCACCCTGGACTGGCAGTCTCCTCAACACCATCATTCTGTGGCTTCTGTTGCTTTAGAATTTGTTGAGATTCATTGTTTACAGGTATTTTATGGGCTGTGGGGGAAGAGCTAGAGTACATGCATCTTTCTTCTCCACCATCTTGGCTGGGTGTTGTATTTTGTCAAAGGCTTTTTCTGCATCTATTGCAATAATCATGTGGTTTCTGTTTGTTTGTTGTTGATATGATCAATAATGTTAACAGCTTTCTAATGTTGAACCAGCCCTGAGTTCCTGGTATAAATCCTACTTAATCATAATGTATTGTTCTCATGATAAGTTTCTGTATCCTCTTTGCTAATGTCTTATTTAAAATTTTTGCATCTATATTCATTAGAGAAATTGGTCTATAATTTTCTTTCTCTGTTTTGGCTCTTCCAGCTTTAGGTATCAGACCTATATTTGTATCACAGAAAGGATTTGGTAGGATTCCTTCTTTGACAATTTTTCCATATAGTCTAGATAGTATTGGAATTAACTGTTCTTGAAATGTTTAATAGAATTTACTTGTAAATCCATCTGACCCTGGAGATTTTTTCCTAGGGATTTCATTGATGGGTTTTTCAATTTCTTTTTCTGAGATGGGATAATTAAAGTACTCAAATTCCTCTTCTGTTAATCTGAGCAATTTATATTTTTTAAAATATTCATCCATCTTATTTAGATTGTCGAATTTATGGGCATAAAGTTCGTCAAAGTAATTTCTAACCATTGTTTTTATTTCCTCTTCACTGGCGTTAGTTCACCCTTTTCATTTTTGATATTGGTAATTTGCTTTTCTTCTTTCTTTTATTTAATAAAATTGACCAAAGATTTATCAATTTTATTGGTTTTTTTCATAAAATCAAATCTTAGTTTTATTTATTAGTTCAATAGTTTTCTTAATTACAATTTTAATAATCTCTCCTGTACTTTTCAGTATTTCTAATTCTTTGCATTCTTAAACAACACTTTTGTCATGACATCATTGACTTTATACCTCTCTCTCTCTCTATCTATCTATCTACATATATATATATATATATATCCCTTTTATATATCATAATGAATATACAATTCTAAAGATTAACAAGAATCATCTTCCCTTATAGGAATGTAAACAGTTTGCCCATATTGGGCACCAAGTTTTTTTTCCCCATTTACCTTTTTATGCCTCTCTTGAGACTTGCGTTTGAGGATCAAGTTTTCTATTGAGTTCTGGCATTTTCACCAGGAAGATCTAGAAATCCTTTATTTTATTGAATGTCCACCTCCCTGCCTGAAATATTATGCTCAGCTTTGCTGGATAATTCATCGTTGGTTGTAGTCCCAGCTCCTTTGCCTTACAGAATATTGTATTCCAATTCCTTCAATCTTTTCATGTAGAAGCTGCAAGGTCCTGTGTGATCTTGATTGTAGCTCCTCGATATTTGAACTGTTTCTTTCTGGCTGCCTGCAGTATTTTCTCATTCACTTGATAGTTCTAGATTTTGGCAGTGATATTCCTTGGTGTTTTTAGTATGGGATCCCTTTCAGGAGGAGAATGGTGGATTCTTTCAATGACTATTTTGTCCTCTGGATCTAGAACTTCTGGGCAATTTTCCTTGACAATTTCTAAGATGATATTTTCCAGGGTCTTATTTTCATCATGGCTTTCTGGTGGACAAATAATCCTTAGGTTTTCTCTTCTGGATCTATTTTCCAGGTCAGTTGTCTTTGCAATTAGATATTTTACACTTTCTTCTATCGTTTCCTTCTTTAGATTCTGTTTGACTGATTCTTGATGTCATAGAGTCATTAGGTTCTACTTTCCTGATTCTACTTTTTATTAAATTGTATTCTTCAGTTAGCTTTTACTTCCCCTTTTCCATCTCTCTAATTGTTCCTTTTCAACAGTTATTTTCCCCAGTTTGATTTTGTACTTCCTTTTCCATTTGTCCAATTGTCTTTTTAAATTCCTCTGTTATTTCTTTTTTCATATTTTTAGTCATGGTTCAGTTTTTCTTCTAAATTCCCTAATTTGACTTTTAAAACCATTCCTGAGAACTTCCAAGAAAGATTTTTGTGCTTCAGACTAGATCATATTTCCTTTTGAAATTTCAGGTGGGATTACAGTCTCAATGTCGAATTCTTTAGTATTTCTGTTTTTGTCCTTGTCCCCATAGAAAGATTCTAAGATCTTTTCTGTTTTGTTTCTTACTCATGATGATCACTTTTTTCCTGGTTTTTAAAGTAGATCTCTGTGTCTGAGGCACAGGGGGCTCTGTCTAACAGTTCTTGTGCCTAAAACACGAGGCTTTGTGTTTTGTGGTCTCTGGTTCTTTCAGCTAGAAGTTAAAATCCTGCAGCTTACTTGGAACTGAGCTCATTGGTGTTGGAAAGCAGAGGCCAGGTAAGGTCTTTTTGGGTTTCCCCACAGTGACTCTGGAGCTAGTAAGTTAAGTGTGGGGGAGGGATGGTCTAACCACAGGAGGTATCCTCTGATCAGCTAGAGCATAGGCAAGCTCAGTAGTTGGTAATCCCTTCTGTGATAGTGTCTTCCTGATTCCCCTGGAGTACTGAGGCACACCTGGTGTCCTGGTGTTGGCAGTTGCTAGCTTCACCCCCTTAGGCCTCAGGATCTTCTCCCAGTGTGCTGAGGTGGGGCTGTGTGGGATAGCTCTGGTCTTGTACCTGTCCCTTTCAGCCACAGCAAGAGAGACCCTCCTTAGTGATTTTCCTAGCCTCGTAGGTTAAGAGATTGTTTACTCCTTCTGTTGATCCCACTGTTCCAGGATTTTTCCTGGGGAGATAGATATTCTCTGGGCTCGTCAAGGTCAACAAGGGGAGGAGGATAGCAATTATCAATCACTCTGCCATCTTGAATCTTGGAACCTTCTCTTATAAATTGTTAAAACGAGTAGCAAAGGAATGTTATATATGTCAGTTGAGAAAGGAAGGAACTGACCCTGGGTAGTTACTGGAGAGATAGCAAGGGGAAAATTACCAGCTCAAATTTGACAAATAGGTTTTATTGGACCTATTAGGATACCCCATGATAAAGGATGGAAATTTATATGCGCTTATGTTGACACTTATTCAGCTACACTAGTGACTTGTCCCTATAAGAATGGACCTGAGAAAAACACCTGTAAAACTCTAGACATCTCTATCTATATTATGGAACTTCAATGTAGATTCAAAGCAACAATGGGTCACATTTCAAAGGCAGTGAAATGAAAAGATGTTATGTATTAGATGATATAGAATGGATATATCATATTCCATATTATCCACAAGGTTCTGGGTTAATTGAAGGAATGAATGGATTATTGAAAGAATAGTTAAGAAAATTAAGTTCTAATAATTCTTATCAACATTGGCCCAATTATTTGTTCACTGCTTTATATAATTTGAGTAATAGACCATTGCGAGAAAGTACACTTTGAGCTAGAATGATGACCCCAAATATGCAAATTAGAAAACACCAAACACATAAGAACCCAAATATAATCGAATATTGGACTGTGAAGCCAGATGTCCCAGCACCATGTCCAGGGACACCTGGTTCAGCAGGATATGATTTACATTGTCTAGGGAACTTATTGTTGGAAAGGAAAGAAACAATAACAATCTCTTCTAGAATATGCATGCTAATTCCTAAGAATCATTTTGGATGTATATTACCTAAATTAGAATTACCAGCTCAAGAAATATATGTATTGGGTGGAGTGATTGATTCTATATATGCAGGAGAAATTATAGTGACTTTCCAAAATTTAGGTGAAGAACCCATATGCTTTTGGAAAAATCATAGAATAGGTTAAGTGATCATTTTTCCTTGTGAAACAATACTGCTTGATTTCTGGTTCCGAAATCCAAGACAGCAGAGTGATCAATAATTTCTATCTCCCTCCCCTTGTTGACCTTGATGAGCCCAGACTAAAACCCTGCAACAGTGAGAGTAACAGAAGGGGTTAATAGGCTCTTAGCTCGTGAGGCTAGAAAGATCACTAAGGAGGGTTCCTCTACCTATGGTTTTGATAATTGCTGCTGTATAAAGCAGTTTGAGATCTGGTATGGTGAGGACACCTTCCTAGCATTTCTTTTCATTTATTCCCTTGATATTCTGGACCTTTTGTGCTTCCAGATGAATTTTGATGTTATTTTTTCTAGCTCCAGAAAATAATATCTGATAGTTTGATTGGTATAGCACTGAATAAGTAAATTAATTTAGGAGTATTGTCATTTTTGTTATATTGGTTTGGTCTGCCCATGAGCAACTGATGTTTTTCCACTTACTTAGATCTGACTTTATTTGTGCGAAAAGTGTTTTGTCATTGTGTTCATATAGTCCCTGGATTTGTTTCGGTGGGTAGACTCCCAAATATTTTATTCATCTACCCTAGCTTTAAATGGGATTTCTCTTTCTATCTCTTGCTTTTTGGCTTCATTGGTAATATACAGAAATGCAGAAGATTTGTGTGGGTTTATTTTGTAACCTGCAACTTTGCCAAAGTTGTTTATTATTGAAAGTAGTTTTTACTTTAATCTCTGGGTTTCTCTAAGTATATCATCATATTATTTGCAAAGAGTGATAACTTAGTTACTTCTTTACCTAGTCTAAGTCCTTCAATTTCTTTTTCTTCTATTGCTACAGCTAACATTTCCAGTACCATAAGGAATAATAGTGGTGATAATCAACTTCCTTGTTTCACCCCTGATCTTATTGGAAATGAAACTAGATTATCTCCATTGCATATAATGCTTGCTGAAGGTTTTAGGTAGATACTGCTTATTATTTTATGAAAGGTTCCCTTTATTCCTATTCTCTCCAGTGTTTTCAATAGGAATGGATGCTATATTTTGTCTAAAGCTTTTTCTGAATCTGTTGAGATAATCATGGTTTCTGTTAGTTTTGCTGTTGACAAGATCAATAATGCTAATAGTTTTCCTAATATTGAACCGCCCTTGAATTCCTGGTATAAATCCTACCTGATTATAATGTATTATTCCCATGATAAGTGGCTGTATTCTTTTTGCTAAAATCTTATGTAAAACTTTGCATCTATGTTCTTTAGAGAAATTGGACTATAATTTTCTTTCTATGGTTTGACTCTTCCTGGTTTATGTATCAAAACCATATTTGTATCATGAAAAGAATTTGGGAGGACTCCTTCCCCAATTTTTCCAAATAGTCTGTATAGTATTAAAATTTACTGTTATTTAATGTTTGAGGGAATTCACTTGTAAATCCAGCAGTCTCTGGAGATTTTGTTCCTAGGGAGTTCATTGATGGCTTGTTCAATTTCTTTTTCTGAGATGGGATCATTTACATATTCAACTTCATCTTCTATTAATCTGTGCAGTTTATATTTTTAAAATAATCATCCATCTCATTTAGATTGTTGAATTTATGGGTATACAGTTGGGCAAAGTAATTTCTAATTATTGTTTTAATTTTCTCTTCATTGGAGGTGAGTTCACATTTTTCAAATTGATAATTTAGTTTTCTTCTTTCTTTTTTTAATCACATAGACCAAAGGTTGATCAATTTTATTGTTTTTTTTCATAAAACCAACTCAGTTTTATTTATTAGTTCAGTAGTTTTCTTAATTTAAATTTTATTAATCTCTCCTTTGGTTTTCAGTATTTGTAATTTGGGATTTGCTTGGGGATTTTCAGTTTGTCCTTTTTCTAGCTTTTTCAGCTGAATTCCCAGTTCACTGAACTCCTCTTTCTCTATTTTATTCATGTAGGCATTCAAAGATATAAGGCTTTCCCGACGAACTGATTTTTTCAGAATCCCATAAGATATGGTAGATTGTGTCATTATTGTCATTCTCTTGAATGAAGTTGTTGATTGTTTCTGTTTAACCCACTCACATTTCAGGATTAGGTTGTTTAATTTCCATTTAATTTTTGGTCTGTCTTTCCATGGCCTTTGATTACATGTAATTTTTATTGCATTATGATCTTAAAAGGATTCATTGACTATCTCAGCCTTTCTGCACTGCATTGTGAGGTTTTTATGCCCTAGTACATGGTAAATTTTGGCATATGTGCCAAGTACCCCTGAGAAAAACGTATAATAATTTCTATCCCCATTCAATTTTCTCCAGAGATCTGTCATATCTACCTTGTCCAGAATTTTAATCACTTCATTAACTTCTTACTTGCTTATTTTGAGGTTAGGCATATCAAGTTCAGAGATGGGGAGGTTGAGGTCCCCCACTAACATAGTTTTGCTCTCTATTTCTTCCTGTAACTCCCTTACCTTCTTTTCTAAGTATCTTTGGATACTATACCACTTGGACCATTTATGTTTAGTGATGATATTTCTTCGTTGTCTATGGTGCTTTTTAGCAGGATATAATTTCCTTCTTTATTTCCCTTGATTAGATCTATTTCTGCTTTTGCTTTGTCTGAGATTAGTATTGCTATCCCTGCTTTTTTTTTTTACAACAGTTGAAGCAAAATATATTCTGATCCAATCTTTTATTTTTACCCTGTGTGTATGCCACCATTTCAAATGTGTTTCTTGTAAACAATATATTGTTGGATTTTGGTTTTAATCTATTCTGCTATCCATCTCTGTTTTATAGGAGAGTTCATCCCATTCAAATTCATAGTAATGTTTTTTTTTAACTCTCATCACATTTGACTAAAGGAAGGAATAAAATCCACAATCATTTTGGTATGAAAACCTATCTTACAACACAGGAAATTGGGGGGAAAGGGGATAAGCAGGGTGGGGGGGATGATGGAAGGGAGGGCAATGGAAGGAGGGAGCGATTTGA
>CM053769.1:328171728-328191406 GCA_028658325.1 Potorous gilbertii | reverse complement strand
TCCAGACCCAGTACTCCATCCACTCTATCTGCCTCAAACAATCTCTAGTCTTTGTTTAAACACTTCCAAAGCACTAATCATAGTGGCTCACACATAGCAGACAATACATGAATGTGTGCTCCCTTCCCCTTTCCTTCCATTAAGGGGAGAAAGGGAAGTGTCTATGTGTCAAGAACTATGCTAAGCACTTTACAAAGAGCTTATTTGACTCTTACCCACCCTGATAGGCAGATACTCCTATTGTAATCTCTACGTTACAAGTGAAGAAATTGAAGCAGACCAAGGTTAAATCACTTGCCCAGGGTCACACTGCTACTAATTATGGAGGAAAAATTAGAACTCAGGTATTCCTGACTCCAGGCCCAGGGAATTCACTGCACCACTGAATTTCCTCACCCACAATGACATAAATAGCCCATAACTCTTTGAGATTGCTTCACTTCTTCCTAATGTAAAACCTTGAATTTGCTTATTTGCCACTTTGACTCATTATTTCTAATTTTGCTCTCTGGAGTCAAACAGAATCAATTGAATCCCTCTCTCTTCTGCTATCTCTTCAGACACAGGAACACAATCCTCATGTCCCCAGAAATCTTCTCCTCTCCAGACTACACTTTCCCAGTTCTTTCAGTCAATCCTCATGATAAATGACTTGAAGATCCTCCACCATTCAGGTAGCCCCTCCTGTGGACACAGCTGATTTTCATCAATGTCCTTCCTGAAATGCAGCATCACTCTCAAGGAGATCACATATTCCTTCCTGGAAGACAGAACTCTCTTAATACAGCCTGTGACTATATTAGCTTCCTCAGTTCTTTCATGCCATCGACTCACATTGATCTTAAAGAACATAAAACCACCCCAGATTTTTTTTAAATAAACTGCTGTCTAACTGTTTGAGAGTTGATGCAGCTAAAAAAAAATGATTACCCTGCAGCCAACCTACTTATAGGACTTTCTGAACTTGGCCTTGTTCTCAAAGAAAAGATATTGAATTGCCAGGAAGCACTGCTGACCACTTGCCCCATCCTATTAGGACTAAGTACCCCAAGACCATGTTCTGGGATGCCAAGCTATCTCCAGCTCTCAGAGAGCTATCTACCTCTCTCCTCTAGCTCTTCTTCTCTGTGGATAACAATGCTCATTTGGTTAGTCTGGGGATTTAAGGAGTGTGCCTATATCTAGTCAGACACTCACCTTGAAATACCCATCAACTTAAGGATAAATAGTGGCCCAGGCCTGTTTCTGCTACATTTCGGTGCAGTTTAGTGCACAGCATGTATCCCTACTATAGAGAAACCACTTCTGACAATACATGGGACTGGAGACCTGACAGACATGAGACTGGTTTTCTGCTTGCTCTGTCCCCAGAAATTCATTTTGACCAGACTCAGTATAATAGAATTTACATGAACTGCAAAGGGGGATTTGCTTCTGCTTTGTTATACCTATTGTGCTGTTGTTCTTGTTGTTGTATTCATCCTTCGTTGCCAGAGAAGACCATGCCATCAGAGAAATGATGACATGACTTGCACTTGACTTTGTTTTGAGTGAGGGAGGGCTGTGTAGGTCAGCAGTCTCACTTCTCCTCCAAAGCCATCTGGATCCAGTGACCAGATATTCACCAGGATGACTGGAGATGACCCAGGATGCACTATGCTAGTGTTTTTCTTAAATTCCAGTGCATTATCAAGATGCTCTGGTCAAAAACTATTTGACTTACAGCCATGGAATTAACCTTACCCCTAACAAGAAAGATTCCATGTACAAAAAACGGGAAGCCATAGCCCTACCAGATCTCAAATTGTATTATAAAGGAGCTATCATGGAAACCACTTGATATTGGCTAAGAAATAGAGGGGCAGACCAGTGGAATAGGTTAGGTGCTCAAGACACAGTAGACAATGAATATAGCAATCTACTGCTTGTTATAAACCCAAGGACCCCATATTCTGGCATAAGAACTCACTGTTTGACAAAAAGTGCTGGGATAACTGGATAATAGCGTGGCAGAAACTGGACATAGACCAATGCCTGACACCATACACAAGAATCAAGTCCAAATAGATACATGATCTAGGCATAAAGACTGATACTATGAACAAATTAGGGGAGCAAGGAATAGTGTATTTGTCAGATTTACAGAGAATGGAAAAGTTTGACCAAACAAGAGATAGAGAACATAATAAAGTATAAAATGGATAATTTTGCTTACATCAAATTGAAAAGCTTTTGCACAAACAAACCCAATGCAACCAAGATTAGGAAGAAAGCAGAAAAGGCAAAAGAATTTTTGCCACTAATGTCTGTGATAAAGACCTCATTTCTAAAATCATCGACTTACTTAAAAAAACCGCCTTAGCATTCCAGGGACCATGCTAACTAGATTAAACTTATACCTTGAAAATCTAATGGACACCTCAAAAGGGGAATTAAAAAGGCACTCAAAGTACAAATATGAATTGAGTGTGGGACAGGTAGTTTATTATTACAATGAAATACTAATCATAGAAACAACAAAAGCATTATTAATAAAAATTATGTACATAGGATTCAGTAACTTAATTTATAATTACTGTTATACTATACAAGGAGACTGACAGTTAAGCCTTTTCAGGATTTACCTTTACTTGAAAGGTTCCTAATTAGCTATTTTACATTTCACTTGGATTCACACTATGCAGATTAGCAACAGGTGAGACTGCTAATCTAGTCCAGTACTCTTTCTAGTAGTCAGTCAGTCTCTCTCTCTCTCTCTCTCTCTCTCTCTCTCTCTCTCTCTCTCTCTCTCTCTCTCTCTCTCTCTCTCTCTCTCTCTCTCTCTCTCTCTCTCTCTCTCTCTGTCTCTCTCTCTCTCTCCATCCCTCCCTCCCCCAATTTGGAAGACTGGGAAAGAAATACAAGTGGGACAGGTACATGCTTTCTTTCTTTGCATGGAAAGAAGACTTGGGTATAAATCCTGCCTCTAACTTGTTGGCAGTGGGACAATGAACCAATCAATTAATCTTCCAGACTTCAATTTCCATATCAGTATACTTAAGGGGATGTACTAGATGATCTATAAGATCCCTTTGGGCCCTAAATTTATAATCCTAAGATCTCATAAACAGAAGGACAACAGGGCATTTTTTCTCTGAAACCAGAGGCATTTTGGGGGTGCGGCTGACTTTATTGCCACTGGAGGCTAAGGGTCTTGCCAGAGCCTTCCCTTTAGACCTTCTGAACAAACATCCTGATACTTGGAGCCAAGTACCATCCAAACCAATCTTGTTTGAAGGAAGGATTAGTGGTGCACACACATTGCCAAAAAATAGCCTTCAGACATAGGGCTGATTCAGGAGCTGTGGGGACCATGGTGTCAAAAAAGAGTTGAAGTGTCTATGCCAACATCAAAAGTCAAATGAGCTGGCTCTTGAAGGAGAAGCACACAAGGGAATCAGGTTACCTTTAGCAAGACTCTCAATTCCATTTGATAAGAGGGAGTTGCTATGTGGTCTGTGACTCTGTAAGGCATAGAACCTCTGGGGTTTTGTTGTTGAGCTGTTTCATTCATATCCAACTCTTCATAAAAATACTAGTTTGCCATTTCCTTCTCCAGCTCATTTTACAGATGAGGAACGTGAGGTAAATAGGATTAAGTGACTTGACAGGATCATACAGCCAGTAAATGTCTGAGACCAGATTTGCACTCTGGAAAATTAGTCCTTTCTGGTTCCAAGAGGTTAAATTACTCACCCAGCATCACATAGATAATATGAGACATGATTTGAACTCAGGTCTTCCTGTCCTCAAGTCCAACAGGATCCATTATGCCTCCTAGGCCCTTATGAGTTGAAATCAGATATTTTTAGGGGCTGAACTCTCAGTAGGGGGTGAGATATTACTTCATTTTTGAAGGTACAACAAATAGAGCCTAGTTCATTAGAGCTTAGATTCTAAGCATTGATTGCCTTGGAAAGAGCAATTTCATTGGAGTGTTGGGATCAGAACCTTGAATGGAAAGGCTGAGAAATGAATGGGTAGTGAGGATGGGGAAGCATCAAAATCAGACAATCAATAAAATGAAATGAAAGATGAAAAGCTATAGAATGTTATCCTGAAAGGATATAAAGGTCAGTTTAAGTTCATTTGTTTTCTGTAAAAGATGAAAAATACCTGTGTATTTTGAAGGAGGAAAGCCAGTATATAGAGAGGATGAAGAGGAAAGAGGCAGAAGGAAGAAAGGCTGCTATTTTCCCAAACAAGACGCGTACTATTGTGCTCAGTTTTGGATACTACATTTTAGGAAGAACAATGATAAGAAGGAATGTGTGTAGAACAGGATTACACAGAGAGTGGGAAGACTTTATACAAAGATATAGTAGAATTTGGGGGGTTAGAGGAACTGGGGGTGTTTGTCTCAAGAAGAGACTTGGTAGGAGCATAATGCTGTCCTCAAATATCTGAGGGTGGGGGAGAAGGTGATTAGATTTGTTTTACTTGGCTCAAAACCAGAACCAGTGCATGGTAGCTGCAAAGAAAAATTTCAATTCCACAAAAGAAAAAACTTAAAACACTGAGAACTGTCCAAAAGTGGAGGGGGCTGCCGCAGAAAGCAGTGACTAACCTAACTTTAGAGGTCTTCAGACAGATGCTGAGTGATCCCTTGCAGTGATCTGGGGAAGGGGATTGGTACTCAGTTACCTGGAGTCAATAAAGGACTGGTAAGTTCCCTTCTAACTCAAATATCTTTAATTCTAGATGGAGGGACAGACAGATGAACAACAGACACTGCTCCCAGACAGAAAAAGAAAGTTTTTCTCTAAGAATATCTCTCTAGGATATGTTCTATTATTCGTTTTGTTTGTAAGTTTGATTTTGTCAAACTATCTACCCTGTGGGACCCTGGGAAGAAATATGAGAACTGACCAGGGGTTCCACCTGGCAGCTGCTGCTGATGTAGACATCTTCCTGGTCTCCTTCTCTCCTCTTCCTAGGAAGGTATGAGGCCTCAGGATATTTGCCCTCTGAGAAGTTTTCTCTACAGAAGCAAAGTCATGGCCAGAGAAGAGTTTACAATAATTGAGAACTAGGAACCAAGACCTAGGAAGGCATTTCTGTTGGCCCTAGTGCTCATTTGCCTAGCACTATTCTCCATTATGGATAAGGTTATCCATCTGTTTACTCCTGTGATAAACTGCCTCCTTTAAACAGCTTAAGCATGCATACAAGCTTTTGATGTTTTACATGATCAGGAGCCTGGTTCTGCTAGGTCACAACTCTGATTGGAACCAGTCACCTCTGACTTACATTCAGCTATCTCACAAAGCCGGGAGGAGTTTGAATCCTGTGGAAACAGAATTTTTCCTTTTGTTTCCCACACTATTACAGTAGTTCAGGAGAGAGGTGATGAGCTCTGAATCAGACCAGTAAACATACGTCTTGAAAGAATGAGATGAATGTTGGCGATAGATAAAATCAACAAGATTTGTGCAACCAGTTGGATAGAGAGTATGGGGGAAAGGGAAGACTTTAGTGTGATATTAAAATTGCAAACCTGGATGATCAAAAACCATAAATATACATATATATTTAAAATGTATGTATATACATATATACACATATAAACATATATACACACATATGTATACATGTATATGTATACATATGTGTGTTTATATATTCAGTTTTTTGTAAACCTTAAAACACTATATAAATGCTACCTAATGTCAACCTGAGTTAAAGAAAAGACTGCCAATAAAGCAAAAATTATGATCTTTAATTCAGGTAAGGGAGTTGCAACTCAAGAGTATCAAGCAGCAACAAGTACTGAGGTGCCCGAGAAGGGGGTTTGGTGCATGGTTCTCATAAGGTCAGCAGCATTCAACTCATAATCACCTGAAGCCAACACTACTTATCATCATTGTTATGAGAAAGATGATGGTGCCCACAACAGAAGTAGGAATGTTTGAAAGAAGGGTACATTTGGGGGAAGATAATCAGTTTTCATTTCTATTTTGGACATAATGAACTTGAGATACCAACCTAACACCTAAATAGGTGGTTATTGATGTTCAAAATCTCAGAAGAAAAATTAGGGCTAGAAATATAGACTTGGGAGACATCAATCTAAAACCAGATTGAACAGAGTATAGAGAAGGAATGACCCAGAATGGAGCTTTGAGGGACACCCACTCTTAAAGATGCATCTTTTATGGTCAATAGAGCACTGGACTTGAAATCAGCAAGATATGGACTCAAATCCCATCTTAGATACTTACTAATTGTGCAAGTCACTTAACCTCACTGAGTCTGTTCCCTCATTTATGAAATGAGGATAGCACCTTCCTCAAAGAGTTTTTCTTAGAATCAGATGGGATACTGTACATATAGGGATTTGCAAAAAAAAAAAATTGTGATTGGGAAGGGTAGGGGAAGGCCCTGTCTATATAAATAATTTTATTTTTAAATGAATTACAAAACTCATGGGCTCATGTGAGGCATACTGATTTATTACTTACCATAATATGAATGAAAGTAAATATAAGAAATTATTTTAAAGTTTAATATATTTCAAAAGTGTTGTCTCTTCTAAGTATTCAAATTCTCACATCTTTGAGCAATTTCACTAATTTAGGTTCAGGATGTTTTAAAAGGTTTAAACGTAACTGTCATGTTTTTCTTTTATTTATAATGACAAAGCATTCTACTTCAAAACCTCATATAAAGCACATTCATACATACTTGTATGTATGGTACTTGGTACTTTTATCATCTTTTTTACCTCAGTAACATTAGCACAGCAAAGGGTGCAGCAAAAGGGAGGACAGGAAAATCCCTAAGGTACTTCAATATTATACAGGCCAGGTAACGTTATCATGCAACTGATGACCAATATGTTGATAAAATTTTCCTACATGGTTTTACAAAAACCATCTTGAAGTATTATAAAAATTACTAGATCACTAATCTTTTGTATTTTAAATGCACCCCTTTAAAATATGAGACAATTGAATTCTCAAGACAAATTTTTTCAGGACATCAGTACACAGTCTTGGAAAAGGGAATATTTTGTAAAATAAACGATATACTTTAACCCTAATGTACATTTTGTGGTCATAAAAATAACCATTGTAATCCAGGTTCCTTTAAGTTATTGCTATAAAGAAAATTTATGAAAATTTGGCAAGGACTTCATGGTACCTTTCCTGGAAACTCTCCCTTACCCAAAAATCATTGAATCAGTGTCAGTGGATGTCAGTTGCAGTGTAAGTGCCCAAATCTGTATAGAATAATAACCCAGAACACCACTCACATTACAACCTGCAGTTCGCCACAGCATCCAGCTACTGACAGTTGTTGAATCCTCCCTCTCCCTCCCTCTCTCTGTCTCTGTCTCTGTCTCTCTCTCTTTCTCTCTCTCTCCCCTCTCTCTGTCTCTGTCTGTCTCTGTCTCTCTCTCTCCCCTCTCTCTGTCTCTGTCTCTCCCTCTGTTTCTCCCTCTGTCTCTCTCTCTCTGTGTCTCTCTCTCCCTCTGTCTCTATCTCTGTCTTTCTCTGTCTCATTCTCTATCTGTCTCTCTCTCCCTCTGTCTCTCTCTCTGTCTCTGTCTCTCTCTCTGTCTCTCTGTTTCTCTCTCTCTGTCTCTCTCCCTCTCTCTCCCTCTCGTAAAATAAACCAGGCTTAGAACCAAGATTCTCCGATCTTCTGACTCTATCCAGAACTGTTTCCACTTTAGCCCCTGTTTCTATTTCATATTCTGTTGCTTATTACTTCTGTGATATTCAGCAGGTCACTTCAGCCTTCTAGGAGTCAGTTTCCTCACCAGTAAAATAAGAGGTCTCAATCAAAGACCTCTAAGTTCCCTCCCAGCTCAATATAAGATAATATTTATAAAGTACTTAGCTTATTGCCTGGCACATAATAGGTGCTTAGCAAGTGTTTGCTCCCTTCCTCTTTCCTCCTCTTCCCTTCTAGCTCTAAATCTTATTATTCAAGGGACATTAAGTGATGTGCCATGAGGAAATGAGGTAAAGTAAAAAAAGAGCATTGAAGTTGGAGTCAGAAGACCTGGGTACAAACCTCAGATGTGTTGCTTATACCTGTGTAATCCTGGACAAGTCCCTTGTCCTGTCTGGGCCTCAGTGACCTCATCTGTAACATGAGTTAAGGAGCCTTCCATATGAACTGATAAAAATGAAATAGGCAGAATCATGAAAATATTATGCAGAATGACTACAATACTATAAATGGGGGAAAACAAGAACAGAACAATCCAAACTGAATGCTTCCAGATTGTAATGACCAACCTCGACCCCAGAGAAGTAATAGGAGGAAAAAACCTCTCCCCATTTCTCTGCAGGAGTGGGCAATTACAGGGATGGAGCACTGAACAGCACATCAAGCTGTCTCTCAGCGGTCCCTTACTTACACTGACTGTGTAAGTATCTTTATATCCCACTCCTTCTAGTCACACCCCAATCCTTTGAAACAACAGTGAATTTTTTTTAAAAAAAAGTATCTTTCCAAATCCAAATTTGATATTTATAAGGTTTCAAAATAGTGACTGAGATGCCTGGACTAAGGGGCACAGTGAACTTGAGGCAAATAAGCCCTAACTTCAAACCTTCCTTCAGTCACTCACTGACTGGCTGTGTGACACTGACTAGTCATTTAACCTTTTTCATCCACAGGTTTTTTCCCCATCAAAATGAAGATGATAATGTCGTAGTCATAGAATTAAATGATATATAAAAAGCACTTTACAATTCTTAGAAGACTATGTAAATACTAGCTCTTGCTGATGGGGTGATGCGACCTGGACCTAAAAAGTCAAAGACCATGTCTCTGGAAGCAACCCAGAACCCCAGAAGTGCCCAGTGAGACAATTCTTTTCTCATTACAAGCTTCTACAGAGTTGACCCTTTAATTCCTCAGATAAAGGTTATTATTACAGGCACAGAGGTGCCTGCTTCAAAGACCCTCTCTGGCGCCTGGAATGGAACTATCTTGTCCCTTCAACAGAGCTATCTCTATTGACTCCCTGAATTTTCCCATACATTCTGGGAGTCCAGACTACTGGCAACTTCTCCCAAAGGTACCTGGACTTCTTGTAAATTCCTTGGAAGACCCCAGATTAATTAACATACATGGCATTCCTTTTCCTGTCCCTTTTCCATATTTTAGCATCACTCCTGCCATGTTTCAGATTCCCTAGGAACTTCGTTCAATTTGCTAAAATGTTACAATGAACTTTGCCGCTTGACTGGAAGACGATTTGAGCGAGTGAATTCATTTGAGGCAACGTCACCCTGTTCCCTGACAATTTGGGGGTCCCAGCACCACTAAAACATGTTAGTACCCCTAAATGCCTCATTACTGTTCTTAACACTACTATTAATATTATTATTGATACCTCTGGTCCAGCCCTCTCCCAGTCTTCATGGACAGGGGTTTCCTCTCCTTCCCCACACACACACCTCTAGATTTCCAGCTCCAGCAGATGCAAAAGGGGACAAATTAAATGTCCTTGGACCAGCCCCAACTGCTCATTCTGGCTGCCTTTCCACATATTTTGCACCACTTTCACATCACACCATTCTGGACAACTGACTGCCTTAATTTAGGTATATTCAAATGTTCCCATAGACTTATTCAATAAACTCTAATGTCTCCTGGAACAAAGACAAAATTCTCTGTTTGGAATTCAAAGTCCTTCATAACCTAATCACCTCCTACTTGTCCACTTTTCTTACACCTTGCTCCATTCAGTCCAGTGACTCTGGCCTCCTGTCTGTTCCACAAATAAGACATTCTATCTCTTGGCTCCTTACTCCTTGACTCTGACAACTGACTTCCCCGGATTCCTTTAAGTCCCAAAAAAATCTCTTCTTTGACTGGAAGCCTTCTCCAAATCCCATTTATTCCTTTATTATTTTCGGTTTATCCTGGTCATAAATTGTTCTGTATATATTAGTTTGCTTGTTGCTCCCCTCCCCTTTAGGTTGTAAGCTTCTTGAGGGCAGGGACTGTCTCTTGCCTCTTTCTGTATCCCTGGTGCTTAGTACAGTGCTTGGAGCAACATGAGGCATTTAGTAAATACTTACCAATTGATACAAAGTATCCCATACAAATAAGATAACATCCACTTGGTTGTGTAAGTCATTCATAATTATTTTGCAGGCTTTGTTTTTATATAAAAAAACTTTTGTGTGCCTCTGATGACAGTTCAAAGCTCCATGGAGGTATATAGGACCAAGACAAGGCTTTGCTCGTGAAAGAACGGTAGTGCCAGGAAACACAGCTCATCAAACAATGTCTCTCTCTCTCAAATGTAACAGTACTCTGTAACCAAGTAACTTGGAGTACTGTTCTAGCTCCAGCAGATGCAAAAGGGGACAAATTAAACGTCCTTGGACCAGCCCCAACTGCTCCAAAGGATTCCAAGTAACTATTTAATCAATACCTGTCCAGTTGAATTCCCTTTGTATTATCTGTGACATTTGTGTAAGTTACAAATTATGTGTATTATGAATGTGTGACATTGTTGCAGATGCTAAGAAATATGTCTTTGTACGTGGGGCCTATCAGTATAACTATGCTGTTGGGTATGTTCCCTATTTCGTCCTGAGGGCAATCTAGTAGACTTTCTTTTGTCAATAAAACTTTCTTTTTAAACTTGTGGCTCCAGCCAAGTAGGTAGAGGAATGCTTCCACATCATTTCGATGGGTCACAGCGCCTTCTAGTGGTGTTGAATCAGAAGGTCAGAGATCGATGGAAGTATAACTATCTGACTGTAGCTAATTCAGGTTGGGGCTAGGTCAATGAGTATATTCTATCCATGTTTCCAGGGTTACAGATGGGAATTTAGAGGACTAAGCACACACACACACAC
This sequence comes from Potorous gilbertii, assembly GCA_028658325.1. Lineage (NCBI taxonomy): Eukaryota > Metazoa > Chordata > Mammalia > Diprotodontia > Potoroidae > Potorous > Potorous gilbertii. The sequence continues at coordinate 328,180,532 of CM053769.1, read as the reverse complement.
ACACAGTGAGTAATGTCATTAAGAAGCAGGAGACTGTTGAGAGATAAAGCAGATACATGATCATCGATTCCATTGAAAAGTATTTGTTTAGCAGCTACTAGGTGGCAGCTAGGTGGCATAGTGGATAAAGTGCCAAGCTTGGAGTTGGGAGGATTCATCTTCCAGAGTCCAAATACGGCCTCAAACACTAACTTAGCTGTGTGACCCTGAGCAAGTCACTTAACCCTGTTTGCCTCAGTTTCCTCATCTGTAATATGAACTAGAAAAGGAAATGGCAAACTGCTGAAGGATCTTTCCCAAGAAAACTCACAAAGAGTCAGACATAACTGAAATTATTTATTAACTGATGTATTAGGCTAAGCATGGACTCAAAATAAGATACCTTCTTCTCAGAGACTTACCTACTCCTCATACCCAGACTTTTAACTAGTTATATGCCAAAATATCAACCACTCTACACAGGACAAAGGAGCTTCTGTGAGACATATGAATAGATTACAATAGAGTGTACAAGTCCCAAGGATCCCTAGACTTGTAGATCATGCTGTAAATATAACTTATATAACTTGTATCAAAGTTTGATATGTCTCTCACCCTATATTTTTAGATAAGAGGGAGGTATATTGATGAGTATGATATGGAATGGTCCAGCATAATATAGTACAATACTATAGAATATAGTAAAGGATAGGATAGATAGCACAGGACAGGATAGAACAAGATAATGCAGTATAAGATGAGTAGGAAAGAAGAGAAGACGATAATTAGAAAGATTAGAAACTGAATGAATTATGGAACTCAAAGGATATTGGTTAATAACTTAATGTCATTTTGGCAGGTCTCCAGTAGAGAGTCCCAGGGAGTTATATTTCACCTTCTGATGTTTAATACTTTTATCCATGACTTTGATAAATATATAGGTCATGTGCTTATTAAATTTGCAAATGACATAAAGCTGGGAAGAATAGAAAGTGGAAAACATTGGGTTAAATTCCATAATTTAAAATTAAATATCAATAAATGTAAAGCCTTACAATGGTTCAAGAAAATCAGCTTTCATAGATAAAATTTGGGAGAGGAAAAATAATAATAATTACTAGAATTTATATTTTATATATGCACGCATGTAGCACAACTCTTATGGGTTGGCCACATTGTTCAAATGTCAAACATACATTTCCTAAAAGACTATTTATTTTATGGGGAATTCACCAAAGCAAGTGCTCACATGGTGGTCAGAAGAAGTGACACAAGGACACTCTTCAAGATCTCTCTTAAGAACTTTGGAACTGATTGTGTGACATCGAAAACATTGGCACAGGACAGCTCAGCACAACATGCCCTCGTCAGAGAAGGTTCAAGGCCCTATGAACAAAGCAGGAGAGGTGGTTATTATTGGACTACCTGAAGGCTGTGATCAAAAAAAAGATTCTAGACATCATCTTTCAAGAAATTATCAAGGAAAACTGCCCTGATATTCTAGAACAAGAGGGTAGAATAGAAATTGAAAGAATCCCCTGATCACCTTCTGAAAGACATCCCAAAATGAAAACTCCCAGGAATATTATAGCCAAATCTCAGAGTTCCCTGGTCAAGTAGAAAATATTGCAAGCAGCCAGAATGAAATAATTCAAGTACAGTAGAACCACAGTGAGGACAACATAATACTTAGCAGCTTCCACATTAAAGAATCAGAGGCTTAGAATATGATCTTCTAGAGGGCAGAGGAACTACAACTAGGAACCACCTACACAGCAAAACTGAGTATAATCCTACAGGGAGAAAAAAATGCATATTCAATGAGATAGAGGACTTTCAAACTTTCTTGATGAAAACACCAAAACTGAACAGAAAATTTGACTTTCAAATATGAGTCAAGAGAAGCATAAAAAGGTAAACAGAAAGGGAAATCATAAGAGACCTAATGAGGTTAAAATGCTTACATTCCTACATGGGAAGATGATATTTGTAACTCATAAGACCTTTCTCATTATTAGGGTAGTTAGAAGGAGTATATATAGACAGAGCGCACAGGTGTTAGTTGAATATGAAGTGATGATATCTAAAAAATAAAATTAAGGGCTGAGTGAGGAATGTACCTGGAGAAAGAAAAAGGGAAAGATAAAATGGGGTAAATTATCTCACATAAAAGAGGCAAGAAAAAGTTTTTACAGTGTAGGGGAAGAGGGGGGAGGTGAGAAAGAGTGAGTGAACCTTACGCTCATCAGAACTGGCTCAAAGAGGAAATAACATACACACTCAGTTGAGTATAGAAATCTATCTTACCCTACAGCAAAGTAGAAAGGAAAGGGGATAAGATAAGGAGAGGGGAGATAGAACGGAGGGCAGTTTGAGGGAGGGGGTAGTCAGAAGCAAAACACTTTTGAGGAGAGACAGAGTGAAAGGAGAGAGAAAATATAGAATAAATGGAGGAAGGAAATAGTATTGAGGGAAATACACTTAGCAACAGTAACTGTGAAAAAAACATTTTGAAACAAGTTTCTCTGATAAAGGTCTCATTTCTCAAACATGTAAAGAACTGAGTCAAATTTATAAAGATAAGAGTCATCATTCAGTTCATAAATGATCAAAAGATGTTATCAGTTTTCAGATGAAGTAATCACAGTTATGTAAAGCCACATGAAAATATATTCTAATTCACTATTGATGAGAGAAATGCAAATTGAAATAATTCTATCTCATACCTGCTAGATGGTCTAACAAGGCAGAAAAAGTAAATGACAAATGTTGGAAGGGATGTGGGGAAAATGAGATTAATGCACTGTTGGCAGAGTTGGAAACTGATTAAACCATTCTGTAGAGCAATTTCAAACTGTGTCCAAAGGGCTATGAAACTATGAATACCTTTTGGACTAGCAATACCAAAAGAGATAAAAAACAAAGGGGAAAAGTACCTATATGTGCAAAAATATTTATAGCAGTCTTTTTCTGGGAGTAAAGAATTAGAAATTGAGAGTATGCCCATCAGTTGGGGAATGACTGAACAAGTTGTAGTCTGTGATTATGATAGAATACTATTATACTATAAGAAATGATGAGCAGGATGCTGCCAGAAAAACTAGGAAATACTTGCCTGGGCTGATGCAAAATGAAATGTACTATGTACAAAGTAACAGCAATATTGTAGAATGATAAGCTGTGAATGACTTAGCTATTCTCAGCAACACAATGATCTGAGACAACTCTGAAGGACTTATGATAAAAAATTCTATCCCTCTCCAGAGAAAGAATTGATGGTATCTGGTTACAGATTGAAGCATACTTTTCCTTTTACTTTGTTTTTCTTGAGATGCTCTTTTTGTCTTGTTTTCTTTCATAATAAGACTATTATGGATATGTTTTGCCTGACTATATATGGATAACTTATATAGAATTGCTTGACTTCTCGATGATGGGGGCTGGAGAGAATTTGGAACTAAAAGCTTTAAAAACAAATATTTAAAAGTTGTTTTTACATGTAACTGTTATTTTACACAGGAAAAATACAATATTAAATTAGCACCAAAAAAAGATTGTGCCATATAAGGAGAGAAGGAGCTGCAAATGCTTAGATTGTAGAAAAGATTTAGTAGAAAAGAGGATAGCTATTTTCAAGCATGTGTAAAGTACAAAGTCACACTCAGATTCGCAAACACATTATATACACACATATAACACACACAATCCAACTCAACAGATATTTATTAAACAAACTAAGTGGAAACAGTAACCTTTATGTCAAGGAGGAATTAGATCTATTCTATGTGTCCCCAGAGAGTAGAACTAGAAAAAATGGGTAGAAGTCTCAAAATCAAGGAAAAACTTTTTGACAGAAAGTACTTTATAAGGAGAAAGGGCTTCCTCTGGGATGTAGTGACTCTTTCCTCCAGAGAGGTCATTGTGTGTGTGTGTGTGTGTGTGTGTGTGTGTTCATCCTTTGTTGCAGAAGAAGACCATGCCATCAGAGAAATGATGACATGACCTGCACTTGACTTGGTTTTGAGTGAGGGTGGGCTGTGCAGGTCACCAGCCTCACTTCTCCTCCAGAGCCATCTGAATCCAGTGATCAGATATTCATCAGGATGACTGGAGATGACCCAGATGAGGCAATTGGTGTTAAGTGACTTGCCCAAGGTCACAAAACTAGTGAGTATCAAGTGTCTGAGGTGACATTTGAACTCAGGTCCTCCTGACTCCTACACTGGTGCTCTATCCACTGCATGACCTAGTTGCAGATGACAGAGAGGTCATTAAGCAAAGGTTGAATTATTATCTCTCAGTTAAACTGTATTGTCAATTCTTTTTCAGGTGTGATGCTTATCAACTCTGAGATTCTGCCCTTCTTTATACTTGGAAGCTCAGACATTTGGATTCAGTCAAGAAGGTAACCAGAAGTCGAGTGGCCAGATTTCTGTCCCTTAGCACTAGCAGCCAGTATAGTAAGATCCAGTGGAGATAGAGGATGAAGTATGCTGCCCTCCACATTGTCCCTACCTCCATTCTTGCAGGCCCCCCAACCTCCAATCATCACTTCCCCAGGAGGAGAATTTATACTACTTCAACACTGCAGCAAGCCAAGTCCAGGTCTCTTCATGTTTCACAAGCTGAGATGCCATATGGAGATGTGGATTGGCTTTTTGGTGTGAAAAGGTTGTGTGGGAGAAGAACTTTAACTAAAGAAGATGGAACTTTAAGGATCATTTAGAGGATTTATGGAGAGAAAATTTAAGATTTAATTAAAGCTGAATGACTAAAACTGAAAAGTGGGACTAAAGGTGAAGAATTCAACGAGGAGGAGAAATTGAACAGAAAAGCCCAGGGAATAGGAAAAGGAAAAAGACCCAATTTGTTTGTCTATTTTTGTTTTGGGGAGGCAATTGGAGCTAAGTAACTTGCCCGGGATCACACAGTTTATAAGTAGTCTGAGACTGAATGTGTACTCAGATCTTCCTGACTGCAGGGCTGGTGGCTCTATCCACTATACCACCAAGTTAAGTGACTTGTCCAGGGTCACACAGCTAGTAAATATCGAGACCAGATTTGAATTCACGAAGATGAGTCATCTTAACTCCAGGCCTGGCACTTTATCCACTGCACCTCCTAGGTGTTCCTTTCCAGGGTCTAATTCAAAACATTCCAAAACTTGTAAAACCACATGAATACTATTCATTCTGTTTATTTATATGGGCACAAGTAATACCACCTGAAAGAATCTAGGAGTATCTGTAAAGATTAGAGTCATGGATTAAAAACTGAAAGTCTTAGAAGCAAAGGCATTATCTAACATCACTGCTGTCAAACTCAAATAGAAAAGGTCATTAAAGCACACAAACAAACATATATAGATACATACATACATACATAAATCATACATATTGGTCAAATATTGACTTAGAACGCCAGACATTAACATTATCTATCACACTGCATACCAAGGTAAGTCAAAATGGATACATGATTTAGCCTTAAAGGATGATATCAGAAGCAAATTAAGGGAGTATGGAAAAATTTAGCCTGAGAGACCTATGGATAAGGGAAGAGTTTATGACCAAGCAAGAGATAGAGAGGATCATGGAAATAAAATGAATAATTGTGATTACAGAAATTAAAAGTTTTTGCACAAATAAAATCAATGAAGCCAAAATTAAAAGGAAAATAGAAAAGGGGTGAAAAATTTTACCACAAGTTTGCTTGATGAAGGATTCGTTTCTCAAATGTATAGGGAACTGAGCTAAATTTATACAAATAAAAACCATTCCCCTCTTGATAAATGTGCCATGGATATGTACAGACAGTTTTCAGGGGAAAAAATATCAAAGCTATCTAAATGCAAATTAAAACAACTCTGAAGTACTACCTCATACCTATAAGATTGGCTAACATGAAAGAAAAGGAAAATGACAATATGGATAAGATATGGAAATAATAAGATATGGAATAACAGGTACTAATACCCTATACATGGAGTTGTGAAATGGTCCAGTCATTGCGGAGAACAATTTGGAACTATGCCCAAAGTCTATAAAATTGTGCATACCCTTTGATACAGCAATACTATTATAGGTCTGTATCTCAAAGAGATGAAAGAAAAAGGAAAATATCTATATTTACAAAACTATTTATAGTAGCTCTTTTCATAGTGGCAAAGAATTGGAAATGGAGGGGATGCCTATCAATGGTAATAATATGGTGCTATAAGAAATAACAAGGAAAAAGGGGGAGAGATAGGTGGCACAAAGGATAGACCATCAGTTCTGTAGTCAGAAGGACGTGAGTTCAAATCTAGCTTCAGATCCTTGACACTTACTAACTGTGTAACCCTGGGCAAGTCACTTGACCCTTATTGTGTCACTCCTCTAAAAAATGATGAGGGGGATTATTTCAGAAAAACCCTGGAAGACTTACATGAACTGGTGCAAAGTGATGTGAAAAGAACCAAAAGAACATTATGCACAGTAAAAGCAATATTGTATAATGACCAATTGTGAATGACCTAGTTATTCCCATTAAGACAATAATCCAAGACAATTCCAAAGGATTCATGATAAAAAATACTATCTGCCTCGAGAGAGAAAATGGATGAACTTAGTACAGATTAAAGCAAACTTTTTCCATTTTTAAAATTTTTCTTGACTTTTTTTTCAAAATGACCAATATAAGAATATGGTTTACATAACTTCATATGTATCATGATGCTTGCCTTTTCAAGGGGTGAGGGAAGGGCTGGAGAGAGAGAATTTGGGATTTGAAATTTTGAAAATAAATGTTAAAAATTAAATCAATAATAAAATTTTAAAGAAGTAACATGCTTAATTTATCTTATACTTATGAGGAAAAAAGCAAAGTTATACACAGTTGTAGTTCAGACTTTCATATAAAACTCTTTTCTGTTTCTTTATATGAAAAACACTATTTTATTGACCCTCTGTTTCTTTAAAAGAAGAAAATGTTAAAAAGAAAAAAATAAAAGTTTTCTATACCCAGAATTTCCACTGACTCCATCCCCAAATTCTACTCAGAACTTAACAATTGGCTTTTGATTCCCCCCAGTTTGTTGAAGCTGTCATCTGAATCACCAGTAAATTCTTAATTAATGAATTCAATGGTATTTTCTCACTCCTGGAATTTTAATTTATTATGTAGTAATTGATATTACTGGCCACTTTTTCCTATTGAATACTCTCTCTTCTACCTATTTCAAACTGAGTGTCCCCATAAATATCTCAAATTCAGCATGACACTGCATTCTTTTCCCCCAATCAATCAATCAATAAACATTTACTAACCACCTACTATGTGCCAGGAATTATGCTAAGCACTGAGGATACAAAAAGAGGGAAAAGAGAGTCTCTGTCCTTGAGGAATTTGCAGTCTAATAGGTGTGACTGGTGAAATCTGGAATAACTAAGGAAACAAAGGCTCAAGTTTCTGATTATATTACTTTTTTAAGCAAAACATGCTAATTGCATAACACATTACAACCAGGCCTCCTCAGTTTGGCACTGGACCACAAATATAAGGGAAGACAGATCGTTATGTGTTAAAAACCTGTAATTAACAGGATGCAAACCAGGATGGGGCTTAGCAATCAAAAGGCCAGCTGGAAAGAGATATATTCAGCAACAGCTTGAGATTATAAGGGGATCCAGTGAAGGTGTTTTCGTTAGCTTGCTTTTTTTAAATGGTGGAAGGGAACATGGATATGCCAATTGAGAGCAAGAAGGAGAGAGTAGATCTGGAGAAAATGAAATAAGGAGAGGGAGGCGATAAGCCAGGCGACTGTCCTGTGTACTTTACCACTGTCAATCAATATGTAGAATATTTGATTTACTTCTTCTTGAAACAGTTTTTGGAAGGGTGTCCAATGTTCCCTCCCAAAGGAATGCTATAAGGAAGATGAAAGGGCTAGAAAACAGATTAAAAGAGGAAAAGCTGAAGGATCTGAGCACATTTAGCCTCAAGGAAAGTTAACAGGGGCATAGTAAACATCTTCAAATATCTGAGTAATTAATTTGTGAGGAAGATGTTAGACTTATTTTTCTTGACCCTAATGGGTAGACTGGGGTAAGTAGGTGACACAGAGAATAAGTGCAGGGACCTGGAGTCAGGAAGACCTGAGTTGGGCTTCTGACAGTTACTGGCTAGCTATGTGACCCTGGGCAAGTCATTTATCATGCTTGCCTCAGTTTCTCTACAAAATGAGCTGGAGAAGAAAATGGCAAAACATTTCAGTATCTTCACCAAGAAAACCTCAAATAGACTTAAGAAGTGCCTGATACAACTGAAATGACTGAAAAAAACCAAAAAAATGGGGAGAACTTGAATCAATAGGTGGAATTTGAAAGAACACAAATTTAATCTCCACAAAATGAAAATCTTCTGTAAATTTGAACCATGCAAAAGTGGAATGAGATATCTTAGCAAGTCATGAGTAATATTTTTGAAGATCTTCTAACCAGCTTTGCAAGGTGTTGTAGAAATATTATCTCATTTTATCCTCACAACAACCCTGACAGGGGGATACTCTTTTTATTCCTATTCTACAGATCTCAGGTCTTTGTGATTCCAGGTCAAGCAATACCCACCATTTACCAACCTGCCAAGGTGACACTCAAGTACAGATTGCTCTATATGATTGCTGAGGTCCCTTATAACTCAGGAATCTCAGAAGTCAAGTAACTGGCTGGGAAAATGCCCAGAAAAGGGGGGGGAAAAATAAGACCACAGAAGGTTATTTTCTTGGGGAACAGATGATTGCGCCATTCCTCTCTGACAAAGAAGAAAACTGCTTACCATCAGGTAAA
>CM053769.1:328083038-328171228 GCA_028658325.1 Potorous gilbertii | reverse complement strand
AAGAGAGGGCAGATTGGTGATAGGGGGAATTAGAATGCTCGGTGTATTGGGGTGGGGGGAGGGGACAAATGGGGAGAAAATTTTGGAACCCCAAATCTTGTGAAAATGAATGTAAAAAATTAAATAAATAAATTTATAAGAACTGCTTTTGCAGAATCCCATAAAAAAAAAAAGGATAAATAGTGTCCCCAGGCCTGTTTCTGCTCATTTCAGTGAAGTTTACTTAGTCATGCACAGCATTTATCCCTGGCATAGAGAAACCACTTCTGACAATACATGGAACTGGAGACTTATTAAGTTTCCTGTCTGTTCTGTACCCAGAAAGTCATTTTGACCAGATTTAGTACTACAAGAATCTACCTCTATTGCAAAGGAGGATGTGGTTCCCCATTACTATACTCATTGACTTACCAACATAAGGCACCTTAGCATCGTAATTAGAGAAGTTATACCTTACAAGGTTCCCCAAAATGTGGAGTAAAAAGGCACTCAAGGTACAAATATGAATTGAATATGGGACAGGTAGTTTATTATTAGAATGAAATGCTAAATATGGAAAGAATGAAAGCATTTGTTAATAAAAATTATTTAGATAGAATTCAGTAACTTAATTTATCAGAATTTACATCTACTTGAAAGACTGCAAATTAGCTATTTTACATTTCACCTGTATTCTCACTATGTAGATCAGCAACCTGTGAGATTGCCAAATTAGTACAATCCTCTTTCCAGTCCAGTCTCTCTCTCTCTCTCTCTCTCTCTCTCTCTCTCTCTCTCTCTCTCTCTCTCTCTCTCTCTCTTTCTCTCTCCTAGTTGCAGCAGCTATCGCACAAGATGTCACATGCATATAATTGAATATTTTTGTCCTGTAAGTAATGATGAACATGATTAATACAAGATGCATGGGCAAACTTATAGATGAAAAATATGAAATCAGTAAAACAATATTCACAATGACTACAGCTATAGAGACAGAAAGAACAGCAGCAACAAAAGTAAAAGCTCTGAATTAGAATAACAAGCTTGATCCCAAAGCAGAGAGATGAGAAGAATCTGCCTACTCCTTGACTTCTTTGTAGGGGTTGGAGACACTGGGTATGGAACATTGTATATAATATCAGACTTTTCTCAATATATCAGTTAGTTTGGCTCTATTTTATTTTCATTTTTCCTTTTTTGTATTTGCTACAAAGTAATGGCTTCCTACATTAGGAAATGTAGGAGAGATTAAAAAAGTATCAATACAAATTTGTTAATAGCAAAAAAAGAAATCATTGGCATCTACCTAGGACCATGGCCTTTGATACAGAAAGATGTGTGAGATTTTTCCAGGATGAAATACTGGGAAAGAAATACAAGCGCGACAGGTACATGGGCTTTTAATTTGAATGAAGAAAGACTTGGGTTTAAATGCTACCTCTGACTCTTGCTGTCAATGGAATCATGAACAAATCAATTAATCTTCCTGACCTCAATGTCCATGGCAATATATTTATGGAGTTGTGATAGATGACTGGTAAGATGCCTTCTAGATATAAATTTATGATCTTAAAAAACAGAAGAACAGGATGTTTCTTCTCTATGAGGTCTGAGGCAGCTTTGGGAGTAAAGTTAACTTTATTGCCACTAGAGGCTTAGTGGTCCTAGCAGGACCTTCCCTTAAGACCTTCTGACCAAACATCCTAATACTTGGGGATCAGTACCATCCAAACCAATATTGTTTGTAGCAAGGATTAGTGATGCATTCTCATTGCCAAAAATAGTCTTAAGACAGAGAGTTGATTCAGGAATCATAAGGACAATGGCACCAAAATAGAGTCTAAGTGTCCATCACAGCATCAGGAGTCAAGGGATCTGGCTTATGAGGGAGAAGCAGGCAAGGGAATCAAGAGATCATCTTCAACAAGGCTCTCAACTTCATCTGGTCAGATGGAATTACTGTCTGGTCTGTGACTCTGTAAGGCACAGAACCTCTGGGATTTTGTTATTGAATCATTTCAGTCATGTCAGCCTTTGCACAACCCCATTTTGGGGTTTTCTTCACGACAATACTAGAATAGTTTGCTATTTTCTTCTCCAGATCATTTTACAGATGAGGCAAGTGGAGTAAACAGGGTTAAGTGACCTGTCCAAGGTCATACAGCTAGCAAGTGTCTGTGGCCAAATTTGAATTCCTGAAGATGAGTCCTTCCTATTTCCAAGCTCAGTGCTCTAATCACTGTGCCACCTAGCTGCCCATTCAACCTCCTGGTAGGGTGAGGTGAAGGAGACAACTCCTTTTGACTTTTGTCTGTCATTTGTAGAACCATTTTTTGTTCAATTTTTTTTAAGCCTTACTGCTTGCAAAGGGAACAGATGAGGAGAAAGCAATGCCCTTAGAGAGAAATCTAATTATAATATTGATGTAATGCTTTAAGGTTTGCAAAGCACTCTACATATGTCATCTCATTTGATCCTCATGACAACCCAGATATTATCCCTATTTTACAGATGAAAAAATTGAGGCTAAGAGAGGTTAAATTACTCACCCAGTATCACACATATAGTAGGAGACTGGATCCGAAGTCAAGTCTTACTGATTCCAAATCCAAGCCACCTAGACCCCTATAAATTGAAATTAGATATTCCCAGGGGTTGAACTCTCAGCAGGGGCTGAGAAATCACTTTACTATTGAGGGGGCCAAAGGTAAAGCCTAATCCATTAGAGCTTACATTCTAACCATCGATTGCCTTGGAAAGAACACATTCAGTAGAGTGCTAGGACCAGAATGTTGAATGGAAAGACTGAGAAGTGAATGGGTAATGAAGAAGCATCAAAAACAGACAATTCATAATAGGAAATGCAAGGTGAAAGGAGAAGAGCTATAGAATGTTATGCTGAGAGTGTGTCAAGGTAAATTTAAGGTTTGTTTTTTGTTTCTTCAAACAATGGAAAGTACCTGGGCATTTTGTAGGAGGAAAGCCAGTACATAGAAATATTGAAGAGGAAAGAGGTAGAAGGAAGGAAGGCTGCTGTTTTCCCACTCAAACAAGGCATGTGCTGTTGTGCTCAGTTCTGGCTGCTACATTTTAGAAAGAACGATAGTAAACAGGAGTATGTATGGAAAAGGATGACACAGAGAGTGGGGAGACTTTATAACAAGATATAGCAGAACTTGTGAGGTTAAAAGAACTGGGAGTGTTTGCCTCAAGAAGAGACTTGGTAGAAACATAATTCTGTCCTCAAATATTGGGGGGTGGGGGAGAAGGTGATTAGGTTTGTTTTACTTGGCTCAAAACTAGAATCAGTAGATGGTAGCTGCAGAGAAAAAATTTCAGTTCCACAAAAGGAAAAACTTAAAACACTGAGAACTGTCCAAAAGTGGAATGGGTTGCCTCAGAAAGTAGTGGCTGACCTAACTTTGAAATCTTCAGACAGAGGCCAAGTGATCCTTTGTCAGAGATATTGAGAAGGGGCTTGGTACTCAGTTACCTGGAGTCAATTAAAGACTACTAAGGTCCCTTCTAACTCAAGTATCTATGATTCCGGATAGAGCCACAAACACTGCTCCCAGACAGAAAAGGAAAGGTTTTTTCTAAGAATATCTCTCTAGGAGACATTCAGTTTTCTGTTTTGTTTGTTTGTTTTCATCAGACCATCTACCCTGTGGGAAACTGGGAAGAAATGTGAGAACTGGCCCAGAGGTTCCACCTGATAGCTGCCTGCTGATGTAAACATCTTTCTGGCCTTCTCCAACCCTCTTCCTAAGTAGGATATAGCTCTGGAGAAGAAAGTGAAGCTGGTGACCTTGCACAGCCCTCACTCACTCAAATCAAAGTCAACTGCAAGTCATATCATCATCTCCCAGATGCCTTGGTCCTCTTGAAGAGCCAAGGACAAACACAACCTGTGAGTAGTCTGAACTGCCTGAATGGGTAACCAGCCAACTGGGTAACTCAACTCATCTTCTCCCCCTCCCTCTCCTCCAAAGAAAGGTAAATTTTAATGGTCAAAAGCTGCCTCGTTCACTTGGGGTTTACTGGTTAGATTTCCTCTCAAAGACCAAACCCTAAACCCAATTCACATTGGACAATACCAAGCACCACCTAATGACTGTTTTGGGGGCCTTCCTGACTCAGAGTGAATGTAAATGGTATCATATGCTAACAGAATTAACACAAAACAGAGGAATACCTTCAAAAATATAAAATACACAAACTATCAGAGAGAGATCTTAAATAATATGATCTTAGAAAGGGATAAGGATCTAGCAACTAGTTAAGTGTTTGAGACTGGATTTGAATATCATGTCTCTTGAACACCAAGCTTAAAGTTCTACTTTTGATCCTGGAGGAAACAGGGAACTAGAGGAGCTAGTTATTTAGGAATGAGTGGCATGGTTACACTTGTGCCCTATAGAAATCACCTTAAGACCCCTTCTTTCTGCCTCTTGAGCTGAACTGCCAAGCATTCAAACTCTACTGCAGAGAGCACAACTCTGATGGACTGGCCATGTAGCCGAATGTGGAAAACTCACACATGGCAAGCACTCATGTGAAAGTCAGAAGAAGTGATGCAAGGACACTCTCAGGGTACCTTTTAAGCGCTTGAGTATTGATCGTGAGATATGAGAGATGCTGGCACAGGACTTCCCAGCATGGCATACTCACAACAAAGAAGGCACTGCTGTCTATGAGCAGAGCAAAATCACAGTAGCACAAAGGAAACACGAGATGCACAAATCTAGAGACATCTCCATCCCAAACATTCAAATGGACTATCTGTGCCTGACCTGTAGGAGAGCCTTTCAATCTCTTACTGAACTGATCAGCCATAGCTTGACCTCAACATCATAATGTCATAAAGGATCTACCAAATAAAAATGTCCTGGTCCTGACGGAATCACAGGAGAATTCCATCAATTTTAAAAAGAGTTAGTGCCCATGATTCATAAATTATTCTCAAAAATTGATTAAGAAATACCTGCCAGAATCCTTTTAAGAGAGAAATTTAGTCCTAATACCTAAACCAGGGAAAGATAAAACACAGAAAAAAAACTACAGGCCAATATCATTAATAAATATTAATTCAAAAATTTTAAAACTCCTCTCAGACAGACTACAGCAATTTATTCAAGAAATCATTCATTATGATCAAGTAGAATTGATACCAGGGATACAAGAGGGGTTCAGCATTAGGAAATCATTCAACATAATTAATGACGTTAAAAATCAAAACATCTAAAACTATATGGTCATTTCAAAAGAAGAAGAAAAAGTCTTTGATAAATTACAGTACTCTTTGATGCTAAGAAAAAAACTGGAGGGATTTTTTTAATATCATAAAAAGCATCTATCTAAAACTAATCAGAAGTCATCCATAACAAAGACCCCATACATTCCAAAATACTTATAGCAGCACTTTTTGTGAGAGCTAAGAATTGGAAATTAAGGAGATGCCCATCAACTGGGAAATGACTAAACAAACTGGTACATGAATGCAATGAAATATTACTATGCTGGTAGAAATGACATGTCTAATGAAAATAGAGATGCATGAAAAGATCTATATGAACTGATGCAAAGTGGAGTCAAGAAAACACAATACATAGTAAGTACAATAATGTAAATAGAAAGAATGACACCAAAAAAAATAAAAGTAAAAGTAACAAAATTATGAAGACCAAACAGGACTTGAATAAAGACATATGAGAAGATACTCTCAATTTACCCCTCCAGGGAGGTGCATGGTCCACAGGTGTTAAGCACTGCATATGTTTTTGGATTTTTCCAATTGTACTGACTTTTTTCCTCTGTAAAAATTACTATTTGTCATATGGGATGGCTCTCTAGGAAGGGCTGAGGGAGGCATACATAAAATACTACAGAGATGTAAAAACAGAAAATACCAATAAAAATTTATTTTAAAAGAAAGGAAGGAGGGAGGGATAGAGAAAGACAAGGTGGGAATAGCCTTTTGTCCCTGGCTACTTAGCCCCTTACTTCTATTTACTGAATTCTGGTCCTGGCCATGCTGTGCGGCTGGACTGAAGGCAAACAGCATGGTTCAGAATTGTATGTTTCAGCTAATTGAACTGAAGACTGCAGTAGGGAAAGCAGCCATAGGAATCGAGGTTATGATGTCATCTTTATAGCCCTGAGATCTATATTTGCTTGCTCATAAATAAGAACTACTTCTTCCCTCATGCTTTCTTCTTCTTCTAGTCTAGGTAATTTATATTTTTGTAAAATTCTTCCATTTCATTTAAATTGTAAAATTTATTGGCATATTATTTTGTTAAATAACCATCTGTAATTCTTTTAATTTCCTTCTTGCTAGTGGTATATGCACCCTTTTCAGTTCTAATTCTAGTGATTTGGTTGTCTTCTCACTTTTTTAAACCAAATTAATCGCTTGCTTCTCTATTTTATTTGTTTCTTCACAAAACTAACTCCTAATTGTATTTATTAATGCAATTGTTTTTCTAGGTTAGGGTTTAATTGGGGATTTTAAAGTTTTTTTAAATTTCATACCCAATTCATTAGTCTGTCCTGTCTGTTTTACTGACGTAAGCATTTAAAGATATAAATTTTCCTCTAATCACTACTTTTGCTATATCCCATAGGTTTTGATATGATGTCCTATTATTGTCATTTACTTTAATGAAATTATTGATTGTTTCTATGATACATTCTTTAACCTACTCATTCTTTAAGATTAGGTTGTTTGCTCTCCAATTAGTTTTTAATATATGTTTCCTTAGTCCCCTATTAAATATAATTTTATTGCATTATGATCTGAAAAAGGTGTTTTTAATATTTTTGCTTTTCTGTTCTTAACTGTAAAATTTTCATATACTAATATATGGCCAATCTTTGTAAAGGTACTATGAACCACTAAGAAAAAAAATGTATTCCTTCCTATTTTCATTCAGTTCTTTCCAGACATCTAACATATCTAGCTTATCTAACATTCTACTCACTTTCTTAACATCTTTCTTATTTATTTTTTGGCTAGATTTATCTAGTTCTCAGAGGGGAAGATTAAAGTCCCCTATTATTATAGTACTACTATCTATCTTGACCTGTAATTCATTTAACTTTTCTTTTAAAAATTTAGATGATATAGTATTTGCTGCATGTAAGCTCAGTATTGATATTGCTTCATTGTCTATGGTACTTTTTATCAAAATGTAGTTATCCTGTTTATTTCTTTTGATTAAATCTATTTTAGTCATAATTTTGTCTGAGATCATAATTACTACTCCTGATGTTTTTTGCATCAGTTGAAGCATAATAAATCCTACTACGACTCTGTTTAACTGTGGGTATCTCTCATTCTTAAATGTAATTCTTGTAAACAACATATTGTTGTAGTCTGATTTTTAATCCATTCTGCCCCCCATTTTTGTTTTGTGAGTGAGTCTATGCCATTCACACTCAAAGTTAAAATCACTACTTGTGAATGTCCCTCCATCTTACTTTTATTCACTATTTTCCTTCTCAGCCTCTTTTTACCCTATCCCTGTTAACTTTATTTTCTCCTCTTACCCTCTTATTCCTTATTTTACTGACTAAGAAATAGAATAGAATAAACATGCAATTTACAGCAGCAAATAGACATAATAACTTTGTATTTAACAAGAGTAAAGAATTAAGATTTGGGGGAAAAAATTCATTATTTTGTGAAAATTGTTTGGAAAACTTGAAGGCAGTATGGCAGAAATTGGACATAGACCAATATCTTACACCATCTACTAAGATAAGGTCAAAATGGATACATGACATAGGTACAAAGAGAGATAGTAACATGAAAATTAAAAGAACATGTAACATATTACTTATAAGATTTATGGATAGGTGAACAGTTTATAAATAAACAAGAGACAGAAAGCAGTTAGGTATAAAATGGATAATTTTCATTACATTAAGAAAAGGTTTTGCACAAATAAAACAAATGTAGTATAGATCAGAAGGAAAGCAGATAATTGAGAAAAAGTTTCCCAGATAAAATTTGAAATTTAAAATATATAACGAACTTTGTCGAATTTGTAAGAATACAAGGCCTTCCCCAACTGATAACTGGTCAAAGGATATAAACAGGCAGTTTTCCAATGAAGAAATCTCAACAAGTTAGAGTCACATGAAAAACTGCTCTAAATCCTATTAGTTAGTAAAATGCAAATTAAACCAACCTTGCAATATCATTTTACACCCACCCATTTTAGATGGGCTAAAATGATTGGAGAGGAAAGCACTAAATATTGGACAGGATATAGAAAAATGGAGACACTAATTTTGTTGGTGGAATTGTGAAATAACCCAACCATTTTGGGGAGTAATCTGGAATTATTCCCGAAGAGTTATTAAAATACATTTGACCCAGGAATACCACTATTTGGTCTATTTCCAAAGATTATTAGGGAAAAAGGAAAGGAACCTATATGTTTTTAAATGTTTATAGCATCTCTCTTTGTGGTGGCAAAGAACGGGAAATCACACAGATGCTTGTCAATAGAGAAATGGCTGAGCAAGTTGTGGCATATGATTATAACAGAATTTTTATGCTATAAAAAATGATAAGCTCAATCACCTTAGAAAAACATGGAAAGATTTGCCCAAAATAATGGAGAACAAAATAAGCAAAACCAAGAGAACATTGTGTACAATAAGAGCAATATTGTTTTAAGAATGATTTTGAGTGAATAAGTTATTTTGACTATTTTAAATACTCAAATTTACTATAAAGGACATGTGAAGAAAAACACTATCTGCATCCAGAGAAAGAACTGATAGAGTATTATAGAATAATTATATACATGTGTGTGTATATGTACATATGTATACATATCTGAGTCTAGTGGTAGCCATCTCTAAGGCAGGGGTTGGGTAGGAAAGGAAAAAAGGGGAGGAAAGACATTTACATGATAATTTTGTTGTATATTTGAAAGAAACAGCAAGTAGTACATGTTAGAGTTTACAGTTTCATGTGCAATCTTCTATTGTACTGTCATAGAAATGCTTGTTTTTTCCATAAATTAGCAATAAAATAAATTTTTAGATTAAAATTAAAAATCTAAAAAAATTCATCAGCCAGCCGGTGTCAAGGAAAGACTCTTTCAGTCACTAGAGCCATAGCTTATCAATTTACCCATAGCTGTCTATGATTTCTTAAAATGAATAAGAGGACACTAAAAAAGTTTTTTTATTGTAGTCAAGGTAGCTTTTGGGTTTTGTTTTTGTTCTTACATTTTCAAAAAATTCTAGGGTTTTAGTTTTCATTAATAACGATATTCATATTTTTAGTGACCCCTTCTTGAGACAATATAGCACAAAACACAAGCTTACATAATGATCTAATGCAGAATTATCAGGAAGTGTTGATTGCAATTCTAATTTTTTGGTCAAGAAATTTTTTAGTATGTCCCTCCTTCACATTTTCAAAGGTAAGATAAAAATTACTGGATTACTGGTCTCATTTGTATCTTAAATGTATACCTTTAAAAAATGGGACAATTAGAACTCTCAAGACAAATTTTTTTCAGGACATCAATACACAATCTCAAAAAGGGAGATATTTCGAAAAACACAGGATATATTTGAACTCTAATATCCCTTTTGTGGTCATAAGAATAACTATTATAATCCAGGCTCCTTTAAGTCTTTGCTGTAAAGAATATTTATGAAAATTTGGTAAGAACTTCATGGTACCTTTCCTGGAAAGTCTCCCTTACACAAAAATCACTGAATAATTATAAGGCTGCTTTGCAAAATGTTCAAACTTCAGTACAATAACAACCCACCAGACTACTTAGATTACAGTCTACAATTCTGCACTGTGTCCAACTACTGACAGTTAAAGAATGAATCTTTTCATTCTCTCTCTCTCTCCTTGTCTCATTTTGTGTGTGTGTGTGTGTGTGTGTGTGTGTGTGTGTGTGTGTGTGTAAAGTAAACTGGGATTAGAACCAAGATTCTCTGATCTTATTGTGACTCTACCCAGAGCTGTTTCCACCATGCCAAACTTTTTCCACATTTGCCCTTGGTTCTATTTCACATCCAGCAAGTCAAGAGCTTCTAGGATTCCGTTTCCTCACCAGTAAAAATGAAAGGCTGGATTCAATGACCTCCATGTTCCCTCCCTGCTTAACATAATATAACATAATATAATATTTATAAAGCATTTAGCATATTGCCTGACATGTAATAGGTGCTTAATAAGTGCGGGCTCCTTTCCCCTTTCCTCCTCTTCCCTTCCAGCTCTAACTCTTATTATCCAAGGCATATGCCTTAGGGAATGAGGTAGAGTAAAAAAAGAGCATTGAATCTCGAATCAGAAGACCTGGGTACAAACCTCAGATCTGTTGCTTATTTTCTGTGTGATCCTGGGCAAGTCTCTTATTCTGTCTGGGCCTCACTCACCTCACGTGTGACATGAGCGGTGTTGGACTTAACAGCTTCTAAGGAAACTTTCATGTGAACTGATACAAAACGAAATAAGCAGAACCAGGAAATAGTATGCAGAATGACTACAATTATGTAAATGGGGGAAAAGAAATAACAGAACAATCAAAACTGAATGCTTTCAAATGATAGTGACCAATCTTGGCCCCAAAGAAGTGATGGGAGAAAATAGGATGGCGCACTGCATGGCACACCAAGCTGCCTCTCAACAGCCCATTACATTGAACGGAAATTTGTCTCTTGCCTATTCCACTCCTAGCCCCACCCCATTCCCATTGAAGTAACAGAGAATTTTTTCCAAAAGTATATTTCCAAATCCAGATTTACTATTTATGATGTTTCAAAGTAGTGACTGAGATGCCTGGACTTGAGGGGCACAGTGGACTTGAGGCAAAGACCACCTAACTTCAAATATTCCTTCAACCACTTTCTGACTGTATGAATGGACTAGCCATTTAACCTTCCTCACCATTAAAATGGAGATAATAACCTAGGAGGGTCATAGGAGCAAATGAAATAATATACAAAAAGCGCTTTGTAATCTTTAGATGATTGTGTAAATGCTGGCTGTCGCTGACAATGTTATTATCAGCCCTCCCCCACCCTTCAAAGACAAGGGTTTCCTCTCACACACCCCACCTGTACCTCCAGCTCCAGCAGATAGATGCATAAGGGCTCAAATTAAATTTCCTTGGAGAAGCCCCAACTGCTCGTTCCGGCTGCCTTTCCACAGATTTTGCACCACATTTTGCAGCACATCATTCTGGACAATTGACTGATTTAATTTAGGTGTGTTTAAATGTTCCCATTGTGGGAAACAAGGAAGAAGTTCTGTTTCTACAGCTTTGAGTGATCAGTTGCGACCTAGCACGGTCATGTTAGAGGTCAGAAACTTGGGTACAGACTTGACGAGCTGTTTGAGGGAAAAGTCTACCAGAGAGGGGAACATGAAGTCATGTGGCCAGTGGATGATGGGGCGCAGAGTCCAAAATTCGGAACTGTATAAATGGCTTACATTACTCTGAACAAACCTTGTCTTCCTGTAGCCTTACTGGGAAGCTACCTGTTCATGAATGCAGAAGGCACTCCCTCCTCCTGAAGAGGGGTGGAGTCAACTTTGGCCAAAGTGTTCATTTCCTCTGAACTCTAATAAATTTTCCTTTTCATTTTCTTGTGTGTCAAGCGTGTCCCTAACAATTTGGTGTCCAACGTGGGGCCTGATTTGCTGACTCAGGCAGAGTGAGATAAGACATAGAGAGAGCACTCCTGTTTAAAAAAAATTTTTTTAATAGTGCCTGTAAGTTAAATGTACTTGGTTCAAACATGCAACCTCAGACCACAGACAGGGAGTCCAGGGGAACTGGGGAGGAAACTTGTCAGCTGAGCAGGTGAACTTGGATACTGGGCAAAGACAAGAGCAGTCCGAGGAACTTGCACTCCAGTCTTTTACTGACAGTGCTTCTATCTCTTTGTTAGACATATCCCTGTACAGGAGTCTCCTGGTTGACCCTAAGCTAACGAGTGAACTTGGACAGAGTCCCTAGAATTAAAGCAAAGACAGGGAGGAGAGGCCCCTGGGGATATTGGGAGGATACTCCCAGGTCAGGAGTTTACCAAAGAAAAGGACTATGCTGGTTGCTGGGACCCATGGACTTCAGTCTCAACAGTGGCAGACATTTTCCTAAGTCATCTGGAGAGGATAGACAAACGACCTCTAAGTTCTTGTTTGTTCCAGAAGCTGGAGTGAGCTTATTAGGGAGGGATTTAATCCTTAAAATTGACTAGAAATCAATCAGAGTAAATAACCACAAGTTTTTGACGTCTGAATTCAAATTCGAAATTGATGTGCACTCTATAACGCTGTGTTAAATGTCTTGTCTGTGTGTATTTGTGAAGTGTTTTGTAAAATTCTAAATGTAACCAACCAGCAAGGAATGCCTTCTCTTTAGTTCTCCTTCTCCTACACCCCCTCTGGAGCAGTTTCAGAGGAATGAGTGGGGTGGGGGATTGAGAGAGAATATACATATATATGTGTGTATTATATATATATATATATGTATATATATATATATGTAACTATGTTTATATATGGACATATATATGTATATGTATCTATGTATGCACATATATACACATATATGTGCATACATAGATACATATATATGTATATATATTGCTGTTTGGCTTGATCTGGTTGCAGGAATGGTAATAGAGAGTTTGAAAACCTTTAAAAAAATCTTTCTGCATGTTAAACTCTGGACAAGTTTTTGAAAGTGAAAATAAAGATAAAGGAAGGGAAAATCTTTTTTCTCTCAGATCTGAGAGGTGCTAACATCTGTATAAAGAGATTGCTTTAGGATTTCAGGGATCTGTTAATAAAAAGCTCTTAGGATTTTAGATCCACAACAATAAATTAGGGTCCTTTAATTCTTAGTAATAGCATGGAGACAGATTGAGGGCATGTGAGATTAGCACACTTAGCTAATATTATTCTTGTCTCAGTTGGTTAATGTTAAAAGAAGAATTTTTGTGGTTCATCTTGTATCCGCTTTAAAAGAAGCATCAAATGACCAGAAGTTGGAATTGTTTTATGATGTGATATGTACTGTGTTTTTAAAAATTTATTTATTGTATTTAAGTATATACTGGAGCCTGTTATTAATTCCTTAGTGAAATCTCATCCTCCTGATGGAGAAAATGAATAGTGATTTAATGTAAAATGCAAAAGTTGGGTTCTAATGTGAATTTCTTAAACATAACAATTGATCAAAGTTCTAATTTTGATATTGAAACGATGATCTAAATTGTATCAATGTCAGTTTTGTAGGAGAGTGGACATCTGGATTTCTACAAGAAGGTAAAGGGAAGAAGATGTTGAGATGCTATACTGAAGATGGCTTGAGTGAGCATCCAGACCGGAAAACTCAATCAGATGGTGTTCCTCCCTAGATTGCTGTATGAGATGGAACTTCTAAAAGGACAATTCATTGATTTGCCTTTTGACAGCCTTTGAGGACTGTCCCCTTATAATTTATCAATACGTCGGTCAATTTTGCTCCCTTCCTATATCCATATAAAGAGGAGATAGATGAAGAGAAGGATTCATAGGGGAAAGAAAGTGAAGAGGTATTAATTGGATTTAGGTGTGGAAACAGAAATTTCTAATGAAGAGAAAAGGGAGGGAGTTTTTGGGAAACAAGGAAGAAGTTCTGTTTCCACAGTTTTGGGTGATCAGAGTTGTGACCTAGCACGGTCAGATTAAAGGTCAAAAACTTGGGTGCAGGTTTGACAAGTTGTTTGAGGAAAAAGCCCAGCAGAGAGGTGAACATGAAGTCACATGGCCAGTAGATGGTGAGGTGCAGAGTCCAAAATTCAGAACAGTATAAATGGCTTACATTGGTCTGAACAAATAGTAGTCTTCCTGTAGCTTACTTGGAAGCTACCTGTTCATGAATGCAGAAGGCACTGCCTCCTCCTGAAGAGCCATCAAGTCAGCTTTGGCGAGTGTTCAATCCCTCTTAATTCTACTTTAATAAATTTTCCTTGATGCCTTTTTGTGTGTCTAACATGTCTCTAACACCATAGACCTATTCAATAAACTCCAGTGGCTCCTGGATCAAAGACAAAATTCTCTGTTTGGAATTCAAAGTCCTTTATAACTTAATCACCTCCTACTTGTCCACTTTTCTTACACCTTACTCCATTCAGTCCAAGTGACTCTCTGGCCTTGTGGTTGTTCCACAAACAAGACTTTCCATCTCTTGGCTCCTTACTCCTTGGCTCTAACAACTGACTTCCCTGACTTCCTTTAAGTCCCAAATAAAATCTCTTCTTTTAGTGGAAGCCTTCTCCAAATCTTAATTACAGTGCCTCCCTTTTGTTAATTATTTCCTATTTATACTGTTTATATCTTGTTTTGTATATATTGTCCCCTCCCCCATTAGATCGTAAGCTTCTTGAGGGCAGGGACTGTCTTTTGCCTCTTTTTGTATCCCCAGTGTTCAGTACAGTGCCTGGAGTACACGAGGCATTTAGAGAATACTTACTGATTGACATAATGTATCCCAAACAAATAAGATAACATTCACTTGATAGTGTGCAGGTCATTCATAATTATTTTGCTATATCCTGCATGCTTCATTTTTATATTAAAAATTTTTGCGTGTCTATGATGAATGGAGATTCTCCAAACTGCAAAGCTCTCTGGAGGCACAGGACCAAGACAAAACTTGCCTTGTGTAAGAACAGTACTGCCAGGAAATGCAGCTTATCAAACATTGTATCTCTCTTAAGTTTAACAGTACTCAGTACACACCAAGTAACTTTTCAATCAATACTTGTCTAATTGAATTCCCTTTGTCTTATCTATGACATCTGCATAAGTTACAAATTATGTGCATTATGAATGTGTGACTTTGTTGCATTTGTTAAGAAAGAAGTCTTTAGAGAGGATTCTGGGAAGATGACCGAGTAGGTCAGAAAATTTCAAGCTCTCAAGATTTTCCCCCACAAAAGAGATAAAATAGTGCCTCAGGGCAAACAAAGAGCAGTGAAAATAAATAAGAGTAGGGGTAAAACAGGGGTCCTCCTGGGATAATCAGAAAAGATCTGAAGAAAAATACCAGGTTGAGGTTTGGTCATGGTGAAGAGTAAACACCTCCAGGCTAGGGTCTTCTAATACAACAAGTGTCAAGTCCCAGGTTAATTGGATTGAGAGGCTGCCTTGGCCCCAACTATAGGAAATTTTACCCCCATGGTCAATGAGGGGAGTTGGGTCAAGGGAACCTCTGCTGACAAGAAAGGCCAGACCCAGCTGTGCTGCCCAGACATAGCCAGGCCAAGAAGGAATCAGCACAATTCTAGTGAGTGCAGAATCAGTGCGGTAGGGATGCCACTGTTTACGGGCACTTACAGGAGGCTTGAGTTTTGTTTTGAGTTTCAGGTTACAGGGGAAAACTGAAGATCTGAAGCCAGAGGCATTATCCCATATACCCCAGGACTAGAGATGATTGAAAAACTAAACTACTACTACCAAAAAATGCATAGGCAAAGGAGAAAGAATTCAACCATAGAATGTTACAATGAGAATAGAGAAAACTGGGGTTCATCTTCAGAGGAGGATACTAAAGCAAAGAAGTCGTCTTCCATTGCAAAGAGTAATGTCAAATGGTCACCTGCCCAAAAAGAATTCATAGAAGACCTTTAAAAAGACTTTAAAAATTAAATGAAAGAAATTGAGGAAAAACTTTTTTAAAAAAATAAGAACCCAAGAAAAATAAGACTATGAAAAGAAATCAACCAATTAGAAAAGGAGATGCAGAATCTTAAGAAAGAAAATGACACCTCAAGAATTAGAACTGGGCAAGCAAAAGTCAGTGAAGTTATAAGAGATCAAAAAATAATAAAACAAAATATGAAGAATGAAAAAATAGAAGAGAAAGTGAAACATAAGAAAAACAACTGATCTAGAGAACAGATGAAAAAGAAAAACATATGAATAATTGGACTACCTGAAAGCTATCATCAAAGAAAGAATCTTAAAGCAATAACACAAGAAATAATTAAATTGTTCTGAAGCATTAGAACAAGAGGGAAAAGTAGAAATAGACAAAAATTCATCAATTACCACCTGAAAGAGATCCTATGAGGAAAACTCATAGGAATATTATAGTCAAATTCCAAAACCGTTGACTCAAGAATAAAATATTATAAAAATAATAAGAAAAAAACAATTTAAATATGGTGGCACCACAATTAGAATCACATAAGACCCAGCAGCAGCTACACTAAAAAACTACAGTTCTTGGAACATGCTATATCAAAGAACAAAAGAACTGGGGTTCTGGCAGAAAATATCATACCCAGAAAGGCTAAGCATAATGCTGAACAGGAAAAAAAAATGGATGTTTAATCAATTGTCAGACTTTCAGATTTCTTTAAAAAACAAAACCACTTGAGCTTAATAGAAGATTTGACATTCAAGAGCCAGAGAAATATAAGATACATACCAAAAACTAATTACAAGGGATTCTATAAGAACAGACTGTTTACCTTTTATGTGTGTAAAATTTAAATATATGTCAAAGATTGTTACTAGTAATTGGATAGTTCATAGAAATATTGGGGTAGACATGAATATGAAATGACTTTAAAAAATAAAACTTTAGGAATAGCTAAAAAGAGTAATTATCTTATATAAATGAGGTGCAAGAGGAAGAACAAACACAGAAGAATTAGATGGGGGAAGAGCGCTGTTAAGTTCTGGAAACCTACTTTTATAGGGAATGGGAGGAAACAATGCATATATCTAGAAAAGTACAAAAGTATTCTAAATCCAGAAAGAAATAAAACATTAATGGGATAGGGAGGGGAAAAAGGATAAAGGAAGGATCCTGGTAGGGTGGGGTAAATTAAGCAATAGAAGGGCAAGGTAGCAGGTGGAAGAAAAGTATAGGAGTCAGGAGGGAAAGGAAATAAGGGATACACATAAACATGAAAACACAGATCAGGAGTAGAATTTGTTAGGGAAAGTATGTGTCTATATATATATATATATATATGTATGTATGTCTATATATGTATATGTGTATATCTATACATAAATATATCTGCACTTAATTGTAGTCTGGGGGTGGGGGGGGAGGAAAAAAGAACCAAGTAAAAAGTGCACACCAGAGAACAAAAGAAAACTTACAAGGAAGCAAAGATGGACAGCTGTCAACACAACGGGCAGTATTTATTATACACACTTTCTATATGTTTCAAATCCTCTCTTATGTTCTGCTGTGCACAACAACCTTTCTTCTTGTCTTAGTTTTAATATATATATATATATATATGTGTGTGTGTGTGTGTGTGTGTGTGTATATATATATAGATATATATATACATATATATCTATATATATATCTTTCGACATGGTGCATCTCATTGTGCTCTTGGGTATGTTTCCTGTTTAGTCCTAGGAGTCTTCCTTTCTGTCAGCGCCACCTAGTGGTGGTGAAGCAGAAGGTATGGAAGAAGGCTATCTGGCTGTAGCTAATTTAGGTTGGGGCTGAATCAACGAGGTACATTCTACCCATACTCCCAGTGCTATAGATGGGAACTTAGAGGACTGAGCACCTAGGAACACACACACACACACACACACACACACACACACACACATATACACGCACACAACACACACACACACAATAAATGAGTAATATCCTTAAAAGGCAAGAGACTATTGAAAGAGACAACAGATACATAATATTGAAAATATTGAAAAATATTTATTTAGAATCTACTAGATAGCAGTGAGGTGGCACGATGGATAGAGTGTCAGGTTTGGAGTCAGGAGGACTCATTTTCAGTTCAAATATGGCCTCAGGTATTTATTTAGCTATGTTACCCTGGGCAAATCGCTTAACCCTGTTTGCCTCAGTTTCCTCACCTGTAAAATGAGCTAGAAAAGGAAATGGCAAACCATTCTAGTATCTTTACCAAGAAAACCCCACATGTAGTTATGAAGAATTGAACACAACTGAAACGACTAATAAATCGATATACTCTGCTTAGCATTAGAGATACTCAAGGACTCAAAATAATATACACTATCCTTCCCAGAGACTAATCTACTCTTACCCAGACACTTAATCAGTTATATGCCACCACATCAGCCACTCTCTACAGGTCAAAGGAACTTTTGTGAGGCATATCACAAGGCATATCCAAGAAAGTATACAAGTCTCAGGGATTCTTAGACTTAAAGATCATACTAGTAAATATAACATGTAACTTTTATCAAAAGTTGATATGTCTCATCCTATTTTTGTGGAAAAGATGGATGTATATTGATGAGTATGGTATGGTATAGTATGGTATGATATGGAATGATACAATATAGTATAATATAATAAAGAATAGGATACATAGCACAGGACAGGATAGGATAGGATAATGTAGTACAGAAGGAGTAGGAAAGAAAAGGAGAGGACAATTGGGAAGACTAGAAACTGGTTGAATTATAGAACTCAAAGGATATTGGATAATAATTTAAGGTCATTTTAGCAGGAGTTCTCCAGCAGAGTGCCCTAGAGAACTATGTTTGGCCTTCTGGTGTTTAATATTTTTTATCAGTGACTTTGATAAATATATAGGCTGCATGCTTATTAAATTTGCAAATGATATAAAGCTAGAAGGAATATCTAACATACTGGATTATAGAGTCAGGATTCAAAAATATTTGAAAGTGGAGAACAATGGGTTAAATTCCATAATTTAAAATTTAATAGCAATAAATGTAAAGTCTTACACAGGTGCAAGAAAATTAACTTTCATAGCTAAAAATTAGAAGAGGAAAAATGATAATAACTAGTATTTATATTTATACATGTATGCATATAGTGCAATTCGAATGGGCTGGCCACGTTGTTCCAATGCCAAATATGTTTGCCTAAAAGACTATTTTATGGAGAACTCACACAGGGCAAGTGCTCACATGGTGGTCAGAAGAAGCAATATAAGGACATTCTCAATAGAACTTTGCAATTGATTGTGTCACATGGGAGACATTGGCACAGGACCACTCAGCATGGTGTGCCCACATCAGAGAAAGTGCTGTGCTCTATAAATAAAGTGGCTCAAAAGAAATTCAAGGTGTGCAAATCTAGAGAATCCACTCCAAAAGTTCACATGGACTATTTGTACCTGACCTACGTTAGACCATTCCAAGCTTATGTCAGTCTGATCGGCCATAGTCTGACTATAACTTGACTCTAACATAGTGATGACATTTTGGTCCTCTTCCAAGAACAAAGGACAATGTAAGCATATAGATATACTGCTGTATAATTTACAAAGTGCTTTGCAAATAGTATCACATTTGATCTCCACAGTAATCCTGGGAGGTAGTTATTATTAACCCCATTAGATCCCACCATACAGATGAGGGGGCAGCTAGGGACCACAGTGACTAGAGCACTGCCCTGGAGTCAGAAAGACCTGAGTTCAAATCTGGCATCAGACACTTGCTAGCTCTCTGACCCTAGGTAAGTCACTTAATCCTATTTGCTTCAGTAAAATTATCTGGAGAAGAAAATGGAAATGACTCTAGTCAGATACAACTGAAATGACTGAACAACATCAGCATAGAGATGAAACTGAGACAGAGAAAGCTTAAGTGTCCTGCCCAGAATCACACAGTGCCTGCAGAGTGACTAGATAGCACTTTTCTTTAAAAAAAAAAAAGGGGGGGGGGGGTTTAGTAATTGAGATATCACAATTAACACAATCACAAACCAACTTAAGAGAGGCATAAAACTCAGGGCTAGGAAGCTGATTGTACCATTAGACTCTACCCTGGTGAGACTATATCAGTATTGTGTTCATTTATGAATGCCCCATTTCAGGAAGGACACTGATGGATGGGCCCAACAGCATCCCCCAAAACAGGCAGAGTGGTGAAGGACCTTAAGATTATGCCACAGGAGGAAGAGGAGGAGCTGCTGTAGAAAAGATTTAGAATGGATATGATGGCTGTTCTCAAGAATGTGTACAACACAAAGTCACACTCAGATTCACAGATACATTACACACACACACACACACACACACACACACACACACAGGACTCAATTCGATACATATTTATTAAACAAACTCAGTATAAGCAGTAACCTTTATGTCAAAGAGGGAATGGATTTGTTTCGCATGTCCCCAGATAATAGAACTAGAAACAATGAGTGGAAGTCCCAGAGACAAATTTAGGTTTACTGCAAAGAACAACTTCCTGGCAGAGTGATCCATAAGGAGAAAGGGCTGCCTCTGGGAGGTGGTGGCTCTTTCCTCCAGAAAGGTCATTAAGCAAAGGCTCAGTGATGAGCTCTCAGTTACACTGTATTGAGAATTCTTTTTAGGTGTGACTTAAATTAAATGACTTCTGTGATGTTTATCCACTCTGAGATTGCTTGGTTCTGTGGTTCTTTATGCTTGGAAGCTCAGACATTCGGACTCAGCCAAGAAGGTAACCATGGGCCCGGTGATCAGGATTTTGTCCCCTAGCATTAGCACCCAGTCTGGTAAGATCTAGCAGAGGTGGAGGACGAGATATGCTGCCCTCCCCGCTGTCTCCTCAGGACCTCCATTCTTACAGGCCCCTCAGCCTCCATCCACCACATCCCCATGAGGAGAATTTATACTCTTTCAACACCACAGCAAGCCGCATCCAGATCTCATCATGTTTCACAATAAGCTGAGGCTCCCTATAAAGACGTGGACTTGCTCTTAGCAATTTTCTTACTGGAGCCAAGTCTCCCTGTGAGATGTTAGAGACTTCCTCATTCAGGCCTTCAACAGGTTCCAAAAATTCCTCATCATTACGTGGCAGAAAAGGGAGTGGACACAGGCTTTGTGGTACATGCAGTATCTTATTGTTTGTGTCACTATCACTGTTATACTATGTGTGTCACAAGCATATATAACAAAAAGACTACATTTCCTATGAGACTATGGGCCTTGAGGATGGGACGGTCTGAAATACTTAGGACTTCAATTCCCATGATAGTGTATGCCTAAGTGCTGGATGATTTGGATCACAAGGGTGCCAGAAACTCTTGGGAAACTGGAGGTCAAAAGGTTCTCTGCTAGGAATCCAGGACCACATGGAGAGACAACATGGGCTGCTGATTCTGAAATGGTAAAGCCTAGCAACTGAGAAGTTCCACAGTGTGCCTAAGGACCCAAGAAGTAAGGAGAGAAGACATGTGAACTGTACCGGAGTCACACAGACTAGCTAACCATATAAGCAGATCCACACATTTTGTACAGAAGTTAGCCAAACTTCAGTTTAGCTACACCAGGGCCTTTACCATACATCATTATTTTAAAGGCACGAGTACTGAGAAACTGTTTTTATAAACTACTATGTTAGGAATCAGGGATAAAATTGTCCTCATTTGGGAATAGATACCAAGATATTTTTTCTATTACCTTATTATGCTATTTCATCCTATTTTGATATTTCAAAGATGTTTTTTGCCTTTTTCTATTAGTAAAAGCCAAAGTAAATTTAGCTAGCATTAGAAATTCCCAGGAAATGGAGTGATGGGAAATAAACCAGAATGAACTCTCATCCATATGAGTCCAGAGTTAAGCTGCAAACAGGTGACATTTGGGGGCTGGGGAGAGCTTTCTGATTTGGGGGGGCACCCATTGAATGTGATAACTAAAAGGATTTTACTTTTTGAGGGCATGTAAAATATTAAGTAAAGTATTTTTTAAAAATACATAGTCATTACTCTGTAAGAGAACTACCAATCTGGGCAAGATAGGAAAACTTAGTCTCAAAAAAGTGAAATAAAAAGATGTCATATGTTCCTTGAACATGCAACACCCTGAGCCTACGTTGAAATCTATAGATGATGGATAGCCAGTTTAGTTGCACTGAAAGTTCATTAGGCAGCTATGTGAAATTCCTCAATAACCTATTACAAGAGGGAGGAAAGATCTCAGATTTTGTATTATACTTAGAGAGGTTGAGGCAGAGAGCAGTAATCAAAGTGGAAGGGCCTGAAGAACACAAGAACTACTCTAGACTAAGAGGTGATAGATGATGGTGAGATGAAATTAAAATGTAATCAGGAAATATTTGACACAACAAATAAACTACAACAAAACATGGATTATGTTCATTTGTGGTTTTCTAAGTCAATATGCATCCAACAGGGATCTGTTTCAATTTGAGTTGACTACTGATGAGCCCAGGGTTCAGAGGATAGGAATATGAAGAAATATGGTTAGACCTGCTGATGCACATTTTTTGGTGAGACAACTTTGTATGGGAGAACTTGAGCAAAAGAAGATGGAACTTTAAGGATCATTTAGAGGGTTTGGAGAGAGAAAATTTGAGATTTAAGGACAACAACTCAGACTGAATAAGTAAGGGGAAAAGGGGCACTAGAGGTGAAGAATTCAAGGAGGAAGAGAAATTAAACAGAAGAACCCAAGGAGGAGGAAGAGAAAAAAAGACTCAATCTGTTTGTTTGTTTGAGATTTGGAGAGGCAATTGGAGTTGTGACTTGCCCAAGATCACATAGCTGCTAAGTAGTCTGAGACTGAATGTGAACTCAGATCTTCCTGACTCCAGGGCTAATGCTCTATCCACTTCACCACCTAGTTGCCCTGAAAAAGACTCAATTTGAAAGACCAAGGAAGAAAAGAAGCTGGGGGAGAAAGGGGGAAATGGTTAGACAAGCAGATTAAGACAAGGTAAAAGATAGTAAGACAGAGCAGCTAGGTGGCACAGTAGACAGAGCACCAGCCCTGGGATCAAGATGTTTTATTCAGCCTTAGACCCATACTTAGCTGTGTGGCCCAGGACAAGTTTGCCTTCAAAAAAAAAAAAGTAAGTAGTAAGACCAAAAAGGAAGTTGCACATGGCTGTCAAAGCATTAACAAAGTTAGAAGGTGCTAATGAGGTAGGGACAGTAATGAATCCAGAGCTGAAACTGCACAAAGCAATTTGCCAGAGCAGTTCTATAAGGGAGCTACTTATACTGTGCTTAGCACTGTGCCTAGCACATTGTAGCATTTGAAGAATACAAAATCAAAAAACTAAAAATAAATTAACTCATGAAAAAAGAATACAGAATCAGGAATCTCAGAGACAGAGGGCATCATAGAAGACCATCGTATAAACTATGTTGGACTGTATTTTTATTTTGTTAAATGTTCCTCAATTTCATTTTAATTCTCTCCCAACACTTCTAGTCTAGAGTAATCTTATATTCTGTGGGCACTTGAAAGGCTTCAATGTGAAAACAAAGAAGAATCTGAAATGATCTAGAGGTGCCAATAGGTGAGAGAGCATACAGTAGGAGTTGCGGGGGAAAGTGACAATGAAAGAGCTAAAGGAGACAGAGACAGCTATCTGTTAAACTGATAACAAGAAAGAGATATGCTATCTTCTTGGGTGATGTTTTCAGGACCTTTTGTTGTTTGATTGTTTCAATCACTCTTTGTGACCCCATCTGAGTTTTTCTTGGCAAAAATGGTTTTTTTTTTCCAAAATAAAATGGTTTGCCATTTCTTTCTCCAGCTCATTTTATAGATGAGGAAACAGGTAAACAGGGTTGAATGACTTGTCCAGGGTCACACAACTAGTAAGTGTCTGAGACCAGATTTGAACTCACAAAGATGAGTCTTCCTAAATCTAGGCAAACTGCACCAGCTAACTGTTCCTTTTCAGGGGCTAACTCACAACATTCCAAAATTTGTAAAATCAGAGGAATGCTACCTGTTCTGTTTATTTATATGGGCACAAGTGATACTACCAGAAGGAATCAAGGAGGAACTGTAAAGATTACAGTCACGGGCTAAGAACTGAGTCTTGGGAACAGAAGCTTTATCTAACATCAGAGTTGCCAAACTCAAATTGAAAAGGTCACTAAACCATACATCACGAAAGACCCCTGCTGACAACATATTGACTTAGAAGGTCACATATTAACATTATCTATGTTCTATTGCATTTTTATGTCTTTGGGTAAATATTTCTCAGTTGTTGCAGACAGCATTGCAGCTAAAGATCACGTTTTTTATACCTTTGTTCTAGGTCTGTGCTGCAAGGGTTTCAAAATTTAGAAAGTGTTATTTGAATACAGATGCAAACGTTTTCTTTCTGTAGCCAATGCATGAATTTGTTTTGCTTGTCTATACATGTTTGTAACAGGATTAGTTTTTTTTGCTTTCTCAATGAGGGAGGAGAAGTAGCAAGGAGAAAACAAAAACCTGAAAATAAAATAAAATCCATTTTAAAATAGGTGTTAACTGAGGTTATTTTAATTTCTGGCTTAAAACGCAGGAATTATAGGTTCTTGATAAAGTGGAATGCACTTGACAAGGGCTAGAATTTATCTGCCTAGATAAATGAAAAGGTAAAGAGAAAAAAACTGTCTACCTATAACTAAGCTAGACATCTACAACATCAGAAGAATAGCAGTAGAGAAGGCCAGAAATTCACAAGAGAAAATCCCAGAGAAAAATGAACAATAAAACCTGCAGTCTAAGATAGCTGTGCATAAATGGGTAATAAGTAAGGTGAACAAGAGCTCTTGATCCAAGGAAGCACATTTGCACTTACAGCTGTCAAAGAATTGGGTAGGATGGGATCTATGACTGGGAATGGGAATCTAAAAAAGCAGAACTTTTTTAAAAGAAACAAGGTTGGCAAAAAGATGAAGGGGAAATAGCATTAAATATTAAGTATATTAACCTAAGGAAATCCAGGCACCAGAGAAAGGATGCTTGATGGGAAAACATGTAGGTCAAGATCAAGGAAGCAAAAGCAGACTTGCTGGGCTATATGACAGTCCACCTGGACAGAAAGGGGTAACAGATCAAAGAGTAGGAAAGAGATCCCAAGTCTGTAAGAGGAATAATGATGACAGATTTAAATATCTGAACATCAGCTAGAGCTCTCTACCTGCCCAAAGTAGAACGCTAATAATTTCTTGGCTTGCCTTTGTGTGGAAATGGGGAGCAGGGCAGATAGTTTGTACTGAGTGGCAGACAGCTCGAAAGCCAAGTAGTTTTTGCTGTTCACATATACTTAATAAAGGCAGGAATACAGACCAGAGAGGTAGAGAAAAATAATTTTTTTAGTTTAGTTTTTGTTCTCATTCATTTGCAAACAAACAAGCATCTTGGCAGTGAAATGGGCATAGCAGTCCTAACCATCACAGAGCACCTGAAAGTTGATAGTTCTGAGGGAAAATTTTTGGCAGGCATCAAAATGGTTTGGGGAGAACAGGATAAAATGAGAGTGTATCAGAAATTTCTAAGCCTAAGTCAAAGAGTTGGCTGGGACTATAAACTTCAATTCAGCACCAGAAACCATCAATAAAAATAAAAATGTGGTTCATGGAAAGGTAGTTCAGCCAACAAGTCTGCATCATCCTGCTTGAGATATCTTGCTAACCATGAGTATACTTGATATTTATTTCCTTTGGTGGTGGGGAGTCAGTTTATCAGGAAGGATGAGTCTGTGCTGATAAGGCTATTCCAAGCCCAGGGTTCATTTCTGACACTGAGATCATTCTTGAGACTAATACTTGCAAACACACCTAAGGTTGTGTTTATAAACCTCAGTCATAAATTAGGTGTAGTGGATGCTTCAACAGCCATGTTTCACTGCTCTGAGACAGAAAGAGTACCTTTGAGGCTTGTACAGGAGAAACCAATGGTAAGGCACTAAGAAGTGACCACACACACACACACACGCACACACCCCTTTTAGTCTTTTTTCCACAACCTCTGGCCATAGATTTTGAAAAATAGTCCCACATGTTCCAGGAATGAGTTCTGTGTTCTATTTCTTTTCTACTTTCTCCTCTGTCCAAGAATCTGTATGGTCACATTAAAATACCGATTGTGTTCTGAATAGGGGAAGGGGGTAGTGATGAAGGGAGTACAGACTGGAATGGGGAACTCTAGATGTATGGTGTTACAGTCATGGATTTTTCTATTTTTAAAAAAGTAATTCTGAGCAATAATTTTTTCTAAATTGTAAATTCAGTCAGTAAGACTTTTAAAAGCCCATCACTCAGAGAGCTGCACGACTGTAGTGAGCAATTTTTCTGTACATGTACACCAGAGACTCTATTAAGATCACTTCATGGGTGGAGTGAGTTTAGCAACACTTGGTAGGCAACTCAGATGCCATACATTTAAGGTAATAGAGTAATAAGACTAGAGAAGGGCCAGGTAAGCAAGGCAGCACTGAAGTCTATGTTAGCTACTATTCCAGTATTCAAAACGTCATATGAATTACCCATAAAATGAACATAATCCACATCACATATGTAATTAGAACATAGAGACATGTTTTGACTACATCTCCCAGAAGGCCCCAAGGCTTGGGAGTAATTATTCTCTAGGAAAAGCTCCCAGGATTCCATTTTTCCAAAGGAACTTTGTGCCAAAATGTGAGAGGAATTTCATCAGGAGACATGAACTCTGGAGGCAAAGAGACTTATGGGGAAGGGGGAGTCATCTGCAGAAAACATTTAGAGCAGCACCCATTAATGAACGGGGAAGGAACCACTCAGAACCCCTTTTGCTGGCTATGAAAAATAATTTGAAGGAACTGAGAAATTGAGTTTGGCTTTAACAAGATAACTGAACACAAGCAGGCCAAGAAGAAATGACTGATATTGCACAGTGAAGGACACTCAAAACTCTGAGATTAGGATGAGGAATGTTTCCATTATTCCACCAGCAACTGCTTTCATCCCAGTAGTGTTTTATTTCCAAAACAAAGACTCTTAAGCTACTTTATTAGCTTGGTGCAAATGGAGTTCAGATGATTTTTAGGTTCCTACTTGATCTGGGGACTCAAGCTAAAGTATACTTATTTCCAAAATAGCATGTAACCCAGCAATTCATGGAAACCACAGGATGGGGTGAAAAGTGAGCTACATATAAAATGATTGGAGTGACTAGAAGCAGACCACATACTATTTTCTCTTGACCTCTGACAGCCCTTAAGAGAATACTGACTTATCCTAGAAAAACTCAGGTTTCTCTGATAGGTCTCCCGAATCTTGGGGCATTTTACCAGTTACTAGACTGAAGCCAAAGACAATTCTTCCATCCCTGCCCTCTCTCTCAAGGGAGGGATACAGAGCCAAATTCAACATCTATACTGACAACTGACCTAAGTATAAAATATTAAGCAAACATCGCCTCTTGAGCCAAATCATCTTGAGTCATACTTAAAATAGCATATTTTAGATAGAGCAAAAGGTTTGCAAGGAAGACAAAAGCATTCCTGAACCCAGAGGCCACTGAGCAAGTTGAGGTCTCAGACTGGAAGGGCTCCAGGCTCATATCCCATCACACAGCACTACCCAATACCACAAGAAGCAGCTATAAAACATGTTTATTGGACAGAACAAAATCCCAGTGATAACTTAAAAAAAGGATGAGCAAATCTTTTAGATAAATAAATAAATCTGCTTTTCCCCAAAAGTTCCATTTCCTTAAAGACTGAAGGAATTGGACACAGAAATGAAAGCATCCTGTTCCCCCACCACCACCCCATTTCCCTATGCTCCGAAGCCTCAGAGGAGGCAGAAGCACATTCTGAGGTGACAGATTTCATATAAAAATAGTTAGACTGGATTGTGTGCCCTGCACAAACCAGCTTCATGACATACAAACTGTTAGAGGATTTCCGAAAGAGTTTCAAAAACAACCTTGGTCCAAGTTCTTGGAAGAAAACTATATTCTTTTAAAGAAAATGAAAATATTCTCAAAGGAAAAAAACTTAATTTAAGTCAAATTATGGCCTTTGTCCTGGCATCACAAAGTCGTAAATACACTTCTCTTGCAGTACAAGGAAACAAGGTCTTCTGTGTGTCCTCTTCCTATGCCTCCCTCAAAATCCTTCTTCTCAGGGAGTCTTGATAAACTAAAGAACCCTCAGGAAGCTGTATTCATAAATTCAATCCCTAGAAATAGCCACACATGCCATCACAATCTCTGCCACCACATATACACGCACCAGGACACACACAGACTCTGCCACTTGCACACACGACCTTAGCCACCCACACCATCACAGCCAGGCACTTTGAAGTCCAGGAACTTTAGGCTGGGACAAAAAAAAAGGCCAGGAAAGGTGACAAAGGATGTTGATAAAGCAGAATGATAAGGGAGTTACTACTCCCAGTCTGTAGTAAAGGAGGAATGGATCCCTGGACCACCTCTCTTATCACCTCCCACATTCACTAGAACCAAGGCCATGGAGGATCCAATCAGTCCCTAAGAGTCCTACCTCATGCCTGAGCTTCTCCTCTCCCTTAAATATCTCCTGTACTGCCTGATTTGAATAGTGTGTGACAGTTAACAGGAAACCCAGCAAAGGACATGGGCAAATAACAGCTGCTTTTTGTTGTTCTGCCAGCACACACAGGCCCACAACTCTTCCCAATTACATACGAACATGTCGTCTGTCCCTACCACACAACATTCATCCTAACCAAGCATACCCTGAATAACACCCTAACACATCACCCTCTCTAGTCACACACAAACATACTATACTTCAACTACTACACACAGCACTCATCCTCACAAAATACACTTCCCTCCTTTGGAAGATATACAGACACCACAATCCCCCAAGACTTTGCAGCACTCCATGCTTCCAAACTCCACCCAGACACATTGTTCCTGTCCTGCATACTCCATCCCTCCTCCATATCCTAGCTAGTGCTGGGAGCAAAGCCAAGAAAAGGCCAGGAGGGTGCCTGAAGTCAATGGCTCCTGCCTTCCTTGGTCCAGATATAGCACTACTGCCTTGGGCAACATATCATAACATGTAAAGGCACAATTCCCCGGGAGCATCTCACTCTGGCCTATAGAGCCTGCTCTGACCTGTCCAGGGCCTACAGCTCTCGGCTCTTGCAGTCACTAGGCTCAGGGATGATCTATGAAGAGACATGGGGTTAATTACCATTTCAACCTGCTTAAAAGCAGGGGAGAAAAGCTCAGAGACAATGGGTCTTGAAAGCACGATATAGAACCACGATGGTAGCAACCAATATGATTCACTAGACTTCCTGAAAGAGGCAGTCCCAGAAGAGTAATTAAAGTTTATACCAAAAATAGGATATGTCCAATTTCCAACCTGCTCCCTTTCAGAATGCAGGCATCCTTTCCATTCATGTCTGACCTCCACTATCAATAATCCTCTACCAAACCAGACTGGGTTCTGGGATCCCTGAGACTAGAATGTTTGTTTGGGAAGGTGAAAAGGCCACTCAAACATGAAGACAGAGAGAAGCTAAGAGCTCAAAACTCCTATAAGACTGTGGAACATATCCTAGATGATAGGAGGTACCCTAACCTGGGCTTCACAGGATCTAGGTCATCCCCATTTTCAGTAATCCCATGTGCTTGGGGCCCAGGTTTGCTGATTCATGGACTTATGGGAATAGGGCTACAAGGCTACCACTCTAAAATCTAAAGGAAAAAGTGGCACAAATGAATTCATGGCAAGGTGGTATAGGGCCCAGCCCAGCCCTAGCATGAAGAAACTTGTAGGAACTGGTTCTATTCTACAGCTACCTCTCAGGCTGTGAAAACCCGGACAGAAGAGGGCCATATATGTCTAAGGGGAACAATGTGAAGGCCCTACTCTAGTCCAGAAACCCTCCTGGGTGTCAGGTAAGGGAGAGACCCTCACTTCATTCTGCCTAAATAAGCACCTAGTTAAGGAATTGAAAAAATTTCCCTAGGCCTGAGCCTAAGCATTGATCCACTAGGGAGGCCATCAGAGCTCTGTCATATGCATAGTATAGTTGGTCAGGGCCGGGGTGGGGAGGCGTCCCATGTGGCAGCTTCGACACAGCAGGTGGCCTTCCAGGGGATAGCAGCGGCGGCCTTCTTGATCATTCAGACGAAGCCCACAATCCTGTGAAATGAGATGCACCAGTGCAACAGAATCAGCACCCATCGCCATTCACCTCCTTCACAGACATACAGGTGTTCCACCCCAGGGTCAGGATTCTACATACTAGCCAGGGATTCATTAATAGCCTACAGCCCAGAGATCCATTTACATCCCTCTCCTGAGATCACTTCCCACTATAAGTTCATTGCCCATTCTGTTCTTGAACCTACTCCCCATCTTGGAACACAATAAGAGTGAAAACTGATAATAAATCTGAAGGGCCCTTCCCAAAACCCCACAGAAAGCCCCTGGACATACCTCACAGTGATAGCATTCCACATGATAATCTCTATCCATTGACACTACCCGGATAGTCTCTTCACAACCCTGATGGAAAAGATACAAAATATAAACATCTATGCATGCTTACTTAGACAACCCTATACATGTGCTTCAATAGTTTTGTAGATACAGGCAGACACCAAAAGTGGATGAGCAGCCCTGAAAAGGGCTCAGCAAGCCCTCACACGGGACGTGCTAGTTGTCCCCTGGCAGATGGGCTAAACCGGGCTGAGGATTACTGGGGATGTCCACCCCAAGCATGTCAAGACTTTCCCTGGAGGAAGGGGTTGATGAGAACAATTTGTTCCAAGAGTCATGAAAGAAGCTGAAAAGCAGGTACAATGGAACACCTAGAACTTGGTCAGGCATCAAAGATGCCAGCCATCCCCTGCATCCTGTCCCACTGGCAGTTGTCTTGACTTCTGTCCTGCCACTGGACCTTGACGACTCAAAAGGAGACAGTGAGGCTGATGACTTTGGGCAACTCTGCCTCACTTAAATCTAATTCATGAGCAGGTCAAGATATCACCTGCAATGTCACTGGTCCCTTTCAAATACAAAGGACGAACAACATACATGGCTAGCCTGTGTATGTGCCCCTGAGTAATAACACTAGTCCCCTTCAAAAACAGAGGACGAATAACATACTTGTACATGGCTAGCCTGTGTACTTGCATTTGAAAAATGTTTACATACATCCATGAAATGTTTAGGACAGACCTTTAACCCCAGGCCTTACTACCCATCCCCAGTACTGACTGGCAGAGATCCTGGCTTAGATGGACCCAAGAACAAAACCAGTGGAATCAAA
Source organism: Potorous gilbertii (assembly GCA_028658325.1). NCBI lineage: Eukaryota > Metazoa > Chordata > Mammalia > Diprotodontia > Potoroidae > Potorous > Potorous gilbertii. The sequence continues at coordinate 328,140,191 of CM053769.1, read as the reverse complement.
GTACCTACATCACAAAGCTCTAATATATTCCTACCTTTGCAGGAAGGATAGGCCGGGTACATGAGGCACATTTGGGTGCAAAAACGCTAAAAAGAAAAAAAGAGAGAGATAGGAACAGGAGTCAGAAGGTGAGGAATCATCTGCCAGCAATTCAAAGGTGTCTTCCACCAGCCTGGCTTCTTCTTCACAGGGCACCCTCTATCAGTAATATGCACAGGTATACAGCCAACCACTCTGATTTTTTTTTCCCATTCCTTACTCACTCTTCCTGCCACACTCACGGTCACCACCACCAGACACCTAAACCCTTTCATTTACTGTCTGATTTCTTGGTTCCATCCTAGTCTTTTACTTTCACTTGTACACAGACTCTTGTTATTTCTAAATCCTATGACTTACAGAACATATACAAAAGGAGCTCCATCTAAGAGATACACACATATAGAGGATGGGGCAGAGATGGGGGAGAGGAAGGAGAGCCCCATCATACTGATAAACATACACAAAAGCACATAGGAGCTGGAGAGAAGCCCCATCACACAGACAGACACACCATAGAAATATGTGTCAATAAATAAGCACCTATTACATGTTTGATGATACAGGGGATTCCAAGACTAGTAGTGCTAGCCTTTAAGAAGTCCAGTGTCTTGTTGAAGGAGACAAGATAAATATGTGCCAAGTTAAACAACAATACAATATTTAAACAAGATCTTAAAATAATATGAGATGGTACAAGGTCAGACAGGAAAATTACTACTAATGACACAGAAAAGAAATGTTGGTGTCCAGAATAAGAGAATATTACGATATTCAGTCGTGATTAGACCACACAGTATCCCGTTCAGTTATGGGGACCATAAAGACAACCTAGAATATGTCCATAAGAGAACAACCAAGATGATGAGGGAATTCTAGGTGCCATATGAGGCTGCAATCTGACCCTGTGCAACACTACAGATATTAATGACTTCATTTGTAAGATGGAGAAACTAAGACTCAGTGACTTGCCCAAAATCACACATCTGGTCAAGTGTCAGGTACCAGATATGAGCCCAGAGCTTCCCCACTCCAAGTCCAGCAGGTTCTCCATACTACCTGCCAATGGAAACTGATAAACTGTTGTAGAACCTAAGGAGGGCACCAAACCAAGAGAAGACTAATGGCCATGATATAAGAAAGATCCTGGAGATATTCTGCCTGCAGAACTGCCTTCAAGCATCTGGAGGGCCATCCCTAAAAGAGTAAGAATTAGATTGTTCTGCTTGGCCTCTGGATTCAGAAACAGGAGCAATGGACAGACATTAAAGGGAATCAGATTTTTGCTCTTCATGAGTTAAAACTTGTAATAATTAGCATTACCCCAAAGTCAAATGAACTGTCCTGAGAGGCTAAGGAGTTCCCCATCACTGGAGATCTTCCAGCAGAGACAGGCTGAATGACCACCAGTCTCACACTAGCTTGTATTTATTTGTTTACATGCTACATCTCCCCACAGAATGTAAGCTTCCTGAGGACAGAGACTGTCCTTCATTTTCATTTTTGAATCCTCCATACCTATCACAGTGCCTTGTACACAGTAAGTACTTACTTAAAGTTTGTTTATTTGAATTGGATGTTGTATAGGGGTTCCAGCCCAGATATTGGTTTGACTAGAAAACTATAAGGACTCTTTCAAGCCAGCAATTTTGTCTCCATGGCCTGGGCGATTCCCAGAGGGCCCCCATATGTGGATACTACATCTGCCCTGTGTTCCATGACTTAGGATCCCCAGAGGGTCCCCATATATGGATACTGAATCTGATCTGTGATGGCTTGGGATCCCCCAAGAACCCTATGTGTGAATGTGTCATCTGCCCTGTGTTCCATGACCTGAGACTGTGGTTAAACAATGTCTACACTTTCCTCATTCTGAGGAGATACAGATTTTCCCAGGATATGTTATACATGGCCTGGCTCAGCCCTAAGCACAAGAATGACTCATTGAAGTTCCAATCCCTGAGGAAAAAAAAAAAGAGAAACAAGTCAAGCCCCTACAACAAGAAGGGAGAGGTTATCTAAAGGCCACACAAGGAATCATTTGGTCCAAGGACTGAACAGGATGAAGTCAGTAGGCATTGAATAGCTGTATGACCTTGGGCAAGTCACTTAAACTCCCTGAATCTCAGTGTCAGCATCAGAATGATAGAAACTATCACAAAAGTTTGTAAACTGTAAAATGAATAAGGATGAGTTATGATTACAACTGGTACTGTTGTCATGATCCTATCTGCACTGAAAAGGACAAGAAGGCAAAACCTTTAATGCTTCAATGTGAGAAACAGACGCACAGATTCAGAGACGGTGACAGGGAAGCCAGTAATGACAAACACGCCAGAGAAATATCACGACGAGCAAAGGGTTCACAATGAGGAAGGAGAATGAGGGCAGTGCAAGGCCACATCACAGCCTGGCAGTGGGGAAAGGTCTCAGGGCAGTGGTTAGCGCACTATATTTTGAGTCAGAGAATATGGACACAAACCCCAGCTGAGTCACTTACATTCAGTGTGACCCTGGGCAAGTCACTTGACCTCTTGGTCTCATTTTCTTCATCTGTATAATGAGAGGGTTAGATCAGATGATCTCTAATGTCCTTTCCTATGATCTTATGACATGACAGGGCAGCATGCCTCTGGACCAGGATCATACGCAGCTGTCCTCGGGCTACACACATCACAAGATCGTATAGGTTGCAGGGTCACACATGTCACAGTATCACACTAGGCTCTTGGCCCCATAGCCTCTAAATCACTCACGTGTGATAATCTTTGACACAGTAAATATTGTTCTTGACATCCACGGTGAAAGGGACGCCATCCAGGCACTCATTACATACAACACATCGGAAACAGCCGGGGTGGTAGGACTTCCCAAGGGCCTGGAGAATCTGGAGGCAGAAGAGACAGAGAAAGAGACAAACACACAGAAAGAAAAAGATGACAAAGAAAGGGAGAAGGAAAACAAGAAACAGAGACATACATTCAGAAACACAGAGACACCCAAAATTACAACAGAAAGACCTAGATCTCTCAGGAGGCACCCACACCCCTACCCAGGGAACAAGCTTCATTGGAGCCTCTGGAAATCAAAGGAAACTTCTGAGAGAAGTTTGGTGGGGCCTTAAGCAGGTGATCCAGGGTCTCAGACAAGGATGAGCTGGGTTTTCTTACCATCTCCATGATAAGGTGTCCACACACGAAGCACTTGTCGGCTGTCTGCTGAAATCCTGAGTACTGAGAGCAAGGACAGATAATTTATAACCAGTTATGTTCCCAGCCATTGCTAAGGACCCCCTCCTGTCCTTTCAACATACCCCCTCCAAAGCATTCCCCTGTCCCTATATTCCCATCCCCAGTCATAACATAGTAGGAGAGGAAGTCAGCTTTCTTGCCTCTTTCTTGTCTGGAGGGGAGATCACCATTGTATCTAACCTCAAATGAGGGGGGTCAAAAAACAGCCCAGTCATGACTCATCATCTCCCATTCCTACTTCTGTCAGCATTCCCACCACCATCAGCCTCACAGAGGACAGACTACCACAGTCCTAACTCACCAGGAAGTCCTCTTCACAGTAGACTTTCCCAGCCACATTGTAGAAGGCCTTGCCCCGGAGTCTTCTCCCTATGAAAGAATATGGGAAACAGGGAAATAGTCATCAAGGCTATAACAAAGACTGGCATCACCACAATACCCTCTATTCCTTCCTAAGTAACAGACATGGGGAAAGGAAAAGCTAAACACCTTCATTTCCCTCCAAAACTGATCTGACAATCAATGTCTATGTTAGCCACAATCCCTGTACTGCTAAACCCAGTCAGCCTTTTCTCAGTTTTCATCATCCTTGATGTCTCTGTTCCATCTGACACTACTGACTACCCCCTCCTACCAGAGCTCCCTCACCTTTCAAGGCAATGCTCCACTCTGAGTTTCCTCCTATTGCTACGTCCCTTCTTTTTCAGTGTCTCTTTTTGTAACATCAAAGAAGTAAATCTGGCTTCAAAGACGTCACTGACATTTAATGGGATGGGGCTTGATGATGAAATATGCCACCTTTGGAAGACTGGAGTAGTAATGGATATCATAATACTAAGAAGATAAATAAATCTAACAACCAATGGAGAAAATCAATAGATACTGATATTGTCCACGCAGACAAAGAAAGTATAAGAAAAGTTCAAGAATCGCCATAAATCTGACACGGAGGTATAACTTAGCAGAAATGAGAAGCTTCAACTACCTGGATTGCCTGAGTTATCACTTCACCAAAAGCAGAGAAACTAACAGAGTTCTGACTTGCTACATGATAAATTCATTCTTCAAAAGTGAAGGAATTATTGAAGGGAACTGCTCAACAAGAACTGTTGCTGACATAGAAATGATAGGAACATTAAAAATGATAAGCAAGCAGGCTTCAGAAAAACCCAGAAAGATTCACATTAATTGATGCTAAGTGAAGTTAGCAGAACCAGGAGAACACTGTACACAGCAACAGCAACACTGATAGACTTTGACAGACTTAACTATTCTCAGCAATGTAAGTATCTCAGACAATTCCAAATGACTCATGATGGAAAATGCTATCCACATTCAGAGAACTATGGAGTCTGAATGCAGATCAAAGCAAACTTTTTTGTTGTTTCTTCTTTTTCATGGTTTTACCCTTTGTTTATAATTCTTTTTTACAACATGACTAATGTGGAAACATGTTTAATATGATTGTACATGTATAGCCTATGTCAGATTGCATGCCATCTTGGGGAGAGGGAAGTAGAGGGAGGTGGGGAGAAATTCCAGAACTCAAAATCTTATAGAAGTGAATGTTCAAAATTAGAACAAATAATTTTTTAAAAGACTAAAAAAAAAAACGAAAAAAATGATGGGAATTTGGGGAAGTAGCGGCCTCATCACAGAATTTGTCATATAGGAGAGGAAAGTTGGGTATAACTAGGCATGTGCCTTAGATTTAAAGAGAGGGGTAAACAAAGTTTTCATAGAAAAGAGAAATAGAATATATAAAATTCCATAGGGGAAGTCATCCCAAGAGAGATGAAATGCTTTCATGAAAGAAATATTGAAGACACAAACCCAAATGATTCTGAGGACAGTTTGTTTTTTGGACGTTAAATTTGAGGTGCTAGAGGGGACAACCAAGTAGAACTGATCCACAAGCACGACAGACATGGGTTAAATGAGAACAGTTAGATGGAACTAATTGCTTGAATTCACAAAGCGTAATTATAAATTAATCAATGTCAATTTAGAAGGATTCAAATCTGTTAAGCTGAATGTTCCAGGCTGCTGAGTGTTTAGGATTAGGCTTGACTCTTCCTTTCCCTCACTTCTTACATTTCATTACAAGGTCATATAATTCTACCTCTACCACGTGTCTCACATCTGTCCCCTCCTCTTTATCTTTATCCATAGCCTCCTTAGGATAGACCCTCATTATCATCCACCAAGACAACTGTAATAGCCTCTGAATACTACCCCTACATTCTATACTTCCAATTCAATTCTCCTATAACTTCCAGAATAATCATCCTACAGAGACAGACCCTGTCACTTCTCTGATCAAAAACTTTCAGTGGCTGCCTTGCCAACTGTATAAAGTTCTAATTCCTTTTGTCTGGAGTTCAAAGTCCTCCACACTCTGATAGCACACTACCTTCCAGTCTTATCTCATATTATTACAAGTAAATGGTTCACTCTTTCTCTCAAACACACTTAGCACTCTCTTACCTTCATGCCTTTGTTCACACTGTTCCCTAAGCCTCTCTCCCCAAGTCACCTGCTGAACTTCTACTAATCTCAATTTAAATGCCACGACTTCCATGAAGTCTTCACTGATCCTCTAATCAATAACAATCTTCCCCTTTAAATTTTAAGAAACACTTTACTTTTCAATCCCCAGTGCAGTTATAATAGACACATTATGTGTTGTCTTATCCTCCTATTAGACTACTAGTAGATGAATGATTATCAGAGCAGGGACTGTCTTAATTTAATTTTATGTGTCTCTCAATACCTTATACCATGCTCTATACTCAGCTGGAGCTTAAAAAGTATCTATTTGAAAAGTGCATTATATGCATATAAGTAACAACGAGTATGAAGAATTCAGAGAAACTCAGAGACTTGTATGAATGGAAGCAGAATGAAGGAGAACCAAGGCAACAATTAATTCAATGACACCATTTTAAAGCGTAAAGAAAACAATACAGAAAAGCAACAGAACTCTAATCAATGCAATGGCCAGGCATGACTTCAAAGCACTGTCAGGGAAGCATTTCTAACTCTTCTCAGAAACGAATTATGGACAATAGGTACAGAATGAGTCACATATCAAATGGGACAAATGTGCTGGTATGTTTTGCTTCACTACGCACCTTTGTTAGAAAGGAGTATTCTACAGTGGACAAAGGGTTATTGGGTTGTAATAATAGTGTTTTGTAAAATTACAAATAAAGTATTTATTTAGTGGGGGGGGGGGGGAACGGGGGGAAGGAGAACTATTTGATGAATGTGCAAATGAACTGTCACAACAACCCTGGCAGAGAAGCAAGGCAGCAGGGTTTATTCTCATTTTACAGATGATGAGACACATTCACCATAATCCAAAGAAGTAATTACCACGCACTCTTAGTTATCCCCAAACTGGTAGCCCAGTGGACAAGACACCAACCTTTGATTTATTTTCATTCATCAATTATTAATGAGAGGTGTAAGTTTTTGGCTAGGTTTTAGCTGTAAAAGAGAGAAGGAAGATAATTTACCCAATTTTGTAGGAATGCATCCCCTACATGGGCACTAGGCTCTCCAGGTTTAGTCTGCCTACGTAGACTGTGTGCCCAGGCCAGTCATAAGCCATAGACCAATGGGTGCCAAAGTCAATGACAAGACAGACAGTGCTGAAGTAGACAAAGGGGAAAACAATATCCAATATGCAACTATGTGAAAGGAAAAAAACAACAAAACAAATGAAACCAAAATATTATGAAATTACAGTGACCATGCTTGGAGCCAAACAAGAGATGTGAGAAGCAGGGAGGGGCTATGGAACACTGCTGAGAACCTCAAACTCCTTTGACGTACTGGTTAATTTTGCTGAACAAATTTTTACTGTTTGTTATAAGGGATGGTTCTCGGGGTGAGGATAAGGAACATATAAAGGGAAATCTAAATGATAGGAAAATAAATCAATACAAATTGTTTTAAAGTAAATAATCCAACAACTGATTCAAGACCCCAGTATTTATCTTCATGTTTGGCCTCAGGTCCCCTAATTCCCAGAAAAAACCCAACCCCAACACTGGTATAAGGAGTGGCATGGCCAGCAAAGCCCACCCCCTCTCAAGCCAATCCCTAACTCTCTTAGCATCCACACTTGCTCGTTAGTACCTAGCTGTAACAGGGGTAAATTATCCTATAAATAATATCCCAGCCATTTTTTTGGACTCTTCTATCTTTGCACACCTTCTCACTCCCTCATACTTCCAGAAAACCACCAAAAACTCCAGAGTAGGTACAAGAGGGATGGGAGAAAATCCTCCCTCCCTCTCTACTAAACTGTTGGAAGTCCAAGAGACAGAAAGAAAGAGGAGTACAAAAGATAAGAGTGAAGCTGTTTCCACAGTTCTTCTATACCACCATTAGGGAGGTTCCTCCACTAGAGTTCATCCACCAATGCTGTCACCAATCCTTTGAAGGAACCTCAGTCACTAGAGTCCAATCAGAAATTCCTGGTCACCCCTGCTAGTCTTCTCCATGCATGTCTATATATCTGCCACTAGTAAATCCCTGTCTTTTATGTATGTGTTCCCATGTCCCCTGGCTGCATGTCTGTATGTCTTTTATATGTCTTGCATATATCTCCCATGTCAACAAATCAAACATGTACATCTATAGGTGCATATCTATCCAGTCTGGTGCACCTGTACTGGTGTCTGGACTAAGTGCACTTACCACAGGAGTAGCAGGTAAAACAGTTGGTGTGGTAAAGGCTCCCCATTGCCTGACAGGCCTGACTTGCACCATAGATGCCTGTCCTGCATTTTATACAAACTCCTGAAGGAGGAAAAAAAACAGAATATTTAGAATTCACAGCAAAACCCTTTAGCCTCCCAACCCTATGGCCCTACTTGTGCGGCCTCCCCTCCCTGCATACATGTCCTCATTTCCAAAGCATAATAGATTCAGTGACATACATGACCATTACCAGACAGAAACCAAGACTCAGAGCTCTCAGACCTGGGGCTTGAGTCAGAGTCAGGGCTGTCTCTCAGGCATTCTATGTACCTCACTCCCAGAGAAGTACATTAACCCTACCAGAGAATTTCTACATTTGAACCAAGAAATTCCATCACCCCACCTCCTAGCCTAGGACAAGATCACTCTGGAAAAACAATATTGTTGAAGGGAAAAAACAATAAGCTTATAGTTAAAAGACTGGGTTCGAATATTGGCTTGGTATTTGCTAGGTTTACGACCACTTCATTTCTGCTCTATGGTCCTCAATTTCCTTATCTGTAAAATGAGGATGAGAAAACTTGCACTATCTACCTTACAGCACTGCTGTAATAAAATCACTTTGTAAACTATAAAGTACTCTGTAAATATAAAAACACTGTTATCATTTGTTAATACTCAAAATTTAGTCTACCTCCGCTAAGGGAAGTTGAAGGATAAAAGGAATGGGTGTGGCTCCAATTACAGCAGGAAATATTCAGGCTAAAATTAAGACTGATATTAAACACATACTCTAATTTATACTATTGTTTTTTGCTCAATTCAGCAATGCTCTATTGAGTATCTATTATGTGCAAGGATGGAAAAGGTTCTTGACTGAGAGTCAGGAGGACATCTAGTTTCTAGTCCTAACTCTGCCACTAAATACCTGGGGATCTTTAAAGTTAATTTCCCTCTATGGACCTCAGTTTAAAATGAGATTATTGGACTAGCTAATAGTCAAGGTCCCACATCCCTCCTCTAAGAAGTTTTCCCTGGTTCCCTCCTTCCCTTGCTCCATTAGAACTCAAACAACATCTCACACATACCTCCCTCAAACTACACACAATCTACCTTATACTACAGGTATGCACGTTTGTGTCTCCTCTTTCTTGCCCCCTCTCCCAAATCTGACTAGGAAATCCATGAGGGCAGGCACTCCATCATACTCATAGGATCAAAAGATTTAGAGCAGAGGTTCTTAACCTGGGTCTGTAAACTTTTTTTTTTAATATATTGATAATTGTATTTCAATATAATTGGTTTTCTTTGTAATCTTATGTATTTTGTGCATTGAAAAAAATGAAAAGGGGTCCACAGGCTCCATTAAATTCCCAAGGAGGACATATAACACACACATATATACACACGATTAAAATTTATAATTCTCATTTATAACTGGAAGTGAATTTTTAGAGAATAACTAACCAACAGATGGAAAGATGATCTTGGAGTCAGAAAGACCTGAATTCAGGTCTTCCCTCTGATATATACCAGCTTCCATTCTTCAGCATGGTACACCATCCTTCCTCCAGACCAGCCTCAATGACAGATATCCATTGGAGGTCATTTTGGTACCACTCCAAACCCTAAATTTGGTCTAGGACAATTAGTGACAAGAAAGTACAAGAGGCAGACAGAGTCCTGGTCTCCAAGGAATACAAACTCCCTTTATTCCCAGGATACTGGGACAGGATGATAGGAATACAGCTATGTCCCAGGAGCTCACTTCCCCAGATAGCCCTCCTCTCAGCTCCTTATTGGCCCAGATCACAAGGAAATATTCCCTGAAGTTTCTCTTCACCTTGGAGTTCCCAGGACTCCACTAGTTGACACCCCAAAAATGTCTCTTTCTCATACCAACAGGATCAAGGACTGATTAGCTCCCCCAACAGGTTTGTTATTATCTCTAACCTGGCCCAGAACTGAGGTCCTTGTCCATGACACAGGCAATGCTCCCCCACCCACAATATCCTATAAACCCAGTACAATCTCTGTCTCAGGCTATCAGAACAGGGACAAAGAGCATCCACATCATCAAAGGACTCAGATAATACCTCTAACCTACCAGTACAGTCAGTCTCAAGGAAAGTACTGACTCCTAACCTAGCTTAAGAGTCTCGCTTCCATAAAACAGCCCCCAAATCAAACAGGTCAATCAATCATCAATTTATTTATTAAGTGCCAGGCACTGGAGATACGAAGACAAAAGCAAAACAGTCCATGCCCTCCAGTAGCTTATAGATCCAGAGAACAGCAATAATAGAGCGATGGATCTGAAACTAGGAAAGCTAGATTCAAATCCTGCCTCAGGTATTCACTAGCTATGTCACCAAGAACAGGCCCTTTAACCTCTTAGAATCTAAATTTCTTCGTCTGTAAAATAAGGATAATTATTGTACAATTTACCGCATAGGGTAGACAACACATATATAAGTATATATGAGGCATATGTAAAGTGCATCTAGGGAGGCCTACCACACTATGGCTAGGCAGATCTTTCCTTCTTCCCCACTATAGTAACACTTTTCTCTTCTTCAATTCATATATACACCTATTCATTGTATTAGACTCTAGGTTCTTTGAAGATAGAGACTATTGTGCGTCTTTGCATCTTCAGAGTCAAGCAAGAGCCCAGCTGAGACAGACATTTGGATAAATGCTGAACTGAATTAAATCTCCAACTTCACAGGCAAGAAAGCCCATCAGAGCCACCTGAGAAGAATGTGTGAGAGACAGCCAATTAAATGTATGGGGCAGAGAGAGATCCCTAGTCCAAGGGAGAAAGATTCAGGAAAATGTACACATATATAATACACATGGTGTCCCAAAATTCTTAGTGCCACTGTAAGCTTCAGAACATTACACTAAGACTTTTAGGTCACTGTATATAGCTTATACTCTCTTTAAATAAATCTAAATTTGCTTGACAGCCTGGAAACTGATTCTACAGGGACATCCCCCCCTCCCCCCCAAATGGGACAGCAAGCAGTACATTTGACAAGACTGGATTTGCAGTTTTCTAGGGACATTAGTTGTCCAATGTCCTAACTGGTTGTGCACATATACGTGGTTTGGGAATGGGAAAAGGTCAATAAACTGAGTACAGCAAAAGGTCCCTAGACAGGTACACCAGGCTATCTCAGGCTACACCTCACCTATCTCAGACTGCTCCCTGCCTGGCCTCTAACCCAATTAACCAGGAACTCCTGTCAGTTCTACTACACAACATCACTTTCATCCATCCCCCTTCTTTCTTCTCCCATGGCCAACCAACTAGGCTATTTGTGGACTGCATCACCACTCCTCTTCACTATTGTAGTGGTCTCCTAACCATCTCCTAATCCCTTCTGATTCCAGTCTCTACCCTCCTCAATTCACCTTCCATAGGAGTGCTAAATTAATATTCTTAAGGCATGGGTATGGCCACATCACTCCCCTGCTCCAAAGCTTCTAGCTGTCTTTCCTATTGCCTATAGGAACAAATGCAAATTCCTTAGCCCAGCACTTAAAATCTTCTACAGCCTTGACTCAACCTGTCCCTCTAGAGTTTTACCCACAAGGAGCAGAGGGGTAGGGAAGGGATGCTTTTTAATGATTTCTTATAAATCACATTTTTTAATAGAAACACACTTTTAAAACCAGAAAGCTGTTCTCTGTGGCATTTGGAGATCAGTTTTGTGATGGACTATGCCCTGAAAGTCGGAGGAGAGACCAGAAACAGACGGGGACACAATTTTCAAACCTTTCTAGGTAAAGGGCAAATGAGTGCCTTTCCCAGTCTCTGCCCCGAACCTCCCCCTTCACCCAGGTGAAGTTCAAGAGCATGGATCTTCCCCACCCCCAAGCTTGAGTCTCCGGACCAGGTAATTTCCCATCCTCTCCTCCACCTACCCAAATCTGCCCACCCTGAAGGCCTACCTCACTGAGGACCCCGCAGAACTCCGAGAGAAGAGGCAGTGTCCTCCTAGCCCGTGCGGCTAAGACCAAGGCTAGGACCAAGGCTCGGTCTCTCGCTCCTCGTGTCTACGCCCCGTCCCGGCCCCCAGCCGAGGGCTGGGCAAACACCTGATTCGGGTCAAACGTCACTCACCAAAATACTCCTTCTTCGTTCTCAGGTCCAGATCCCTCTCCAGCTCCAGGGTCAGCGCCTCGAGCCTCCGCTCAGCGGGGCTGGGGCCGCCTTCCCGGCCGGCGGTCACCTGGAACGGCAGCTGAAGCCGGGCTCCGGACACGGGCTGGGCACGGCCAGCAAAGCCCGAGGGCGGCGGGGCGGGTGGCGGAGGCAGCAGCAGGTCGGCATGGGCACCCGCCGAGCCCCGGGAGCTCAGGCTGGAGACGCTGGAGCGGGCGCTGCCGCCGGCCCCAGGGCCCGCGCACCAGGGGGCGCGGGCGGGAGCGGCGCCGAGCCGGGCCAGCCCCGGGCTCGCAGGGTCGTGGGGCGGCTCGGGTGGCCCCGGCCCCCGGGGGTCGGAGCAGCTGGAGCGCGGGCTTCCGTGTCGCTGGTCGTAGCCCAGGCTGATGCCGCTGGTGCGAGCGCTGCACGGCCGGCTCCCGCAGCCCTCTGAGTCCGCCAGGCTGGCCCCACGGGAGCTACCAGCGGCCTTGGGGCTGGGCTCCGGCGAGGGGGCGGCCAGGCGGGCGCCGGGGCTCTCGTAAGCGGCCCGCCGCTGGCCCCGCTCTAGAAAGGCTCCGGGCTCCGGGCAGTCCACCCTCCAGGCACGGGCGGGGGCCGCCTCGTCCGGGGGCGCAGGCCGCTGCCCCGGACGCCCCCGGCACCAGCCCGGCTCGGCCAGGGACAGATCGGCCAGCAGCGTAGTGGCGCGGAGCAGCGCGGCCGCGTCGGTCTGCGAACGCTGCATGGCCCAGCCCCGGCCCGGTCCCCGGAGCCGCCCCGCCTCGGGCCAGGCCGGCGCGCGGGGCGCGCGGGGCTCCGGCTCCAGCTCCAGCTCCTCCCGGGCGGGGGCTCCGGCCCGACCGCGGCGCCGAGTCGTCACCTCCGCAGCCTCCTCCTCCTGCTGCTGCGGCTGAGGCTAAGGCTGACGCTGAGGCCGGGCGGCGACGGCGGCTGCATCGTCCGGTCCCCAAAGCCCATCCGACCCGGGCCCCTCTGGAACCCGGCAGGGGTCACCGGGCGCGGGGTCCCCGGAGTCCGGCCCCCGCAGGCGAGGCGCTGTCCCAGCCTAGGGGCCAGCGCGCGGGGCGGAGGAATTTGGACGGCCGAGTTTGACCCCGGCTGCCTCCCCCGCCCCTTCCTCCTCCGCCCCTCTCCTTCCGCGGGGTCTCGGGGCTCCGGAGTGCGGAAAGAGGAGGGACTCCTTTGCGAGGGGCAGGAATGCGAGGAAGGAGACGGGGCGCTGCGGCCCTGGAATGTGAAAGCTGCTGTAAAGGGGTGACCGTCCCAAGCCGCGCAGGATGAGCTCTCCGGGAGGCCGCGCGGACAAGCCTAGATTTGGTTTGACTTGTCAACGTGGACTTGTGCTAAAGGAGGAAGAGGAGGACCCTCGGGTGCTGGAACTGGAAAGCAGGCTTGCATCCGTGCCGATCCGCCCCAGCCAGTGACCCGCGACCTACGGCTGGCCCGACTTCATCTTAAGTCGGGGGGCCTCCTGGGCCCCATCCCGCCAGGGCTCGGCCTCGCCTTCCTCAACAGACCCACATTCAGATTCAGCTTTAGCCGAAGAGGAAAACTCCTTTTCTTCCTTTCCCCACATCCGGCACATTCTTTCTCAGCAGCGGTCAGCCAGCTCCAGGTCAGTATTTCTTATCGCACTCTGACCCACCCATTGACAAAGCTCTTGCGCTTTCTATTAAACCACTTCAAAGAACTTGTGGGCCCATTCTCGGTTTTTTCCTCACAGTCTTAAGTTTTGTAGGAATGTCTAGCCGATCCTAGGAGCTTCTGGCAGAGCCTCCACAAGACCTTGCTGTACAGGGCTGGCATGGGTTACCCTAGTGTGCTCCCTAAACGTTAACAGTCAGGAACAGAACTTTTAATGTGACCCAAGAGGCCTAGGAAATGTTTCCCAGCAAAGGTATGTCCCGGAACTGTGGACAGCGCCATGGTAGGGGAGCCTCTCAGCTCAGAACCAAAGCCAAGAAGGGAGAGCAAAGTGAACTGACAGGAGGGGTAAATGCCAAGCATCAACAGGAGGCCAAGATCGCCAGAAACAATGCCCCTGTGCCACGGCAGGGTCAGGGCTAAGCTATCTGCCTTAGGCACTGTTGTTGCTCCTTGCCCTGCATTTCCAAAGACCAACCTCATTCTTCCAGGGGTAAAGTCCTCTGCGCATCCTTACTTGCATGGAAGTTATAACCAGAAATTTGTGAAATATTGGAAACTAGAGCCCATTTCTGCTGTCCCGACCTATCTGCTCAAAAACAAGAGAGCCATAAAGGAAAGGTAAGGGTGAGGACAGAATCCAGCCTTTATAATTACAGACTCTCTCTCTGACCTCTTGCTGAAAGCAAGAGCACAACATCCCACTACAATATCCAGTCTCTGCTTGAAGATGGCTGGTGATGGGAGTTCATTATTCAATTCAGTCTATTACACTTTTGGAAAAATACTTTTAAATAAGATTTCCTTTTTGAGCCAAATCAGCCTCTCCATAACTTTGAACTATTGGTCCAACAGTTCTGCCTACCAAGAAAAAATGGGTAAATATCTAAAGCCAAAGAAACTTTGTCTTTTTAAAAAAGGAAATGTTTGTACTTAAGAAACACAATCACAAATGTAGCCCAAAGAACTACACTTCACAGTAGGATATCACTATTATTTTAACTTCTCAGTACAGTAAAACTATAATCATTTAGACTAATTGGAAAAAGGCCAGACCATTAGTGAATATTTCAAAAGAAATGCAATTTTACTCCTTTCTAATTCAAACTATACTAAAACATTTGCCATCTTCTAATAGATTTGCCTACCAGGAGACACAACTGAAAATTCTTGGCTTTAATTCAATAAATATTAATGTCTATTTTGTGCAAAGTGCTTCAGCATCTAGCTAAGCACCTTGCACATAAAGACCTAATATGTTTTGAGATGCTGAAGGTATAAATATAAAACAATCCTTGCCCTCAAGGAACTTATATTCTACTGAGGGAACACAACATGTACATACATAATTGGGGGGACTTCTGGGAACTTCCCAAAGGAAGTGTCACCTAAAATAAGCCCTGATAGAATATAAGGATATTAAAAGACAGAAATCAGAGTACATTTCATGCATGGAGAATGGCTTCTTCAGGCAAAAGTAGGAGAAAAAACATCGTTTGGAAAACAAGTAGTAGTCAACTTTGCCTAGAACACTGAATATTGAGAGAAAGGTATGAATAAGCAGGAGAGGTAAGCCTACAACTAAACTGAGGAAACTTTTAAATACATGGTTCTTGAAGCATTTTTATTTTGGAGATAGAAAAATGAAAATTTCTGAGCAAGGAAATGACATGGTCAAATTTTAGGAAGATTATTTTGACAGCTGTGTACATAATGAATTGGCAAGTACAATGAAATCAGGGAGAATTAGAAGGCCAATAGAATGGTAGAAGCAAAAGGTTATGAAGGTCTGAACTAGGTTGGTAAATGGAAAGAAAAGGATTGCCAAAGATGTTCTGGAGGTAGAATCTGCTTGAAAAAAGTTTGGGACATGCATAGAAAATCCAGAAACAAGGCCTCACAAAGAAAGGAGGGAAGAAACGAGTGAGTGAAAGAAAAGAGGGCTAAGCAATAGTAAATATAGAAGAAATCTGTGGTTACTTGGTCTCAGGTAGCATATTATTCTTTGGGTATTTTTAGGTACCTATAAGAATAACAGGTTGTGGTCACACTATCTTTCATTTGTGACCTAGACCCCAAGAACAAGCACAATGATAAATATCTTGTAGACTGACAGGGAGGCTAGCAGTCATCTTGTTTTAAGTGTTGGTTATAAATAGTTCCATTTAGACCCTTTTCATACTGCATGTCCTTAGACATGGTCATAGGTAAATGTCTTTATACAGCTGCCAAAAAGATACTCCTAACACACAGGTCTGATCATGGTAGTCCCCTGTTCAAACACTTTCAATGGCTACAATCCTATCATGGAAAGAACGCTGGATTCAGAAGAAATTCAATTGTTGGGTTTACCAACTGCTAAGAAATAACCCCATAATTTCTGTCTGAGTTCCTTACGGTAAAATGTAGGGGTTGGATGAGATGACTTCTGTCCAGCTCCAAATAATAGCTAACATTTATTTAGCATTTTAAGCGTTTTAAAACATATTGCGTATCTTCTGTTTCACCTTGATTCAAATAAAGAGGTGACTGACACTTCTCTTCGCCAAAGCAAACCCTTCTATATGTGCAAGTGATTCCATTTTATCTCATCATCTCCAGCAGATTTACTCCATTTTCTCCACTCTAAATTGTCTTCAATCTTCCCCCATCAACTAGCTGCTTCCCTATTACCTACAAGAATGCCCATTATCTCCCCCACCCTCAAAACTTCCCTTGGTCCATCAATCCCTGACAGCTATCCTCTCATATCCTTTTGTGGCTGAAATCCTTGACAAGGCCATCTGAGACTCTGCTTCCTTTGCTTGTTCTGCAGTCTGGCTTCCAACTTCATGATTCCAATGAAACTGCTCTCTCCAAAGTTATCAGTGATCTCTTTATTGCCAAATATAATATTTTCTCAATTCTGATCCTGTGCAACTCTCTGCAACCTTTGACAGTCAATCACTCTTCCTGTTTTCATGACACTGCTCTTCTGGGTCTCCTTTTTGATCACTCCTCCATTTCCTTTGCATACAGTATCTTCACCCAGGCCACACCCACTAACCATCCGAGTCCTCCTCCCCCAAGGTTTGCACCCTTTTTCTCTAATTCATCTTCTCTGCTGTAGCAGGGATTCATTTATCTTAATGCTGATGAAACCCAAATCCATTTGTCCAGCCCTAACTGCCCATAGATTGCACAATAGGTCTCTACCCACTCTCTACTTTAATGGCTGTTTTCTGGACCTTCTGACTTAAAAGAGATTATCAATAGTAACTATTTCTATTTCCCTCCCAGCTTGATTATTTTTTTCCTTTTTCTCATTAAAGGAGCCATTCCCTGACTAATTCTTAAAACAGCCTATTCACTGAATAGGCGTTACCTCACTGTAAATTGAGTACCTGAAAAGGCCTTAACCTAAAAAGGCCAAGGTCTCCCATTCCATCTTGGGCCGTCTTCAGTCAGCCTGATGAATATTTGGTGACTGGATCCAGATGGCTCAGGAAAAGAAAGGCTAGTGACCTTGCACAGCCCTCTCTCACTCAAAACAAAGTCAAGTGCAAGTCGTGTCATCATTTCTCTGATGTCATGGTCCTCTTTGAAAAATGAAGGACTAACACAACTCTTGTATTCTCAACTGCCTATCAGACATCTCAAAACATCCCATAAACTTAATCTCAGTATATCCAAAACTGAATTCATTATCATTTCTCCCAAACCTTCCCCCCCGCCTAAATTCTATTTTTGAGATGCTACTATCCTCTCCATCATTCAGGCGTGTAACCTGGATGTCATCCACAACTCCTCACTCTCATCCTCCTTACCTAATTAACTGCCACATCCTTTAGATTTTTACGAACATTTGAAATCAAAACATGCCCTTTAGATGTATAGCCCCAAAAGTCTTAGGTATAAGGCAAACTTCCTCATTATAAGGAATACACACAAAATATCTTCAGAAAAGGCAAAAGTCTCAGACTACTCTTGAGCATGTCTTTCTAGAACATACATCAATTGTTTTAGCTAACAGTTCAAGAAAAACATTCGCCAGCTAATTTTTCAAATTATCCTCCCATAAAGCTGGGGTTTTCAAACTCTAAATATAGTTTAGGCTTTTCAAAGTAAAAATATGTATGCAAGAAATACTGATACTATGCAAAACCCACAACAATATCAGCATTAACTTGGACTGTACAGGCATGTATAGCAAGTATTCAGATATCATTTATTTGGTCCTTTAAAGGTACAGCATAGGAGTATTTGAGTTTTACAAAACATCGAATATAAATAACCTGAAACTGTAACAATACACAAAAATTTTCTGATGCTGACATACCAGGCATTACAAGCTGAAAATCTGAGTAAATTAACATTGTTTTACAATAATATACATAGTGCCAGTTGATATTTTAAAACAAGTTTCAACACACAGCACTTGAAGCATCTTTGAATCCATCTCAGTTTAGTTGAAGATGTGAAAAAAAATTAAATCTGAGCTAAAATATTTTTCCTAGCCAAAAATAAAGGTGTACTATTTATAACCAGAGTATTAATTTTACTAAACCACAGTATTTTTTATCTACTGAATTATGCCTAAAGGTATTTACATAAAAAGCTGTAACATGCACTGTGTATTGTCTTTTATCTAATGACTGTTTAAGCAAATATTTCTCTTCAAGTATTTAAAAACTAAATTCCTACTACGTTCAATAAAGCATACTGGAATATTTCTAATGGTTCTATCCAAATGAATATTTTATCAAGGGGAAAAAGACTCATTTTCAAGTCAGTGATCTGATTTTTCCTTTGGAACAAAGGACATAAATAGTCTAGTTCTGGCCATTTAACACAAATGTCCAGATAACATAAGACAGTAAGAAAATGATGAAGTTTATTTTCATTCAGTCTAATGCTATAATGTCATCTAGCTCTTCAGACTGTTCTGTACGTGGCCTCTTTGCGTTGACATGTTCTTTATCATCTAACTTTCTCTTCCGGGCTGAGTCTTCTTCAGTGACATCAGCATTACTTGAAGGGCCTTCTTCATCTGAATCAACGATCAGCACATCATCTTGATCTTGAGCTTATTAAAAAAAAAAGTCACTTTTAAATACTAGTCTAAGATAAACTATGCTCCCATGTGATTTTCACATTTCACATTATTATTCTCAAAAAACCACTGCACTCTTCTCAAACAGCAATGTATCCTATTCCATTTTCAGTGAAAAAATGGGTCAAGGTCCCAAGAATGGTGTATACATTGGTTAACAAGGAAATGCATAATGAAAATTCAATTTAATTATCTTAACATATACAATTCAGATTTGAATCTCATAATCCATCTTTAAAATTCCCAGAGTATATGAAAGCAAGAGTATCCATTCTACAGAGCAGTAAAAGATCCAGAATAAAGACTACAAAACAAGGAAAAGTAGCTCACTTTAATGCTTGATTAAAGGCAGTTTGAAAATGACTAAGTGTACATGAAATGTAAGTTTCACTAAATCCCAGAAGCATATTTATACTCCAAGAACTCTAGAAAAATCAAGAGATCTGTGATCATAACCTTAGGAAAGCCCATGATATAGAGAAATCCTTAGTTAAATAATAAAGAACGCTGAATTGATAAGCTTTTCCCAACCCCAAACTTATCAATTCTTGTCAATGGCATCACCATGATTCTCAGTCATAAAACTAGAAACATCAGCCATCTTTGATATTTCCTCTTAGCCAATTACTTCTTGAGTCCTCTTCTATTGCCTTCATTTTTCCCAATGTCATCACCAGAGATCAGATGCCATACTACAATGATGTGTACACAATGGATACCTAATAAATGCTGCTGAAATGAACTTTCCTCCCCCCTCCAAAACTACCAGGAAAAATAATCTTCCTAAAGCTTAACTCTAATGATACCATTTCCCCTTGCTCCCTTCAGTACTTCTCCACTACATATCAAATGAAGTCTAAACTCCTCCAAGGCCCCTCTAAAGTTTGGGCCTAAACTAATCTTGACCTGTTCCCCTTTCTGCATTCTAAAGCTTTAGCCATGCCAGACTATTTTCTTTTGCCCAACACATTCCCATAATTCCCCCAATCTATGTATTTGCTCACATTGCTCCCTCTGCCTGAAATATCATTTCCCACCTAGCTCCACCAATCCTAACTCTTATCCATTCATCAAAACACAGCTTACACTCAGTTTTACCCTTCTCCCAGCCAGAAATGATCTTTTTCCCTAAGACTAACACTTTCTACATTTCTTTATATTCTGCTTTACATTACAGCTATTTGTCTTATCTGTTTTGCTACACAGTAAACCCTATTAATGCAGAGGTTGTCATATTGTTCTATATATCCTCTACAATTCTTAAACACAGTTTTTGACAAAATGGTCAATAAACATTTGTTGACGTGAATGCAAAGCCTGAATTGGTATGAAAGATTTGTCGAAGATTCCCCAGCCCTACTGCCACTTAAAATGTTCTAATTTTGCATCTATGAATAATTTTTGCCCAATGAATTTAACTCTGTATTCCAAATATGGGTATTGAGAATAACTCCTTTTATGTTCCAGCAAATCCATTCATAGTATGTCCAGTTGTAAACTATCACTACTCACTAATGAATAAATTGCTGTCAAATGTTTCTACACATGTCTTTCCTAAGATTCAAGTTCTTGATAACTCCCATATACAAAGTCCCATCTTAAAAACAAAAAAATTCCACACCTTCTGGAACTTAAATATCATTTATTTCAGAAGTGACACCAAGAAAACCAAGTAGTCATAGCAAGTTTCCATGAAAGATTTTAAACTTGATAACCATTTCCCTCTTGAGAATTAAATTTTATAAGCATGGGAGAGCACCTTTGATGAGTTTACATTGCCAGGCCTACAGACACAACATCCTTTATACTTAATGGCCTGGAAGATATAACCATGACTACTGAAACACTGTCAGTGATCACTGAAAATTTATGGAAATTGGGAGAAGTACTACAAAACTGGAATAGAGAAAATGTCCCAAATTTCAAAAAAGAGAAGAGAATGGCATCTGTAAACTAGAGGCCAGGAAACTGGATGTGGATGGATTCCTGGCAAAACTGTGGAATGTATTATATTGAAAGAATGGTTAGTGAACATCTAAAACAGGGGAAGCAGTGATCACAAAGTACTAACATGTTTCATTAAGAAATAATTTCATTTCCCTTTGTCATGTTAAGGCTAGTACATCACAGAAATGTCTTAATATATAATCTACCTATGTTTTTGCAAAATATGTGACAAAGTCTATAGTACTATTTTTGTAGTAAAGATGAAGAAATAAAGGCTGGACAATAGTTCTGGTTAGATGAATTTAGATGTGGTTGGTCAGACATAAAGAGTGATCACTAACGGTTCAATGTCAACTGGGAAGATCTCCAAAGGAGGGTTCCAGGAATATGTAACTTAGACCTGTACTAGTTAACCTCTTCCTCAGTGACTTGGACATAGATGATAATGACATTATCCAATTTGCAGATTACCAAAGAGTAGAAAGGACTGTCAGACACAATGACATTCAGAATCTAAAAAACTATTAACAGGTCAGATGAAATATAAAAGGGATAAATATAAAGTTTTACACTTGGGTTTAAAAGAAAACATCACAAGTACAAAATGGGGAATATGGCTGAACAGCAGTTTGAAAAAAAATGTAAGGGTTTTAGTGTAGAAAAAAAGGAATGTGCGATATGCTTCAATCATATGATAAAACAGCCAAAAAAATCAAATGCTATCTTAGGTTATATTTCAGAGAAAACAGTATCCAAGAAAAAGGAGGTAATAGTCTCACCACTACATTCTGCTCTGATCAGAACAACTTATCCAAAAGAATTTTGTTCAGTTCTAGGCACCACATTTTAAGAAGGACACTGATATGCTGGAGAAGGAAAACAGGATAGCAAAAAACCTTGAGCCCATGACATATGAGGATTAGAGAGAGGAAATGGGATGTTTAACCTACAGAAGACAAGATTTCGGGAAAACAGGACAGCTCCGTTCAAAAATTTGGAAGTCTATTATGTGGAAGAAGAATTAGACTTGTAGCCTATAAACACACTTAGAAAACTATAGCTTGGCCCCTGGAGAGCAAAACTAGGAATAATATAAAGAAACTGTAAAGAGGCGAACTAAAAATAAGGAAAAACTTCCTAGCAACAAAAACCATCCAGGATTCCCCTTCACTGAAGTTCTTCAAGCAAAGGCTGAATGACCATTTAATCGGTACATTTTAGAGGGGTTCCTTGTTCAAGTATGTCCTGTTCTAGAGGGCTGGAGGTTCCCCTTCCAACTCTGAGACTCTGTGAAGTTATTTACCTGTTGAGGTGGATGGCTGTGCCCCATCATCACTGCCATTACTGATGTTTTTAGCTGCCTGTTCTGTCGGTTTTGGCCCCACATTTTCAGGGGCATCTCCAACAACTTCAAATTCCACATCTTTTTCTAGATCATCACTGTAAAAAAAGTTTTATTTTAAAAATAGTGGTAACAAACTGCCTTTTTTACAATAAACTCTATAATATGTTTAAAAAATGGGGCAGATTGGGGTAACCAAAGCTAATCAAATGTTCTATTATTATACCCATATTATTAATTTTGTAAATTAAAATGTAATAAAACATAAATCAAACTATACTGAGAATAAGTTAAAGATTCTTTGACTATTCAGAAGGTACATAAGTTAAAGATTCTTTGACTATTCAGAAGGTACACAAGATTAATGCAGCATTACAAACAGGAGGTTGCGCATACTGGTTATAAATAATAGCTCACTTTTCTACAGCATTGAGATTTATTTTTCCTTAAAGCAACTCTGTTTAATAAGTAGTTTGTGATTTATAGGCATCATAAAGTCATGTCATCCAATTAAATACTTTTTACTTATCCCAGGTAACTGTGATATCAAAAACAAGAAACTAATCAGAAACAGTGAAATTTCTTCCACTCCTTCTTACAAAACCTCTACCTCTCAGTTGTACCCTGAGCTACTTGGCCTAGCCATCCCTATATCAAACTGGATTATGACAACCACCCCCTCCCACATACTCTAGTGCTCTTTTCAGCGTACTAAACTGCTGTAATGTTGTCCATTATTTATAATTACAACCAAGGTTAATTCAAGATGAACAAACAAGGGGAGTCATTTTTTGTTTTGCCTCTTGCTCACCAGGCAAACACCCATGTTTCTTACTTCTAGTAAATTTATATTCAAAAAGCAATGAAACCCTAGTTGATCCCAAAAACCAAAACTTGTATAATTCATATTTTCACAATACTGAAAATGAATTTCTAAGTAAAAATGTTATTTCCCAAAGTACTATATAAACATAAGTTATTATTACTTGGGTTTTTTCGTTTGCTAGTTTCTTTTTGCTAAGACAAAGATCAGCATAAATAGAAATTTTGGCTATCACTCTCTAGCCAGAATACTCCAAGAAAAAAGAAGCTTTTCTGAATAATAATAATGTACTTTGGTTAGACTGTTTTCCTTATTTACTGAAAATAGTTATAAAAGACATTTATTTATATTTCTGGATCCCAAAATGTCTATGTGTCACACAAGTGTACTAGGGTTTTATGAGAACAATGAGATTTAAGGAAAGAAAATAACCTTTTCACTTTATTTCAATTCTATACATTTAAATATTTTTCATTTTATAGCAAAAAAAATTCCTACCTATGGAGGATGTTGATCAGTAATGTATAATCCTGTAGGAAATCATCTGCTTGAAGCCTGCTGCCATTTCTAATTCCAAATTCTGACAACTTCTTATGATTATTAGCTAGAAAATTGATAGAATTCAAATAGTAAAATAAGTGATCCTCCTACAATAAAATACAGCTTAAATAAACATATTCTACTAAAGAGATAAAATTCACTCTATGCTTAAATCCTTTGACACCAACTTGACACCATCTGAACAGTGACCACCCTTTTTATAGGACCTCTGCAAAAAGTTAAGATAATCTTACATTTCAAACAGAATTAATTCTCTTGACTTAGTATCTACAGAACACAGGCTGAAGGGATGAACAGCACTGAGCCATTATGTCACAATCCCCATTTTAATCATTACCCTAGGATTAGTAATATAGTATTTATTTATGAAAACAAATTGTGGTCCAAGCAGGGTTTACATCTGCAACTTGGACTTCATTAGTTTTATCTCCTATTAGGATAGCCAGACTACATAGTTCCTCATCACATATAACCAATCATCCAAACTATACTTCTTGTTAAGTCCATGCTACTGAGACTTTCAACACTAAAACAAAAGGATTTCTGTTAATTCCAAAGAAATCTTTCAATGCCTAGTACAACACTGTATTAAAGCAAGTCTTCAAACACTTGTTGAAAAAAAGAATACTAACAATGCCTCCAAATAAATAAAGAAAGCTAATGTAACAATGAATACCTTCTGTTTCTCCCTCTTCTGAAGATATGAGGATGGTTCCTTTGCCATCTTCAATCTGTACATCTGGTGCTACCATAGCAAATTTTTCTTTCACTATCTAAAAAGAAAAAAGATTCATGTCACTAACATACTTTAAAAATAAATAAAATCCCCTAGAATTATTTTCCAGTATTATTTTGTTTTCCTCCTTTCTTCTAATGTGGTATTTTAATTCTGAATCGCACCAAATATTTTAAACTTAAATCATATAAAACAATTTAATTTTATAAATATAAAGCATTTATTAAATGTAGTTCCTATCATGAAAACTATCATTTCTCTAAATATAAATCAGTCCCATTCTAAAATGTTCAATACAATTATTCAATTTCAAGACACCTGCTGAAAACATTCTTAAAATGTGTCAACCTTTAAAATGAGGCAGATGAGGTCCAGAATAGCTAAGTGACTTGCCCAAGACCACACAGAGATAAGCAAATAGCAAAGGCAGAGTTTGAACCCAGAACCTCAGACTCCAAATACAGTGCTTTTTTTTAACTACACCATTCTACATAGACAGACGACATGACCTGGTCCCCAACACATCAATAAAACAAGCAAGGCACTGAGTATTTTCTAGTAATGGATGAAGGATGTTTTCTCCCATTCTGACTTAACAAGTAACAGGTTAAACATTTAGGTTTTGATTCAAGAGAAACTTGCCCTTGTGGTTATAAGACAATTATAATGCAGTGCCTTTCTGGTTTTATACTATAATTATACCAATAATAAGGCAAAAGGGGAGTCTGGAGTTTTTTGAGGAGGGAAGGAAAAGAGGGATATCTTCAAAAAGTTAAATATACCAGTTATAACAGAGGTTGTATTTGACAAACTTAGAAGTCAGGAAGAGAAATTTTCATCATACTCACCTTATCTTGTAATGTAAGGACTGTGACTTTGTGGACATTCAATTTCACTGTTACCTCAGGCTTGCTGGCACAAACATAACAGTTAGGGTTGGGAGGATCCAATGCACAAGGCACAAGTAGTTTCTTTCTTGGATTTGGCTGTTTGTTTAAAAAGATCTTTGGGGCAACATACCCACACAGAAATTAGATGAAGGAGATATGACTTCAGAAACAAAACTTGAAAATCTTATCTAGTAACTTACCGTTCTACACTGATCTATTTTTCCTGATAAAATTTTCAAACCTTCCAGGACTATCAGCCCAGCAATCACCGCATTAGTAGTAGCTATTGCAGGAATGATATTTCCAGCCATAGCTGAAAAAATAAAGTAAATATTTTAAAAAGAAAAACCTTTTTTAAAAATTTAAAGTCTATTTAAAATGATTTGACTCACGGGTAGAAGAAAAACAATGCTTACATTTGATATCAAATCTGCTCTTCATATTCATACTGAAAACATGCATCCTGAGATTTGCTGCAGATGTAACAAAATCCATTGCTGATGGATCATCCTGACAATGATTAAAAAAAAATCTTTTAAAAGGTTACCCACCCTATAAACACTCAGAAAATGACAGTGACATTTTCAGGGTTTTTAAAATTATTTTAACCAGGCCAAATTTTCCTTTCAGGATGACACTTTTATCTGTGTACACCACAAATTTTATTCCTGAACATTTGTCCACAAAAACAAATGTTTGTCATAAAAAATATCTACAGTAACAACTCGTATTTACTTACACAGATGATTCCCAAAACACTTTCATCACAACAACCGTACCAATCAGATAGTATACATTATACCCATTTTATAACTACTGTGATACTTTAGAGAAAATTCCTTTGTCAATATATATATTTTTTCAGTCGTGTCTGACTTGTGACTTAATTTGGGGTTTTGTCGGCAAAAGATATTGGAATGATTTGCCATTCCCTTCTCCAGATCATTTTGCAGATAAGAAAACTGAAGCAAACAGGGTTAAATGACTTGCTCAGAGTCATACAACCACCAAGTGTCTGAGGTCACACTTGAATTCAGGAAGATAAGTCTTCCTGACTCAAGGCACAACACTCTATCCAGTGCACCATCTAGCTACCCAATCATTTTCCAATCATCATTAATTTGCAATCAAGAAGAAATCTGATTATAATAATTATAAATTTTGATAAATTTCCCGAAACATCCCAAGAATGATTTATTGTCATTTAAAACACCTCCCTTACAAATTCCCAACGAGCTAATCATACTTCTCCAAAGAACAACTCTAGAATTAAAATATATACTCAATATGTAACTGGTCACCATATTTTCTGAACTAACCTTGTCCCATATGAGTTCAGCTCCATCACCTTTTTCAGCAAGGTGAACTCTCAAGGTTTCAATACTCTTTGAAAAAAGACGTGCATAGCTCTTGACATCCAGAACCTGTTGGTCTTTTAAACCTAATGTGGATTCATTTTGTTGATCTGCTGCATTTATTTCTTTAAGTGGAGGGAAAAGATAATTATTAGCTTGGGTATAATAGGATTTAGTGAAAACATCATAAGGAATAAAGCAGATAGATTTTAATTACATTAAAAATCAATTTGGGCATAACAAATTCAACCAGGATAAAAATACTCATTTGGGGAAAATATTTCCAGGATCCATAATATATAAACTAGATATTTACAATTTATTAAATTACAACTATTTAAGGACAATTCTCCTGAATCAATAACTACTAGATAAAGGTTCAAATACACAAGCTGAGAGAAAATTTACAAGGGGGAAACACATATTGCTAAAACAATCATTTAAAAAATGATCAATCTCATTAATCTAATGAGAAATGCAAAATCAAGTAGCTGTGATCTATCACTTCATACTCATTAAATTAGCAAAAAATAAATGATTTAAAATCCAACTCTCAGAGATTTAACAGAACTGCAAACCAATAAAAATCTTTTTTGAAGGAAATAAGGAAACGCAAAGATAATCATATACTTTGTCCCTCTGTTCCCTTTACTGTGAAGAAGTTCTAAGAGTACCATTTTGAAGATGTAAAATGATCCATTCAAAACTATGTAAAAGCAATATTATTTGTAATAACAAAAGAACTGAAAATGACATAAATATCTATCAGTTAGTGAACAGTTGAATAAACTACAGTATATAAACATAAAACGACATTTAAATGCATAAGCAGAAACAGGAGAACAATAATTCACACTGGCTATTCAACATTTTATGAATTTCTAATTTTATCAGAGTAGCCCTCTCTCCACCAGTGCAGATCCTGACACCACTGTGAATTAAGGTAACAGTCTTCAAGAGCTTCTCTGACCGAAATAATTTGTCAGTCAGACCAATCTTGTAATGAGGCTCTACAAAAATAGGTAGGCTAGTCTCTGTATAGGAGAAACACATTTTACTACTATTCTCTAATCAAAACATTTTCAAATTGGTAGGATGTGCTAGTTGTGCACTATGCTAACATAACCTCTGAAAATCCAGAACACCAAAGCTATATAAAAGGAAAAATGTATAAAAATGCCATCATCTTTCCAATCGCTATGATTTACAAACTCAGAGTCAACCTCAAGTCCTTATATTCTTTCACCTCACACATTCAATTAATTGCCAACTATCCACTTCTCTCCACTCATAAGGGAAAACACAAGGCTACTACCCTGTCAAAGGCCTTCCAAACTTCTCACTCGGACCACTGCCAACAGTACCTTAAATGGTATCCCCTGCCTCAAGTTTCTCCCTACTCCACCCCGCTGCCAAAGTGAAAATTTAGATGATTTGCACTTTCTTCTGAAGGCAAGTGAAAAAATAGCAAACAAGTAAGAATTTTAAAAGTGCTAGAAAGGTACTCTCCAGGAAAATAAAATAGCCATTTAAAAGGTTAAAAAAAATAAGGACTAAAGAATAGTAGCACATACAAACCTCAAAAACCAAACTTTTCTCAGCCAAAGCAGAACCATGAAAAACTAGTTAGGAGACACAAGCTGAAGAATGAACATATGTCAGAAAACATTATTAAAGACAGGGAGAGAATTACTACTTCCCTCTAAGAAGTGGTGGTTACCATAACAAAAAAGTGAGTGTCAGTGGCATCAAATATATGTGCAAGACATAAAAGTGCTAGAGTAAGTCACCACATACAACTTCTCAACTGTATCCTCAGAGCCCAAAACACCACAAGAAGCATTTAAAAATAATCCAAGTACAACAATGAACATAATAATAAACTAATAAAAATTCTGTAAGTGACAAACTGAAAAGTCTTTATACTTAACAAGGTCAATGCACTGAGATCTGTAAAAACCAAAAAAGGAAAACTATCAGGTATACAAAAGTTGAACTCCATTTTCTATTCTATCACTTTTTAATGTAGGTAGTATAATAGCTAATAATACCTAACATTTATTATTATGTGTATACATACATACTGTACTACACTTAGCACTTCAGAATTATCTCATTTGATCTCACAACAACTTTGGGAAGGTAGGTGCTGTTATCTTCGTTTTACAGATGAGGAAACTGAGGCAAATAGGTTATTAAGTGACTTGCAGAGGGTCACAAAGCTAAGAAGTGTCTGAGGCTAAATTTGAACTCAGTCCTTCCTGACTTCAGGACTAGTGCTCTTCCCACTGAGCAATGCAGATACCTAATAGAGAGCCAACAATATAAAAACAAACATTATTTCTATTATTATCAGCAGAGGATACACCCTGGATAAGATGTCTTTTTCTTTTTGAAAGAGAGAGAAAAGGGAAGACAGGACAGGATGAGAAAGAAATCGGAGAATTTACGTGCAAATATTTAAAAGAATTCAAAGTACAAAGCTAAAATTCAACTGAAAAGTTAGAAGTAAATATAACAAACTGAAAAAAATCCACCATCACCTAGTATCCCTGAAATCCTGAATGTCTGCAACAGTTCTTCCTCAGCTCAATTTTAAAAAGTTCTCCATAGATGAAATCAGTAGAATTTCTTTTGGGTTTCTTTAAACTACTGTATTTATAATCAGATTCCCACTGAAGATTTCTACTAGTCTATGGAATGAAACTCTTTCATCTCTGGTATAATAGTTATAATGTACATTTTTTTGTTAACACTAAATCTAAAAAAGCAACCAGACACACATTCAAAAATGTCTTAGGTAAAAATAAAAGCCCAATGTATTTGTGCAGTAATTTAAGCTCCAGCTATGCTCCAGATAAGTATCTTTCCAAAGAAGATGATGTTCAACACCTCAGTCTGTTAGTTTGTACAACAGGACCAGTGGGTTAAGATTAAATCCAAAACTTTCAAGGAATCCCTTACTCATCAAAAAGTACAAAGTGTCCTAAGAAGTTTCCAGAAAATTGGAACTCGATTTTTACTGGGACCTAGTTTTTGACTCTTTAAGAAAAAGGAAAAAAGTTCCCCTTGTTTAAAATAGCTTGAATCATTCACCCTCAACATTCTGAAGAGCTTATGTTTAACAACAGAGGATATAACTAAAGCAATTACTGCTAAATGCCACTTATTATGGAAATGAAAAAGTTTCTGATAATATTCTATAAACGTTTTCCTATTGAATAGACTACTGTTCCAGAAATAAAACTTTAGTCACTGGCAAACCCTAGTAAATCAATGGAAGGCAAAAAAAGAAGCCCCACTGTATAAAAATGTCCAGTGAAACAAAACAATTTAAACAAAAAGGAGATCCAGTTAAGTAAGGGTTATGTATTTCTTTAAAAGTGGGAATGGAGGTACTCACAAAATCTGTACAAATTACCTTGACTTTGTACTTCAGTCCAGTCTAATGGCACAGGAGGCTTCCTTTTCCTCCACAGTTTATCCATTGTCAATAAATATCTTATATCATCCTTGAAAAGCTTTAAAAAAAGAGACAAATTGAATGCAATAATCCCTTAAGTGCACATGTTGCAAGTGATATATGTAATTCATTTAAATATTCAACAAATACTAAGCACCAGTAGGTAGAGGGACAAAAAAATGCATTAAATATTGTAGTATGATAATGATTTTGAGTTAGAGACATGTCATATACTGAAAACATGGTTTTAAAATGATTACCTATTATAAAAATTATTTAAAAAACAATGTGCCTACCACTGATCTGGAAAAGGCTTAATACATATCTAATACATAAATAAAGTAAATATTACTGCCCCATAAAACAACACAGAATGCAGAGAAGCATGGAAAGAATCATAAACTAAGTAAAGAAAACCAAGAAAACTGTAGACAATGACTACAATAAAGTAAACGAAAAAAACCTAAAATGAACACTCTAATAATAACGACAAAGGGTGACCCTGGAGAAAAGTTGAGAAATTAAAAATTCCTCCCTTGGATTATGGCTTTCTTTCAGACTGATGCGTTGATGGATTTTTTTTAATTATTTTCTTTTTTTTCCCTAAGGGATGGTTTGCTGGGCAGAAAAGAGAAAGATAAAGGTAATACAAAAACAAACCAAAACTAAGATTTTCTTGTATGAGCCCAAACTAAAGTAAGCCCACGAATTGGCTGGTCAATATATGTTTTTAAGCATCAAGTGCTAATAAACACCTATGCTAAACACTAGGAATACAAAGAAAGGCAAAACACAGTCCCTACTCTCAAGGAACTTCACAGTATAATGAATAAGACCACACACAACTATATACAAACAAGTTACATACAGATAAAGTGGAAATAATCAACAGAGGGAGGGCACTAGAATTAAAAGGGATCAGAAACTGCTTCTTGCAACTGGGATTTTAGCTGGAATCCAAACTAAACCTAAGGAAGCCAGGAAAGAGATGAGGAAAGCGATCCAAACATAGGGACAAGTCAATCCAAATGCCTAGAGTTGGGAGATGAAGAAAGCTGTGTAGTCATCCTTCATTGCCAAAGAAGACCATGCCATCAGAGAAATAATGACATGACTTGCACTTGACTTTGTTTTGAGGGGAGGGCTGTGCAGGTCACCAGCCTCACTTCTTTTCCATAGCCATCTGAATCCAGTGACCAGATATTCATCAGGATGATTGGAGATGACCCAGATGAGGCAATTAGGGTTAAGTGACTTGCCCAAGGTCACACAGCTAGTGAGTGTCAAGTGTCTGAGATGAGATTTGAACTCAGGTCTTCCTGACTCCTGCACTGGTGCTCTATCCACTGCACCACCTAGCTGTCTCTGAAGAAAGCTGTATAATAAAAAGCAAGGAAGGCAGGGCCACTGTATTACAGAGTACATGGAGGGAAGAGGGGAAGTGGGGGAAGGATTAAAGGTGTAAGAAGACTGCATCGAGGGAAGGAGGGGAAGGGGAGAACAGGTTATGAAAGGCTTTAAATGTCAAAAAAGAATTTCATATATGATCCAGGAAGTGCAAGGAAGGAACTGAAGTTTACTGAGTAGGGTGAGTGATTTAGTCAAACTTGTGTTTTAGGAGAATCACTACCAATTCATTAGAAGATCATAGACTGAAATGATTTGAGAGTTTAGATGTATGTTGCAGATATAAATATGTTTAAATAAGCGATAGTCCCCTTTTATCCTAAACATTTAGTTTTAGAAGGAACTCTGTAGTTTCTACTGTTTTTCAATCTTTAAATATTATAGAAATTATATGAAAAAATACCTTTTGTTGGATCCTATGAAAAGGGTTAACAGTCAACTTATTAACAGTAACTATCCTATTATTATGAATTTTCTAATTTCTCACCTAAATGAGAAAATCACTTTAGCAGCAATTGAACCTTTTCTATCAGACTAGATAATGACCTTCAGAAAGTCATTAACTCAAATTCTGCCACTGGTTATTTTTTATGCTGGAATGTTCTCCCTCTTCATCTCCCTATCCTTACCTTCCCTGGAGTCTTAGCTAAAATTTCTTCTATAGGAAGCCTTTTCCATCCTCTTAATTCTAGTGTCTTCCCCTCTTGTTAATAATTTCCCATTTATCCTGTATATAGCCTGTTTGTACACATTTGTTCGTTTCCCCCGTAAGATCTGGAGTTCCTCACAATCTTTGTACCCCCAGGGTTAAGCACAGTCCCTGGACAATAAAAGTTGCTTAATAAATGCTTACTGACTTATATACTTATTATATAAGGGTAAGTCATTAAACTTTCAAAAGAATTCAAAGGAAACAGAATTCAACAGCTTATATTCTTCTCCTATTTGAAAGAAAGAGCAACTCTTACCTTGGTGAAGAGTTTAACTGGATCGTATCCAGTTGATTTAGCCCATTCCTTTGTGGAAATACGTTTGATATCACCGTCATCATTAGATGCTCTTGCTCTGGCTTCAGCTTCTGCTGGTTCCCCTGCAATGGGATAACATTTGGCCATAGTTTTTAACACGAAGAGACATGAAATGGGACCGAACTTAACTGATGAACAAAATAATTTAAATTACCTAGGGAATTCACCTGTAAGCAACATATCCTATCAGACATGTATTTGCCCTCCTGACTCTTATTAAGAAGGACCAAAAGGGGAGGTATCTTAGCACTATCCTCTTACAAGCTGCTATTTTCATAACTAGAATAAGAAAATTAGCTGTCAAAATTCAAAGCTTTTAATGAAATGACAAGTTCAAGCCTGAATACTTTACTCACAGGCAGCTTCAGGATCAGCTCTGTCAGGGGATACTTCCTGATCAGCATCTTCTTCTCCAAATAACTGGCTGTAATTTTTAAAAACAATTCTAAACAAAGACAAGCATTTTTCACAAAGATTTTTCCCTAAATTATATATACAAATATAACTGGACTGAGATAACTATGTTAGAGCTTACTTGGAACTAAGAAAAATTACCAAACTGAACTATTAATATTTCTATTTCTGAAACTACAAAGAGACTTAATTTCATTCTAGCCAAGAACACAACTATGTTTGAATTTCAGCAATCTTATATATAATTACTACAGAGTTAGATTCCACAAAATATTACAACTCAACACAAGTTTTATGCAATCACTAGTCTGGATGATTTAAGTTAAAGCAAAATATAATTAATCTCACTGTTAACTGTAGATATGAATCTTAAATATAAACATCAATTTATTTATCTTTTTTATTTAACCATATTTTGATTTGATTTAACAAAAAAAATAAACAAATAAATGAATGAATGAATGAAAATTAAAGAAAAAAACCTGGTTTTTACTCTCTGTAAGTCTACACTTTTCTTTGGG
Organism: Potorous gilbertii; assembly: GCA_028658325.1. Taxonomy (NCBI): domain Eukaryota; kingdom Metazoa; phylum Chordata; class Mammalia; order Diprotodontia; family Potoroidae; genus Potorous; species Potorous gilbertii. The sequence continues at coordinate 328,106,788 of CM053769.1, read as the reverse complement.
TAATACATTTTTATTGTTGAAAAATAAAATCTTGAAAATTAATGACCTATTTGTGGCTGAATTTTTTCTAAATAACTGTTGATCTTTGTATTATTAAAGTAAGCTTTATATTCTCAAAGTACTGCCGGAAACATCACTTTAATAAAATTGTGCCCCTTTATAAAAAGAAGTTCAAGGTGCCAGGCCAAAGGAGCTAGGATCAAATACAAACTTTAAAGATAATCTACATGGCAACCCTTTTCAGAGCTTCTTTTCTTACTTCAACTATAGAAAGAAGACAAGAAATATGTTCTATTTCACTACAGGAATCTGACTCCCACTTCCAAGTAATAATGTCAGAAAGGACTCAAAACTAATGAAAAAGACAAGGAAGGAGCTACAGAGAACTATTAAGGGCAGAAACAATCAATTCTAAAGCATGGAAAGCATAACAGAAATAAGAGAAGGAAAGGATTAGATGACATAATGTTAGTTTTATGCATTTAACCATCTTACCTCCCTATATTCCCCAACTGCAGAATTACTGAAAGTGTTTATGTTCATAAAAAGAACACTACAAATATACAAATGCAGGGTGTTTCAAAAATCTTAGTGCAATTTAAGCCATTAAAAACACATTAATACTTTAAGAATATGTTGTGTACATATAAATACAAAGCAGCCACCTTTGTTTCCATTAACCAAAAAAGCATTATTGCCAGGGCAACCTCAAAACTCTTCTAATCAATCAATGTCCAATATATCAGCAGTAATACTTTGAACCTGATAGAGTAAAAATGGAGCATCCAAGATCATAATTCCCAAAGGGCAGAAAAACTCCTTTTCTTAGAAATTACTGAACCCTTCATGCAAAAACTATATGGAAGAAAACTACCAAAATATTTCAATTTTCCTACCCGTATTTGAAAAAAAGGAATGATAAGTATCTCTGAATATTTTTTTCACTTCCCACATTGTAAGCATCAAAATTTAGATTCTTAAATAATCTCTTACTTGAACAAATATTTTGCCCATACGATACAGTGGATAGGTTCTGATGGTGTATTACGAATTGTACATCCAGGGAAAGTTTTCTGGGTTGGTTTAGGATGACATTCATAACATTCTGTCACACCCTGCAGATTTAAGAAATTAGAAAAACATTCAACTCCACAACAGTAACTCATTATCTCAAGATAAATCAACTATATAGAGAACTACATTTCTTATAAACATTTAACTTTTATGGAAGGACCTTAAGAGACAATATAGTCCAATCTCCTCATTTTACAAGTAAGAAAAAAGGCACAACGAAGTTAAGTGACTTATCTAAATACACGAGAGCAGCACAGCCAGGCCTAAAATCTAGGCATTCATATTGTTAGTGTAGGTTTCTATACACCATAGTACACTCTCCCTACTTAAAGAACTTAAATGCTAAAAAGCTATTGATTCACCGATCCTTTAAATAAATCTCAAAGACTATAATAGAATCCCATTTTGAGATAAAGGACAGATTTCTAAACTAAGTATTTCCAAGAATTGTTATACATTCGTTGATTTCAGGACTTTCTACCCAATTCTAGCCTCCTAAAGACATAGAAAAGCAGGTTTTTAAATTTTTAATTAAAATGTACTAAATCTAAACTTTGATTTGAGAATTGCACATGAAATTGGAACCAGTAAAGGATATTTCCAAACCAAGGTCAAGAGTCAGTTAGATTGAAAGTCATTGCCCAAGAAGAAGAGAAATGGTCAAATGATAATCATGAACAGTTCTCAAAACAAGAATTGCAAACAACCACATGAAAAAAGTGCTGCAAACCCTGAGGTTTGATCTCACTCACACCCAGCTGGCAAAGACAGCAGACGGGAATAGTCAATGTTGGAGAAGTTTTAGAAGGAGCTATATAACCAAAATGGAAAGCAATTTGAAATTTTTCAAATAAAGTAACTAAAATGTCCAGACCCTTTAACCTAAATATTCTACTGCTAGGCATATACTTCAAAGAGGTCACTGACAAAACAGAAAGGCTCTATATGAACAAAAATATTTATAGCAGCAATTTTTGTGTAAATAAATAACTGGAAACCAAGTAGTACAAGCCCATCAATTGAAGAATGGCTAAATAAACTGTTATCTATGACTATAATGGAATATCACTGTATTCTAAGAAATGATAAACATGATGAATGAATATAGAGAATAACTTAGTCAAAATAATGCAAAGTGAAGTAAGCACAATGAGGAAAATGATATAAGGACTACAACAATGAAAATGGAAAAAACCACCACAAAATAATCAAAACCAAGTGTTATTAGAGAAACTATGTCCCCAAGAAAAAATATGAAAAGACAGCCCCCCAACTCCTTCCCAGGGGTCAAAAGTCAAAAGATATGAAAACCATTTGTATCATTTGGACAAAGTACATATACTTTGTCAAGATGTTGCTTTATTTTGCTCTTCTTGTTTTTCGTTCTTTTAAAAAAAATTACTTGTTATAAGTAATGGCTTTCTGGGAAGGGTGGCAGTGACTATGGTGAAATCTAGGCAATATAAAATATGCAAATAAAAATCTATTTTAAAAAAGAATCAATGATTCATCATTATACTCAAATACTCTTCACTGACAGAGGACAAGAAAAGACAAGAAATGAGTTGAAGTTAAAATAGTAAGTGTTAAATTAGATAAGAAGAGTCTAAGAATTCTGAGACAAAGAAACAAATTACCTAGAATTTCCTTCCAAGTAGATGAGGAAAAGCCAAGTGATAAAATCTGATACTTGGGAGACTCCTAATGGCATTCTTTCATTACTGTATGAACTTCTTCCTTTTCTCTCCGGTACATTTCTTAGCTTGCAAAAACTCTCACAAGCACTACTTAAGCATATTATGGACATACAGGTTAAAAAGGGCTACTAAACCCTGACACAGAAAGCAATCTTTGCAGAATGATGTTACATGCCTTCCTACCTGAAAGTGAGGAATGGACTAGATGAAATGCCAAGGTTCTTTCCATATTTATAATTCTAGACTCAACAAAGCAGCCAACTTCTGAAAGTCTTAGAACAAGTTTGTTATCTTAAAATTGGTTATCTTAAAATTTTATAAATCTAAGAAAAGCTTCTCATCCCTTCCCTAGGATTCTATGGTTCCACAATAAACATTTCAAAAAAATAAATCTTTTCCCATAACCTTTTTGATAACTGTTACTTGTCCAAGATAGCCAGCAGTTCCACTCTCTATAAGAGGAACATCAGCAGCCAGACACATTCTATTCACGTGGTTCCGCGCAGCTGAAAGACAATATCAAGAAGCAACAAAATCAATTATTTGACTTTTACACTTAGAGCAGATTAAATAAATAGCTTTTCTTAGCTTCAATTTTATAGCCAATGCTATCCATCAATCACATCATTAAGATCAGCTAATACAACTTACAGAAATTCATTTAATGTCCCAAACTAAAAGAGAAACATCTCTGAAACACAGAGAATTTCAGCTTTCAAAGCCAGTCTCATACCTGATGCCCTCACTGAAATTATAATAGCTAACATGCTATTTTCATATGCTAAGAGACCTGAAACTAACACAATCTAAATTTGTTTTTAAAAATTAAGTGGGAAAAGAATGGTCAACAGGTATTATCAACACATCAGCTCCTTTTTATCATTCAGTATACTTAAAGATCCTAAAAATAATTAGGGCAAACATCCATTACTAAGATAAAGTTTAAATTCTTGATCTCATACTAGAGACAAGAGCAGAAAGAAAAGTGTAAAAATGAGTCAATAAATTTTGGAAATGACAAAAATGAAAGATAAGGTAAAAGTGCCTTGGATGTCAATTTAGAAATATTGAAACAGTTTAAGGCTAGTGAAAATGTAGCCAAATTACCAAAGCTATACCTCTTCTATAAAGAGAGAACAATTTGTGAGGCAGCTAATCATAACTGACTCCGCAGCGGCCATAATTTCTGATATGGAGTCTAAAAATTATGAAAACAGAAATAATTATTGTGTTACTATTTGAATATTTTGCTAATTTTTTCCACTCAATGTAATTTCCTGCATCCTTAAATGGGTTTTAAAGTTTTTTCTATATTAGAACACAAATTCAAATTTATCATTAAACTTAACAGGAAAATAAGATTCACTTAATTTAAATTTGATTTATGATTAAAATATTAATGCATTAAGCCAGGTATCACTAACTATATGAATGAATGTATTTCTAGGGAGATACCTAGACTGTAAATTCCATGGAAACCTATATGATAAACTCATAGAATCATACCAGCAAAGAGTCTTAGAAGTCATCAGTTCAATTCTCTCATTTTATAGATCAATAAAGAGCCAACAAGATCTTAAAGGGCAGGAACTATTTCATTTTTGGCTTTGTATCTCCAATGTCTAGCATAGTGTCTAATAAAGAAGACAGTCAATAAACGATCACTGAATGAAACTTAGCCAAAGAGAAGTTACTTAACTTTTTGCAAGAACACCCAAGTACTAAGTGGACAAGCTGAGATTCAAATCCAGGTCCAGTGACTCTAAATTAACTGCGCTTTTCACTGCATCTAACTACAGTTAAGTTTTAAGAAGAATTTTGAAAATTTAAGTGTAAATGTCCCTAGGTATCTTTAAAGTAATCTTTACAACTGTATCCAAGAAACTATCTTTAAGAAGGCCCTTCTAAAAGTTTTATGACTTGGCAAAAATTTGGCACAATACCCTTATTTGCAGAAACATTTCTCCAGTGTCACAAACGAGTAGAAGTGGGGCTAAGAAAGAACTGGCACATGACAATAAATCCCATCCATTTCTATTCCCAAGCTGCCCTATTCCCTGAGTAACTGAAATTCACGATTTAGCGCTGGACGTGAAGAGACTTATTCAAGGTCACATAGCTAGAATTTGAATCCAAGTTCTCCTTTAACTCCAGATCCAGCACTTTCCACCAAGGTAGCCCAGTACAAATTAAAAAAAAAAAAAAGCCCAGATTTGAATCCAGTTCTGCTCTTTACAACCTCTCTGATCTGAAGCAATCAAGTTACTTTCTTTCTCTGGGCCTATTTCCTGATCTGTTGAGGAAACTGGACTAAATATTCTCTCAAGTCCCCTGTTTCTAAATCTATATTCTCCCTATGTTGTCTGCCTTTCTCAAACTCCCTTTGGAGACTGTGTCCTATAGATACACATCCCCTTCCTCCCCTATCCCTCAGAGTTTCATCAAGAGAAAATTCTATTGGGTAGCCATTTTGGCCAACTACATATTTACAGTATCATATGAAGAACATTAACTCATCCCTAATAAGTTGGTAAGTTCAATGAAATAAATCCCAAACTCCTCAGGGGTATACTGGAACCAGCTCCAATCAGCTCAAGAGAACTGAATGTTGAATTTTCAACATGAGCATTTACACCTAAGAAATAAGCAAATACTTTCTTGTCAGGGTTTATTGTTTTGTTGATTGTCTAGACCTAAGAAAATGGAGAAAATCTCAATACTGCAAATTAAACTTAAAGGTGTTTCATGCATATATGTTTCTAGAGAGCCAGTTGCTAAACATTTTCCATCACATCACTGGACATATTCTAAAAGCAGAAGTCTGTTTTATCCATTTTTCCTATATTGCCCCATATTTCAAGGAAAATAACTCAATTAAGTACTACTGTAAAGAAGCTGACAAATTACTATTTTCATTTGGTATTTTATAATCTGGGTATGAGGAATAACAACAAAGTAATCAAAGCAAAACATAAAACCAGAATTTATTGAACTCTCACCTCTGTTATCTAAAGCATTCATGACCAATGTAAATTGCCGAAAGAATTCCACATTATAATCAGGGCTAGAAACAGAAGAAAGAAAAGTCTCAAAAACAGTAACCTTATGTTTGTTCATTACAACATAATACAGAATTATAAGAAGCTAAGACAGTACAGATGGTTCCTACTGAGATAGCTACTCTCACTTATACTAAATGAAAAGGAAATATTTTCTAGTTTACTTTTTCCAAATCGTCATTAGCAATTAGAAAATGTTGATACCCCCCAACCTCTCCCTTTTGGAACACTTGCAGTCAATTCAAAGCCCAGTGAGCTTAGAGCTAAAAAAAAAAAAAGAAGACAGTAATTTTCTATTCAACTTGGATCTCAGCTGCTGTGTTAGAGCCAAATCAAAGTCGCACAATCAGGATCCTCAGGCTGCTGCTCTTTCCATAACATCACAATGGACCCCCAACCAAAAAGCTTAAAAATTTTAACAGGATGTGCTACATGAAAAACTAGAAAAAATACTAAATAAAAAAAACCAAAATGATAAGAGGAGCTACATTAAACAAAATATATGTTCAAAAGACCATGATGGAGGAAACACAATTTTAAGGGAATCAAAGGATCATTTTTCAAAGGTATTTTTTTAGTAGTTGATAATTTTAAAGAGTTCAAAGTGCTTTTTACATATATCTTATTTAAGGTATGAGAAGGAAGAGGATAAAAATATGTAAAAAAAAATTGTTAGCAAAAAAGGGAATCCAGAAACGAACAATACTTTATGGACCCACCACTACAAAATATCTGCAAGAATAACCTACACCTATATCCAAGGGTACCTTTGATTAAAGTGTAAGAATGGAATAAGCAAACTTACACAAAAGATATTCCTACAGCAGATCACATCTTTATGGTTCCATAACTGACTGAAACATATATAGAATAAAACCCAAGTTTATTTGTTCTCTATATAAGTATCTGATTCAGTATCCTAGTTAATTGAAAGGCTCTCCAAAAAGATGATTCTAAAATATCTATCAAGATTCCTTCAAAGATATGATCACACATGCTTTAGAAATATCACCTTGGCAAGCTAAAAAAAAATGCTGGATTGATGTGGAGAGAAACTTGAGGCAGAGAGAGGATACATGGCTGCACAGGTGAAGAGGACAAACCCAAGAGATGTTGTAAAGGTAAAAATGACAAGGTTTGGAAAAGGATTGAATATATGGGCAAGTCAAAGTGAGAAGGAAAAGATAAAACATTTTTTTTTAAAACACCTATAATATGCCAAGCCCTGTTAAGCTCCTTACAAATTGTCTCATCTAATACCCACAACAACCCTGAGAGGTAAATACTATTACATTTTACAGCTGAGGAAATCTAGATAGATAGAGGTTAAGAGACTTGATCAAGTCACAAAGCTAATAAATGTCTGCAGTCAAATTTGAACTCAAGTCTTCCTAACTCTTGATTGAGAGCTCTAGACACCTTGCCACCTAGCTGCCTCTTAGCTGAACTCTCTGACGTACAGAGTCTAAGAGACTAGAAGAATAGCAGTGGCATGGACAGTGACAAGAGAGAACAGTTTGAGGGGAAGGTAAGTTCTGTTTTAAACATAACTGAGTTTGAGAAGTATACAAAATATCCACTGCAGAGCATCGAAAAGGTAGTAGGTAACATATGACTATACCCCAGGAAAGAGACTAGGGATGAACATAAAGATTTGGTAATCATCTCTACAAAGAGAATATTTAATGACTATCTTGTTAAAATGAATTGGGGGAGGGGGGGAATATATGGTAAAATATCATTAAAGAACTTCCTCTGAATAAGAGACTTATCTATATTACAAGAGAAATCTGAACTGCCCTGTTTAAAGACATCTTTTGAGTTATAATTTCTTATCTTTTGATTAGGATTCAAAGATCCTTTAAGTAAGTTTCCAAACAACATAGTTACTAAGTTAACTTAGGGGATAAACCAGTTGAGCTATTTAAAATCTTATCAAAAGGAAGAAAAGAAATGTAATGCAAAAGAAAAATGGAAAATATAATGGCTCCAAATCACATTTAAGTACCTAACAACCAAAATACATACTTCATAATGCTGTCATGGTAGGCTATAATATTAGCTTCTGGGTAAAACTGCAATACGCTTTCCTTAGCAACCTAAAAATGAAAAAAAATTATAACATTATTTCTATAATTATTCAAAACTGAATTCTAGTACACACTTTCTGATACATATGATATATACTCTCTATATATACATACATATATATACATACACATATATATATATACATACTATATATATATATATATATATATATATATATATATATACATATACACATACATACAATACAATTCTGATGGAGAAAAATGATTTTTTTGAATTGATGTTAATCCATCCCCTATCATATTAAGATGAAGAAAACAAAAATACGTAAGGAAAAAAATCTACTCAGATTTCTATCACATTTTGAGAACTCAGCAAAATCAACTAAAAAGATTATCTAAAAGGAGAGGAAATCCCTCTTCAATACTAAAGCACAATGTCATGTCTGCATGGTTGGTTTCATTTCAAACCAAAAAAGAAATGAAGTTACCCAGCTTATCTAACAATTAACCCTCAAAGAGAGCTTTTGCCTACTAGTACATTTACTACTAAAATTGCCTTATCTTCAACCCCCAAAGCCCATGTTTGAATTCAAAGAAAAAACTGATTTCAATATCATTCTAAAGCATAACAACTAGGAAGTGAAATTTGCTCCTTTTTTTGAAGGGGTTGGGATTATCTCAGGGCTACTTCATTCTAGTGACAAATAACTGTGAGTTATGTAGTTTCTATTTATTTATGCCATGCCCCACTACTGGACTGTGACTTTCATAAAGACAGAGACTGTATTTTATTTAAACTTCTTGTCTTCTCCTATTACCTAATTTTGCTTATGGTAGGAACTTAATGGTTGCTGAAGGCGTAACTCTAATTACAGTACATGGTACCATACAATTGTCAAGTTTCTATTTCTGATTCTCTTTGTGATTTAGACAAGTTACAACCTCTCCTGGCCTCACTTTCCCCATGACAAAATAAATATATTTCCCAGATTTCTCCATCGACTAGAGATTATGAGACTCAGTCTGATAACATGGGCTACTCCATCCAAGGTACAATGAAACAAAGATATCAAACATTCAAGGAGCCAAATTAACATGTAACTGGGAAATATTTAATAAAATAAGTAAAACTAGAATGGAACATACGTAATGTTAATATGTGGTTTTCTAAGTCAATATGTGGTCCCAAGGGATCTTTGCTATTAAAGTTTGACACTCCTGGAACAGAAAAAATGTAAGAAATCTTTACGATTTACCTGTGCCTTCGACCTTCCAACATGCTTTTTCTGAAACAAAAACTGTCGGTTGAGGTTGCTGACGTCAATAGTATCTAAATCAATCTGCAAACGAACAATACCCAGTTACTTCATAATATACAATATAAAAATATTTCAAGTACAGCATAGGGGACAGGTAGGTGGGCAGCATCGACAGGGCACCAGCTCTCCAGTCAGGAGGACCAGAGTTCAAATATGACCTCAGATATTTACTAGTAGTTATGACCCTGGGCAAGTCACTTAACCTGATTGCCTCCAAAAAAAAGTAAAATAAAAAAGAGCACCCAACATTTCAGCAACACTAACATCAACCCTAAGAATCCAGAATTTCCAGACTTGTTGCAAGCATTTGAAAATTTGTTTTAGGATCAATTGAACCACAATTACTGTTCATTTGGCCAAAGGAATTACTGAATACATAAGCAATTCAAAGACTTCATTTTTAAGGATAACTTTCTAAAGAATATTTGTAAAAGTTTCCTGGAAAGTGTGAGTTACAAGTCAAAACCTAAAATTGCACAAAAAAGTATGTGCACTAATGTACATCTGCAACTGCAATTTATATAATATACCTTATTTCTGCACCAACTCAATCAGAAAGGTTTCTAGGCTCTGTAAGTGCATGAACACACTTCATGTTTTCTGATGGGAGATGCTCTGTTGTCTCATTCTACTTTTTCATCATACACACATAACTAAGAAATCTATAAATATGCTTTAAGGATTATAAATAAATTTTAAAAGGGCTGTTTGGGACCATGTGATAAAGATAGTTTAATTATGTGCCTAAAAAAGTTTACTTTTGTATCTAATTATTCCTGTAAGTTTAAAAGCTTATTAAACAGAGAAATGTAATAAAAGTAATACACTAAACCAGAACAAAGTCACACATTTGAAATTGCATTCTATATATGTGGGGAAGCTATTTTCATACAGAAATGGATAAGACTATGGTAAAAAAAAACATTGCTTTTATTTCATTTAAGTTACATAAAAATATCTAAAAGATCAGTTTGAAATGTTTTTATTCATTAAAGTTCAAAAACACAATTTCATTAATAATTACTTAGGATTTTTGGATTTATAATAAAATTTCAACAGCCAATTTGATTGATGGGTTGTTTTTCCAAACAAAGTCTCAAATTCATACTTCTCTTTCTATGAGATGTTTTCCCAAAAATTTCAAGTCATAAAATTAAGGCACAATCATGTTTGAATATGTCATGACATGCCAAGTGTCAAAATTGTATACAAAGTTTAAAGAGAAAAATGTATTCAGCACATACGATTTAGAGCTGTCATCTAGTTCAGTAATCTCATTTTATACATGAGGAACTAAGCAAAGCAAAGAAAAGCAAAGTGATTTGCCAAGGTCACAAAAATTAGGTAGTTAACTGGCAGCACAGACTTCAAAATCCAGCACTTTTCAATGTACCACTTTTCTAGAGTTAACAGACCTTTAACACATACTCAGGAGCACACAAGAGCTAAAAATACCACCAACAACAAATCTTTTGATTTCTAATCCAGGTATTTCAAGAGATACTTTAAAAAATAAAGTAGAAAACTACATTTTAAATATATAAAAGTTATATAAAGGAAATTAAGTGCAGTATCTAAAATACATCCTATCCATTTCAGTGACTTTGGGTGGAACCACATGCTTAACCTTCAATCATTTCTATCTCTGCTAAATGAAAGTAAACTGTTAAGGCAAATGTGACACCAACCTGGCTGGAAAAAAAAGTAACTATATGGTTTGTTTATATTTTGCTTACCAAAAAAAAAAAAACCCAACAAAACCTCGAAATGAAAAATTCAATAGAATTTAAAAAGCAGAAACCTTTGGACCACGGAAAATAATTTAAGAAAAACTCAAGCCGCTATTTTTAGCTGACTGAAAGCGAAGGTTGAAATAGTAACCTACTTTTTTTGTGTGTAATTTTATGATAGATGCAAGTCATATTTTTAGTAGCAAGAATGGAACAGCCTGTGCTGCGTTTCATCCAAATAAATGAAGCTTGTAACGAGGAGACCTAAGATTGGTATTGAAAGACGCAGGCTGGGAAACATTTTAAGCCCTGCCTTTCTCAAATTCAAAATAAATCTACTTTGGCCCCAAGTCAGGAGTGGGGGAGGGGATGGAAGGGGGCAGTGTTCTTCTACAAATCTTTAATATAATTTACTTTAAAATAACACCCAGGGAGCACTTTAATTCTCTCAAAAAATCTGGGTCCGAAGTAAGACTGGCAACCGAGACCAGGATTTAACAGTCCAAAATCCTCCCCCATAGAAGGCACGCTCTTTAGTGGCAAATGGCAAGACACACCCCCCACCCAGCCGGCCTAAGAAAGGGGGAAAGAGAAAGGGCTAGAGACAGGGAGAGGGGGAGGACGAGACACCCCCTCCCCCCGGGAAGCCTCCGCCCCCTCGCCCCCCGGCCTTCACTCAAAAAAGGCATGGGGGATGGCGATAGTCGCCCGAGGAGCGACTCTCCCCGAGAGAAGACTCCACCCCTCGAAGCCTCAGGCGGCCAGAGGAAGGGCAGGGGACGCAGGCCCCTCCTCCGCCCGCCCCGGCTACGGCCATTCCCGTCCCACCGCGATTTACCCGCGCAAACCCGGCGCCTTCTCACGAGAGCCGCCGCCATGTCGGCCCCGCTCCCGCGGAGCTCGGGCGAGGGGCTGCCCGGGCCCTCCCGGCCCCCTCCCGCCTCGGCCCTCCCGGCCCCCTCCCGGTCCCCGTGCCTTCCCCGGGTCCTCACCAGGTCGATGTGCGCGAAGCCGCTGAGCACCAGGTTCTTGAGGAGCTCGCAGCCGATGCCGCCCGCGCCGACCACCAACACCCGGCCTCCAGCCACGGCCTCCGCCAGCTCCCTGGACAGGCCCCGAGACAGCGCCATGGCGGCCACCCTCCCCCCCACGGACGGGAGCCCCCCACGGACGCACCGCCCGACCCACGGACGCGCCGGCTGGCAGAGGGAGGGAGGGAGCACCAGAGGAGGCGGACGGACGGGGGGGCGGTGAGGCGGTCGCCGCGAGCCGGAAGTGGGGGGGGAGGGAAACGGCGATTTCCGCTCCTGCGCAATGGCCTCTCGCGGGCTCGTGGTGCGTTTGCCCGTAGTAAGCATGGTTCGGGCTCGCCACGTGGGGCCGGGCCTACGTAGGCTCCACCTTGCCTTGTAGGGTGAAGTAGCCGCCTGCCTCAGCAGGGGGAAACCTGGGTAGAGTCGGCTTTAGGAGGCTCGGCTGCAGCCCCTGAAGCCCGCTAGCCGCGTGACTTTGGACTGGCGACGTAATTCCTCGATTCCCGAGGCAACTCTTATTACTGTGAATTTCATAGAGAGTCAGCCGAAAAGAACATTTCCTTACACGAATGATAGATAGGATTGTCCTGAGCCTGCGTAAAAAAGGTTACATTTAAGCGGACGGTTCTTGCACTGCCCAGCTTGTCTGTATCCTACAGCTTCCTTCTTATAACTCTGTTTTCTTGACGCTTGCCTTTCCTTATCCTTTTTGGTGGAGTTGGAGAGGCTTTTGAAACAAGTGTTCATGTATTGCTAGCCAGCGCTTCCCACCCCCTACCGCGCGCACGTGTGGGCGTGGGCGTTCATGGCTGTAGTTGAGCGAAGCAAGTTCATACACTGTCTGAAAACGTATGCCTCCTTCAGGCAGCTCTTCATCCCCCCTGCTAAGAGAGAGGAAGAATGATTTATCATTAGATTTCTAGATTCATGATTGGTTCTCTCGCAGTCGTTTTTCCTTTACCTTGGAGGGATTTTCTGGTTCTACTCACTTGACTCTGCATTAATTCGGAAAATCCTCCTAGACTGATCATGTAAATGCTGTCCACTCCCATAAATAGAACTAATGAACTGTGATTGCAGAATGAAATACATTTTCTTCACGTTATTTTTTTTCCTTTTTTTGCAGCATATCTACCATGGAAATGTTTTGCATAGCTTCCTGTTTATAATGGAATAATATTGCTTGCCTACTTAATGGGTGGAGAAGTTGTAGTAAAAGAGAATTTAAAACTCAAAAAATTTTAATAAAGTTTAAAAAAAATTCCTCCTAGGCTGGTCTGAATCTGCCTGTTTCATTTCTTATGCCCTGTTAACATTCCATTACATTCTTTGGTGCAATTAAAAGGCTGCTATATTTTCCCAGTTCTTTTCCTACTTTTTTCCATCTCTTTAGGGTATAGTAGTAGTGCTGGGACAATTAGTATGCACAATTTAGTGCATTTTTTGTTACAGCTACAAATTGCTTTCTAGAATGATTAGATCAGTTCACAGCTTCATTAATTGTCCAAATATTATGATGTGCAGCAACTCATAAAAGACTATCAGTTGGAAAGGTATTGCCTTTTTTTGCTTGGTGAAGATACCTGCCTTTTACACCAATGATCTCCAAGTCTCTTCACTTCAGAAAAAAAATGCTCTAGAACTGCCCATGATTGATGCTATATAAAAATTCCAGGGAATTTGCTGAAGGGTGCACAGTAAATTAGTGAAGCTAAAATTAGAGTAGAGAAGATTAAGATTAGAGCTGTCTTGTGGAGGAAAGATTACACTTGGCAGAAGTGAGAACCAGGAGCAAAGGGTGCAAGTTGCAAAGAGGCAAATTTAGGCTTGATGTCAGGAAAACTTCCTAAGAATCAAAGTTGTCATTTGGAGAGATGACGGTTTAGCAGAAGCTGGACAACCACTTGTTAGGTGTTATAGTGAGGATTTCTTCATTTCTGAATTGAATAGATGACTTTGGAATTTTCCTTTGGACCTCTCTGTGCCTGTCTGTCTCTCTTTCTCTCTCTATCTCTCTCCCATGCTGCCTTGTAATGGAGCCTGAAAAGTTTTGAATGGGCACAAATTTTTATAAAGAACAGTTTTCGGACATTGAAAATGCTGGGATGGGCAGTTAGGTGGGGCAATGAATAGAACACATGGCTATGGAGTCAGGAGGACCTGAGTTCAAATTCCGCCTCAAACACTTGACACTAGCTGTGTGACCTTGGGCAAGTAACTTAACACACCACCACCACCACCCCCGCCATTGCTTCACCTTCCCTCTTGAAAAAAAGAAGAAAAAGAAAATGCTGGTGTCATGTGCAAAGAACTGAGTCAGGTGTTAGGGATACAAAGACATAAACAAAACAGTCCAAACTCTCACGAGCTTATATTTCCCTTAAAAAAACATGTTAACATAATTTTAGTATGAATAAATTATCCATTTTACATCTCATAACGACCTCTATTTCTTGCTTGGTCATAAATTCTTCCCTTATCCATAGGTCTGACAAGTAAACTATTCCATATTCCCCTGATTTATTTGTGCTATATCACCTTTTACATGTAAATTATGTACCTATTTTGACTTTATCTTGGCATAGTGAGATGTGCATCCTCCCGGGTTTCTCCCTAACGGCTTTCCAGTATTCCCAGCAGTTCATCAAGTGGTGAGGTTTTGTCCCAAAAGCTTGGATCTTTGGGTTTATTAAACACTAGATTACAATACTGTGGTATTATGGTGTATTGTGTACCTAATCTGTTCCACTGATCCACCACTCCGTTTCTTAGCCAGTACCAAATTGCTTTGATAACTGCTTTATCAGTTTGAAATCTAAGTACACCTAGACCACTTTCCTTCACATTTTTTTCATTTGATTTCCTTGATATTCTTGAACTTTGGTTCTTTCAACTGAAGTTATTTTTTCTAGCTCTGTAAAATAATTTTTGGCAGTTTGATTGGTATTGCACTAAGTAAATTAATTTAGATAGAATTGTCATTTTTATTATAATGGCTGAGCCTACCCATGAGCAATTAATATTTTTTCTGTTGTTTAGATCTGACTTTGTTCAAGAAGTGTTTTGTAGTTGTATTCATATAGTTGTTGTGTTTGTCTTGGAAGGTAGACTCCCAAGAATTTTATATTGTCTAGTTATTTTAAATGGAATTTCTCTATCTCTTGCTGCTGGAATATTAATAATATATAGAAATGCTAATGATTTCTGTGGATTTATTTTATATCCTGCAACTTTGCAAAAAGTAATTATTTCAATTAGTTTTTCTAGTTGATTCTCTAGGAATCTCCAAGTATATCATTATATCTGCAAAGAATGAGTTTTGTTTTCTTGTTGCCTATTCTAATTCCTTCAATTTTTTTCTTCCCTTATTGCTATAGGTGTTTCTACTACAATATTAAATAGTGGTGATAATGGGCATCACCAGTTATCCTCACCCTGATCTTACTGGGAAGGCTTCTAGCTTATCCCCATTACAGATAATACCTGCTCACGTTTAAAGATCCATTCATTCCTATGCTTTCTGGTGTTTTTAAAAGGAAATGAGTGTTTTGTCAAAAGCTTCTTCTATATCCATTGAGATACTCATGATTTCTGTTGGTTTTGTTATTGATATGGTCAATTACTCTTTCCTAATATTGAACCATCTCTGCGTTCCTGGTACAAATCCTACCTGGTCATATTTTTTGCAACATATTGCTGTAACCTCCTTGCTAGTATTTTATTTAAAAATTTTTGCATCAGTATTCATTAGGAAAAATTGATCTGCTGTTTTCTTTTTGCTCTTCCTTACAGCTGGGTGTATGTCATTCTTCTGGTCCCTGTTACTCAAACTGCATCAGTCACTTCAAAAGACTTGTTGTGTTTCTCACTTTCTCCTAATTGTTCCTTGTTATTGAACTATAGGATTTTTAAGATCTTTTTCAGGTCATGCTATACTTCTGTCCCTTTGCTTTGATGTGATGGATTTCAGAAACCTGCATTTCCTGTCAGCTTGAGTCATTAAGGTTATGAACAGGGATTTACTGCTAAGAAGTTAAACTTCAGAGTATAGGAATAAACTTAAGAGAACTCATTAGCCCCAAAACCTGATTCAGGAAGGGTTCAGGTCAATCCATGCATGAGAAGGATACAGAAATTGAAATCAGAATGGATCTGAGATTAATTACATACAACCTTTTCATTTTACTCATGAGAAAACCAAAGCTCAGAAGTCAACAATTCAACTTCAATAAGTCTCTAAGGTGGTAAGGCAACAGAGACCATATTTGAAGCCAGGTTCACTCTGAAACCCTGTTTTCTTTCTACAATATTATAAGAAAAGGTTTTACAGGAACATATTAATAAATCAATTATTTTATTTATTGTCTACTATATGCCAGGTGTCCAGTGAAAGCACTCCTACTCAGAAGTTCTCATTCTGAAGAGATAAGCACATTCAAAATAATTTTGCATAAGCCCATGCAATTTTTGATAACTGTATACAACACTTTGAGAAGCATACTTTAAAAAAAGAAGTAAGCATAAAGAAAAGTAAATTTAAAAGGTAGCTTGAGATGAAGGGCACCTAACAGTACCACTCTTCCACCTCTTGACACCTAGAGGCAGAACTCTCAATAAACCCAGAAACCCAGTTTGACCTGAGATATTTCTTGTTTTTATGAATACACTAGTATGTATTGTAAAAGTTACACATATTATACTACCCCTCTTCCAATACATTTTTAATCAGGATTTTCATGGAGGGAGAAAATAACCTCTATGAGATTAAAAAAGGGGTGGAATAAATTTTCTTCCACTTAATGTCAAAGACCAATTTACCTCAGACCACCCCCACTCAAAGAAATTTAAAAATAGTAACCATTGCTCCCTTCCTGATTCTTGTCTATGTCTTTCTATAAATTCTCCCGAAAGGATCTACCCAATGTGCTGGAGGTCTTTCTCTGATACTGTTAAAATTTGGAGCTGTAACCAGCCTAGCTCTATTTCCAGTTATGTAAGTGCTTGATTATTTCTCTTTATGATATTTCTCAAATATATGCCAAGGTAATTATACCACTGTTCACTTATATAAACACCCTATATTTGATCATCACTTAAGGTCACATACAATTCTGATTCTTTTGAGACCCTGGTATTCTGTGATTCACAGCAATATACCATTCCCAGGAGAAAATTTGTTATGGGGGCAAGAGGAGAAAATTGAGTTGAATTACATTTGGGAAATTGCACAGTACTTTTAACGATCCCCAGATGCCTACTGCAACAAAAATTCATCTTTTTAACACCAATGCTTTTGCTAGTATAAAAATTAAATTTTATTTACACAAAGAAAAGGAAAGATTCTATTTAAACAACATTTGATCTGGATCTTCTTGTATAACACAAAACTCTTCCACTGGATTTTGATGATTAGCAGGCCAACAGCTCTTCTGACAAGTATAAATTAAAACTGTTCCAAAATCAACAGAGATATCTGTAAGACACAAGATATAACTGTACAAAAAGTGAAATCAATTCACTTACCATTTGAAAGACATATTTTATTAATGTGGCTCTGGCCTGCAAATGTGTTTGAAAGGGGTATAATTAAAAGTTATTCTCATGTAGTTGTTACAGCTTCTATATACATTCCAAGAGTGAGCAGCCTTTCCAACCACAATTTAGGAGTAAAATTTAAAATTAGGAGAAAAGTATAAAGGTAAAATGTAGCTTCTAAAAGCCCTTCTCCTAATGCCTGAATTCCTACCAAAATCAGAATAGAAATTAAAGACAAATATTTCACAACATGAAAGTATAAGCATATGGAACTCCACTCAAAGCAGAAAATGTTGACTATATTCACAAATTCAAATTTATAGAAGTACCAGAAATGGCTACTAAAATATCTGGGCCAACTGATAACATCTCCTTTTAAGGTAGCTTTGATAACTGTATTTAAATACAACTGGTTTCCCTGTAATCTTATGTATTTTATTTTATGCATTTAATGATATTTTGAGAAGAGGTCCCTAAGTTTCAATCATACTGCCAAGTTATAACAGAAAAAGGTTAAAAATCCCTGCTTTAGACCCTCTGCATGAAATAGGTGCTGGCTTTACTGGAAAAGTCAAAATAATTTAGTAACTTCTTGTTGTTTGTCCTTCATTCTCAAAGAGGATCATGACTTCAGGAAGGTGATGCCCTAACTTGGAAGCGAATTAGATTTAAATGAGAAAGGCTGTGTAAAGTCACCAGCCTCACTTTCTCCTCCAGAGTCTCATCTGGGTCCAGTGGCCAGATATGGATCAGGATGACTGGAGATGGCCCCATTTAGAAAAATTTACTGGGTTAGTGAAGAAAGGGAGAAGTCAAAGATACCTGGAAAAATGATAATCACCAATAAGAGTTCATTAAGCCAGGAGTATGTTAGGCTGGTTTGGGGAAGAGATCAGTTCACATTTACATGTATTGAGATTAAAATGAAATAAAAATGTCCTACAGTCAGTTTGGGGATATCTAAGTGGAATTCAAGGAAAGAGTATGAACTAGAGATAGTCACTGAAATAATCAGCATATAATCTAGTTCAAGTTGTGAAAGAATGAGTTCTTCAAAAGAGGAAGCATAAACAGAAGAAAACAAAGATCAGTATATCTTACAGTACGTTTATAGCTGAAGGTTAGTGGAAGCCAATAAAGGAAATAGAGATGAATAATTCTAAGAAGTAAAGGTAAACAAAGATACTATCATATCATAGAAGCCAGAGAGTTTCACAAAAGAAAAAAAACAAAATTCAAGGTTGTTTTTTCTTCACTACACAGTGAAGATAAATTCAATACCTCATATATGCTAGTTAATTTTTTTAAACTATGTATCATATTAAAGTCTGGTTATATAACTGATTACAAAATGATTTCTAAAAAAAAGAAAAGAAAGAAAAGCTTCTGGAACAAATTGTATACAAACACCACTGGTACCAAAAGATGGCTCCAAGAGCCCCACACCCCCCGCCCTGGTTTTTAATGACAAATCTGCCCACTCTTGCTTATAAAAAAAAATAAGTTATCTCAAAAAAGATAAAAGATTGCATCAAGGCAAGTAGATCACTCTACTGAAGAAGAAACTCTTTACATCTCTGAACACATGGTTTCTTGAGTTAAAGCATCCAAAAACATCATTTGGTATTCAACTCTTTGGCGATAAGCTTCTCTCATCTTGGCTAGGCTGGTTTTTAGAAAAACTTTCTCATCCATGCTGCTCCATCTCTCAGCTCTAGACCTTTGCAATAGCCGTCTCTCAAATACTCCCTCCTCACTTCTGCCCCATAAAATCTCTAACTTCCTTCAAGGTTTAATTTAAATACCACCTTCTACACCAAACCTTTCCTGACTATCCACATGCTAGTAGTGCTTTTGTTGCCAAAATATCTCCATCGATTTTGAATCTGCCTATATAAATATATACATATAGTAATAGCTACATCAATATCAACACACACACACATTTCACCTAGCTAGACTTAGACTGCAAGCTTCTTCAAGACAGGAACTGATTTACCTATATCTTTGTACCTCAGGATCTAGTACAGTGCCCGTTACACAGCAGGCACAATACATACTTGCTGATTGACTAATGAAACTAGGGCCATACCTGGAGCTTTTCAACTTGATAAGACCTGCTAAAGCCTATGTTCTGCTGTCATGGCATTCAAGATGCCAAGGTCATCTCCATGCCAAAAGGAAGTATTAAAAGGAAAGATTAAAGCACATACAATTAGTATTAAATAGTTCAGTTAACATATAAAGAAGTTTACTACCTAACAGAGTATTTTTGAGCATGCTGACCAATGCAGGCATAAGCTGGAACTCAAATACTCTGCAGCTCCCACAGTTACTGCAGGATGGAATCTCAGTAGCATCTGATGAAGGACAGGTTATAAAGAGAGGCTGCCCATTCCAAGAGTACCTACAAGAAAGACAGAAGCCCTTAGACACAAAGCACACATAAACACAACCCAACTGCTTTCCTCTCATAAGAGTTATAAACTTCATAAACATTTACTAGAAAACTATTTAAAGGCAGTCTTGCAAACCACTACTCACCCACTTTCTCAGAGAAAAGACTTGAGCAGCTGACTAGTAAATATGGCTAGTTTTCACTTTATAGAATTGATATATTTAATATATTCTTCTGCAAAATACTATACTTTTTCCCCACAGAAAGAAATAAAAGTTGTCTTTTTCTATTAAAAATTACAATGCCACAAATCTACATACTCAGTATTAAACAAAAATTTTACTAATATATCTAAATGAACAGTAAATGCTGTATCTTTTTTCTAACTGTAAAGAGGATAGCCCCAAAGTACCCCCTTCTTTACCTCAGAATCTGTTCACGGCAGGCAGATATTCTTTTCATAAATTTATAAAATATTTTATCATTACTTTTAGAAACAGCCTTCTCATATTTTTCACCATTGTCAAAAATGATACTATGAAAAGAAAAGAATCATGTTACTCTTTATAGCTGGAGGGGAGAAAAGTTTTTATTTTAAAGGAGAAAAAATACATCACTTGAGATAGATTTTCTTCCTCTATTTCAGGCAGTATTATACTTCAAGATGAAATTAAGTCCATGAATTACACTACTCTGAAACAAGGCAAATCTGCTAAACTTTTCTCTAAATTGAAGTCAATAAAACTAATCCATGGAATTTTTCTAGTGAAATTTTCTGGGATTTTTGTTAGCTATTGACACATTTTTAAATGAGTAGATTCTAAATAATTCTTTTAATTCTGGAATTTCTGAATCACAGAATTAATGAGGATACTTAAGGATCATCTCATCCTAATCTTTCATTTTAGAGATGAGGTGAGACCCCAAAAAACTGACCAACTTGACCAAGCCAGTATACCGTCAGTGCCTCTCTGTAACTTGTGAATCTCCATCTCCTGTACCCTGCTGTGGGTAACAGTCTCCTCTATGGCTCGTTAGTTTTATTTTGCTCTAAAAGTAACAAGGTGACAAAACCCTGAAAGAATGGTGAAAGTGGCCAGTTTACTCCTTCTATCCCCTTAGCCTATTAAGCCAGATGGCTTCCTACCTCAATTTCTTCTCCACTGCAAATATTCTCACCTTTGAGCTATCAGAAATTCCAATTCAACTCCCTCCCGTTGTCTATACTCCTGCAAAAGTTTTTGGGCATGATTTGTATCAACAAAGTTAGTATAATCTTCTTCATCCACAACATTGATATAGTAGGGCTGAAACACAGGAAGTGATGAGCTGGGCAGTACATGTCCTTCTCCAGCTGGTACTGTATGAGAATCACTTAAAGCTTCATCTAGTGAGAGTTCTTGGAGATGAGACATACATTCTATGTCTTCCTCTACATTTAAATTATCTCCTACTTTTGAGTCAAGCAGATCTCTGGTAATCCATGGTGTAAGAGTACTCTCACTGCCATCTCCCCAGTCCTCTGCTCCTTCACACCAGTCTTTAACAGCAAAGTTATTTTCTTCTTTCTGCAATAGAACATCCAATAACAATGATATTATTTGTGTTTTTATATAGGTCTTGAAATATCAAAACCAGTAGAGATTACAAATCCTTACTCTTCCAGAACAAACACTGGAAAATTTTTCCACTATACATACTGGCCAGGAGTGGCAAAGGAGGCAAAACATATACACAAAGTTTAGTTACCTAAATGTTTATTATGATGATTACAGGCCTAAAGAATCTGTGAATTTCAGGTATTTGATAGTCAAATGCATTTTTACATAAAGGAGGCTAATTTAAAGAGCTATTGAAAAAATCAGAGAATGTTAAAATTGAAATAAAAAGCTGCTGGAATTTTTTTTTATGTGACAGACACCAGCTGTAAGAAACAAAATAACATTATAACTGAACATAACTACTAGACTGAAAAGTACTTCAATTTCCATCTGTCATTCCAAACACTTTACATTAAAAAAGATACTGACCCAATAGCAATCTGGCAAAATTACTGTCTACAAGGAACAGAACGATCAAAGCCAAAAGAGAAAAACAGGAAATAATACAAGATAAAAGGCAAAATAAACAAATGGACATACTCATTACCAAGTGGGCCTGAGAATTCTGTAAATCAGGTCATCAAGAAGACACTGAGTTTGGAAGTACAACAAACAAACTCTATGACAGAGTCCAAAAAAATCTTTAGAGACCAGAATAGTAGTGTCAAACCCAAACAGAAATGGATCTTTGTAGGTCACATATTGACTAAGAAAACCACAAATTTAACATCACGTCATGTTGCATCTTTATTTTGTTAAACACCTGCCAATTACATTTTAATCTGCCAGAGTTGCACATCTCTGGCCTAGAGCAGTGGGCTGAATTTACTAAGATGAAATGCAGTAGAGAGAAATACAAGATCTTACATGAAAGTACAAAAAAAAATCAACCAAAAAATATAGAATGAGAGATCACAATTTAGACGGTAGTCTGTCTGAAAAAGATCAAAACCTTATAGGGGATTGGCAGCTGTCTATGAACCAGAAGAGGGCCATGACTTCAGGAAGGTGACGCCATGACTTGCAAGTGAATTGGATTCAAGTAAGAAAGAGCTGTGCAAAGTTACCATGTAGCAGCCAAAAGAAACTAATGCAATCCTGAGATGCACTGAAAACAATATAAATTCTATGAACCAGGACATAGCAGTCCTCCTGCACTCTGTCCTTCTCAGGAGGACTTTGATACATTAAAAGTACCAGAGAAAGACAAGGAAACGGGGATGTGGATGAAAGAAGATTCAGGGGAAACAATACTGTCTTTACTTATTTGAAAAGCTGTCAAAGGGAAGAGGGATTAGACTTAGGCTGTTTGGTCCGGAATGGCAGAATGAGAATCTATGGGTTTAAAGTTGTTTTAAAAAAAGGCAAATCTAGGCATGTAAGGAAAAATGTTCTAATAATTGCAGCTATTTACAAGTACAATGAACAGTACCATATAGTAGAAGTGACTGGAGTCCATGATTAGGTATGTAATAAATGGGGATTTCTTTGAAGTACTTTTGGATTGGATAGTTTGAGAAGTCCAATCAAATCTGGGATTCTGTGAAATGCTTGTTCAAACTGAATATAGTCAGTATAACATAGTCTTAAAGGCAGAAATCTGAGTTTTAAATATAACACATGCCACATGAACCCGGGTAAATCACACTCCTTAAGGTTTATTCCTTTGTAAAATGGGAATAACCAATAGTCGCCCTACACCTGCTCAGAAAGCTGTCCTAGGACAGTATTTTGTAAAACCTATTTTATCTTTATTACTACCAACTGAGTTATTAAACCTCTTCATCTCTGCACTTAAGATCATAGGACAATTAGGTTTAGACCTGGAAAAAACTTTAGGAATCATCTTAGAAATGAGGAAAACGGTGTTACACCTCGTAAAGCGATCCGGGTAAACAGGTAGTAAACTAGCAGGGTCAGAATTAGTATCCAAGTCATCCGACTACAAATCCCACGGGAGCCTACTTCTTTAAAAGAAAAAGAAAAGCTGCTAAGGCATTCGTCGTTAGCGCTCGGCACGCGGAAAACCCTGCGGAGACGAGAGGATGCAGCTTAAGCACAGCTGTAAAACATACGTACCCGCCTGGGTTCGGAATCCCGCGGGCACGCGTCCTCAATCTGCAGGACCTGGGAGCGAAACACCTTCCAGCTGGGGACCAAACCGAGGCCGGAGCAGTGAGCGGCCGGCCCACACCTCCGAAGACCGGGCCCGAGGGGAGAGGGCTGGAGGGGAGCGGGGGGGGGGGGGG
>CM053769.1:328036532-328082538 GCA_028658325.1 Potorous gilbertii | reverse complement strand
GGAGGGGAGCGGGGGGGGAGGGGGCTGGAGGGGAGGAGGCTGGAGGGGAGGAGGCTGCAAAGGAGCGGGGGAGGGGTCGAGGGGAGACCCCGGGCTCACGACCCCTCACGCACCTGCAGGGCTGGCCCACGCAGTCCGAGCCGACGCAGGCGAACACGTGCAGCAGGCGGTGGTAAGGCGAGCCTTCCAGGGGGCAGTAGACCTGCACGACGTGCGCCATGGCCGCCCCGCAGCGTCCGCAGGCCGGCCGGGGGGCGGGGACGGCGGGCAGGCTGTCCTGGGGAAGAGAGCCCGCGGCCCGCTGTTAGGCCCCGGCCTGGGGGAGCGGCGCCCGCCGCCCACGGTCCGGGCCCGTCCCCGCATCCCCACAGGCCCTGGGCTCGCGGGGCCTCTCGGCAAACCCGACCCCCCTCACCGGGACGCCGCCCATCTTATTGACAGCCCAGGTTCCACCCTGGGGCCCCTCGAAGTTGCCCCTCATCTCGGCGTCCCGGAGACCCAGGAGCACAGGAGCGGCGGAAGCCGCCATGACAACAGGGACGCCTTTCGCGCACGCGCCAGCTACCGGCTCCGGCGAGGGACAAAGTTTTCCGGGTCCGGGCCAATCCCCGCGAGCCAATGAAACAAGAGGCCGGCACGGTTTTCTGCCCCTTCCCTGGCGGTCAGAACGTCCTGGGGAGGGGGTCGTAACCCTAGCCAGGCCAGACCTGCCGCCCCGGGGACGTTAGGGCCACGCCCCAGGCGGAGCCTCCCCTCACCGGCCCCCTTCCTGAGGGCGCGGGGTGTTCTCGTGCCAAGGCTGCTGCCCCTCCTGGAGTGGGCGCCCCGCGAGGTCCCCGCCGTGCCCCAGCCCCTCTGCTCCCCGCACCACTGCGAGGGCTCTACGTAACGGCCTAATGTAACATTCCCACCGCACCAGTCTGCCCAAGCCGCGCCCCGTGTCAAGAACGTGCCGGGGCTCCCTGCGCTCACGGGTCGGACCCGTCCTGGTTCGGCTTCTCACGCGTTTACGATCCATTCCAGTCTGCATCGGACTGGTTTTACAGTGCATTCGTCCTCTGCCCTCCCTCCAGCCTGGAATGGACACCTTTGTACTTCTCGGGCTTCTACGCCCTATAGTGTTCTCTCTCTTAAGGGCGTACGGTAGGCACTTACAGGCTGAGCCATTCAAAGCCAGGTCAAGCACTCTCTTCTAAGGCGCTGGATTGTATCAGGGCTCTCCACCACCACCATCCCCCTATTACTTTGGATAAATTATCTGTGCTTCTACCAGCCCCCCACCCCTAAACCCAACCCAGTGTAAGGTCCTAGAAGGAGGGGACTTTTTCGTCTTTGAACTCCCACGGTCTGGGGAAAACCTGAGGCAAAATTTATAAACTTTTAGGAATGGAAGCAGAAGCTAACACAATGAAGATAATTATCTTTTCCTCAGGCAAAAGAAATGGCAGAGGTCACATGAGCCAAGAATAATCCAATTAGGACAAAGGAAAGGCTAAGAGCTATAGAAACAGGAATAGCTTTGTCTCTGCCTTGGCAAAATTATTCAACAGGCACCACCTGTTAATCTTTGTGGGACTAGAACAAGTGAAAAAAAGTAAAATGTAATGATGCCACCCCCAAACCAGAGCAAGAAAGCAACCACAGTCTTGCTAGCTATCTTTATTTTTTCAGATCAGCCCTGAAAATTGTGGAAAGGCTGAACACTTCTATCAGTGCAAAGGAAGGATAGTGTGAGCTTGCATGTGACATTTAGGACCAAAAAAATAAAAATCCACCAGACTGAACTGGCCTCATGAGGTGGGATCTGTTTTCCTGACAAGGAAGAAGGAGCCTGCCTTAAGGGATGACAAGTAGATCTCTTTTGTGACAGAGCAGGAAAGAACCAAGTGGTCACTACAACACAGACCAGATCACAATACAATAGATTAGGTCACAGTAGGAACAGGCATCTGCTTTCGTGACTTAGGCCCGGTGCTGCTTGATGAAGCTGATCAGCCCATTGGTAGAAGCATCATGAGAAGTCACAGGTTTATCAGAGTCCAACTCAGGCTCAATTTTCTTGGCCAGTTGCTTTCCCAGTTCCACTCTGTAGGTCAAATATTGAGGGCAAGAAGTAGAAAGATATTTTTTAAAATATTAACACTAAAAAAGAGGTAACTAAGTCCCACCCATCATAGAAACTTAGCAACCAATGAAATCTCTAGCCCTGTCTCTCACTTGGGGTAGAGGGAAGTTAGGTATAAGGAGATGATATTCTAGTTCACACTATCAGCTGGAGACTTACTTTAAATGGAAGGAAATTCCTGTTTCCTATAAAGGCTTGAGTGGAAGACACAAAAGAATTTCTCAAAATGATATTGTGTCAAAGAATGACTCCCCAGTAAGTATAATGAATAAATCCTGTCATGGGACCTCCAAACACATATCCCACCACTTTGCAGGCCAAAAACCACTTGGAGACACTCACCCCCACTGATCGTAACTATTGACATCCCAGACAACACCCTGAACGAAGATCTTGTGCTCATACATGGCTGTGGAGAAAGCAGAAAGTGAGTCAGACTGTGCACCAGTCCCACCCAGCCCAAGGTCACATGCCCCTCTTGCCTTTCCTCACCAATCAAGGCTCCAAGAATGAAAGGAGTGAGCTTTGTGAAGACAATGGAATTAGTAGGACGATTTCCCTCAAAGACCTTTAAAGGGGGAAAAAAAAAATCACAACACTGATGAATTCTGAAACATTCCCAAGGAAAAGAACAAAGTAAAACAACCACATGATCTGATGCAGACTGATTCAGGCTCTGACCCAGAGATGTTCTTCATAACCCAAAGCCGTAAGAGCAGCATCACCAGCTTAACCCACCTCACTGCCTATGAATCTCTGAGTAACAGAACAAAAGCATTATCCCTACAGCTACCACAAAAATGGAAGTGCTAAGCCCCAGCCCATTTGGACAAGAAGTGGTTAGCTGAGGATCGTGAAGGCTACACTGACAGTGAGAGAGAACAGAGCCTCCCAACTTAAGAGATGAGGTCTCAGTCAGGGGTGCAGATTGCACCATTAGCCCTAATGTAACCCAGACTGGTCTCATTCCCAAAGCCCATCCCACCAGCCCCTCATCCCCAAACCTTATGAGGCAGCAGTTTCTTCAGGGCATCACCACTCTTGCCTGCAGCCTCCAGCTCTTTGCATGCCTCCTCTGCTGTCTTTCCTTTCATCAGGGCCTCAGTCTGAGCCAGGAAGTTGGCTAGAAGAATCTAGGGGGAGGAGCAATGGAGCCACAATGCAACTTCCTCCCCATGAAATTAGGATATGTACAAACTGGAACAGGAGAGACTCACAGTGTTACAAGTGTTATTAGGAGAAAAGCAAGATAGTTTCCAAAGGTTTTTAGTTTTTAGGCATATAGGCAGAGTGCTCTATATTGGCTAGCGGCAAGCTGATTTCCAAAGGACAAGGGAGAGTGGAGTTTGGGAAAGCTGGGTCACATATTCAATTGAACAAACTTTCTATTAAGCACTTATAACACACACACAGACACACACATACCCACTGTATTAAGCACCAGAAGATTAAATATGACATGATAATGAAAATGAGACAATCTCTTCCCTTAAGGAGTTTAATTTGATGCCACATTCTGTGGGTAAGGTGGAAAGAGGCATATTTCTCTCCATCTCCCCAACCCAGTTTGGGCCTGTTGAGTTCCACTGGATGTGGGTTTGCTTTTGTGCACCATACCTTGTGATGAAGGCCATTCCGGATTGGATTCTGTGTCTGAACAGGGATGAGAAAATCGCAAGGGATCATCCGGGTACCTAGAGAGACAGAAAGGAAGGACAGGTGAGGGTGATTCAGTTCCACACACTCCACCCTCAACGAGAGACATTCCCTTCCTCCAAAACAGTAAGAAAGCCAAGAACCATAGATCTCAAAGGATCTAAACAATACTCCGCTCCACCTGATCCCTGCAAAGTGGTTATCCCAGCTTTGCTTAAAAAGATGAAGTGGGAGGGAGCCCAACATATCTCCTAACCGTTTCTACTTTCAATTCAATTCAGCAAGAATTTATAAAGTGCCTGCAGTATGCTGGATGCTGGGCTATCTCTGGCCTCCAGAATCTTATGTTACTGTTAGCCCAGAGGGAGAAAAGGGTACAATTATACAAATAGGTAAAAGACAAATTAAATACAAAGTAATTTCAAGGTGGAGGAGGGAAGGCGAGCAGGAAAAGACCCCATGGAGAACTGGAACATAAGCAGAGTCTTGAAAGGACCTAGGGATGGCAAGAGACAAAGGTGAAGAGAGAGAACCTTCCAGGCATAGCGGAATAGATAGCCTGAACAAAGGCACACCATCAAGAAAAGGAGTGCCCAAGATAGGGAACAAACAGAGAAGGAGGCAAGAATGACCAGAATGAGACTGTATGAGGAGGAGAAATATGAAACCAGTCTAGAAGGCAAAGCTGGACTGAGAGTTTGTATAAAGGGCTTTAAGGCCAAAGAAATAAATACCTTTTTATAGAAACAAAAGGGAGCCACTAGAGAACCTTGACTGACTCTTTTGGATAACTTACTACTTATCAAGTTTCTCCACACATCAAGCCTAAATGTGCAACTTTCTACCTGTAAGGAGAGTGGCCCCCAAGGCCCAGCCCATCTGCAATTTCAGTTCTACAACCACCTAGCCTTACAACAGAGCCCCCCAAACATGCCATACCCTGGTGAATAAGCTGATAGAAAGCATGTTGTCCATTGGTCCCTGGCTCTCCCCACACAATGGGGCCTGTACTGTAGTCAACCCGAGCTCCTGACTTGGTGATGTACTTCCCATTAGACTCCATGTCACCCTAGAATAGAAAGTAAGAAACAAACTTATTGCCCAGCTACACTCAGCCTCCATTGAAGCTATGGCCAAAGTCTCCAAGGCCATGCTAATGAAGACTTCACATCACACAAAAATAACATCTCTCCCATTAACCTCATAAATGCACATATATACACATACATCTATGCATAGGCATAGACAACTCCCCCACACACACCGCTACCCCTCAAACCTCTACTCTCTGTAAGAACATAACCCTGGCCTTGAACTACCTTCCCAGCAATGGGGAAAAGTTGAATTGAGCCAAGCAGTGTCCCATTTAGAATCCCAACTAAACAACAGCAGCACTTCTACTGACAGAATTTAGGGATCACCGTCACCAGAACAGGACTCAGCTGATGCCCTCTCAGCTGAGAGGGTAGCCCCTATAGAAAACAGGAAAAGGCAGCACCTGGAGGGTCATCTCTGGATGAGAAATTTCCCCTTCTGCTGATAGCAAAAAGTCCCCAAAGGATAGGATGGAAGAAAGTAGGGTACGAAAGAAACCTCAAGCTATCTGTCCTTACCTTTAAGCTAGGCTTAGCCACTTTCCCCTGTGAACTCATGAGACAGTTACAGTGGAATCCAAGGCAATCAGTCTCTGTACCTGCTGGAAGTAGGCAGCAAAGCGGTGCATATACTGGTCATATGGCAGCAGGGCCTGAGTCTCACATCCAAAACAGTTAATGTACCAGATGCCTAGCATGGCAAGAAGCACAGGGGCATTCTTCTCCAGTGGGGTGGTGAGGAAGTGATTGTCCTTTAATAAGATGTAAGACACAAGACAAAAAGAAGCATGATCTCCTACCCTGTCCCACACCAAAAACAAGCATGACCTCCCCACCATCACTTAGTTCCTCCCCCTCCTTTGACAAAACAATGAAGTAGAGGGATCATAGTTCATTTAGACAATAAGCCAATCAACTGCAAATACATAGAGAAACACAACATGGCCAGGGAGGGCTGGTCTTAAGAGCAAAGCCTGTGACCTTAGTAAGAGAAGCCTACAGCTATTTAGGGAAGGGAGATCAAGCAAACATTTTATTACTGCAGGCTATTAGAACTCTGCTACTCATCACAAAATACCCACTTTGAATGAAAACACGAATGGTGCCACTTACCATCCAGTGCGCCCCCGACAACAACTGCTCAAAGTTATCAAAACCTAAGACATAAAAACTTCCTAAGCAAGGGGTGTTCCCACATCCCCATCTCTCCCAAGAAGCAGGAGGAGGGTCCTGGCTTTTACCCCTCCCAGGAAATCAAAGCCAAAAGCAACCCTTTAGGCTTCTGAGAAATAATTGATTCTGAGTTAATCCAAACCCTCGGGGATATAGTTGGGTCTCCTGGCATTACGAAAGGGAGCAAGACTGAAACAAGACGAAATGCCTTTTTGAATTCTTAGGATAAAAGGAACCCAGAAATATCCAAGTAACATTGGTGAATAACTGCCCCCCCATCTAGGGATCACTCCCCTTGCCAGCTACACTCAGCAACAAAAAACTAATTTAATGCATTTAAACGAGGAACTGCGTGGGGAGATAAGCAATATTATTACTTTTGATACATTGTTCAAGTCTAGCACATGCCAGAGGTGAAGCTAGAGCTCCTAACTATGAAGTCAGTAAGTTTTGTACACTATGTGGGGGAAAAAAAACCAACCCAGGCCCCAAACAGGGATACCATGACCATCTTTAACATGGGCCTGTCCCATACTCAATACATACCAACATGCAGGGCAATGGAGAGACCAATAGCTGACCACAATGAGTAACGTCCACCAACCCACTAGGAAAAACAGAATTAATGTTAGCAAAAAAACAGGACAAAGAAACCTCATCTGCTTTGCCTTTCGCAGGGGGTTTTGTCTGTCTTTTCTAAAAGAGTATTGAACATACTCTGCACAAGGTAAGAAGAATGGGACTTAAGTCTCAGTCCAACCACATGCCAGCTGCACTAATCTTCGGAGTCTTAGCTTCCTCACTGGCAAAATGGGGATTTATAAATACTTACCTCCTACCTCCTAGGGGCTGTTGGGAGGAAAACCTTTGTATCCACCTTAAAAGACTATACAAAATGTGAGGTACTGTGGACTATAGCCAAAAATCACTAGCCTTCTGAAGGGTACATACTTTACAGGAACCTACAACAAAGTTATTCTACATCTGTCAGATCTGGAAACAAGTTATCTGCCATCTTTCCCACCTTGGGACCGCATCAAATAGAATATGAACATCCCTACACAAGTCTCTCAGGGATGGAACCAAGAGGCCATGACTGTCCTTTCAAACCAGTTCTAGATCATGTTTCCAAACTAGCCCCAAACACATCTTCATCAAAGAGTGCCTGTGAACTCCTTCCCAAAGTCACATTACACATATAGAGAACAAGCAGAGAGTTAGGTGAGAATGGCCGAAACGCACAATAATCTCCTTGGAGATACGAACAAAAAGCACAGCACTTCAGAGGGCGGAGCTGGCAAGGCAAGGAAGGCTACAGCAGCGAATTCCCCAATGCCAAACCAATGTTAGATAAACCAAAGTACTGGCCAGTCCTGTGGCTTCACATCCAAATGTGGGCACAATCAGCCAAGGGTCTGCTCAAAGCTCCCCAAAGTCAGTCCAACCCTTGGTCCAAGCCTCCCACTCCGCTGACTTTTCCCTCTAAGGCTCATACAACCTGCAAAGAAATGTCAGTGCTGAGAATAACTGAGCCAGTGCATGCTCCCAGCAAGGGGATAGTGACAGGAAGCAAGGAGAGGAGGAGCTCTAATTACAGGGCAGCTGCCACCAGTGACTCCAGGGCAAGTTTTGACTTCTGACCTTTTACAAAAGACTTTTGGCAGCTCTCTGCATTTCTGGGCCTTCACAGGCTACCCCAATTTGCTGGTCTTAGAGTGAGGAACCTTCTCTAGCCTGTACTATCACACTGACAGATCACAGTAAGGATTTCCTCCAGACTGTTGGTAATGACCTCTCCCCCCTGGAATGTCACACAGATTTTGTGGACCCCTCTCTAATGCAATTATCAGATTTTTCTCATCACAGATCCCACTCCCTCCTGTTTCTCTAGTTACTCCCACAGTCACTCCCCTTCTATCTCTGAATGGCTCTTTTCTTGCTGCCTTGCTTCCTCTTAATTCTGATGGATCCTTCTCAGATTTCTCAGCTGCATATTCATCAATACCATGCCTACCAACAATGGGCGTACCCCACCCAAAGCTTTGTTCCCAGGTTTTCTTCTCTTTCTAAGCTATATTCAACTCTTTTTTTTTAATGATTCAATGATTTTTATTTTTTTAAATATATTTTTTACATTATTTGTTTTCAGTTTTTTACAATCAGTTCCATAAGTCTTAGATTTTCTCCCCTTCCTTCCCCAAGACAGAATGCAATCTTATTTGGGTTCTACACATACATTCTTATTAAATACATTTTCACATTAGTCATGTTGCATGGAAGAATTAAAATGAATGGGAGAAACCATGAGAAAAACCCAAACAAAACAAAACATAAGGGAAAATACTCTGCTTCATTCTACTTTCCAATTCCATAGTTCTTTCTCTGGATGTGAATGGCATTTTGCCTCAAGAGTCCTTTGGGAACGTTTTACGTCCTAGCATTGCTGTGAAGGGCTAAGTCTACCACAATGCCTTGCACAGGGTAGTTGTTACTGTGTATAATGATCTCCTTGTTCTGCACCTTTCACTCAGCATCATTTCACATAAGTCCTTCCAGGCCTCTCTGAAGTCTTCCTGTTCATCATTTCTTATAGCACATTACATTACATTTCTTATAGTATTCTTTTACTCCATTACATTCATATACCACAACTTGGTTCAGGCATTCCCCAACTGATAGGCATCCCCTTGATTTCCAGTTTTTGGCCACCACAAAGAGTGCTGCTATATATATTTTTGTACATGTGGGACCCTTTCCCACTTTTGTGATCTCTTTGGGATACAGTTTTAGAAGCAATATTGCTGGGTCAAAGGGTATGCACATTTTTGTAGCCCTTTGGAGGCACAGTTCCAAATGGATCTCCAGAATAGTTAGATCAGCTCACAGCTCCACCAACAATGAATTGGTGTTCCAACTCTCCCACATCTTCTCCAACATTTGTCACCTTCCTGTTTTGTCATATTTGAGCTATACTCTTGGTGACCTCAATGAACCCATTACTTCCCTGGGTTCACTTAACCTCTCGATGCAGAATGACTTCTATATAAGGACCCAGTCTCTCTCTGAGCTCCAATCTCACTTCACCAGCTGCCTATGAGACACTTCAAACTGCTCGAGGAATCTCATTTAACATGTCCAAAACATGTTTTCCTCCCAAAACTCTTCTCTCTTCAACCTTCCCAATCTCTGTTTATCCACCCAATCAATCAGGTTCACAACCTCAGTGTCATCCCTGAATCCTCATTTTCATTCACCACACTCCAATCAGTTGCCAAATTTTGTCATTTCTACCTTTACTACATGTCTCTAATATACTTCCTTTTCTCCCATAGGCCCCCACCCTAGTTCAAACCCTCACCACCTCTCACCTGTTGTTATGATCACCTTGTAACTGGGCTCTTAGGCTCAAATCATGTCCCACTCCAACCCATGCTCCACAGCTGGCAAAGTGATTTTTCTTAAACAGAAGGCTAACCATGTTACTCTCCTGCCCTAATGGCTCTCCTACCACCTCTAAGATAAAATATCAAATCCTGCTGTGTTTGGCACTTAAAGCTTTTCACAACTTGGTGCCATTCTGTGTTTCCAGCCTTATGATGTTACTCCCCTCCACTGACTCTATAGTCCAGTCATACTGGTCATCTTGCTGTTCCTCAAACAGAACATTTCATCTCCTCTTGTGCCTCTGTACATGCTGTGCCCCCAAACTTAGAAAGCTCTCCCTTCTTACCCTCCCCTCTCTAAATTTCTAATTTCCTTCAGGATTCAATTCAAGCCAATGAGGTCTTTCCTGGTCACCTCTAGCTGCTAGTGCCTTCCCTATGGTTACTGCTTTCTGTATGTGTTTTATATGCATATGTACACACACACAAACTTCAACACACATATGCATGTCGTCTCCCCATTGCAATCTAAGTTCCTTGAAAGCAGGCAACGGTTCAGTTTTGTCTTTGTATCCTCCCAGTGCCTACCACAGTGCCTGGCACACAATAAACACTTATTAAATGCTTGCTCATTTACTGATCTAGAACTGAAATTGGACTACAGACATCACCTAGCCTAAACCCCTCATTTTATGCCTGAAGACACTGTGGCTGAAAGAATAAAGTTAAGTGACTTGAAAAAGTTTACACAGATTGAAGAGACAGAAGCTGACATGAAGTCCTCTAGCCGCACAGTCAGTCCACTCTTTCCATGTTGTCTTGCTGCAGTGGTTCCTGACTCCCCTAGTGAAATAACTATAAGTACCATAAAGACATAGACAATCTTACCCAGGACCATACACTCAACTCAAGAGTCAAAGGAGCCTGAGTTCAGCTTTGCCTCTTAAACACTTGTGCGTGACCCTGGACAACTCCTTTCCAATCTGCTCTCTACAAAATGACAGACAACTTCTAGATGACTTCTTAAGGCCATCTCAGTTCTAGAGTTAGTATTCTAGGACCCTAAACCATATCTTTTCCAGTGTCTAGCACAGTGTGTTCTCTACACACAGTAATAATATTTAATAAACATTTGTAAAAAGAATGATTTCCAAAACCTACTTCACACACATGCCTCACTCCTCCCTCCACCAGTGGCTGCTTAAAATACAGTGATTTACAGTAGCTAAGAAACTGCAAGGGATAGTACAGAGAAAGTTTTACTTACATCCCAGAATTCAAACATATTTTGAGTGTCGATGCCAAAATCTTGAACTTTCGGCTAAATGGTGTGAGAAAAAAAATCAGACATTTTAATTATATGAGTGTCATCAGCAATTACTCCATGCAGAAACACAAATATACGCATGAGTTTCCCTGAGATAGGCCATCTGCCAAAGGACACCTGAAACTAAATGTTATTAAACTTTCAGGTAACTGTGATTCCCAGGCTTGCCACACTACCTCCTACATTCAGTCCAGAAAAGTAAAGGCTTGTGACAAAACAGAGAAGGGCAAAGTCTGAAAGTCACAAAATGGGAAAACAGATAGCAGAAGAGAAGAAAAATAGGTTCAGAAATCCTCCCACTGCAATCATCCTCCACCACCAGCTGGCCAATAGTATATGACAAAACTGCCTTCCAGAAGTAATATAATATGGAAGAAGGAACCCAAGCTGAGCAGTCAGGAGAGCAGCTCAAATTTCCTCCTCTATAAACTGAGGATATTACCATTTTTCTCAACCAACCTCATATGCATTTTGTCGGTTCAAATGAGATTATGTCTGTGAAACACTTTGAAAAGGATGATGCCCTATCAACATTGAAGTGGTGAGAAAGAGGGGGGCCAGGGAGTTATTACCAAGTTAAAAATTGAACAATGGTGATTCCTTCATGGATGTGAGGCACTTATCAGAACTGCTGGGAGAGGGAGGAAAGACACAAGCAAGATATAACTTCTTGGGAATTATATTTCTCATTTCTGCCACTAGGTCTGTCTAGAGGTTAAACTTCTCAAGAGCAAACGTTTTTCCCGATTAAACTTGTCATTTTATTGACACAGGGAAATCCTAGTGAGGAAACTCTGACACCATCGCCCTTTTTATACATATTTTAGTCTCAAGGAATTGCCAGGGGCACTAAGAAGTGAACAGACTACCCAGGGTCATATAGATTGTCCAAGGCAGAACATGAAACCAGATCTTCCAAACTCTGAGGACACCTGTTTATCCACAATAACATGTCTCTCAGAGAACATTTTTATGTTCTCATAATGAAACATTAAAGACCCCCCGGATTACATGGGAAAGACAGAAAGGAGAAGTATGGTATAAATGGAACAGTCTTAGAATAATTGTAAAAAGTTGAAGCCCCAGCTTTGCCACTGACTCCAAAGTATGACTTTGAGCATGTCACTTGCTCTCTCTGGGCCTTAGTTTCCCATATGTAAAAAAAGGGGGTTGAAGCCCAGAGCTTC
Organism: Potorous gilbertii; assembly: GCA_028658325.1. Classification (NCBI taxonomy): domain Eukaryota; kingdom Metazoa; phylum Chordata; class Mammalia; order Diprotodontia; family Potoroidae; genus Potorous; species Potorous gilbertii. The sequence goes on along the minus strand of CM053769.1, from coordinate 328,070,593 downwards.
TAAGGTCCCTCAGTTCTGACGTTATATAACTTAGTCTTGGGGGTTCGCAGACATTTAAGGATCCATCTTTGGACATGGTTAGCACCTCCAGGAGGAGGAAATGGCCTAGAAGGTTCTCCCTCTCTGACAGCAGGTGTGAATCTGAAGTCAAGGGAGTGTAAAACCAAGGCAAATATAAATACTGTGTAAATTAACATACTTACTGCATTGGTAGACAAGGCCACAAAGTGCTTTGCTACAGCTGAAGGCTAAAAGAGAGAAAGAGAGAGAATTAGGCTAAGTTTGGAATGCAGATAATAAATGATGATGATTCACATATACACATCTCTTTGGGAACACCAGCCCTGAAGTTAAGTTCAAATCCAGCCTCAGACATTCATGACCCAAGTAAGTCACTTAACCTTGACTGCCTCCTTCCCTCCTCTCTCCACCCCAAAAAAGGGCACTTCTATGTCAGTGATCTCACCACATCTTCCCAACATCCCTGTAAAGAAGATGTGGCAGGGTTATGTAAGGTAGTCTGCCAAATGGTATCTGCAATTAAATATCAGTAAACATCCAGGAAATTGTGTTTAGGGCTTGCCACACTACTTGATTTACAGGTAAGGAAAATGAGCCCTTGAGAGATAAGGTGCACAGAATCCCGTAACTTAGTGCGCTGTGAAGAGTCAGGCCTTAAACCCACATCTCTAGACCCCAAACCCTCTACCATAATCACTGCCCCATTCTTGTTCTCCCATAATGACCTGAAACACCGAGGCCCAGATTACAATCTCCTTTTCAAGGCCCTCCTGTTTTCATCTCTCATGCAGTGGTGGGAGCAAGTCCAAAAATAACCCAACTCCACTAGCAGCTGTTGTGAAATCTTGCAGAAGCCCACTCCCTACCCACGAGTTAAAGATTTGGTGGGACAGCTGCTGGAAAGCCACAAGAGTTCAGTGAGACTCTCTCCAGTATCTTGAATGATTCTCAGCCCAGAGTTGGCAAAGATATTAGCAAAACTTAACAAAAGAATTTCCCTCAGTTCTTCCAAATATTTCTTTTTGGTACACTGCAATGGAAAGAACCCTGGAGGAAGGTAAAAAGACCTGGGTTCTTGTTCTTCCAGTGACTACATGACCGTATGACTGTACAAAAAGAAATTCACCTCCCTGAGCCTCAGTATCCTCATTTGTAAAATGGTGGTAACAAACTGCTGCCTTACATAGATCACTTATTTTTCCAGTTGTAAGGAAAGAATGAAACTGTGTGAATACAATTTGGGAAGCTCAAACAAAATGATTCCTCTCATTAAATCAGGGCCATTGGGGCCAGGGTCTTTCAACACAGACATTTAAAGTGAAGTGTTCTTTAAATATCAAAAGTATCTGTTGTTCAACAGTCACTGAGGACACTCAGCAGGAGGCAGAGAATGAGAAAATGTTGAAATTAATTAACAGACACATTAAACATTAAAATCAAAGGCAGGGATGGGGAACTTGCAGCCTTGAGGAAACATGTGACCCTCCAGATCCTCAGTGCGGCCCTTTGACTGAATCCAAACTTCACAGAATACGTATTTGTTTGGATTTGCAGGTTCCCCAACTCTGCTCAAGGGGGAAAGCCCACGTCTAATTGCTCTTCAGACTTCTGATTTGGAAGCCTGTCAGGGTACTCATCCCAAACAGACCTTGCAGTAGTCCCCCTCCTCTAACCTGAGAGTCATTTCAGCTTCTTTTCCCATCCTGTTTCCCTGGCATCTTCCCAGAATCATCTGCCCCCCTCCCACCCTGCTTCACCTATCCTTTCTTCCTAATTCCCCTTCCTCCACAGTAGTATCAATTCCATGAAATTCAACAAGTATTTAATATTCCCCTACCATAGCCTTCACATTCCCACCTTGACCCTCCCAAACCTAAGCAGGTTAAGTCAGGAAGACCCTCAGGGCCCCATTTAGTGACAAGTACATCTACATTCCCTAGCTGTATACATGGTTTCCCAAGGGGGGTACTTCCATGCCAACAACTTTTGGGGACTCTAGAATTGACTCTAGACTCAAAAGTAGTTATTCAAGTCAAATGATCATAGGAACCAAGCCGTGATCCCGAGTGTGCCTCACTTACATCCTTTGCTGAATGAAGGAACCACTCCTTGGCTGTCTCTGCATTGGTGATGGTCTCCTGGGTGGTAAATGTCTGTGGGTCAGAAAACAAAGCTGTCAGACTCACATATAAGTGTCATGATTCATGTCAAGCCCACAGCTGTCAGCTTTTCACACATGCCATGGTAAATGCCCTATTCACGGTACCCACAGTATCCACAGCTATCACCCACACATTACAATGCATGTTACAGTACGGCTATGGTTATAGCCTGGAAGGAGGTTAAGACATGAAAGACAGTATTTAAAGAGAAAAAAAGACCAGTTAAAAGTAGAAAGGAGAAAGGAGAATTGGGGACCCATTCGGAAATGTTATTCTGGGGCGTAAAACAGAAAAGGTTCATTCTGTGTTCTCAAAGCCCCTCAAATACGTAGTCATGTACTTCACTGGTAATTCAAAGGCCACAGACTCTTCCCAAGTAGGACAATTCCAACCAGTGGCCCTTCAAATATAGCCAAAACCTGCATCAGCAAGACCAGTCTGAATTCTTGAAGTAGGCAGAGGCCTCTCTGTCCCTTTGAGAACAAATACCTGACAAGCTATGGATAGGAGAGGTGGCATCAGGAACAGAGCAGCTCCTGGTTCATGGACAAATTCATACTCTACTATCCACAAAAAGAGCCCCTGCCCTGCCCATTAGTCACTCCAAGGGGTAGGCCAGAGAACAGGACCCCTGCAAATGGCCTCATTCCCTGAGCTTCAGACCTAGCTTCCCCCAGAGGCCCAGGCACGCAGAGTCTAGCCTGGGCAAGAAGCCTCATTTCACTCTGGAAATAAGGCATGTTTATGCTCTTTCCACAGGCAAAGGTGAGGATGAAAGCTACTTTTCTAAGAAGCCTTGCTTGCCTCTTAATTGCTCCAAGAAATTTGCCTAAGACTGTCTATGGCAGATAAATCCACTCAGAAATAACTGAGAGCTCTCTAGACAGATAGAAGAGAAAAAAGTCAACATTTACAATCTTATGCCAGAGAAATAAATAAAAGCCAGTTTATTTACAAAACACTGTCACTTTACAAAATAATCCACTACAGGGTTCCTTTGATCAGAGAGCTTTCCTGATGCATTTAAACACAACTAGATTTATTAGCAGTGTTTTATGCTCAATTTTTCAAGAGCACAGTAAATCAAGGGACATTTACATTTTGGTATTCAGAGTTATTTAGGTGCTCACTCTGTTTCGATCAAATCCAAACTTCTGCCCTCCCCTTTTCAGTCATTTTTCAAAAATAACCCGAAAAGCTATCTACCCCATACCTTTGAGGCAATGATGAAGAGGGAGGTTTCCGGGTTAAGTTCAGCAAGGGTCTTGGCAATATGTGTACCATCAATATTAGAGACAAACCAGACACGAGGACCTCCTTTGGAGTAGGGCTTCAGGGCTTCTGTCACCATCAGAGGACCCTGCAAAGAGAACCACCAAGGACAGGGGTCAGGTTCGATCAGAGAACCAATGAAGGGGAGGAAGGCTTGAACCCCTCTGAAACTAACTTACCAAGTCAGAACCTCCAATGCCAATGTTGATCACATCTGTAATTGTCTTTCCCGTATAGCCCTTCCAGTCTCCACCACGGACACGCTGTAACCAAACCAAGAAGTCCACATCAAGTTCATTCAGACTCAGGTTTCCAGCACACAATACTGTGTGTGTTCATCCTTCATTGCCAAAGAAGATCATGCCATCAGAGAAATAATGACATGACTTGCACTTGACTTTGTTTTGAGTGAGGGAAGGCTATGCAAGTCACCAGATGCACTTCTCCTCCAGAGTCATCTGAATCCAGTGACCAGATATTCAAGATGACTCAGGATGAGGCAATTGGGGTTAAATGACTTGCCCAAGGTCAAAACACAGCTAGTGAGTGAGATTTAAACTCAAGTCCTCCTGACTCTTGCACTGGTGCTCTATCCACTGCACCACCTAGCTGCCCCAGCACACAATACTGTGCTACTCCCAAAGGAGGATTCACTTCAGTCTTTTGGCTCCTTAACCATTCCTCCTCTAACTTTGGAGAAGAAAGGTAATTTTCACTAAGCCACACATAATCAATGGACTGGCCAAGGTTAGATGATTATTTTGTCGTATAACTTAGCCTATACGTACACACAGGAGCACACATGCATATGCATACGCATGCATGCATGCGCGCGCACACACACACACACACACACACATTTTTTCACAGGACTCTTGGGAATTCTCAGCACTCATTTCATTAAAACTTTTTCCTGGAAATCTCAGCCCAAACTGTAAAGTCCATAGTCACTTAACCCACAGATCACAAGATCAGATTTAGAGCTAGAAAGGACCCTAGAAGCCACTGGGTCCAATTCTCTCATTTTACAGAGGAGGAAACTGAGGCAAAGAATTTGTGATTTACCCATGCTCAAACAAATGGGTCTGAGGGAGGATCTGAATCCATATCTTTCTGATTCCCAGTCTACTACTTTACTACTTTCTAAAGCGAGATGGATGGAGTACTGAATCTGTAGTCAAGAAAACCTCAGTTCAAATCAGGCCTCATACACTTACTAGCTGTGTTAACACTGTGCGAGTCATTTAACCTCTACCTGCCTCAGTTTCCTTATCTGTCTCCCAGAGCTGAGAGGATCAGATAAGATAATACTTGTAAAAACACTTTAGCACAAGGCCTGGAACATAGTAGATACTTAACAAATGGTTTTTCCCTATGCTTAACATCACTGTACATGTATAACCTCTATCAGTTTGCCTGCTATCTTGGGGAGAGGGAGGAAAGGGAAGGAGGTAAAAAAATTTGGAACTCACAATCTTACAAAAATGAATGTTGAAAACTACCTTTACGTGTAATTGGAAAAAAACAGAAAACCATTAAGTGCAAACCCACAAATATTTATTTCCTTTCTTCCATTCCCTTCTTCTACACTAGCGCAACATAGAACCATGCTATACAAACACATTTGCTATGCAAAAAAGGTGTGGGAGAAACCCACAATGGTACAGATTACATACATGGTATCCACACAAGACAATCTCTCCTAAAGAAATTATACATTTAGTGTGACACAGCAGAAATCATACTGAATCTGAAACCAGAGGACTTGGGTGCACATCCTTCCTCTGGGGCTCACTACCTCTGGGATCTGGGACAAATCACTTACCCACTTTGAGAGATTTTACTTTAAATGAGGTGGAATGAGATGGCTTCTTCTATTCCTAGGTCCCCAGTCCCAGCAGCTACAGTCAGAGCCAGAGCATGTGTGTCCCTCAAAGAGGTCCCTGGTTCTACGAAGTAGGGGAACCCTTACTAAAAGTTTCTTGGGTGCCACTTAACTAGTCTCCAAAACATTGTTCCTAAAAGGAAAGTTACTTTCTTGCTGTCTTATACATAACTTCAGAGTCTAATAGCTCATAGCTAACAATTAATAATGGCTGATAGCTAACATTTATGTAGCATTTTAAGCATCTTTCTATATGTCATCTCATTTGAGCCTACCAATACAACCTCCTCTAAAATGCGTCCTATTATTACCCCATGTGACAAATGAAGCAAGTGAGGTAAAGTACAGAGAAGTTAAATGACTTGCCCAGGGTCACACAGCTAGGAAATGTCTGAGGCACAATTTCAATTCAGAGCTTCCTGATCCAAAATCCACCTGAATACCTCAAAATCCAAAGCTAACACTATTTTAGAGAACAATACCAAAATGACACAAAAGCCTGCTTGTGTGACTCCTTTAATGACCACTGAGATGTTACAGTTATGTACTCAGACTCACTCCGTTCTGTTTTTATATTTGTACATTTGTACATTTTAAAGGTCACTTTTGCATATAAGCTACTTTCCAAGTCTTGCAAAAGTCAAAAGTACTAAAATTCTGACCTGATCAACTTATCCATAAAGCAACAACCTGCCACACATGTTCCCCATTCCCCCAGTCCCATGTCATTAGTCGCTGAGTGTCTGCTTTTGTTCCATTGCTAACTTTGGCCCCTCTTCATCCCAGCCTATGTTGTATCTCTGACCATTCATTCTGCTCTACACACAAGGCACCAGAACCACAACACCCTTCCCTTCCCTTACTCTGGACAGGAGAGAGTTAATAACATTAAGGCCAATGCCCATTTACTCTCAACATGGCCCTTGATCAGGCCTCAAACAGAACTAATGTTAATGCAGTTGACCAGAACACAAACTGAAGCTGAGGATTTCCAGGCCTAATTCCAGGCCCAGACTAATTGCAATCAGAAAACAGAGGAGTCAGTGTTTTTCTGAAGAATGCCTAGGGCTAGGGTGAGCAGAGAGAACAAAGGAAAGGGAAAAGCATATTTAGTAAGCTAGTGTCACAGACACCTACATCCTCCAGATACTTTCAAAATTAAATAAAAATGCAAAGGAAACAGCAGTCTCAGATGATTTCCACACACAAACACAGAAAGAAGCATCAAGTGATGATCCATGTGAGTAGCCTATATAAAAGGCAGAAATTGGTCTTGACCAACAAGAAAGGATGGGAGAGGCAGTTGGTCAGAAGGTACTGCTCCTCTCCAGAGCAAGAATTGATTGAAAGGCCCCTCCACCAAAAACAAACAGATATCCCAATCAATCAATGGCCCAGGGAAATCCTAACAGAGCAAACTCCCCATCCTGAGACTAGGGCTCAGGCTCACCCTCCAAGTCCCATAGAAATCTCTGTACCCAGACTCCAGAGAACCAAGTAGAGGATATCCTGGGAAGAAAAGCCAGGAAAGCAACAAGAGAATGAAGAAAGTGTCAACTCTCTCATCTTGTCTACCACCCAATCGATATCTCACTTCACAAGCATACCTCACATATGATACACACATACGTAGTTGCTGCATGGACATCAACACACATATAACAGCCCTTCCTATAGACTCAATGAGAGGCATTCAAGATACCTAACACAATTATACCTCTTCCTCCTCACCCCAATCATCAGTGCAGAGAGATGCACAGCACACACCCACATACTCAAAGGGAAAGACATTCACACATACGCACACATGCATTAACTTCCCTGATAACCCATGCAATACATTCAGTGCAGTTGATACCTGGCAGAATGCCTTCATTTTCTCCAGCACTTTGTTCACCTCTGGTACCACGTCCTTGCCGTCCACTAGCATGGGGGTGTTAGAGCGATTCCGCAGTGCCACGTGGAGCACAGCCCGATCCTACAAAAAGAGGAAGAGTCAAAATAGGGCAAATGTTGACTGTGAAACTTTTGACCCTACATCCAAAGCAGTCCGATGCACACCACTGATCTCCATGTCTGACGGTAATACGGATCTCGGTTCCTCAGATCACACAAGTTGAAATCAGTACCAAAGTAAGAGCCAGGTAAGAAGAGCTAGGACTGATTAAGCCTGTTGGAGGAAGGACAGTCTACATGATCCAACAGGCATGTCAGAACAAACAACAGAAACCAGAAAGTAGATTGACTAACCATGAAAAAAATGCTGGACACACCTTTAAAAAGTTAACAGTAGCAGTCAACTTTCATAAGAACTTAGTGAGTGTTTGTATGCCTATCTTGGGCCAGCCTGGGACAAAATTAATGTAAACTCTGAGCCCCACAGGGGCAGGGATATTTCCCCAGTACCTCAGGGCTTGGTACTCAGGAAAGGGGAAGATCAATGAATATCAGATCACTTAAAGGTTTCCTAATTTGGTAGTAAGGGTTTGGTGCAAACTCTATCAAAGGGGAAGACAGTGTGAGTTGGAATAATCAGGAAAGACTTTACGGAGGAAGTGACATTTGAGCTGGATGCTAAAGAATGGTTAGGTTAGATACAGGAAGAAGGAAGAAAAGGCATTCCAGGCAAGGAGAAAACAATAGGGACAAAGGCAGAGAAGTGGCTCTTCCTAGTCCTCTAGTAACCTGACCCCTGCCCCTCTCAATCACTCCAGTTCTTGCAAATCTTCAAAAATCTACCTCCTCAGAAAGTCTTCCTTGCTTAGGTCAATCAACAACCATCATCGGTCCAGAAGACAGATGAGAATGTATTCCTTCTACTGATCTCATGATCCCATAAAAACCACCTGCAATGCAAGCTTAGTTTTATTCTTGGGGTCACTGTCCACTGACAGGGACTCACAAGTGCTCCATGTTTTAAACTAATCTCAGGGACTAGAAAGGATGAGGCTAACATCTCCCTGACTGTTGATTCAATCCTACCTCCCCATTCCTGGAACCTGGATCCCCATACTCCTGGAACCACCAAACCACCATTCCAGTTCAGATCTTTATCACCTGTTGACCAGACTTTTGTAAGAAGAGCCACCTTAACTGTTCCCTCAGCTTCTAGTCTTTCCCTATGCCAATCCATCCTCCACGAAGCTGCCAGAATAATATTCCTAAGTCACAAGTCTGATCGTGTCAAATTCCTGCTCAAAACCTCCAATGGCTCCCCATGACCACTAAAATAAAATACATATGCCTCCACCCGGCATTTAAGACATGATTTCACAATTAGGTTCCAACCTACTTTTACAGCCTTTAAAAAATAGCATTCCTCTTCATAACCTCTGTGTTACAGTTGAATGGGAATGCCACCTTTCCCCCAAACTCCCACCCCCTATCTCCAAATACTCTTACAAACTTCAACCTATATACTGAATGTCTCCCTAACTCCTTTTTTCATCTTTGACCTTCATTCAGGATCCTGATTTTCCTTCAAAAAAAATGTCAACTCAAAGGCTACCCCCTCCTCCTGATTTACCTGAGTATTAATGCTCTGTTCCTTCCTCAAATTATCTCAGAATTGCTCCCAAAGGGCAATCAAACTATATATATACCTTTTGATTCAGCAATACTACTTCTAGATCTGTATCCCAAAGAGACCATGAAAAAGGGAAAAGGACTTATATGTACAAAAATATTTATAGCAGATCTCTTTGTGTTGGCAAAGAATTAGAAACTGAGGGGATGTCCACCAACTGGAGAATGGCTGAACAAGTCAGGGTGTATGATGAGCAGGCAGATTTCAGAAAAACCTGGAAAGACTTAAATGAACTGATGCTGAGTGAAGTGAGTAGAGTACACAGTCACAGCAATATTGTGAATGAACAACTATGACTGATAACTCTTCTCAGCAAAACAACAATCCAAGACAATTGCACCTCATGATAGAAAACGCTATCCATACGCAGAGAAAGAACTAGGGAGTATGAATGCAGATTGAAGCATACATACTATTTTCAGTTTTTTTGTTTTAGCAGGTGTTTTGGGTTTTTTTTGGTGGCTTTTACCTTTTGTTATGTTTCTTCTTTCACAATACGACTAAAGTGGAAATACATTTACATGACTGTACATGTATAATCTATATAAGACTGTTTGCCATCTTGGGGGTGGTGGAATGGGAGAGAGGGAGAAAAAATTTGAAACTCAGACTCTTACAAAAAAAAATGAATGTTGAAAACTATATTCACATGTAATTGGAAAAAATAAAATACTATTTACAAAAAAAAAATTGTTTTCTGAATTGCATTACCAAGCCCCGAAGAAATTCTGTCAATACAACTTAATTCTAAGTGGGGAGAAAAAGGTCATAGGATCACAGCCCTAAAACTGGAAAGGATCTTAATGGCCTCATTTTACAAACAAGAAAACTGAGACCCAAGGAGGCTACATAACTTGCCCAAAGTCAAACAAGTAGCATGTATAGGAAGGGTTCAAAACACAGACTCTTTAACTGCCAAGACAGTACTTATTCAAAATTCTTCTTCTTACTAAATAAACTCATGGGGATCCTTAGAGTTAACAGTTAAGTTCAGAAGAAAAATTTCCCTGGGGGAAAGGGGTGGAGGGGAGAACTACAGTAATTTCTGTTTTCGGAAACAGCATTTTGCTACTCCTAAAATGCAAAGGCACTATTATCTCCTGTAACATTATAAAGAGTTCTGGTCTTTTTCCCCCATTGAAGGCAACCTTCTAACTCGGTAACACTGAGAGGCCTGTGCACCAACAACGGTTGCCTTTGATGGAACAGGTCCTGCAATGAGCATGTTGAAACATCTGCCACCATACTGGTGTTGCTAACAGTATTACTTAACAGCTGGGGCCTCCCTCAGCAAAACCGCACAGTGACAGGGCAGAAAACCAAGTATGCCCTAAAGGATGGTAGACAACACAAGGTCAGGGAAAACACGAATGGGAATCAAGAGAACCTAGATCTAAATCCCTGGGCTCTGACACTAACTACCTCCTGCAACCCTGGGCAATCCACTTCCCCTTTCCAAGTCTATTTCCCCCCGAGTGCATAGACTACATAACTTTTTAAGGGCCCTTCTACCTCTAAATCTTATCACAGGACCACAGAATTTGAGCTGGAAGGAACCTTATAGGCTACCAAGTCCAAATCTATTTCATAGGTGAAGTAACTGAGGCCCAGGAAAGTTAAGTGATGAAGTGACTCACCTAAGATCACACAGGGAACAGGTGCCAGAGATCACATTCACACTCAAGTCCTCTGATTCCAGAGCTGCTGCTCTTTCCTCTACTCCACCACCCATTTTTATGATCCTACAACTGGCCCTGAAAATCTCTACTACTTTAAGCACCAACTCAGCTGTGCTCACTTTTACAGTGTCTGACTACCTAGAACTTGTCATCCCCACTAAATGACCACAGAGCTAGTGTTTTAAAGTACAGGAAGGTCCAAGTCATTATCACCAACAGGCAGGAAATTTCAAACCATCCTTCTGAGCTGAAGTGTTACTCACCTCAGTGAAATTGATCTTCGTCCCCTTGAACATTTGTGCCCGAGCATCTTCCACCCCTCGAGACTTAGCCTGAGAAGATAGAAACCAAACTAATCTGTTGAAGGTGCCCAAGGTCTATCCTCCCATGAGCTGGTCCCCCATCCTTACTGGATCTATGGGTCACTGTCACTAAACAAGTTCTCCTAAAATCTCAACTGGATTCATAAGCCCAGAAAGAACAGGAGCTGAAGAGTTGCTGCTGAAAGGCCTGGAAAAAATAAGTAACTCTCTCTGGGCCCATGATTCATATTGCCAGAAGAGATTAAACATAGCCAAATCTACTTATAAAAAAACAAGGAATCTGGGGAAACAATGAATTTTAGGAATAACAGCCCTCTGCTTGCTAGTTATGCTAAAAATTTTCACAAGTAGTTACCAACTCCTGAGAAAAACAATGGTACAGTGGTGATTAGAGGGCCAAAATTTTAGTCAGAAAACTGTCTTCATGTCCTTCCTCTGGCACATACATGACCTTGGATGTACAATCTACTCTACCTCTCTGCCCCAGGCAACTCTCTAAGATTGTAAGTTATAGAAAGTTATTGATCTGTATCTGGAGAAGGAGTTTCTAAATCAATCATCAGAACATAAAGCACAATACTGCCCAAAGCCAAGCCTTCTTAAGTGAAATTACCAGCTCAATAAGCATCTTCATCACATCTTCTGTAATGAGGTTCTTGGAATAATCCACAAGGATGTGTCCATTTTTGGTGTCGAGATTTAGGCTATGAAAAGAGACCAGTGATGAGGTTTCATCTCAACCAGCAGAAGGGGCCTATACTCACAGTGAGGAAATTCCTCCCCACCCCCAACAGTAAAGTGACTATAAGTAGAACGAGACATTATCAATGAATATTTCCTTTGACCAACAACTATGTCTTTCCTCTCATTAAGATCAAAAGAACAGAGATTTAGAGCTGGAAGAGACTTCCAAGAATTTATTTAGCTTAACCACTTTATTTTATAGATGAAGAAACTAAAGCCCAGAGAGGTTAAGCAAACTGGCTAAAGTCATGCAGGAAACTACCAAGAACATATACTGACTGAGTACCTGATGAATAAAAGGAAAATAAGCATCTTAAGGTAAATTCCCATAAAGTCAATCAGCATCAGATCACCTTCCCATAATGAAAATTGCTTAGAATTGGATGCCAAATCACATGGGAAGTTATTACATTGCTAAGGCACAGATCCAATTCTAAGCAATGTCATAAAAGGAACCTCACCACAGTGAACAGCGGTGCAAACTTGGTATAACATGCCAAAAGAAAGAGACCACAGAAAAAATTAACCTAGCAATCAACCTCTCTTCCCTCCTGCTCCTCCCAAGGAACCATCCTTACCCATTCATCCCTGGTATCCTTGGCAAACCTCTTAGAAATGAAATCATCCCTGGGACCAAGTACGGCTATAAAAATGAGCTCCACAGGAAACTTGTACCCAGGGAATTTCCACTCTGAGGGTGCAGATATGATTCACAAGAGTTGGAAACTTGCACCAAAGAAACAGGTGCAAGAACAGGGATCCCCTCCCTTCTCCCTGACCTTAAGTAATTCAATCAGCCTATCAGACTTCCAGAACTCACTCCTTGCTTGCTAGTTACCCTTCCACAGACTCACTAGCTTTCCTCTCAAAAATTTCCCCTTTCCAATGCCTCTGGTCTTTAATTCTCATCAATTCCAGAATGGCCTACCTGCCTTCCAAATCCCACCCGCCTCCCACCTTCAGTTCTTTACTACCATATATCATCTCCACATGGGCAGTGGGATACTACACTCCATTAGAATACAAACTTTTTAAGGAAAGGGACTGTTCTGCTTTTCTTTATATCCTCAGCATTTAGTATAAAGTAGCAAATTTATTGCTAGGCACTGTAACCACCCAACATCTAAAGCCAGGCACAGGATTTCTGCTGACAAGTGTGAAATAGAACAGGTGGACACAAAACTTTTTGAGGCAGTTGGTGGAAGGTATGGCAAGAACTAAGTTCAGGTCACCAAACTTTGGCCCCACCAGCATCAGTCATATCCATGCCAGTGACATAGGTTCTCCTGGTCTTAGAAGAAGAAATAGGGCTCCCCGATACCCCCCACCCCAGCCTACATGAACCTGATGTTCTGTAATGCCCAAGACTATATGCTCTATTGATCACCTGCTATTTCTTTTGCTATTTCTCCTTCTTTCTGTGCTCCTTTCCCAATGCCTATAAAAAATTATCATCTCTCTAGCCTTTAAAAAAAAAAATCAACTGCCTCTGTCAGACACTGAAGCTATATTCCTATCTCTTCTCCTTCCACTAAAGGGTAGTTTATACCTGCTGACCCTATTCCGTCACCTACTTCTCAAGTTTCTGGTAAGCTGGTTGGTATTCCTACCAGTCCACTAAAACTGTCCTCTATAAAGTCATTGTTGATCCTTTTATCATCAGATCCAAGTCTTTGGTTGTTGATGATCATGTCTTCAATTAACCTCCCCCAATTGCCAATTCTAGACACTCCATCAGTTTCCATAGCGGGGACCTTGCTATCTCCTACTTCTCATTCTATTTGACCACTCCCTTTTCCCTTCACTGATTCTTCCTCCTCCATTCACCCAATAAATAAGGACAACCTTTACCCCTAAATTCTATTATCAACCCATCTCTTCTTTCTATCTCCCTCCCTCAAATATTTATGAAGCATCTGTGTAGTCTTGAGGTATAATAAGATATGGTCCTTGCCCTTAAGTTGTTTCAACTCTTTGTGACCCCACTTGGGGTTTTCGTGGCAGAGGTACTAGAGTGGTTTGCCATTTCCTTCTCCAGCTCACTTTACAGATGAGAGAACTGAGGCAAACAAGATCAAGTGACTTGCCCAGAGTGACATATCTAATAAATGTCTGAGACCAGATTTAAACTGAGAAAGTTGAGTCCTCCTGAATTCAGCCCCAACATGAAGAAGACAAGTCCACATATATATATATATAAAACAATATATAAATGTTAGAGAATAAATATAAAGTAGTCAAATACAAGGTAAGTTGGAAGGAAAGGGACCAGCAACCCCTGTGCTTTGTCTTAAAGGAAGATATGTGCTGGAAACAGGAGGGAAAGCATTCCAGGTATGAAACTGCCACATCTAATCTGTTGCTAACACCTGTCCATTTCACCTTTGCAATCTCTCTACGATATATACTCTCCTCTAATACTGTCACTACCCTGGTACAGGCCCAGATCACCTCACACTTGGACTACTGCAATAGCCTGCTGGTGGATCTGCCCCCTCAAGTCTCTCCCCATTCCAATCTATCTGAATGCAGATCTAACCATGTCACCATCCCCCCATACTCAATCAATTCCAGTGGCTTCCTATAACTCAAGGATCAAACCTAAAATCCTGTTTGATGTTCCAAGCCCTTCATAATTTAAACACCCCTCCAATACCATGACCAACCCCCACCCCTACCTTCTCAATCTTTTTACACCTTACTCCTCACCACAGTCTGCAATCCAAGTACACTAGTCCCCTCAACCTCACTCCCACCTCTCTGCTCCAGGCATTTTTTCTGGCTGTGCCCCATGCCTTCTAGCATTACATGCTTGGAATGCTCTCCCTCCACATCTCTACCTTCTAACTTCTTTGTTCAAATCCTAACCAAAATTCCATCTCCTATAGGAAGAGTTTCCAAATCTTTCTTAATTCTAATGCCTTCCTTCTAATGATTACTTCCCATTTATACTTTATATTCTGTATTACATCTTGCATGTGTATAGGTATTTGGTTGTTTTCTCTCATTAAAATGTGAGCTCCTTAACGGTAGATACTATTTTTTGTCTCTCTTTATAGTCCTAGCATTTAGCACTGGGCCAGTCCCAGTTTAAGTGCTGAATAAATTTTTGATGACTAGACTTGATTAGACCACCTGCAAGATTTTTGGTTAGCCTCACATCAGAACCCTGTGACACTACTTAGTAAAGGCAGAGAAATCTGGAATAACTCCTCCCTTTTACACCCCTTCCCCCAATAAAAGGAATGAAAGCTCTGCTGCTAATGGGCAAGTGAGGAACGTTTCTTGCCTTCGAAACGGTTGGGGGCCAGGGAGGGGTAGGGGAGAGTTCAAAACTGAAAATAAAATGGGAGAGAATTAAAGTGAAGGGATAAAAGTGGGAAGAGATGGGAGTGGGTTTCAAGGCTGCTTCTCATCATGACTAAGCACATCCATTGGGTGGGTAAGACAGGAACTAGAACAGAGCAAGACTGTTGGGTCAGTGTTTCTGTTTGCTCCTTGGGGCGAATCACAGGGAATGTGACTCTAACTGTGCCTCCCATGTGGCCATCTCTCTTCCCCGCTGTCCCCCCACCTCGCACATCACTGCTCCTGACGATCTCTCCATAGGTATGTGCATCACACCGTGTGTGAGTCTCTCCGTGGGTACGTTTTTAATCTCCCCATGCCCATGTCGGTGCAGAGAGGTACGTGATTCTCCTCCCCCCCCCCCACCCCCGTTAGTTCTACAGTATCATCGCCCGTGATGAGCCCTCCCCAGCCCTCGCCCCTTCGGGTATCTCGGCTCTTGACTGTCTACCCCACCCCCACGCGGGTGAGTCTGTGCACGTCTCCTCAGTGTCAATGTCACTTGGGCGCGTGCCCCTCCGCACGTACATCTCCCCTGCTGTGCAAATAGCACGGAGTTAGTCTGTTTCACCGCATGTTCCCCCTCCACTTCCGCTCCGCACGCACGGCCCTCCCGGTGTGTGAGTATCACCGCGTTAGCCTCCTTCCCCGTGTGCTTCCCCGCACGTACCCGCGGCAAGGAGGAGTCAAGGGCAAAAGGAGGCGGCCCCGCTCTCCTCGGCTTCCTGGCCGGGAGGGGAGCCCCGGGCTCGCTGCCTCTGGCGCCCTCCCCTCCGCTTCAGGGGGGGCTCACCGTAACTGCACCCCCCACACACTCACGCCGCATCCCCCTCCCCACACACCCCTGGGGCCAACGCCCGCGGGCAGCCTTTCCGTCTGGCCGCCCGCCCAGGCTGCCCACGCCCTGCCACCCTCCCCGGGCCCCCGATCCTGGGCCTACCTGAAGCGGTTGAAGCGGTCCTTGTCAGCCTCGAAAAGGCGCCGGAGGTTGAGCTCGGCCGCGTGCTGGCGGTGCCACTGGACCAGCTTCTGGAAGTTCGGGTCCTTGCTGAGCGCGGCCATGACGGGAACACGGAGTGCCGGGTAAGACGGCGCCAAGACGAAGCACTGGGCACTGGGCAAATGGCCACGCCCGGCCCGGCCTCCGACTTTTATAGAAAAGGCCGTCCCCGCCCCCTCCCGAAGCCCCGCCCCCGCCCCGCCCTCTCCTTTCTCGTCCCCCCCCCCGCGGTGGAGAAGGGAAAAAGGTGGCTCCTCCGACTAGGTTCCTCCGCCGGGTGCTTTGCCCATTCCCTGCCCCCAGCATATAGTAGATGCTTTATATCTACTAAGTCCAATTGAATTGAGGAAAGAAGGTCTCACCTTCCTCCCTGAAATTCCACCCTAAAAGGACCCTAGGCATCAGGCACCCCTCCAAACTCTTTCCTCTTGTAAAAGGTGAATCTGCATCAGCTTACCCTCAGCACCCTCCATGTACTTCAGCCCTAGCCAGGGTGAAGGGTTATCAATACCAGGTTTCTAAACTTTTTTAATCATGCACCTCTATCAGTAAAAGGTTTGGGGGGCATATACCCCCAATATGTATATATTTATCTATAAGTTATATTCATGTACTAATATACTATAATTATGCAAATTATAAAAGGCATGAAAATCAAAATTAAAAAGGATGAAATAAAGGGAAAATAATATTTGATCCTAGGCATCAACAAGAATTTATTGAATAGGAATAACATGGTCAGACCTATATTTTAAGAGTTTTTGGCAGCTGTGTGGTGCATAAATTGGAGAGGGAGAGATATGAGGCCTCAAGACAAATTAGAAAGTTATTGCAATAGTGGAAAGGTGTTGAGAGCCTGAACTAGGGAGGTGGCTCTGAGTGGAGACATGCTAGAGATATCAAGGTTGGTCTGCCAACACATTCAGGAAACTATATGGAATGTATGTATGACTGTACAGAATGAAGGCAAGTGAGGCATCCAGGATGACTGAGATTGCAAACCTAGATAAATGGGAAGATGTTGGTACTCTCAACCTGGAGAGAAATGGGGAAGTTCAGAAGTAGAATATGTTTTTGGAGGCAAGATAATACAATGAGATCTGTGATACCTGTTGAAACTCATGTATTCCTATTCATTCTGTGCAACTCATTCCATCCTATCAAAAACAAAAAGATTGACCCACAGGTACCAAAGCCTATCCCCTGAGAGGTCCCTACAGCTACCTTGGAGATGGGGTGTGTATATACGAGAGTGATTTTCCCAATGGCACTGTGTAGCCCCTGTTCTGGGTTCCCTGACAGGTTATAGTAGAAGCCCAAGGAGTCCACATCTGGTGCACAAAATGGGGAGATTGGGAACTTGAAGAGTTATGGAGAAAAGAGACAGAATGGGGGAAATACAGGGAAATAGGGTTAGGTAGGAGAACAGATTCCACATTGGCTATCACAGGAAGGTGACTATAACCCTTTTTCCTTGCAATGGGTTGATCATATGCCTTTTATAATCAATCCTCAGTTCTCTAGGGGTATCACTGTTCCACAGTACTTCATTCTGTCAGGATCTCCATGCCAAGAGCACCCCTTTCTTTTCATTCCTCTCTTTTTACTAGTAGGAGACATTCTATTAGGAGACATAGGTAAGGCTCAGTAAGCAAGTTGTGCCCTGAGCTTAGCATAACAACAATCCTTGGTGCTCACTCTCTGAATAAACTCTATCATAGCAAAATCCTAGAACTGTTTTGCACTCAGTGGTCCCCAGGCTTGCATAAACACCTGCAGGAACCACATTCTGGTCATGAAACCCAGCTACGAACCAAGCTTGTCTCATTGTTGCTGTTACCTCCCATTGTCATGGCTGCAACTCACCAAGTAGCCACTGCTATATGTATCAAGGTTTGGCCTCAGGAAACCTGGTCTCCTCCTAGAGGATGCCTTGGCACACATGTCTAGTTTCCCTTTTCCAACAAAATAAAGAAAAGATTTTTTGCTTATGACTCCTTTAGATCTTTGATTTTATTTTGTTTAGATTTTATTTTATTTCTTAGAGTGATAACTTGTATGAGCTCTTTGAGGTTGTGAGAGACCGCAAAACGTTAAGTTTCCACAGGGTTACTAGTTAATGAAGTCACTGAGAATAAGTCAGATAATAAGAAAGCTAGCAGACTGCAGGTGGACTCAACCAATCACGAGACAGACAGTGGCCTTCAGAAAATTACCAAGTTCTTTGTGAAGGGAATCAAATCTAAAACTAGCTTAAACTAGTCAGGAGAAAGCCTTTCTTCACTGCACTTGCTTAATGAACTTCATGTATATAAGCAGACTCACCCCACATAAAATTATCCCTCCATTTTCTGATCATGGGTACTATGTTGAAGCATGTTTGGGAGGGGGTATCACACCAAGGGTGGTTATATAATGGGCATGTAGAGAAGGTAGAGTGACCTAATGGAAAATGGAACAATCTGTTTCCTGATGGGAGGATCTGTCCTGAACTAACAATATAAGAATGCTTTTGCTTCTGTATCCAGCACTCCCTCCTCCTGAAAAGGGGTTGGAATCCACTTTGGCCAAGGCAAATTCCTTGAATTTGAGTTCAGTTCCTCTGAACTCTGCTATAATAACCTTGATACTTTTTGCATATCAAGTGTGTTTCTAAAAGTATTTTCAGAGTTAACAGCAGGTACATAACCTCTGTGACTCTATAGTCATTTGTTGATAATCTAAAACATGGTATAGTATGGTCTCTTGCAGGAACCAGAATTTCCCCTCCCATCTGACTCTCTGCCCATAATTTACTTCAGGTCTCATTGACTATTAATGGCAGATTTATGCCTGAGTTTCCATTCTCATTTCAGAGTCCAACATACCTCTAAACTCCATGCCAGAAACAAAACAATTGATTTCAACCTCATAGAAGAAGGGGGAGGGAAGGAGTGTAATGGGGCAGGGATTGGTCTGAGTGCTTCAGAATGTTCAATACTCTTATCGATACTTAGACGAAAGTTATCTGTAGTATGGTTATTTATACCGAGGCAGAGGATTCTTAACATTCTGGAAAACATGATTATGTTGAGGTAATGGGCCAAAACTCATAAGGTAAAATTTAATCCCAAAATACTATATTTTTATCTGATTGTGTCACTTCCCTGCTTAAAGGTCTTCTGTAATTCCCTATTGCCTCCAGAATAAAATATAAATGTCTCAGTTTTGTTACAGTGGAATAAAGAAACCAAGGAATTATATTCAGGAGATGATTTATTTGACTGCATGCAGTTGAAAAACAATCCAGATCCAAGTCTTAGTAGCCAAGCACCTGGTATGATTTGCAGCCACATACATTACCTAAATGTAATTACTTGGTTTCTTTTTATCCACTGTAACAGTTTTGGTGACCACAAAATGATTGAGACTGTGAGACACCATGTTACCAGACCTTTGAGAAAGGAAAAACCTAAGTATTTGAGTAAGATTTATACTAATAGATTCCATCATCAAAGGACTGGCTGTCCCCAGACCTACACATCTTCCTGAACCAACATCCAGATGGTTAAGTAAGTGGTCCCTAATCAAGAAGCCATGAAAACTGGCTCTAGTAAGCTGATGGATATCCTCTTAGAGAAGTTTGGCCTGGAAACTGGGTAAACGTCCCATTTAGAAGGGGTAACTAAGAATAGAGCTCTCAAATTATGCAAGGTTTGGCCTAAAATATATAAAAATCTTGATGGGTACCATATTTGGCCTGAAAAAGGAGCTTTCAATTACTCCAAATTCGAGGCTTTGAGATTACATTGAGAAAA
Source organism: Potorous gilbertii (assembly GCA_028658325.1). Classification (NCBI taxonomy): domain Eukaryota; kingdom Metazoa; phylum Chordata; class Mammalia; order Diprotodontia; family Potoroidae; genus Potorous; species Potorous gilbertii. Next base: position 328,050,776 of record CM053769.1, on the reverse strand, counting down.
TTGTGTACACTGACATTTTGATGACAACTTTCTTCTGTGTGTCTCTCTTGTCATATTGTCAGGTTGTGGCCTAAAAAAGAACGTAAAAAGTGAAAACCTTTCTGAGGAACTTTTCAGAGTTCCCAGAAAGAAAGTCTCTCTGCCTCCTTAACTCTGACCAAGTTGAGAGAGACAAGAGACACAGATAAGAAGGAAGAGAATTTTTGTTCCCAGTCTGCAGGAATTTATGGAATTATAAAACTAATTAGAGACAAATTTGTTTACTATAAACTTCCAAATTGTGGTTTGGGTGTTTCTATGAAAACCATGCTGTAAAATTTGTTTTAAGGAAAATAGGAATAAAACCTTGTGAAAATTACATGGAAATCATACTTAGACCTTTTATCACTCTCCCCAGAGAGTGACCAATTTATTGTTTCTGTGCAAGGGGGAAAGGTAATTTCACTAATTAGAGAAAAAGAACTGAAGCTTGTTTGAAAGTAGTTTTAGTGAAGTTCAAAAGTGAAAAAAAAGAAAGGATTTGCAGTTTGCAATTTAAATTTATCCAGTACTTAAGAATTACCTATTAACTTTTTCTAGAAGCTTGTTTAAATCAGGAGTCAACTTAAAAGTAAGTAAAGTTTAGTTTGGAAAAAATGTTTTGTGTTACCACTGTATTTCTTCTGTGGATGATGTAACAGAACTCAATTGTTTAGGTAAACTATTGGCAAAATCATCAAAAAGTATTGGAAGAGATAGTGCATTTGTAAGCTTTTAGGAATCCCAAAAGCACCAATATTGCAATTAATTAGTTTTAGGTAGTTAAAAAAAAAACTTGTGGTAAATTGTGAGGGAAAAATTCATTGAAGAGAAGTTCAATATATAGTCTGGGATATGGTTGGGAAATAAAGACTAGAAGAATTAAGCAAGGAAAGAAAGAAAGAGAGGTATTAGATCCAAATCTGAAAGGAAAAAAAGAAAGGTCCAATTTTGAAGGGCTTTAATCAAAGTCCATTGGAGGGATATATAAAGATGGGAAGAAAGAAATTTTAAGTAGGGTTGAGAGAAGAATGGATAGAAAGTAAAAGAAAATTGGAGTCTGTTTACACTGACACAGTGTGAATGGAGGGTTTGAAAGTAAAGACATCTTAGAATTTTGGAAAAAGAGATTTGAGGGAAGTTTTACTCTCATTGAGATAAGAAGGATATAAAAACTTTATTTAGTTATTCTATATGATATGTAAAATATAGAAGAATGTTAGCAGCATTGAATTATTTGAGGATAGCACCATCTTTCTTTTTCAATAAGTAGCTTTTCCTGCTTTGCCTTCTTTGACATTCCTGGAGTTATAATGGAAAAATCTGAGGACAGGATGGAAGGGGGGAAGAAGCGGGGGCGGTGGTGGGGAGGAGCGGGAAGGTGGAGCTGGATTAAAAACACATAGGAATTGTTTTGGCTGTTTGTGTGACTTAGAAGAAAATAAAGAAAAATTCTGGAGAACTGGGAGTGCCACTAGAAATTTTCTGAAGATGAGCAAACTGAAAACAGTGAACTCTTGAGAAAATTGAGATTTAGTTACCATTAGTGATTATAAATCCAGATTTGATTTGTTCAAAATTTTGTTCTGAAACTAATGATTATGTGATGTAATTTACACCAAGATACATTCTCCTATTATGATAATTGTGGTGAATCAGAACTTACTATGAATCACATTTGCTATAATATGTTGGAAAATGCATGGATCAGAAAGACCTGAGATAAAAATCTCATTTCAGAAATGTATTAGCTGTGTGACCTTAAGTTTGTTATTGTTCAGTCATTTCAGTTGTGTTCGACTCTTTGAGAGCCCATTTGGGGTTTTCTTAGCAAAGATTTTAGGGTAGTTTTCCACTTCCTTCTCCAGCTTATTTTACAGATGAAGAAACTGAGGCAAGCAAGGTTAAGTGACTTAATTTAAGGTCACATAGCTAGTAAGTGTCAGATTTGAACTCAAGTCAAACTCCAGGGTGAACACTCTAGCCCCTGCACCATCTAATTGCCCTTATGCAAGTTATTTCACCTCTGCTTACCTCAGTTTCCTAATCTACAAAGAGAATAATATTTGCACCCACCTCCTAGGTTGTAGATTCACATAATTATGGGAATTATGTGCAGATCACATAATTGTGAAGTGCTTAACACACTGCCTAGCATGTGGTACACATTATATAATGTTAACTATTATTATTATTTCTTTAATTGCATATTAATGACTCCATATTGGAATTATTCTATACTGGGTCTAGATATAATACATAGAGAATGCCAAAAGTGATCAAAATGAATGGTTTTCTATGTAAGATAATTTGGAAATGCATTCAGTTGAATGTCACCTACCTGGTAATAAGTTTGTTTCATGTTTTAAATACATAATATCATGTGTGCCATTATTATGTTTCTAAACTTTTCTTATGTTGTAAGATTTGGGAAAAGAGACTTCTCTTTTAATTTGGATACTGTTAGATATGAATTTAATTGTTAAAGAATGTGGTCAAAATATTTGAAAACTGTTCAATATTTAATCGGGCATATTTTAAAATGGATAATATAATAACTTACTGTTGAAGGGAAAAAATATATAGTAAAGATCTCTTAATTATCCTTGTTTGTGAGGTTCCTTGAGACTTTGTCCTTGGGCAAAGCCATAAAAATTTTATAAGCCCTGCTGGGTTGTTACATTCTAAAGTACTGAAGTTTGAGAAGCTAGGACCACACCCAGACAAAAAGGGGAAACTTACTGTTTTGCTTACAGTAAAGAGTGGTTTTTATCAATAAATTATTTGACTATCACTTATGAAAATTATAAAATTATACCTGTTAATTAATTGTGTTGAAGTTATATCTCTTCGCCAACTTAGTAACAACAGACCTTAGATTTCAAGATTTGCATCTCACCTTAGGAGTCAACAGACCTTAGATTTCAAGATTTGCATCTCACCTTAGGAGTCAACAGCAATACAGATTAGAGGCTTACTATAATCAGCATATTTTCCAGGCTTTGGAGTCAACTATTATGTATTAACTGTATGAGTGAAACTCTGGGACGTATTATTCTTAAACTATAAATGAAGGGTAAATAAGATGTCCTTGTATGCATTCATTGTTAACTGTTGTCACAACATGAGAAAAAGAAGAATAATAACCTAGCCCTAAGCTGATCAATGAAATTTTACTCTTTGAGATAAAATCTCTAGGGACCATAATTACGTCAAGGCAGTCAGTCTGTACTCCTGAGGAGATAGTCTTGATATCATCATAATCATATCCTTCCTTTTCCTTTCATAGCAAATTTCTATAAGGGCAGATGTATTGTGGAAGATTTTGTTGTTGCAATACTAAATCTATTAATTAATAGATTAATATAGAAATATCTGAGTTATTATAATAAGATGCAAGTAGAATGATCTTATTGTTTTCTATATGAATTTATAGTCAATTTCATACCCTAAACAGCTAAGTAAATGAGTTCTTGGACTTACTATCCACTTGCTAATAGTTATATACTCATGTATAAGATTAGGTCCTTGAAGTATGTCGTTCTTTCAGAGTGATATGGGAACATGGGAGGGATAAGACAAAGATGTAAAAGTTCCCTAATTAAATAGAATAGGAACGGACAGTATTCAACGATAATATATGGCATCAGAAGATGAACACTTCAGGTCAGAAAGTGTCCAATATGTTAGTGGAGAAGAACAAAAAACCAACTACATGTATATACAGAAAGAATGAAGCAGCTGGTCCAAAGCTGCTCAGCTATTGATGAGTCTGGTGATGAAAGGAAAGTCCAACGCTGCAAAGATCAATAGTGCATTGGAACTTTGACTTACGATCTATGAACCAAGGTAAGCTAGATGTGGTCAAAATGGAGATGGAAAGTTTAAACATTGAGGTAGCAGTGAACTTAAATGGATGGGAATGGGGAATTTAATTCACCTTTACATATACACTAATGTGGGCAAGAATCCTTTAGAAGAAATAAAGTATCTTCATGGTCAATGAAAGGGTGAGAAAAGCAGTACTGGGATATAATCTCAAAAATGATAGAATGATATCTATTTGAATACAAGGCAAACCATTCAACATCGCAGTAATATAAGTCTATGCTCCTACCACTAGTGCCAAAGAGGCCAAAGTTGTTCAATTCTATGAAGGCCTACCATACCTTCTAGAAATAATACCAAAAAAGATGTCACATTCATCATAAGGGATTGGAATTCTAAAGGAGGAAATCAAAAGATAATTGAAGTAGCAGGCAAGTTTGTCCCTGGAGTATAAAATGAAGCAGGGCAAATACTAATACAGTCTTGTCAAGGTAACTCACTGGTCATAGCAAACATTTTTTCAACAATCCAAAAGGCAACTCTATACATGGACATTACTAGACAGTCAATAACAAAATCAAATTGATGGTATACTTTGTAACCAACGATGAAGAATCTCTATACAGCTAGTAGTACAAGACCTGGAGCTGACTGTGGCTAAGATCATGAGCTTCTTATTGCAAAATTCAGACTTAAATTGAAGAAAACAGGAAAACCATCAGACTGTATAGGTATAACCTAAATAATGTCCCTTATGTGTATGAAGTAGAGGTGATGAATAGATTTAAGGGATTAGATCTGGTAGACAGAGTGCCTGAAGAACCATCAATAGAGGTTCACAATATTGTAGAGGAGACAATAAAAAAAATATCCCAAAGAAAAGGAGCAAGAAAGCAAATAAATGTCTAATGAGAGTTTACAAATAGCTAGGAAAGAAGGAAGGGGAAAGGAGAAATGGGAATATATGGAGAAATGGGAATAACCAAATGAATGCAGAATTCCAGAGAATAGCTAGGAGAGATAAGAAGGTTTTCTTAAAGGAGCAATGCAAAGAAATAGAATAAAACAATAGAATGGGAAATACATGAAATCTTTTCAAGAAAATTAGAGATACCAAAGGTATGTTTCAGGCAAAAATGGGTGAGATAAGAGGCAAAAAATAGTAAGAATTTAACAGAAGTAGAAGAGATTAAGAAAAAGTGTCAAGAATACATAGAAGTACTATACAAAAAAGATCTTAACATCATCAATAATCACAATAATATGGTTAATGATCTAGAGTCAAGCATCCTAGAGAATGAAGTCAAGTGGGCCTTAGGAAGCATTGCTAACAATAAGGCTAACAGAGGTGATAGAATCCCAGGTGAGCTATTTAAAATCCTCAAAGATGATGCTGTTAAAGTTGGATATTCAATAAGCTACTAAATTTGGAAAACTTAACAGCAGCCACTTAATAGGAAAAGATCCGTTTATGTCCCAGTCCTAAAGGACAATGCCAAAGAATGTCCAAAGTACCTAACAATTGCACTTATTTCACATGCCCTCAAGGTTTTGCTTAAGATTCTGCATGCTAGGCTTCAGCAATAACTGAACTGAGAATTACTAGAAGTGTAAACTGGTTTTCAAAGAGGCAAAAGAATTGGAGACCAAATTGTCAACATTTGCTGGATTATGGAGAAAGCAAGGGAGTTCCAGAAAAGCAACTACTTCTACCTCCTTGACTACACTAAAGTCTCTGACTGTGTGGATCACAACAAAACATTTCACATTCTCAAAGAGATGGGAGTATCTGACCATCTTACTTGTCTCCTGAGGAACCTGTATGCAGGTCAAGAAGCAACAGTTAGAACTGAATATGGAACAACTAATTGGCTTATGATTGGGAAAGGAGTATGACAGGGCTGTATATTGTAACCTTATTTGTTTAATTTATATGCACATTTGTGTTGTATATGTGGTTGTGTGATTTGTCCTTCATTTTTGAAAAGGAACATTACATCAGGGAGATGATAACATGACTTGCAATGGAACTAGATTTGAGTGAGGGAAAGCTGTGCAAAGTCATCAGCCTCACTTTCTCCTCCAGAGACATCTGGGTCCAGTCAGGATGGCTGGAGATAGCCAAGCTATATGCAGATTGTATCATGTGAAATGCCAGGTTAGATAAATCAAAAGTTGGAATTAGGGTTGCTTGGAGGAATATCAACAGTATCAGATACGTATATGATATCACTCTGATGGCAGAAAGTGAAGAAGAATTAAGAACTCTCTTGAAGGTGAAAGAGGATAGTGTAAAAGTTGGCTTGAAGCTTAACATTAAAAGGAAAACTAAGATCATGGCAACTGGTTTCATAACCTTCTGGAAAACAGAGAAAGAATGAATGGAAGCAGTCTTACACCTTATGTTCTTGGGATCAAAGATTGCTGCAGATGGTGACAGCAGCCATGAAATTAAGACAATTGTTAGTTGTAAGGAAAGCTATAGCAAATCTGGACAGCATACTAAGAAGCAGAGACATCACCTTGCTGACCAAAGTCCGCATAGTCAAAACTATGGTTTTTCCAGTAGTAATGTATGGCTGTGAGAACTAGACTATAAGGACAGCTAAACACCACAGAACTGAAACTTTTGAATTGTGGTGCTGGAGAAGACTCTTAAGAGTCCCTTGGACAGCAAAATCAAATCAGTCAATACTTAAAGAAATTAGTTCAAACCGTTAATTAGGACATTGTATGGTTTATCCTTTGTTCTTAAGGAGGACCATGACATCAGGAAGATGATGACATGACTTGCAGTTGAATTGGATTTGAGTGAGGGATTGCTGTGTAAAATCACCAACCTTACTTTCTCCTCTAGAGTCATCTGTGGTCAGATATAGATCAGGATGACTAGAGATGGCCCAGTCATTAGGACAAAGGCTAAAGCTGAAGCTTAAACACTTTGGCCATATAGAGAGAAGACAGGACTCATGAGAAAAGACATTGATATTGGGAAAGATTAAAGGCAAAAGAAGAAGGGGATGGCAGAAGATGAGATGGAGAGATAGTGTCATAAAAAATGAACATTAATTTAGACAAATTTGAAAAGATAGTGGAGGATACAAGGACCTGATATACTATGATCCATGGGATCATGAAGAGTTGGGCACAACTAAACAACAACTCAGCAACAACAACAGTAAATCTTGAGATAACAACATCAATTGACTTTTCTCTGAAAGCTAGGATACACACACACATATGCATGAAAATGTGTGTGTTTGTGTGTGTATAAAATTGGTTTCCAAATAGGATATAATAGGCCTTGAATATGCAAGTTCTCAAAACTGGAATAAGAATTTTACATATAAAATTGCATTGACACCTGTAAAGAAAGTGAGCTTTTTTTCTATTTCAAAGACTCTGATCATTTTAAGAGATAGAAGGGTTTATTTTCCAAGTCAGTGCCTCATGGATTTTTTTTTTTAAGATTCTTCCTTTGGCCTGTTGATGGTAGCATCCATATCAAGCATGTGGTTTAGATAAAGATAAAAACAAGTGGTATATAAAAACTGAAATTCTCTGAAGTTCCAGGTGAATTCTAGGTTCTTAATATGATGTTCTTCATATAGCCTTGTTCTTAATAGAATCAGAAGAGTGCCAGTTCTGTATGGCCTCTCTCAAGATGACATATAGTATCCCATCAGCAAAATAATTACTTCCCTGGAGAAGATAGTGGTACTTGTCAACTGACCATATCTGAAGAATCATTGAAAGCTAATAACTTTTCTAAGATTTGAGTATGCTATCAAAAGTTTCTGAAGAACTATGCTATCTTCACTGTCCTAAGGATCTCAGCTACAAATATAAGTTTGAAAAGAACTATAAGAAGGGCAAGAAAGGGCAATCTGTCTTGAACCCTAAGTCACAGTTTGGAGATTTTTGGAATGAAAAATGGCTTACACAGATCTTAGCAGGCCCTTCATATTTCATACTGATGGTAGTTTACAGAACTTTGATTTGGAAGCATTCATACTCTAGATCAATAATCACCAGAAATTTATTACATTTGCCAGTAGAGACTATTCCAACAATGACACTTTTTATCCCACAGGTAAATTGGTTTTGGATTTGAAATAAACTTCACCAATAAGTTTTTCTAAAAAGTAAATTTTATTAATCTATTTTGATTTTGTTTCATCTACATTTCCCACTGAATCTTTTCCTCTACTCTTTCTTATAGAGTCATCTCTCATGGTTAAAAAAAAAAAAGAGAGAGAGAGAGATAGAGAAAGAAAACTAGTTTCACAAAGTTAACCAACATTTTTTTAAAATCCTGATGTTATATGCAGCATTCCACACCCATGATCACCCCCACACTCCCTGCCCCAAATCTCTACAAATAAGCAGGGAGAGGTACCTTTTCATATCTCTTCTTTGGGGCCAAGCTTGGTCATTAAAACTTAATAGCATTCAGTTTCAATTATTTGACTGTAGTTTTTTCCATTTATGTTACATTGTTGTAGTCATTGTACACAGTTTTCCTGGTTCTGCTAGCTTACTTCAGATCTGTTCATATAAGCCTTTTCCATTCTTCTCTGTATTTCATGTCACTGGTAAGTTCTTAGACTGCACTATGAGACTCACTTTCAAGTCTCTTGACCAGCTAGATGTTTACTGCCAGAGAAGGAATAGAACAGAAATAACCTGGATCTTGTAGATTGTGTGTTCAAGGCCAGGTTGATGTCCATTGGAAGCATTAAGGCAATCTGTTACATTCAGAGAACTGAGAGTCCGGCATTTCCTCTGGACACTGTGCCATGAGTGGAGGTCAGTGTTGTTGCAGTGAGCCAATCCTCTAAATGACTGGCAATGGGACCAAGTGCATAATGAGAATTGAAGAGAAGTGTTACAGGCCCAGAGTGCATCTACTGCTGAGAGAACAGCACAAGTTAGAGCTATTCAATAGGGGTAGTTACATGGTACAGTGGAGAGAATTTTAGGACCTTAGTTTGAATTCCTGTTCAGCCACTGTGTGCCACGGGGCAAATCATTTTAGCCTTTCTGGGCCTCAGTTTTCTCATCTGCAAAATAATGGGATTTGGATTAGAACGACCTGTAAAGTCCCTTCCAGCTCTAGAGCTATGATCCCATCAATCCTATGTCAAACAAAATTGATCCAACACAAGGTACATGAAAACAGTTCATGCAGTTGAAGGAATTCCATTCTATGTCTTTGAAATCTCTACATAATGACTTTGGACGCTCAGATTAAGAGAAAACCCTCGAGATAGTAAGAAATCGATTCTACTGGCTCAGGAAGGCAGCAGGCGGTTGTAGGAAATCTCAATGTGTATATAGAATCATTGATCTAGAGTTGGAAGGAACCTCAGAGGCCAGCTAGTCCAACCCCTCATTTTACAGATACAATCTGTCTCCTTTGGTGGGTGTAACTACCAGCAAGCCTTTGGAGCTAGTATGGACAGATTTTTTTTTTCCAATCTCTGGAAGGAGATAGGAAAGCCAAGAATGACATCCTAGTGAGGTGATCATTTCACTCAGTACATTGGGCATGCCAAAACAGGAACCTGAAGACTTCTACAGTTGTTAATGTGAAAGAGAAGTAATTCTGTCTGCCTGGCTTTCCTGTTAGAATCCATCCTGATCAAGTTAAAGACTTGGAGAATGAGTTACACAAGAAAGTGTTACTTTCAAGCAATCTAGAAGCGTATCTGAGCATTTTAACTACGTATTGAACATGTTGGGAACCCTGAAGCTTCAGCAGAATATGCATGTAATTCTGTGACAAGAATGATGCCCCAATGCCTGCTATGTAGTTGAGAGTCACATTTACTTTTTGATTTGTGCTTCAGAATTTCCGAAGACAGAGAAGATGAAGAAACATAACCAGTGCATCTCTCAACTGAGAGACCCCCTGTGGAGATATACTACCTAGCTATACATGATTTCAATCCAGAGGCACTGAGAAACAAACAAGCAACATTGTGGCAGTGATTTCTTTCCCAGGAAATCCAGTAGTGGAAAGACCCTATTAATGAAGTCCAACTTTCAGGGAAAGCATAAGATAAAAATCCTAATGGAGAGCTACCCCATACCAAATAATTGAAAGATCAGGCATCCTAACAATCTACAAAATAGTACCAGATAATAGTTGTGGCCCAGAAAAGACAATATATCACAAGCATTTATTACCCATAGGGAGTTAACTGATCTTAGCGACCAGGAGGAAAAGAGCCGTGAATGTAATGCCAGGCAAGTCTAGCCCTTCTCAAAGAAGGGTCCACCTACAACTTGCAAATGGATTGTTAGAGCTAGCTAGACAATGACTTCTATGGAGATAGAGATGAACAAGAAAATGAATTTTAGGGCCCTCTGAAGCAGTGTTATCAAAACTCAAATAGAAATTGGTCACTAAACCTAGCATAAGGATCCCTACAGGGAAATATCGACTTAGAAAACCACACATGAACATTATCTGTTCTATTATATTTTATGTCTTATGTTAAATAGTTCCTAACTATTTTTCAATCTGTTTGGGCCTCATTGGGAAAGTTTTGGACAGAGGTATCTCTGCAGGTCAGATGTTTGATACCACTGCTCTGAAGGCTGAGGGAAATTGGACAAGACTGCCCTGGTCCAAAGGAAATCTTTCAATGTGTATATAGCATCATTGATCTAGAGTTAGAAGGGACCTCAGAGGCCATCTAGTCCAACCTTTCATTTTACAGATGAGGAAGCTAAGCCCAATTTATCTCGCTTGATGAATATAAGTGCCAGCAAGCCTCGAGCTAGTATGGATAGATTTTTTTCCCCCAATCTCTGGAAAGAGATAGGAAACCCAGGAACAATGTCCTAGTGTGGTGATTCTGACCTATACAGCAGGGGAAAGGGTCACAATTCAGAGGATGCCCCTTTCCTGCCTGATACTCCAGCTTGTGGAGTTTCAGAGTGAAAAGAGGTCACCTAGAAAAGGTAGACAATGATAGTATATCTGGGCCATCTATAACCTTGGGGACAGGATCACAGACTGGTTGGCCTGAGGATACAGAGTTAGCCTAGGCTAGCCACAAGCTCAGGTGTAGAAAAACAGAGCACTATGTCTGAGAAAAGCAACAGTCTAGAACTGCCTGAACAGATCACAGTAGAAGTGCGAGTACTATCCAGTCAGCAATAATATTAGTAATTAACATTTATATAGTGCTTACTCTCTGCCAGGCACTGTGCTTAGTGCTTTACAACTGTTATCTCATTTGGTTCTCACAATAAATCTGAGAGATAGGTGCTATTGTTATCCTGATTTCACAGAGGAGGAAACTGAGGCAAACAGATTAAATTACTTGCCTGGGGTCACATAGCTACCAAGTGCTTGAGGCAGGATTTGAACTCAAGTCTTCATTGACTCAAAGCCTGGCAATCTATCCACTGCACCTACTAGGTGACCAAGTGACTTTATGAAACTCAAGGTGCAATGGCTAAAGAGCTTATGCCCATAGTCATATGATGCCATTGTTGGACAATGTAAAAAATATCCCTTATATGTTTTACATATGGCTTATGAGTTTGGTCTACAGTGTGCTTCTTCATTATATATTCTATTGCTATATATGCTTCGGAATGTGAACCTTGTGTGAACCTTTTGTATGCCACTCTGTTATGTGGCATCATATGTTATATTTTTATGAGCCCTACTATATGTACTTTTGTTGTATGTATCCATTATGTTGACACATAATTGTATCATATTGTACATATGCTTCTACATGTAGCATATAATCCTGGTATGACTATTGGGTGCTCATTGCCTTTTATGTAATTAGTAATTATAGATGGCTGCAGAGGACATAATTGTTTGTCTGCCGCTAGAATTCTTCAACCATAAAAGCTTTTTCTAATATCCCAACTCTCAACCACAAGAATACATTTTCCAGGACATATTTGCAAGTGGAAAGAGAATCTACAAATTAAAAATTAATACAACTGATTGAGGTAATCGGAAATAAGAATATATAAAAAAAATCTTCCTAGTCTTAGGTTAACTGGCCCTATGCTTTCTAAAGTGTTCATAGCTTTATTCTGTACATCTAGAATGTACAGAATGTACATCTACAAGTAGGCTGGGGAAGGCAACCTTGCCTCCATTCCACTCTCCCTATATGGACTCAAATGAAAATGGCATTTTTCCTAAGCTGAATTTGGGATTTGCCTAATTTGTGTTCTCTAGACCTGGGCTTCTCAAAGTATGATCCAGGGACCCCTGTGGGTCCTTGAGACCTTTTAAATGGGTGAGGAAAAAATATCTTTATAATAATACTAAGGCATTTTAATTTCTAACAGGATAAATAGACTGATGGGAAGCTAGGTAGTGAAGTGGACGGAGTGCTGGGCCTACAGTCAGGAAGACTCAGCTTCCTAAGTTCAAATCTGGTCTCAGATATTTACTAACTATGTCACCTTCAGCAAGTTACTTAACCCTTTTTGTATCAGTTTTCTCATCTGTTAAAAGAACTGGAGAAGGAAATGGCAAACCATTCTAGTATCTTTGCCAAGAAAATCCCAAATGGTATCATGAAGAGTCAGACATGACTGAAATGACTGAATAACAAATAGATATAACACATATTTTTAAGAATGTAAAGGGGTCCTGAGACCAAAAAGTTTAAGAACTGTTGTTCTAGACCAAGTTCTTAGATGTAGTAGGTGGTAATGTAGTTTGGTATAGAGTTAGATTTGGCATCCAAGGACTTGAGTGCAAATCCTGATCCTGATTTTGGACAACTCACTTTCCCTATCTGGACCATAGTCTCCTCCTCTGTAAAGTGACATGGTTGGACAAAAAAGGAAAATAACAAGTTGGAGAGATTGAGGGAAAACAGGTACACTAGTTCATTGTTGGTGGAGCTATAAATTAATTGGTCTAGTCATTTGGGAATGCAATTTGAAACTATTCCCCAAAAGTTACTAGAGTATGCATTGACCCAGATAGGTCCATGTCCCAAAAATATCAAAGAAAGAGAAGGGCACATATAAACAAAATATTTATAGCAGCTCTTTTTGTGGTGGCAAAGAATTGGAGGGGCCAATCAGAAAGGGGAAAGGCTGAATAAATTATGATCAATGAATGTAATACTGTAAGAATGTATGATATATGACTGTAATGGAATTCTACTGTCCCATAAGAATTATGAAAGGGATGGTTTTGGAAAAACCCGGGAAAATTTGTAGTGAAATAAGTAGAACCAGAACAATTCATACAATACACAAAAACAACATTGTAGAGAAAAACAACTTTGAAAGATTTAGAACTCTGTTCAATGCAATGGTTATTCATGATTCCAGAGAACCATTGACAAAGCATGTTATCCATCTCCTGATACTGAGGTGATGGACTCAGTGTGTAGAATGAGATATATGTTTTAGAACACAGTAAATGTGAGAATCTAGTTTGCTTGCCTGTGTATAATTGTTACAGATGTTTTGTTTTTCTTCTTTTGAATGAGGTGGGGGAGAATGGAAGGGAAACTCTTGTTGCTTGAAAAAAATTTTTTAAGTGAGTCGGTTGGATTACATAGTCATTAAATACCATCCAACTCTAAATCTATGAACCTATGAGTCTTCCATTTCCAGGCTCTCTCAGAAAATAAAATACCTTCTGATGGCATGGCCAGTTTGCTACCACAAGAGGTCCTCATTCCTCAATAATTCAAGCATCTATAATTTCACATACTGTCAATCAGTGAACATGCATTAAAATCCCTGTGTGCTGTCATGCCATGTACTAGGAATACAAAGAAAGGCAAAAGACTGTTCTTGATTGACTTACAGTCTATTGGGGGAGACAATATGCAAACAACTATGTAGAAACAAGCTAAATACAGGATAAATTAGAAATAATCAACAGGATGGCGGAGTAGAAAGACTCACCTATGCTAGGTCCGAACCCACAGCCCATAGATTTCCTGTAAAAAGAACTCCTGACAAATTCTGGAACAGTGGAAGCTGCGCAGAAACACAGTGAAGGAGATTTCCGTTGCAGAAAGCCCTGAAAAACCGACCGCAAAGATACCCTGGACAGGAGCGGAACCCTGCCAGGCCCAGCGCTCCCCTCCCCCGCCCCGGCCACGCGGCACTGAGTGGAGCGAGCAGACCCAAGCAGGCGTCAGGGACCTGAATCTCCGGCAGCTGCAAAGGTCCCTCCACCCCCAGACGCACAGGTCAGTGAGAGAGACTGGCTGAGAGGGGAGCGGGGTATCTCTGGGACTCGGACCCCCTCGGGAGGCGGCGGCCGCGGCAGAGGCGAGGCGGAGGCAGCTCCGCCAGAGACCCCCGGGGCGGGCAGGGGCTCCGCGGTGTCTCCATTGCAAGAGATCTCTGCATAAACCCCCTGAGGGAACTGAGCCT
>CM053769.1:327964742-328036032 GCA_028658325.1 Potorous gilbertii | reverse complement strand
AAATAAATAAATAAATAAAACACAAGAAAAAAAAGAAATAATCAACAAAGCACAGGAAAGACTTTTTGGAGGTAGGATTTTAGTTGAAATTTACAGGTGGTGGCAGTGTCAGAGGAAAGAAGGAATAAGCAAGAGATGTTACAAAGGTAAAATCAATAATCTTTGGCAACAGATTGGATATGGGGTGAGGGGTGGTGTGAGAGAATGAAGAGTTAAGGATGGCACCTAGGTTGTAAGCCTCAGTGACTCCTGATGGTGGTACCCTCAATAGAACTAGGGAAATTAGGGATAGGGGAGGCTTTGGGACTGGGAGGAAGGAAAATAAATTCAGTTTTGGATATGTTCAGTTTAAGATGTCTACAGGACATCCAGTTCAAGATGTCCAGTTGGCAGTTGGGAATGTGAGTCTATAAGTCAGCAAAAAGGTTAGAGCTGGCTAAATAGATTTGAGAAGCATCAGCATAAAGATAATAACTGAATCCATGAGAAGTTGATAAGTATTTGAGTGAAATAGTATAGAGGGAGACAAGGACCAGGACATACTCCTGGGGGGACCTCCAAGTTTAGAGAAATTAATCTGGATGAACATCCATCCAAAAAAATCTAAGAAAGAGTGGTCAGATAAGTAGGAAGAGAACCAGGAAGGATTAGTGTCACAAAAACCTAGAGAGAAGGGAGTACCAAGGAGAAAAGGTTAGTCAGTGGTGTCAAAGGTTACAGAGAGGTCAAGCAGGATTAGGACTGAGAAAAGCCTACTAAATTTGTCACTTAGATCTTTAGTAACTTTGAAGAAAGTTACTAAAGTACATTGGTTGAATGGTAAGGTCAAAAGCTAGACTAGAGAGAGATAAGAAGAAAGTGCAAGGCAAGGAAGTGGAGGCACCTATTATAGATGACTTTCTCAAGGAATTTAGCTACAAAACAGGATAGACATGAGATGATAGCTAGTGGGGATAGGGGGATCAAGTAAGGGTTTTGGGGGGATGAAGGAGACATAGGGATGTTTATAGGTAGTAGGGAAGCAGCCAGTACACAGGAAGAGATTGAAGTTGTGAGAGTGAGAATGATACAGGGGTAATCTCCTGGAGAAGACAGGATGGACTGTGATCACTTGTGTATGTAGAAGAGTTTGCCTTGTCAAAAAGGGCCACCTCATTGCATAAGATAGGGGTAAAGGAGGAGAAAATGGCAGAAGGCATCTGGATGATGTGGAGAGGAGAAGGAACTCTTGGAAAATAGCCTCATTTTTTCAGTGAAGTATGAGACATAGTTCTCATTTGAGAAAGTGGAGGGAGAAATGGCCTTGAGAAGTTTGAGGAGGGATAAAAAGGTTTGGAAGCACTACTGTAGTGAAGGCGGGTAAGTTAATTAGGGAGATGTAAAAGGATTGCCTTTTAACGGTGAGGACCCAGTTGAGATTATGTAACAGAAAGTTGTAGTGTGAGTCAGTATGGTTTCATGATTTTCTGTACCTTCATTCAGCAGCACATGGGTAAGAGGAAAGGCAGCAAATAGTGGGAGTAATCCAAAACTGAAGCTTTGCAGGGGAAGTTTGGTGAAATGATAAAAGGGTAAGGGACTCAAGAAGAGGATGATGTAGAGTGGAATTGGCTAATCAAGATGGGAAAAGGAGATTGTAGCCAATGTAGGGGTGTTGGCCTGGAAAGAATGGAGGAATTGAGGGATTGGAGGTCATGGTATGGACAAAATATAGTGTTTGGGGCTGCAAGGTCAAGGTAAAAGTGTAATGAGAATAGATTTTGAATATATAAGAGAATTTCAGAGTTCATGAATATAGAAGTGGTACATTTGTGGGTGATTGCAAGGTCAAGATATAACTAGCTTTTTGTGTGCCTCAGGTGGATATGAAGCAGTAGGTCTTGGGAAATGAGTAAGATGAGGAATTGTGAAGTTAGATTATTTGAGGGACCATCAGTATGTATGTTGATGTCCCTTAATATCAGGGCAGGAGTTAAGTCAGAGAGAAAGACTGTAAGCCACGCACTGAACTCACTGGGGAAAGATGAGAAATGTCCAGTAACAGTAACAGCCAACTACTAGAATTTTGATTGAGTGGTACATATGGATTGAAAGCATCTCAAAGGAGAGGTCACTTGAGTGATGGTGGGAGAGGGACAACCTGGAAGTGCCAGTGGGGAGCAAGGAGTACTCTAACTCCTCTATCTTGACCAGTGAGTCAGGGAATGAGTGAACATTCAGCCAAATCTGGAAAAGGCAACCAGAGAGGTTGTGTCATTAGGAGGGAGCTAAGTTTCAAAGACAGCCAAGAGGGAAGGAGTAGGAAGGACAAGAATTAAGATTGTTGCCTACGGAGAAGGCATTCCAGAGAATGCAGGAGAAGCATTGAGTAGCTTTAGAATGGGACATTGCAGGGAGGAGAGGATTTAGTTGAGGGAAAAGGGAATAAGGGGATTAGGCAGTTGGAAACAGGTAATAAGGGTTGAATGATGACCTCTACAGGTTAGAATCATCAGGATGGGGAGAGTAGGGAGGTTTGTTAATTATTGAGGAAGGAATGTAGGTAGATTTTCATTGTCCGCAGGAGTTTGGATTCAGGGTGAAGTCTTCTTAGGGCCTTGGGCCTTAACATGGTCTGTTATCATGCCTGTCCTTGAAGGCTTCCCAGCTTGGTAGAGCTTGCCATGGCTTCTGCTATGCTTTCAATAGGCTTCAAGAACCCCAGGTCACTTCAACAAAGGGATGAGTCATCAAAGGATTTGAGTGGAATCTCCTCCTTAAGTATTACATCATTCTTTTACCAGGTAGTATATTTCACTAACTCCTACCAAGGGACAAAGAAATAGAAACCTGTAAGTGTAGTCTCCTCATGACCAGAATAATTTAACTTGACATATAGATTAACCCCAAAATTCACAAAGGGCATTTACAACTTTTAGGATCTTTTTCATTTGATCTCCTCACTGTTCTTGGAACAGGATACGCCATCTCTCAACCCTATACCTAGAATGCTCTCCCTCCTTAACTTCTTGGCTTCACTGACTTTCTTCAAGACTCAACTCAAACCCCATCTTCTGCAGGAGGCCTTCTTGGTCCCCCTCCACTGTTAGTACCTTCCCTTGTAAATCACCTCCCATTTATGCTGTATATATCTTGTAGTACATAGTTGTTTGCTTGTTTTCTCACCCATTAGGTGAGTTCCCTGAGAGCACAGACTGTTTTTGCCTTACTTTATATTCCAGTGCTTAACATGGTGCCTGGAACATGGTAAGAATTTAACAAATCCTCTTTGACTGATGAACCGACTTAGGAACCATCTCTCTTTGTGCCACACTCTGTGCCAAGCTTGGACAGGGATCAGAGCAGGTGACTGGAGGAGAAGAAATGGTCCTTGCCTTTTGGGAATTCATCATCTAGTTAAGGAGAGATAGAGTTGCTTGTGCTCAGTGCCTTAGTTTCCCCATCTGTAAAATAAAGGAGAAAGGGAGGCATGGTGGAAACACCCTGGCTCTGGAGTGAGAGATCCTATGTTCAGATTCCAGTTCTGACATTACCTATGTGATTCTGGGCAAGGCAGAAACTCTCCTCTTCAGTTTCCTTATCTGTAAAATGATGCTAATTATGTGGTAGGAGCAATAGCCTAGAGGCCTACCCTATGAAGGCTACACCATTTTTCCTTAAGAGATATTGAAACAATCTCAAAATATAAATGAAATATCCTCAAAACTTAATTGGGGTTCAGGGGAACACAGGCCAATGATACAGCTTACTGGTGGCTTAAATACTAAGACGTGCCTTCAAGAGGAGGCCTTACCTCCCTCAAGCTTCCAACTGGCAAACCAGCATGGCAAACACAGAGACACCCAACTGAATCAAAGCTGTAACCTTTCTGTCCTTTCTTTAATGTGACTAAGTAAGCCTCCATTAATTAATTCTTAAATGATCTTCAGGAATTTCAGTTCATTCTGGTCTTGCACCTGAGCTAACAGAACAGCCTCAGAGAGGCCGGGACTACTACAAGTAAGCTGTACGACAAAGCCTCTGAGGCACCTTCTGGGTGTAGATCTATGAGCCTATGATCTGATGACAGTGAAGATACAACCCTTCTGGGCCTCAGTTTCCCCATATGTAAAATAGAGGAGGCAGTGTTGTATGGTAGGAAAACTGCAGAATCTAGAATCAAATGATCTGGTTTTGCTCAAAGATCCCTTCCAAATCTAAATCTAAATTTTGTTTCTAAAACACACATAGATCATCACATGGCATTTGAATGATCATATTTTAGTTTAGAGATGGGGTGAGGGGTGCTGTGGGTCAATCATCAGCCCCCACCAAATGACAATGGGCTCAGGAAGCCCTTAATATCACAAGCATTGGAGCAGGGCCACCTCTCCATCAGCCTTAATCCTGCCCTGCCCTGACCTGGCTGAAGCAAAAATGGGTCAGGGGAATAGCACTCACTAGAAATGTGGACTAGGTCAGAGTGTGGAGAATTTTGAACACAAGACTAAAGAGTTGGGACCTGATGATTGGTTATGGAGGGTGAGAGGGAAGGAAGTCAAAGGCATACTCAGGTTTTTAGCCTGGGTGGCTGACTGGCTCCATTTCTAGACCATCTACTCAATAAATAAACTCCAGTGGTTCCCCATGAACTCCAAGATCAATGACAAAATTCTCTGGCATTCAAAGTTCTTTTTAACCTAACCCCCTCCTACCTTTCCAGTCTTCTTCCACCTTAGCAGCCTTACTCTTCCTTCCCATGTAATCACTGGTCCAGTGGCATTGATCTCCTTGGGGTTCCTTGAACAAGACACTCCCATGTCTTGACTCCATGTATTTTCACTGGTTGTCCCCCAGGTCTAGAATGCCCTTCCTCCTCAACCTTCACCTCATGGCTTCCTTCAAGTTCCAACTACAATTCTGTCTTCTATGAGAAGTCTTTCCTGATGCCCCTTATCTCCAATTCATCATCATCATCATCATCTCTCTCTCTCTCTCTCTCTCTCTCATTCTTGTCTGTACATATTGATGACAGACTTGTTTTTACCTTTCTTTGTATCCCCAGTGTTTTGTGCAGTGCCTGGCTCAGAGAAGATGCTTAATAAATGAATAAATGTTTTTTTGAGTGATGGACCAGAAGCTAGTCCCTTGGTGCAAAACATCTAACACGATGATGTGGTCCAGATAATGACATAAGGAATACCTGATTAGCAGAGGAGCCTTCCAATCCGCTCTCACTTGCCAGGGGATGCATATGAGTGTTTTTCTTGGGACATCAGTGCCCTGAACAATACATTCCAGGACTTTGTTTGCAAGTTCACAGCTAAATAAACAAAACACTGTGATCATAAGAAAATTATAATCAGAACTCTTACTAAGGAATGCCTTAAATGGGTCTGAAGGATTAAAGAATACTTCTTTATTTTTCTTGTTTTTTAGGGTTTTCCCCTTTACATGATTAATATGGAAACGTTTTGCATGACCACACATGTATAACATATCAAATTATTTGCCTTCTCAAGGAGGGAAGGGTGGGAGGGGGAATGTGGAACTCAAAACTTAAAAAAATTATAAAAATGGTTTTTATATGTAATTGGGAAAACCAAAGTAATAAATTTAGTTTAAATTATTTCCTAATAATCTTTTTTAAAATGGGTCTGTAGATAGAAGCTTTGATCTTTGACCTGATTATATCACTGTAAAGCTGGAGTACACACATAGGGGAAACAAGCAGTCATAACTCTTAAGGAATTTGGAAGTGGGACAAAGGCATCAGGTAGGGCTGAAGTGACACATAGAGTTAAGGAACAGACTGTGAAAGGTTGGAACCATGGTGATAATACAGAACTGGACAGGTACCAATCAGAGAATCAAAAGGAAGATCATAAGATTATAGATTTAAAGATAAAAAAGACCAGAGATCGAGTTCAAACCCCTAATTGTAAAGATGAGGAAACTAAAGTTCTGGAAGGTTGTGTTTTGCCTAAGCTCACACAGCTAATAAGTGTCTGAGGAAAGATTTAAAACCTGAACTTTCTGACTCCAAGTCCAAGTCTCTATCCATTATATCAGGGCATGGCCAGATGGTTGGATGCCTGGTCAGTCAGATATGTGACAGGAGGTCCCCAGAAGTCAAAAGATATTATTGGTAAGGGGTCAGAAATCTGGGCTGAGGGACCATCAAGGATATCTTTGTACCTGAGAAAGAGCTGGGAGCTCCCAGACGTCTTCCTGGTTCAGGAACCAGTCCAAACTAGCACATATTCTACAAGCAAGAGAAAGGTAAGGATAAGGAGGTAAAGAGAAAAGAAAGGAAGACCTTTTTAAGGCCATTATGGAAGTTGGGGCAAAAAATAGAGAAAAAATTAATAAGGGAGGGAGAATGTAGCTGAAAACAAAGTATGACATTTGGGTATAAGGACTGAGTGGGACAGCTCTGAGGATAGATCCTTTTGTGATTAGACTCTTCTCCAACCCCATTCCCTGAACTCAACCAGGCCAGCCCAGATCCTGAAGAGGAAGGATGGAAGAGCACAGGGTCAGCACTGGATTTTATTCAGCATTCAGTCACTCAAGAAGCATTTATTGAACACTACTGCAGGGTTCTGTGCTGAGCATCATGGGGAGGCAAAGATAAGAGTCTTCATGCTGAGGCTGAACTAACTAAACCAAGCAAAACCACAGTGGAGATCATCCATGGAGAGGTAATTTGTATAGCTCCTACCATTCATCACCTCCAGCATGAGCTCAGCCCTTCTCTTTTTTTTTTTTTTCCAAAACATGAAGATCCCATAAACAGACACATTCCTATAATGGTATAAAAAGGAAAAAAAAACCCCATAATTTTCATCATCGAAATATTTGTGCCTCTACTTCCAACATGTCTGTGCACATGTTCAATGCCACTTTCATATACCCATGTATATGTTCAGTACTACCAAAACATGGAAGATCTTTTTTTGCCTTCATGCAAAATAGGCAGCCTGGCAATGATTCCTGCTGGTTCAAAAACCACAGCTATTGGAAACACAGTAAGGAAAGGTCTTATCACCGAAGTCCTTGGTATTGTCAAATAGTTCACCATTAGGAACTATGTTTTTGTCAGTGGAAATCACATTAAAGAAGCATGAAAATTTGTTTTGATTCTACACCCTAAGGACCATTGGACTTTTCCATCTAACTTGCAGCTGAATCTTCCAGATGTATCATCTCCCCCATTAGAACATCAGGTCCTTGAGAGCAGGCACTATTTGTATTCTCAGAAGTTAGGTTAGTACAGTCTGTTGCCCACAGTAAGTACTTAATAAATGCTTCATTTATTCACTCATAGCCTATAAATGTTTGACAGTAACTGAGCTCTTAATTCCTTAAGTCCAATTGTCCCTTGATAAATAAAAATCACAAATACTGTTAGTATAGTTAAACTTTCAATTCACACCAATAAAGGGAGAAAAATGTAAATTTATGAAGCTTGAGCTAGTTCTAATTTTTAATGTTTTAATATATTTTATTTATATTATATAAAATTTTCTATTATATACTATATTGTATATAGTATATAAACATATGTAATTATATATTATATAAAATATATTTTTATATTTTAATGTTTTATAAACACTCCTCCTTTTGGTAGATATGTAAGAAGGGGTTCTACACATGCTGTTTGTTGCATTTACAATTTGGGCAGCTAGGTGGCACAGTGGATAGAGCGCCAGGTCTAGAGTTGGGAAGACATCTTCCTGAATTCAAATGTGACCTCAGACACTTGCAGTATCACCCTGGGCAAGTCACTTAACTGTTTGCCTCAGTTTCCTCATCTATAGAATGAGCTGGAGAAGAAAATGGCAAACCACTCTAGTACCTTTGCCAAGAAAACCTCAAATGGGGTGCCCAAGAGTCTGAAATGACTAAACAAGAGTCATAACATTTTTGACAGCTGGATGGTGCTGGGCATAGAGTCAGGAAGATACACCTTCCCGAGCTGAAATCTGGACTCAGACAACTTACTAGCTATGGAACCCTGGATAAGTCATTAAACCTTACTTGCCTCATACTTCTGTCACATGTGCTGCAGAAGGAAATGGCAAAGAACTCTTGTATATTTGCAAGAAAACCCCAAACGGGGTCAGGGAGAGTCAGATGTGACTGAAACAAATGAACAATACATTTACAGTGTCAGTAGGTTTTGCTTAACTTTTTTTCCCTTATAAGGGAGAGGTCAATTAAGAGCTCAATATTCAGAAATTACTGTAATATAAAAATGAAAGGTTTTATTAAAACTCTTATAAAGAAAATATATTTAACATTACACAAGCTAAGGATTCAAAGATGAAGTGCTATTTAAGAGAGTATAACTTCTCTAAAGTAGAACAGCTTCTTTAATGAATAGTTAAGAATGCTTTGTAATTAATAAATGATTCCTTAACACTTAGAAAGTGAAGAGGTAATGTTGAAAAAGACTTGGTATTTTCTAAATGTCTAGAAAGAATTTTAACAAAATCTCCTACAATTTTGTCA
Organism: Potorous gilbertii; assembly: GCA_028658325.1. Taxonomy (NCBI): domain Eukaryota; kingdom Metazoa; phylum Chordata; class Mammalia; order Diprotodontia; family Potoroidae; genus Potorous; species Potorous gilbertii. The sequence goes on along the minus strand of CM053769.1, from coordinate 328,027,533 downwards.
AAGGAAAAATAGAGATGTAGAGCAGACAACTGAGTGACTAGGTACATTAAAGACTAATTTAATGATATGAACAAAGAAGTCTGATTAATGACTGGTTTCAACCATGAAAGAGGCCTCTCATAGTATGTGGCAGCATATTGTTCTAGGTTCTACTTTCATTTACATTTTTAACAATGACTTGAATAAAGCACAGATGGCATGTTTAGAAAAATTGGGAGATGAGGGAGAGGAGGAGGAATAAATGCACGGGATGATAGAACTAAGATTTTAAAAGATTCTGACAGGTTGGATGGCAAATTGAAATTTTATAAGGGCAAATTGAAATTTTATAAGGACAAATTAATCATTTGTATTTAGGCAAGATAATTACGTAAGAGTAACATGGAGCATACATAGCATGAAAGCAGTTCAAATAAAAAAAATAAACCAGAAAGTTTTGGTTGACTTCAAGCTCAATATGTCAATAGTATGGCACGGCAGCTAAAAAATGTCTTAATATGGCATGAACATAAGTATAAGGTCCAAAGCAGAGGAGGTGAGAGTACTACCCCAGTCATACTCTGTGAAGAGCACTGGGTTCAGCCTGGGACATGACATTCTAGGAAGCACATTTTCAAGTTAGTGTGTGGGTCAAGAGGAGGATGAGAAGGCTTGAAACTCTGTAAGGCAAGAATCAACTGAAGTTATTGGTAAAATTAGCCTGTAGAAGGAAAAACAAAAGAACAGGAGCATGATCACTATCTTCAAATACTTAAAAGGTTATCACATGGGGGAAGGGTTAGACTTATTTGTGCAGTCTCAGAAGGCAGAGCTAGGATAAATATGGAAAGTTATAATGAAATATTTAGGGTCAATAATATTCAATTCAACAAGTATTTATCAAGCACCTAGTATATAGGCAAGCCACTGTGTTAGATGCTGGGGATACAAAATTCCAAGGAATCTGCTTTCTATAGAGGAATACACTTACACAAATAATATGAAAAATTTTAGAACAGTTAAGAACACTAATTAGGGAGAGGTTTCTTAACCTTTTTTCTGTGATAGATGCTTTTCTGTGGAAGCCTGAACCCCTGACCAGTATGTTTTCACATGCATAAAATAAAATATATAGGATTACAAAAGAAAGCCAATTATGTTATTACTTAAAAAACAAACTCAATTTCTAGATTAAGAACTCCTGAAGGAGGGAGGGATGAGGAAAGGCTCCACCTGGGAAGTAGCACCTGAACTGAGTCTTAAAAAAAGCCAAGGATTCTAAAAAGTGGAAAGGAGAATATGTATTCCAGACAAGGAGATGGAAGACGAAATAATGAATTCAGGAAACAGTAAATAGACCAGTTTAGCTAAGTATAGAGTCAGTGAAGAAGGCCAACATGCAGTCAACATGAAAAGCAGGTTGTAAACAAACCATAAAGGCTTTAAATTTCAAGCTAGGGAATTTGTATTTTATCCTGTAGCCATTAGAGAGTCACTAAAGATTCCTGAATAAGGAAGTGCCATCATCAGACCTGGTTTTAGGATTATTTTGCAACCTATGTAGAAAATAGATTGGAAGGAAAACTTGATCTGAGAAAATAATTATACAACGACTGCATTGTCCAGATCAAAGATTAAAGCTTCAACTGAGGTAGTGAACCCATGAGTAGAGAAAAAGGGAACTAATCTGAAAGATGCTGTAGAACTGAGAAGATTTGACAACTGATTGGATATGGAAGGAGAGGGAAAACTCAAAGATGACTCCAATATTGTGGATAAAACATGAATGACTGGATGTTGAGGCACTTAATAGAAATACAGGATTTTGTAAAATGGGCAGGTTGGGGGAAGAGGGGAAATAAATTCTATTTTGGACATCTTGAGTTTGAAATGCTCGGAAGATATCCAAAAGAAAATGTCTAGCATGTTGGCGATATAGGACAATAGTTCAGAAGAGGTTAGGATGGAATAAAAGGATTTGGGAATCATCTCCAGAGAGACAAATATAGAGAACTTCCCAGTTAACAATGATCTAAATCTTCATGGATCAGAGATCCAGAGTGCTTGTCAATAAACCAGTGAATAAACATTTAGTAGGCACCTACTATGTTCAGTTACAATGATAGAGAAAATGCTGCCTTGACAGGTAATGAGTCTCCACTGCTGGTGTTGGCTGGATAATGAATATTTAGGGCTGTTGTAGAAAAGTTTCCATAATTTGCACAAGGATTAAATTAACTGACATCTAAGGTTCGTTCCAACTCTTGACATTCTGGGATTATTTAAACAAAACAAACAAAACTCAACTAAGCAGCTATCAACTGCTGGTACTGAAAAACATAAAAGATGGGAGATTTATTATGTGCCTTGCTCTAGTAGTGACTGAACAATCTTTTTGGCATCAAAGGCCCAGAACATATGATTTGAATTCTGCCCTTGCCCTGCATTCTGGTGAGTACAGAGCAATTTAAGACCTTTAATATCATCTGGAGCAGCTGTAGAGAGATTTTTCCTTTTTTTTAAATCATAGCCTCTGCTGTATTTAATAAAAATGTTAAGTATTTAAATGCAAATATCTAATGAAAATAAAAACATCTGCATACTCTGATGGAATATTTATATTCTGTCAAAGCACACGAAGATTAAGTAACAGTACATTCTAATTTTTACATTTGGCACAAGTTATAGGCTGGGACAGTGGGGGTGGGGGGAGTAGGTAATAGGAACTATAATAAAATTCAACCTTAACTAAAGTATTGCCATACTACTTGTGTGACACCTGTCTTCAGGGACTGTAGGGTACAAGGAGTTAGTAAGGTTTAAAAATCACTGAGTGGAACTGGAAGTACTATTTCTTCATATGAAATATTAAAATTGAGACTTATGAAAATACAAATTAAAAATCACAAACTCTCAGAGGTGGAAGGAATCTTAGAAATTGAGACTAATTCCCAAATTTTATCAGACAGAAAAGCTGTTCTGTTGTTTTTCAGTTGTCTGACTCTTCATGACCCCATCTGGGGATTTCTTAGCAGAGATGCTGGAATGGTTTGCCATTTCCTTTTCCAGCTCAATTTACAGATGAAGAAATTGAGATAAACCGCGTTAAGTGACTTTTTCAGGGTCTGCTCACATCTGCTATGTGTCTGAGGCCAGATTTAAACTCTGTCAGATGAGTGTTCCTGACTCCAGGTCCGGTGCTATAACCATTGCGCCACTTAGCTGTCCCCACATAGGAAAACTGAGGCCTATATTTGACCAGGATCTCAAAGTGAGTTAGGTCTTTTTTTTTTTTTAAACTGGACCTGTGGTTACATTGATATAAAGAACATCCAAAGAGGAAACTCCTTTCACAACTGCAATGCAAATTAACTGCTCTATAACTTAGGATCTTAAAAGAATTTTCTAGGAGGTTGAGTAACTTGTAAAGGATCACAAAGTATGTCAGTGGAAGGACCTGAACCTAGCTCTTCCTGAATCTGAGGTCAGTTTTCTATCTCCTATGCTGTGCATATAGGAATATGAATGGGAAACAGAATTAGCAAGTTAAACTTCCAGTATTCTGTTATAGTATTACCATGTCACATAAAAGTATTTTAGCTCATCCTCAAACTAATGATCCTTATCTTCATGGATCAGAGATCCAGAGTTCTTATCAATAAACCAGTGAAAAAACATTTAGTAGGCACCTATGTGCAGGCACTGTGCTAAGTACTTAGAGCTGAAGGGGTTTTAAGGGCTATATATTTGTCTATCTCTATATCTGCTGGGAATTTTCCAATGAAAGGGAATTCACTTACTTTACAAGGTAATGATGCATTTTGGGATGGCCCTTAAAATCTCCTTCTGATATCTAAACTGTTTGATTTTCCTTTCTTCAAATATTAAGTTTCTTTAGAAACTTTTAGTGCTTGCTATATTTTCTGCTTAAATAAAGTATTACAACTAGAAAAATTAAAGTTGAGAAGGAGCTTAAATAACATGTAGCCCAACCCATTATTTTATAGGTGAAAAAACAGGGTCAGAGAAGTTAAATGGCAAGGTCATACAAATACTTCTTCAAAGTAAGGGGGCTCTATAGAATCCATTTCTTCTGTACTATCAATCAAGTTCTAGCTAATATGCCCATTTTCACATCTTATTACTTACCACCTTTAAATGGACTGTTTTAGCAACTAAAACTGTTGCTAAAAACATACACTATGGAATACATCATTCATCTTGTGGAATTCATTGGTTTGTTTCTCAGGACAACAACCCTCAGAGTTGTTCAAGCTATACAGGGAATTTTATTTCTTAGAATTCTCTACACAAAGCAGGCAGGTTTCTCACTGCGGGGTAGTGGGCACTAGCCAGAAAATTGGAATGATAGGATCAAAGGCATAAATACTCCAGTTTTCTTGGGGGTTCTCAGATTATGAGAACATGCCATCTGACCAGACATTTGGAGAGCCTCATCGAAGTTAGAAGGAAGGAAATAGTGATCTAAGGAACATATGATCAAAGACCTGAGCAGGTAATGGGGCTGGTGCTGCAGAATTCTGATTCCTTCCCTTCCTCAACAAAATGCACAGCCTGGTGAGGTCCTGGACTTCATATGCCCTGCAAGACTGCTAAGGAAGTCTACTAGGATTCTTACTGAGATGAAGAGAACTCCCTGTAGTTCGTATTAGGTTTCTGATTTTTGGTTCATAAGTACATTTTTGTTTAGTATGATTTAGTATGATTTAAAAGTCATCTGAAGAGCAAGGTTTGACTTCAGAGGAAAAGCTCAAATCCTGGCAAGTTAAAAGGACTGGACTTGGCTTTCAAAGCAAAGAACAAATAAACATAAGGCTTGTTAGAGAGTCAGAGTTCGCATTAGAGCAAGCTACAGCATATTATTAAATGTATATCTTTAATAAAGCAAATAGTTATTTTACTTACAGGAGCATTAGAAGTAAAATACAAAATACACAGTTCCAGTTCAGAAGCACTGAACAATTCACATGACTCACTGCAGTAAGGGCAAGTTAACGTAACAGAAAGCACCGAGCCTTTGCACTCAGCAGTGGGTGACAAGCCCCTTTGTGGCAGGTCTCATCTGCCACAAACACACCTGGAAGCACCAGGGTTCAGAAGGACTGGAAGCCGGAGACATAGCACCGATGCAGAGACACACACTAACAGCTTCACCTCACAAGGCCTGCATGGCTCACTCGGACTCCAGGGGCATAGCACCCATGCAGAGACACACACCAACAGCTTCACCTCACAAGGCCTGCATGGCTCACTCGGACTCCAGGGACATAGCACCCATGCAGAGACACACCAATGGTTTCACCTCACAGTCTCCACAGCTCACTCTGACTCCAGGTAGAAAATGCCTTAATTCAAAACACAAACAAACTGGAAAAAGGAAGATAGGGATGGGCACCTGTGCTGAGCAATATGTCAGAGCAGAAAGAACTACCCATTCAGCAGTGAGACTTTTGGGCAGACATTGATGAATCATAGTATTTCAGTGTAATAGAACTTTGGATTCAGGGCACTGTGGACATGTTACTTTGGGAAACCAAACACTATCTGTCAAGCAAAACAGTCACAAAACAACTGCAGCAGAAGGACATCCAAAGTAAAACAAATGCGGACACCATGACAATTACACAGACACAAGCCACACAATGACTGTGCAAAGCACATTCCTGTAAAAAGTCTATGTACAGCAAACAATTCTCTGTAAACATGGTGAGTGTGAATTTTCAGAAAACATGGTGACAATATCATAAATACAGGCAACATTGGCATCTTCGAACAACACACAAAATCACATTCTGGGACTAAAAATTTGACCCAGCTTCATACAACAGAAAAGGTGGAGGTTGGGCTCAGACACCCTGAATCTCTCTATATTAGTGTTGTATATATCCTTTTTTTTGGTATCTTTAAATATAAGATTCATTTATGTCTATAAAAATGAGAACATAAATGTGCTGTTACTATTTTTGTTGAAAAAAGTTTATATGGCATTAAAACTAATATCCCATTTACCGGCAGTTAACACATATTAGAATGGTATAATGATTTAAGAAAATATAAAAATAAGATTAATACTGTCAAAACTTTCATACCAGAAAATATTGTGGATTTTAATCAGTTAGACTCTTTCAAAAATGAAATATGAAAATTTAAATAAGCTTTATATAAAGAATCTTCTGTAACCTCACTTAATGTACAATGGGTAACTATACATATATTTATCATTGTTTCTCAATGTAAGCACCATTCAACTCTTCTAAATCCACTTTGGTTGGAAAATATTTCTAATTCCACAGGTAATATCTATTTAATGGCACATATTAACTGAACTCAGTTCTCTTTCCTCTCTTACTTTGACAGCTGCACTGTCTTCAACTAATTCCTTCCCAAATTTCAAATGTTTTTCTGAGCCAGCTCACAAATGTTACTGTAAATACAGTGTCTGAAAAAAGACTTAATTAAATAGTGAAGTTGCCTTTTAACTGCTATACTTCGTCATGTCAAAGGAAGACAAAGGTGGCAAGGCCTTTAGCCAAATGGAGAAGTATCGAATTGTGAAAATGTGCCTATCTTGGATAGGTAAGCTACTGCTACTTGGGATCCTCATTCAGAGGTCCTCACTGACCTCTGCTTACGGTGGGGCAATAACACAATATTCAGACTGATGACGCTTTGCAAACAGAGCTGAAACTACATACTTCCAGGGCTATAATCTGAAAAGCTGCTGGCTGTGACTCCTATGGAAAATACACAGGGCCAAGTTCCTCATCTTAGGGTACAAAGGTTTTATTATTTGCTCATTTTATATATAAACTTAAATAAGGACAATGTTGAGCAAAACTGACCACTACATTTGTCATTTTAAAATATTAAATGCATTTTAGGCAAAGAGATGTCTTAACTATAAATCTATATGAAAAAATAGCTATAAAATAGTGTTTGGTATGGTAGTATTTTTTTAGCAATATTTTTAAAAAAAGGTTTAGAAAGTAAAGTATACACATTTTAAAAGCTCTTCTACGTTACAGTCTGAACTGCTTTGTGTGCCTAACAAAAATAGTGGCCTCATTTGCTCAACATCTGAGCCTGTGTATGTTAATTTCAATGGGATCTTCCTCTGTAGAAGTAACCAGACATAATGCCATATTTTATTAAATAGAATGTCCACAAAATAGCTTTTATCTTTTCATAGAACTGTGAAGGCCCATTCACGGCCACCCGTCACTAATGATGAGACAACCAGTATCCTTCCGTTGTGTGAAGCCATTAGTACTGATGTAGGTAGGATGGTCTGCGCTCTTGCTTCACTGGAAAGGACTTAAAGCCCTTGTTCATGGATTTGTGCTGGGCTGCTGCCTGCTGCGCCTGCGCCTGGGCCTGGGCTTGCTGCCCATAGGCAAATGTAGAGGAAATCCCTGTTGACGGAGCACAGTCACCAGCTGTAGACCAAACTGGTGACTGTAAAATTTGCATCGTGTCATTCCACTGGCTGACAGGATTGGTAATATGATACAAAGATGGGCTCTGACTGGGCAGTGTGTTGGTTAGAGGTGAAGGATGCTGCCAGGGGGCCTTTGGAGGCCACGTTTTGGTTTTATTATCCTGCCAAGAAAAAAGCAAATTAAAATTTGGTTTTCGGAACAAATTTATTCAAGAAGGGAAACTGTCAACTGAGGGGGAAATAACTAGGCTAATGCTAGTCAAGGCCCAGCAGAATTCATTCCTTGAACTGTTCTCTGGAGGATTTTTTTTTTATATACCACTCAAGCTTCCATCTATTTACATGCTCACATGTATCAGAACCCCAGTACTCTTTTGATGCTTGGAAAAAAAAAAAAAAAGCTCTTTTGATAAGCATTTGGGGATTACCTTCTTCTGGCTACAGAAAGTGAAAGCTACTTATGTCAGGATTTGGATACCATTTTGTGCAGTAGAAACATGAGAAATTCTAAAGTGTCTAGACAACCATAACTTTCTAAGTGCAAAACAGTAATGTGGCTCCATGTATGTTTTCTTCCTCTGCAATGGCCAACAAACTCACCATCACTTGGAAATGTCTGGTCTTGGCTATGTAAATAAAACACATTAAAAACAATAATAGTACCCATGTCAGCCCTCTCTATCTTATTCTTCCTGATGCAAGTCTTTTCTCTTATCCATATGAATCAAGTTTTTCCTATTTCTGACTAATAAGGCATCTCCAGTATATTGTGATAGCTTAATAAATGGACTAGAATGATCACATTATCAGGACATATCTGGCAAATGCCTTCCAAAACTTCAAGTAATATTAGCTATTATTGTTGTAAATTTTAGGAAACTATAAAATGGTGAAACAAATAATATATATATTCATTCATTTTCTTTCTCAACACTCTCTTTCAGTGTCACCTAGTTCCATGGTTCATTTTTAAGCAAATGATTCCTAGATTTCTATATCTGAGCCTACTGCTTATTGGATTTTCCAAAAGTACCTTAAACTCAACACATCCAAAATAAAACTCTTTCATCTTTCCCCTTACACTGAGCCCTCTTTTGAATTTTTCCATTTCTATTCAGATCATGTAAATCAATTCCTGGGAATCTTTTCATCTAATCAGGGTTCTCAAGCTCAGAGTCCACAGTGACTCACTCTCTCCCTTCACACATTACTCAGTTTGCCAAGTTCTGTCTATTCTTCCTATCTACGTCTCTTGCCTCTGCCCATTCACTTTCTTACATGGCCACCACACTGGTTGAGGCTCTTAGAATCTTGCCTGGCCTAACAGCTGATAGGAATAACTGTAATAAGAATATATAGTGCTTGAACCAGACACTGTGCTAAGCACTTTACAATTTTTATCTCATTGGATCCTCACAACAACCCTGGGAAGTAGACACTATTACCCACTGTGCTGTCTAGTTGCCTTTCATTACCTATTAAAATAACTCCCACTTGGTCTTCCTGCCTCAAGTCTCTCTCCTCTCCAATTCATCCTCCATACTCCTGCCAAAGAGTATTGTCCAAAGCACCTGTAACTCCCTCCCCTCAACAAACACAATGGCCCCTTATTAGCTGTAGGAAACAATATAAACTCTTGATTGGCATTTAAAATTCTTAACTTGACCCCAATTACTCCTGCTTGTTATACACTACTCCCCTTCATACTCTCCACAGTACAGTCAAAATGGCCTTCCTACTGTTCTGCAAATGCGACATTTCATCTCTCTGCTGCTCCATATGTCTAGAATGCACTTATTCCATACTTCCTTCTACCTTTTAGAATCCTTAGTTTCCTTTAAAGTTCCCTCAAGAAATATCTTCTCTATAAAGCTTTTCCTGATCCTCTTCATGCTAGGACCAGTTATTACTTCCTCACCTCCATTACTTGGTATACATTGTTTATTTCTACTTCTATGTGTGTATGCTATCTTCCCTGTTAGAATGTAAATTCCTAAGAAGAGGGACTATTTAATTTCGGTTTATACCTCCCAGTTCCTAGCACAATACCTGGTACACAGTAGGAGTTTAATAAATGCTTCTTGATTGTTTAAAGATAAAAGAAAGCTGTAATTTAAATACATATGTTGAAACTCACATGTTTTCTTTTAAACAGGATTTCTAAAGTTTGTACAACTTGTGTATAACCAAGTTTCACTTTTCATTATGTCTGATCAAAGCAAGAAGCTATAATTTCTGGGCTGGCAACATAATTTGCCATGTTAATATTATCTTAGAATATATTTAATAGACATTATAATATAGAGACATCCCAGTGCTGAAATCTACATTCTACATTCGGATTCTTGTCCATCCCATCCTGCTATTGAATGACTGAGAGGGAACTGTCGCTGTTTATACCTGATTAAGGTCATCCACTGTGGAAAGAAGAGGTGGTGATGGTAATGTGGTAGTCTCCCGTTCACCACTACTATGTTTCCTGAAAGAACAAAAGGCATGTTGTAATTACTCAATTATTTATTACTTACTTTTTGGTCTTCCTGCCTCAAGCTATAGCTATTTCATGTATCCATTCCTATCTGCTCAAGGGTGACATCTTCAAGCAGCTATTGTAAGGTCCTCAAACGTTTTTATGCTAAACAAGACTGAAGGAGTCATTATTTGTACACAGAATCTTCCAAGAAAATTCAACTCAATTATTACTTTACACCCAACCAAAGGCCTATCACAGAAATGGAGTACACTAAGCTGCATCCCTTCAACTTTTAAGCTGAACAATGTGCATGTGGTCTTGATGTTCAATAAAGATAACATTTCAAGGAGAATTATTATTAGTACCAGAGAACTTTGAATTTTAAGAATTCAATTATACTGTCTGAAAGGGAAGAAAGTCCTTGTGGTAGTTACTTGTTACTCCATTTCTGTCCCCCTAGAATAATGACAGATGATTGACTCTAGAGACTTACAACTTGTATAGTATGTATAGAATTTCAATCTTCGTGAAAGAAAAGCCTTAAAACATTTTTAATTGACTCGTTACAAAAATATAAAGTTGTATGCTAATTCTGTTTGCAAATATTGTAAACTTTATCCTCATGACTCCAATATTATTTGGTCACCATCAGATGATGCACACAAAGGCATTTTTTCCTAAGGGTCATAATACATTTTTTACCTACAAGCTTCGCCCAGTCAAACCTGATTCGATTAGTAACTGGGTTCATATAGTTCCCGTGTGTGTCTTGGCAGGCAGATTCCCAAGTAGTTTATATTGTCTGTGGTTATTTTAAATGAAATTTCTCTATCTCTTCTACTTGATCCTGTTGGTACTACATAGAAATGCTGATGATTTGAGTGGGTTTCTTTTATGTACTGCAAGTTTGCTAATGCATTAAACGTTTCAACTAGTTTTTTAGCTGGTTCTCTAGGGTTCTCTAAGTATACTATTTTATCAAATGAAAAAAGTGAGTTTTCTTTCCTCATTGCCTATGCTTATTCCTTCAATTTCTTTTTCTTGCATTATTGCTATAGCTAACATTTCTCGTGCAATACTGAATAATAATGCTGATACTGAACATCATGGCTTCACCTCGACATTACTGGAAAGACTTTTGGTTTACTGCCATTATAGATAGCGCTTGCTTTTGGTTTTAGATACACACTACTTAGCCTTTTAAGAAAAACTCCATTAACTACTAGGCTTTCTAGGTTTTTTTTGGCTTTTTAAACAGGAATGGATGCTATAATTTCATCAAAGCTTACTCAGATGGTAAAGCAGGCAATAAATGCTGCGGGCTGTACCAAACAGTGTAAGACTCTCTTCCTCAAACAACAAAAGGGTTTCCTCCTATTCAGAGGACTTTTTTGATCGCAAAATACAATATAATAATAGTTCGCATTTAAATAGTGAATTACAGTTTATACAATACCTTCCTCACAACATAAAAATACAAGCACTTTATATCTAAACTATACATGCAAAAAGGGTCATCTTACTTCTATCAAATAGATTTTTTTGAGATTTAAATTTTCAAAAAAATGTAATATATTTTAATCTAATATCAAGGAGTACCAGTTTTACCTGAAAGATGTACTTAGTGTCTATTTATAAATCAAATAAATATTTATTGGGTGCCTACTATATGGATGACACTAGGATATATGTATTATTTTTAAAATCTTCCAATAAATACTTTAGCCTCTTCTGAATGCTATATACCAAAGCTATGGCTATAGGATCAGAGATTCAGAGCTGCAAAGGACTTCTTAGTTTGTTCCCCCCGCCTCCCACTAGCCCCATTTCTTTTTTTATTGATGAGGTAACTAAGGACAAGAAAGGTTAAGTGACATGTTTGGGGTCACATGGGTAATAAATGGCAGAGTCAGAATTTATACCCAAGTTTTCTGCCTCCAAATCCACAATGCTTTCTACTGCCTTCTAGCTTCCTAACTTCTTCCTTCACTTTCACTTCCTTTCCAGTCTATGTCTTAAAGCCAGGCTCTGGAATCAAAGGAGCTGGGTTCAAGTACTACCTCTGATATTTACTACTTATGAATGACCTGGGCAAGTCACAGTCTCCCTGGGCCTCAATATGCTTATCTGCAAAATAGAGGGATTAGATTAGGGGACTTCTGAGGTGTCTTCCAGTTATGGATCTCTGATATGCCTCCGCCAATCCACCTCTCCCATTGTTACAAGACTGGTCTTTTTAGTAAAGATCACTCCGCAACTCAAGAATCTTCAGTGGCTTCTTACTGCTGACTGAATAAATTCTAAACTCCTCATACTAATGTTGAAGGCCCTTAACAATCTGTCTCCATCCTACTTTTCTACCCTAAACTCACACTATCCTTCTTTAGATACTTTATATAACTCAATATCCCCTGAACATCCTCAGCACACTAACACCACTACACTTTTGTTCTACAGTTTTTCATAATAAATGTGACCCCATATCGCCTTCTTTTGACATTCTATCCATTCATCTTTTAAGATTCAGTTAAAATGAAGCTTTCCTGACTCCCAAAACCCTAAGTGATTTCTCCCTTATCAAATCTCATAGCACTTTATGTTCCTTTAATACCCTAACTTAACTATAATGTAATTTGTGTATTTATCTGTGGATGTATCATATATCTCTCCCTATTAAAATATTAATTCCTGAAGGACAGGTACCAAACCTTATATATCTTTGAATCTCTCCTACTACCAAGTACCAATACCATGTATTGTATGTAGTATGTATATAATGGATGACTACCAAATATCAGTCATATAACAATAGAATATTAGAACTGGAAGGGGGCTTATAGATCACCTAGCCTAACTAATTCATTCTACAAATTAGGAAAAGGAGACCCTAAGATTTTTAAATAATTGCCCAAAGTCACACACAATTAATTAGTGAGAGAATGAGATTTGCAAGATAATATGATGCCAACCAAAACGGAAACCTAACTACTCTAATAGGTCACTGCATCCTTCTAATATTTTTCTGGAAGAGACTTAATCTCTTCAAAGATACTTATCCAAAGTCTGTTTTTTGTCAGGGTCAATACTACTTCATCATCATGGGGAGTTATGTACTGAGTAATAATGACACTTTATGTATTTGCTTCCACTCCATTTCAAATCAGGTTCCCTACATAATAGAGCATGCTGTTATATGCTGAGCCCCTCAACATATCCCACAGCCATGCCATATAGACCGAGAACTTCTGCTTTATAAAAGCTTTCTGTGTAGACTATATGACAAAGATACAGCTGCTTTAGTTGGAGAAAGAACTAGAGAAAGAGCTCTTCACAAAATAAGTCTTCTAGCCTGAATGAAAAAAGAGCACAAGCAGGGCCACAGTTACTTTATAGGATAAACAGGAATAACAATTACCACAGGAAATCAATTTAACTATGATGCTTCTTGTTTTTTTAAATTTTATCAACAATGAATTAACAAATTTAAACGGCTTTCTGTTTTCTTATTAGCTTTAGAAAACTATTCTTACCTTCTCTGCTTAACAGCAGCAACAAGATCTGGCCCCGAAAACATGGAAAACAAACTGTCGCCATTAGCAGAGGATGTTTCATCACTTGAGCTGGCAGAGTCTCCCTGAGTGCCTGACCAGCTATTATTTATCATGTCACTGAAAGACAAATAAAAAGAAATTAGTCAAAACCCTCATTCCATATCTGAAGACTATATATATAATAGTAGCAAGATTCCTTTCCTTGTTTTTAGTTTTACAGTTAAGGAAAATACAAGATTCTGGCCTATACACATTGCATATTCCATTAAATGTTTGGAAGATTCATGTATGAAAAAAACATATTTCTTCAATTACATTATAAAATAACATGTCTCTTTGGTGTTTTACTTTCTATAATATACATTTTCAAACTCAGAAGTGCTAGGAAATATTCTAAGACATTATGGTTTCTCTGAAGATAATGTTGAGCTCTTGGGGGCAACAATTCATGTAACAGATCAAAGAAGTTTAAGTCAATCATATGCTCACTAAAAGTGGCACTGGGCAATTCACAACCACTTTGAACTTCAATTATTTTACCCATAATATGGGGGTAATACTGCTGGAACTGCCAACTTACAGGATCATAGTGAGCTCAAAAGAAATGATGTATAAGAAAAACTTTGTAATCTTGGCCTATGATTAAATATGAGCTATAATTCTTTGAAGACAATCCAGGTAAATTCTTATCTTTGTTCTTAGCAGGTAAAACTGGTAATGTGCTACATTTCACACATCTAATTCATAACATAATCACCCTGTAATGTGAAGCACCTTCACAACCTTCACATTTAAGAAAGTGAATTAAATATAGTCCCTACCTAGGATAATTAAACTCAAGAAAAAAACCTGCTCTGTTTTAAAATCATTAATTCATATTTAACATATATGTATAAGGGATATGTCACAACATTGAATATCATGAAATGGACAAAACCTATAACATCTGGATTTATAAACAAAAGAAATTCTCTATTTCTCTCAAAATCAAAAAGAAAAAACCCCAAAGAATGGGTTAAGGGATATCCCTCCAAAAAACTGCCTCCTCCATTTTTACTTTGAGAACAATGACTTTTGGTTTGTCCTATGAACATACAATTTTACTCTGTAGGTTTTGCAGTGCTACCCAATGTTTGTCAGTACTCACCCTTCTGTGAAAAACTCAGGAAAAGGCCAGGTACGATGGGCATCATCCGGAAGAGGCCAGTTGTTCCGTGCATTGCCCGGGCGACGCACATGCTGGGCTTGCCGTTTCTGCTGCAAAGCCTGGCTTACCCCAGCTACATACCGAGCAAACTCTGGGTCTGAGCCAACTGGACACAAAAAGAGCAGCCAATTGTTATAGATCCGCTATAAATAATCATGGTCTTTTAAGCCCTTAAGCTTGGTTGTCTGCCCAGCACAAAATCAACAAAAAGCATTCAGGAGGTATTAAACCTCACAGGTGCAATATCAGACAGCAGAGTCAATCCTCCCACTATCTTCCCAGTGGATTATTCACCACTGCCTAGCCAGACTTTAGAAAAACAGTACATAGTCAATTTGAGTGTACATTTGACTCCATGTGGAAATGTGAGGAAAAGAACGTTCTTTCACTATGACACTTTTCAATGTCAGTAAGAATTTCTTTATTATCCAGCTCTGATCATTACGTATACCTCTTTATGTGAAGGTTTTTTAAAACATGTTAACAGCAAACTCTATTAAAGAATCAAGTAGCTGGAAAATCAGGACAAAAAGGCAACCAGTACTAACTCTCATCTCAGGTTGTTTGGTCTATCGCAGGCCTCAATACCCCAGTAACACACACTGTATGAGCGATCCAGCCCAGTCACCAGAGAATGGGGATATGGCTCCCTCTGTACATGAAATGAAACAACCATTCCTTGCTCTGCTGTCCTTAAAGGGATACTGACAAAGAGAGAAACAAAATTCTTTTAGTTTGGATTTTGTGGGTTACTATTGTACCTTGCTGGGATTACTATGGGAGTAGAATCAATCAATCTCTTGACCCTGTAGGTCAAAAACCTTGTGTTAAAAAAGAAATTAAAATACACATACACACACATACCTGCAGGATCAAAAGGCAGAATTTCTCCCAGCATCCCAAAGACTCCTTCACTTTGGTCACGGTTTGGCCATGTGTTATTTCTAGGTCCTTGTGGCTTTTGTCCTAACATCTCAGACATCATGTTGTCCATGTAGCTACTCACGAGACCCAAGCTATATAAATCAGGACTCAGATCTGAAAGGCCAGGGCTATTCCACTGACCAAGAGGAGACAATCCAGTTCCGATTGCCTGGGCAGGCTGCTGTGAAGAGCTATTAAGCCACTTTCCAGGTGTCCGTGCTTGCGGCTGTGGCTGCTGTGGCCCTAGAGGTTGAAGCAGATGTTGGTAATATTGCATCTGTGGCTGCTGCTGTTTAGGGGATGGTGGCTGTTGCTGTGATAACCCTCGCTGAGAAGGATGCAAAGTTACATGTGCCACCGATTGTGGCTGTGGCTGTGGCTGTGGGGGCTGCAGTGTCGCTGATTTTGTCTCAGTTGTTGTGGTAGAAGCAACAGAGTTACGCCTTTTCACCATTGGTGAAGCCTGCTGGGACTTGCCCATATTAAAGCCAGATAGAAAATCAATAACCTCCTGCATTTCCTGATCACTTGGAAGATTCATACCTTTGTCATCATTACCATCATCTACTTTGAAGAAATTTTCTCTATGTTCAATTAGAAAGCCATTAACCATCTGATTACTGGCACTTTGGGCTGATAGGTCTGCAGTCCTTGGAAAATTACCAATATTCAAAATGCTTTGTAATCTTGTATCAATATTACTTGGCATTTTAGCTTTCTCTTCAGAACTTCCAGATATGAAAACATTTTTGGAAGGGGTATTTGGGATAGAATAACTTGTACTGCTGCTGGAACTGGCACATGAAGTTTTCTTTGTAAACCGTGAAGTCAGTTTGGAGAATGTCTTTTGCAAACCTCCTGATGATTTATTTCCATTTCCAGGAGGCATATCAACCTGATTCCCAAAGTCAGAGATTTCACGTTGAAGTTGAATCTGAATAGAAGGCAAAGCTTGCTCCCTGTTTAAATGGAAATGTATCAAATTTTTTTAAATCTGAAAAAACAGCACATTTCAACAATGAAATTTAAAATTTTCCTTTTAAAAAAGTTTTCTTAAAATTTTCGTAGGAAATACTAGTTTTTCTCAAGTTGTTGAACTGACATAGCAAGAATGTTATCCATATATATTCCAACTCTAATCCCAATTCCATAATTTAACTTTTATTTTTACAAATGAATAAATGATCATAGAAGATTTTTCAAAGTGTACACTATTTAAATACAATCTATATTCAATGTTCTTAAAAGAGCTACTGTCTATAAAAAGAGCCTCAAAAAATTACATTAATAATTTTTTACCCCCCTAAGTAAAATATCTCATCAAAGGACAAGAAATGAAGCTAGTAAAAATTTCCACAGAAGAAGATGTTAAATGAGGCCACAAAGAAAGGAAGAAAATGCTGAGGGATCAGATATCAGAGATTATTCCCAAAATGAAAGCTACAAAAATTCAAATGAATGCAAAATGAATAAAGAAGAGAGAGACAGGAAGAAGAAAGAACTGGAAGATGACATGAACGCATAAGAAAAACATATAATAAAGTCTAATGAGCTCTACAGTATGATTTAGAAATGGACTTTAGATATACAGTTTTCTCCCCTAAGTTATTCTAAATTCACTTAAATAAATAGCATTGAGACAAAGTACATTCACTAAAGCTATCCTTTAATGCCCAGTTAACTTATGGAGGTGATCCTGGATTCTTAAAGACTATGCCAGTAGGAGTGTAAGTTTTGGTCCTACCAATAAAGTTGGCAGTGTAGGCCTAGTGACAGAATGTGTGAGAAGGTGTGTTTGTCATCTGTGGGCTACCCTAGCTAAGTGTAGAGAGGTGCATCTCTAGATATGGTGCAGAGTAAGGGATTTTTCTAGCCCTGGTCACTCTCAAATATATATATATATATATATACAAGTTCCAGAGAAGTTGTACTTGGCAGTGGTAGAGGGAATGTCCACACCAATGAAGTCATAAGTCCTTTAAGTACAGAAGTGTTAGATCACATAACTCCTGATAGAGAAATCTGTACCTAAGAGATGCTGTCGTATTTGGTACTTGCATTACTTGGGCATATTGGCCACTTAAGACTACTCTTTTTTATCAATCATTGGGAGGTTACTTAAACACCAGTCTTTCTCACATCCTTTGTTCTGTATTCAAATACATTCTAAGCCCTATGAGGCGATAGGAGCTTTTGTAACACTGTGATAACTATGGATGTGGACATCTAAGTAATTCTAGAGAGTTTTAAAGGAAAGAGGTAAATTGTTTCTTGTGCTTTAGTCCCTGAGCACATATACCTTCCTTCCTTCCACCGATTTAAGTCCCACACAGCTGTATAAAGTACATCTACTAAACCCAAAGTCTTCTCTGGGTCCAGACTTCTCTGGAGCAAAGACATGGTTGCAGGGTCTTCCTTCAGGCACCTATCAATAAAAACAATTTATATTAGTATCAGGTTATTTAGTTTAAGACTGCAAGAATTTGTAGCTTTGCTTAATCCCTAATAAAAACTTTTCATTGATGTTTTGAATTGACATAGCAAGAATGTAATTAACATCCATATATATTCCAACTCTAATCCCAAATCCCCCAAAACAGTCAAGCAAAACTTCCAAATCCATATCCATATATCAATATAGATAGTACAGGACATACTCCATTTTTGCATTTTATCATTTGTTATCAGAAAAAAGATATGATTAAATTTTAATAATTTGGCACCAGCATCGTCCACTGTACAAACAAAAAGATGATTTTTAAAAAGTGTATGTTTGCCTTCTATATTCTTAAGTTCTCTCATCAAAAGGGCCATTGCTTTTAGGAACTATTAGTATTTAACAAAAATTTAATAATAACATCAATAAAGGCAGTATGGTGTGGTAGTTACAGTCAAGAAGAGCTGGGTTCAGGTCCTGCTTCCAACACAAGCCATCTGTATGATCACAGATAAGTCATTTAACCTCTTAGGGCCCCCAGGCAATTCTCTAGGACTTTAGGTCACAGATAAGTTATTCTAAATTCACTTAAATGAACTGGGGGGAGGGAGGAGGGAGGAGGAAAGGAGAATGGGAGAATTTCCATCAATAGAATCAAACGTTTAGACTAAAAATTAAAATATGCTTATAAGAAGAAACTACACCAGGGGTGGGGAACCTGTGGCCTCAAGGCCACATGTGGCCCTCTAGGTCCTCAAGTACAACCCTCAGATTGAATCCAAACTTCACAGAAAAAATCCTCTTATAAGTTAGGGCTGCACTTGAAGACCTAGAGGGCTACTTGTGGCCTCAAGGTTTCAGGTTCCTCACCCCAGAACTACATTAACATAACAAGAAAATGAAAAAAAAAACACCTCACTATATTGGTTAATGCTCTAATTATTTTTTTACTTTTAAAAAATTCTTATTTAGTATTTTATTTTTCCCCAGTTACATATAAAAATAATTAACATTCTTTTTTAAACTTTTAATTTCAAATTATCTCCCTTCCTTCCTCCCCATCCTACCCTTAAGGCAAGCAATTCAATATTCTGATTCTTCTAAAGAAGGTACTGGTAATAGCAGCAAAATATAAAGGAAAAAAGATACCTCATGGCTTTGATAGGATTTTACTTTAATTCATGAAGACAAAGTTCACAAAGTAATAAAGAGATACATATGAGGTCTAAATAAAGAGATGAAATATTATACTACCCAATAAGCCTATACCTCTATGACCAACAGCTGCTAAGTCTCAGCTAAGTACCTGTGTTAGAGAACACACATTACAGGAAATGATCTTAACTTAGGTTTCCTTCCACAAAAAAGGCTGTAAGTAAACACAAGGCTACAAGACCTAAAGTAAGATAGACTGAAAGGCAAATAAGATACCTCTCAATCACTAGTAAATAACAGAAGGTATCTCACTATTATACATGATGTAAACTGAACTGTAAACTTCATTTTCATCTCCTGCCTACCCTGGTAACGAGGGATTGATACTGGATGCCAGGTAATAACACTTTTCTCCCCATTTCACATACCTTTAGGCTGCATGTTAACTTTTAGTAACAGCTGTCTCTGCATCTTCAACATCTAACCAGTACCTTGTATGCATCAGATGCTTAGTAATGCTCATTGGACTGAATTTAATTGAATACTAGCCTTCAATTGCCAGGTATATCTTAAGAGAAATGGCAACCTGTTTTCTCTAAGTATCATGACAGACTAAGCAGAAATCATTTAAACATAGGGAAAATACAGAAACTGACTAGTTTTTACAAGGTCAAAGAGAAGAAGAACATTTAAAGACTACTTCTTGTTTTAAGAATTGATGGTTTGAGTAAAGTCTGTAAACATGACTGGACTTTTACCAAACACTGCTATATGCTGACTATCCATTTAACCTATACCCTCTTTAGCTTACTAGAAAGCTCAGGGAACAAGAGACTATACCTTTTAAACCATCCGTCATAACGTATAGAACACAGAAATACATCGATCATTAGAAGACAGAACTCTGCTTTACCAAAAATAATCAGCAGGGGGAGAATCTCCAAAAACATCTTATCAAGGTTCATTTTTCTAGGCAAGAAATGATATTCAGATAACCAGATAAATCTTTCCCTCATAAGATACAGATTAGTTATTTTCTTCAAAGCGAAGACTATGAGGTAAGTGTGCTGACTTTTCAATAAATTGGAGAGATTAGAAAGACAAATTCTGAAGATTAAGGAACACAAATGGCCTAAGAAAAAATGAAGAACTTTTAATATATGGTGGGAACAAGTTAGCAAATACTATAATTTTAAAAATTAATTCAACGAAGATGGATTCCTTTATTTTCTTTTTTGATTCCTTCCTGTATAAATTTTTTGAGATGGGAAGCTTTTGGACATAGGAAAAATGGTAATTTATTAGCAATCTATAAATATTCCTCAGCATCACTTCCTGGTAGTAGTTCCTAGCACACACTCAAATTTCAATGAGAAATTTTCAAAACAGTTTAACATAATCTATGTGCATGAGCCTCAAGTCATTTTCAGTCTTAAAGGATAAAGAAAAATTATCATTTGCATTAATTGTGCCTTGTAACTTGGCATTCCAAATGACCCCTTTTAATTAAAAATAAATAAATAAATAAACCTTTCGGAAAAATTCTCTATATTGTCGGTTGTTTTCTTGAACAAAAGAAAAGAGAACTGGGATCATAACATAATAAAACAAGAGAAGAGGAATAATATCACTATTACAAACTAAGAGTCAATTAGTACCCAGATGCTGTGTCCCTTAAATTCAAAAGCTGAAAACACACTTGAGGCATTTGGCTGGAAAGGGATATAAAATTCTAACTATTCTGAAAGACGATGAAAGTGCTTTGCAAACATTACAGTACTGTGACCATGTCCACATAATGTGGGGTGCCAGCAAGTCTGCATTTCCTGTGCCTCAGATTCATAGTCACAAGCTGACAAAGGTGCATACAGAACAATCATTTTGATGATGGGTACACAGATAATAAAACTCTTCTAAAATCAAGATATTAAACTATAAGTAACCTTACCATGTTGATGGGACTTGAACCACAATTCTGGAACCTTCTAAACTAATCTGGGGAGCATAGGCTTCTTTATTTTCAATTTGTGCTGTATCAACCACCACCTATCAAAAAACAAAATGAAGATATTTATCTTCTAGGAAATGAAAGGTGACACTGGGGTGGTCAGGTGAATACTGACTTAAAGACCTGAAAAAAAGAATGTCAGGCCTGTTACCATTCAAATTATCCAACAGGTGGAGGGCAGGGCAGCAGCAGCGGGCATGGTATAAGCACTACTATCATTACCATGTATTTTATTATAGCATTTCAGTGTTCACAAAGCACTGTACATACATTACCTCATTTGACAACCATGAAAGGCTAGGAAAAAGCAATCAGAGTGAACCCCAGAAGAAAACTGAGACACGATGGCTAAGTTGGGCTACTTTCTTTTCTAAAGAGTAACAACCACAGAGATAAAGTACTAATTCAACTAGATTTTTTCTGCCAAGCTTCTTTTATACTGAAAAAAGCAGCACAATAAAAGGAAAAGCTCACTCTATTCTGATTTGCTAAATAAACAAAGTGGGGAATATATAAGATTATAGAAAAATAAACTTGAAATTTAAAAAACATCTGCTTTAAAAGAAGATATAAAATGATACATGGTGGAGACGATTAACTATACTTAATGAGACATCTGTAAAAAACAGGATTTATATGATGTAACTTATAGCCAGCTAACAGTAGCAAATAAATATCAATTGGAAAAGGAAAAAAGATTGACAGGGAGTATCTGTGGCAACAAGATAAAAGGTACAAGATACCTCTTCAGGTAAACATTGTTAGAAATGTGATTACTCAACTAATTATGGTAGTTGTGATTATTCAGAAACTAGATAAAAGTTAGTTGGGTTCACAGTTAAACTCATTGCCCTTCTAAAGGCATTATTAGTTTCATTTTATAGATAATGAAACTGAAGCTTGCATATGTGAAGTGATTTACGCATTAAGGGGGGCATTGCAGGGAGGAGAATTTGAAATCTGTATTCAAATATCTGATGGGTCACAAAATGGAACCATTAAGACTTGTTCTGCTGGGCTCCAGGGCACAAAAAGGAAAGTAATGAGTAGGAGTCATAAGGAATAAATTTAGTCTTGACACAAGGGAAATTTTTAACAATGCCAAGCACCTTTGACAGACATGGCTCCTTGTTTTATGACACAAATTATATTGGGAGGGGAGGGGGAAAAATCTAGTCCAAATCACTGATTTCATATACATAAGGAGACTGAGACCCAGAAAGGTCAAGTTACTCAAGGTCATACAGATGCAGATTTAAAACTATGTTTTCTGTTTCCAAAACAAGTCTAGCACAGACACATAATGGAAGGGAGTACCTTCAATTATCTGGAAATTGGGGGGTGGGAGAGGGAAGGGAATAAGCATTTATACAGGGCCTACTATGTGCCAGCTACTGTGCTTTTTACAAATATTAACTTAATCGTCACAACAACCATGCAAGTTAGGTGCTATTATGATTTTCATTCTACAGCTGAGGAAACTGAAGTTAAGATTTGAATTCAGGTCTTTCTGACTGTAGCCCAGCCCTCTTCTCATTTACAGCACAACCAAACACTTGGAGGGAAGGGAGAGAGGAAAGGAACGCTTCCTCTTTTCCAAAAGCAAAGTGAGTAATAATTTCTTGACTTGCTTTAATGATAATTTCACAAAACTTAGAGGAACCAACCAAAGGAAATACTCTTTCGGATCTGATTTTCATTAAAAGAAGGAACTAGTTGTTGGGGCTCAAAATTTTGCGAGGAAATGACCACTCAATCTTTGAATTTGTGATATAGAAGGAGAAGAAAGCTGTAATAGTCTGATATACATCTCAGATGTGAGGAGAACATATTTCGAAACACTCAGAGAAAAGAATGGAAGTATTCAAAAGACTAAAATTATACAGAGAAAGTCTGCATGAGAGGCATGGGATGAGAGGCTCTAAGAATGACATTTTGAAGGCACAAAGAGAAACAAAGATGATGAGAAAAAAAAGGAGAGTTGCCTAAAAAGTACTATTATGTATTCAAGAGGAAATCCCCGCTCAATTTAGATTTTTAAAAGACATATATAGAAATTGGAGTCAAGTAAAAGAGGATAAACAGAAATGAATGGCTCAGTCCTAGAGTGTCAGAAGTACTAAAGTACAAAAGCTTAAGATTATAAGAGAAAGCTAAAGACAGTAAGAAGAGTTTGTGATTTTAAAATTACATTGGAATAGAAAAGCAGCTCAAAGAGGGGAGATCACAGCTTGATACAGACTGGGTTCTAACTAGAGACAGTAAAAACATAGACCTGTTCTAGACTTATTTTGCCTCTGTCTTCACAAGATCGAAGATTTAATGACTCCTAAAGATAAGCTGGGCAGAGGTAAATAAGAGGAAGAGTTAGGAGAAAGCACAAGTTCTCAAACTTCCAAATCCACACTCTTTCCATACTCTGCAGAACTGGATTGGGCCAAGGAGAATGATCTTTGAACTGGAAAGGATATAACAAAAATAGCTATGAGAAAGTTGTTATTCAAGGTATGTAATGAAAGTTGTCCTGACTTTCTAAAGAGAAACTATAGGCTGCTGGGCTTAACTTTTGATTTCTGGGAAAATTCTAGAACCTATTATTAAAGGAATCATTAGTGAACATATGGAAAAGGAAGTAGTGATAACCAAGAGCCAAAATGGCGATACTGAAGACAGATCATGTAACATTAATCTCAGTTTTTTTTAAAAAAGAGAATTACTATTTCCACTACAATACAGGGCCTTATCACTGATTTGCTACATGACCTTAAACAATCAGTGAGTCAACAATAAAGATTCTATTAGGTATCTACTGTGCCAGACACTCTGCTAAGCTCAAGGAATACAAATTAAAAACAGACAAAGTCACTGTCTTCAATGAACTTGTAATCTAATGGAGGAAGACAACATACAAAAGGAAGCTGAAGAGGGATGTGAGGCAAAGAGAAGGTGCCTAGAACAGAAGGTCATCATGGAGAAATCCAGAGGAATAAGGAATAAGTGGGAAATGAAGATATATATATGTATGTATGTTTGTACTGCTAATTATTTTATGTGATTTGGAATCCTCGACACCCATTAATGGGCCTAGAAAAATTTGTTGGAAGGCCCACACCTTTTCTTAATGAGGCACTGGTTCTCAAGGATTGTGAAGCACTCTGGCTCTAAAAAAAGTATAAATACTGTGAGGGTGAGGTTTTATTTTGGGGCTTACTGACTGGAAGTGTTTTGGTCAGATGAGACTCTGGGAAGCCACCAAGGAACCTCCCAGCTTTGAAAACCCATATGTTGGTGCTTCCCTCTCTGATAACCATGGTCAGACAGTTGGAAGCCATATCTGCTGATCTTTGATTTCTCTGTATTTTCTCTGAAGTACATACACATTAAGTGAATGATACATATGCTTAATTAAATTGATTGTTGACCCCACAAAAAAAATAAATAAAAATAAAAAATAGAATTACTAAACTGATATATCAGAGAAATGCTACAAATAGAGCTTAGTTAGATTTCAACAAAGCATCTGATAAAGTCTTGCAGAGAAGCTTGGAGGGATGTAGGCTAGCCAACAAGGTAATCAGGTGGACTAGAAACCAGCTGAATAACCAGGCACAAAGAGAAGTTCCTAATGTTCTAGTAACAACCTGGAAGGTCTTGAGTGAAGGGTCCTCATTAATTATGTTTGTCCTATACCGTTTAACATTTTTGTTAATGATTTGAAAGGATAAAGTCATGGATAGCATACTCATCAAAAGAGAATGATACAAAAATTAGGAGGGAGAATCTAACACATGGGAAGATAGTGCCCTTCAGATTAAAAAAGATCTTGTTAAGCACTTGGGAGGGATCAAATAAGATGTAATAGGGATAAACTTAAAGTATTCTATTTAAGCTCAAAAAATCAACTTTACAAGTTCAAGATTTGGAGAACTGGCTAGATAAAAATTCATCTGAAAAATGACTGTCTGAGAGGACTGCAAGTCTGATATGAGTAAACAGCATAATATAATACCCAAGAAAACTAATTAAATCTTAAGCTACACTGAAAAACACGGTGTCTAAGACTAGGAGGTGAAAGGCAGTCCTCTGCCCTGCCCTGGTGAGACATCTTCCTGGAATTATGTGTTATGTTCTAGGCATTTCAGTTCTAAGGACACTTCCTTCAATGTCTGGAGAAAGGCAATTGGGATAGTGAAAGGCTAATGAGTTCATATCATGCGAGTACTAACTGAAGGAACTATGATACAGATAGCATGGATTGTGCCAAGAGAAGAGAAGTCATAGTAGGCACAAAAGACTTGTTCAAACGTCTAGAAAGCTGTCATATAAAAGAAGGATTAGATTTGTTATGCCTGGCTCCACAGAAAATTAGTAGAAGCAATGGATGGAAAGTCCAAGGAGGGAAATACAGTCTTGATGAAAGGAAAATCTTCCCAGCAATTACAGCAATGCAGAAGGAGAATGTGCTGTGCCAAGAATGGATAACCACTTTTGGGGTTATGTGGTAGAGAAGATCCTTGGTCAGGTATGGATAGGACTAGATAGTCTCTGAGGTACATTTAACTGTGAAATTCTATGAAAAAAATTTCTACTATATTTGCTTACTTAAAAAAATTAACTGTAAAATGACAGAGTTGTAATCAATTACTGATCAAATAGTATTCGTCAATTCATTTCTGACTCTTTTTCCAAGTTAGCAGAAGTACACAATGCCAGAAATTCATCATACTTTCTGATGAGGTAGAAAAGAATACTTGAGGAAGATAGAGCAAGCAGGATGCAGGAAGTGAGATATGAGATAAGATGTAGTGTGTGACCAGCCAGAAAAGTGACCAAAGAAAACTATGAATTGAAGACCCCCACTGTGGACTTAGCTGTGTGCTTTTGCAAAGCACCCTCAATTCCAAAACAACTCTTCACTTCCCCTCTGCTATTCTTTTTGTTCAACTAACTGTATGATAAAGGCACCTGCAGACCACCTGATATCCAGCCATTTTGGAGCTGTGCTTGCTCCTCTCATTCCTTTGTCCTCTTTTCCCCTATTCCATAAAATTGTATTTAAACCAGACTCCAAATAATGGCCTTTGTCTCCTACAGGAAAGTAGGGCCATGCTCTGTTTCTTTAGTGGAGAAAGGCCTATGTTCAGGGGTCAACCCAGGGGTGCAAGGTGGGCTGCGTATGCTCCATCTCTCCCATGGGAAGCAGGCCCACTTGGGTGCATCACCCCAATAAATGTCTTTCTTTAACTTGGAGACTGTCCAAATGAATTTCTTTCAGGACAATAGGATTAGCAGTCTATTCCTCATCATTTCAGGTGGTACTTCAACATTCTTGAGATTCAGCTGGAATTCATCACTTTCATTAACTGCCATGACCCAAACTCATCAAATGTACTCTATTTCTTAAGTCCCCTACCATCCAAAAATGATACATTACTTTTGGCACAATTTTAAACCAGGAAAATATAAGACTCTAAGAGATTTATGAGCTACTGTTGAACCCTAATACTTAGAAAACAACTCAATTTTCAGGTACTATTTAAGTCTTTTCTTCATTTCATATTGCTTTGGGAGGGAGGAGGTGGATGAGAAGGAAACAATTTGCAACTCAAACTTTAAAAAGAATGCTTAAAATAAATATTTTTTAAAATTGCTAAGCCTTCTTTTCTTCCAGCCTAAAGTGTTTGCTCTCTTTTGTCAAATATAATGAAGCACTTTTTGGTGTTTCCCTTACTTTCCTTTACAATGATCATATTTACCTGTGCACATCCCTTAGCTCAATCCTCCTCCTCCACAATGGACTGACAGGAAGTTTGACAGCCGGGTTGGTGTTATAACCAACCCTTTGTGTCCTTAATAATTAATAAACACCTAGCACAATGCCTTGCAGGGGGTTAAGTCCCTTCTTAATATGTGTTGCATAGGGCTGAAATAAAATCCTTTGTTTATAACTTTAGGAAAACAAAACAAATACATTTTAAACACTTTCTGTGCCTCTTGCTGAATTGTTGTACAGTGATATGCATTGTTTTCTTATGGGATTCAAAGCAGTTGGAGACACACAGGAAAATTTCATTAATTCAAACTCCACTAATTTTTCATCTGCAATGACACTAACATACTAAGCTAAAGTTTTACATTATTTGTGGAAAAAATGGCTTGTTAAGTAAATTAACAGTACAAATAAGAAAAACCACTCTTAAAAGGGCAGACTAACAGGCTAACAGAGAGTTCAAATACTACTTCGGTGTTAGCATTCCAATTTTAAAAATCTCTAATATATCCAAATGGTCAACAAATATGTAAGTGTTGACACCGTACTAAGTATGAGAACTAAAAATATTTTTTAAAAGTGATATATCATTCCTATCCTAAAGGACATTACATTTTACTAAGGTTCATGAATTTTTTCATGATCACTTTCAGCTCAAAGGATCAATTTTTTTGTACAAATACTTATTAAATATTTGTTCAATCAAATAATGATTCAGCTCTCTTTCCACAAACAACTTTATTATGTGCACTTGAAAACAGTAAAGAAGCAATTCTGAAACTGTTGAGTGATTCAAACTTCACTCAGTCAAGCAAGGTTGTTCTGTAACTGATACTTCAATCTACAGCATATTTATTATTAAAATAAAAACTTTGCTGATGCTTTCAAATGACTCCTTCTATGCCTCAAATTTCCCTGGAAACAAATCACTTTGCACATCTTTGTTTGCTTCACTTGCCACAAGGCTTTTTTTGATGCACTGATGAAAATTTACACTAGTTACTCAATTTTTATAACTTTATTTTCTATATACCTACTTCATCTCAAACCACTGTCCACAGACAACCCATTTGGAATAATTGACAAAAACAGCAGGAAATACAATCATAAAGCATCTTCAACAGTCAATATAAAGCAAATCAGTGTAAGTACAACTGAGTCAGGTTTTTCACTTACCACAGTACCTGTCACATAGTGGCTGTTTAATAAATGCCTGTTCTCTTACTATTTATCATTTATGAAACTGTAACATAATAAGATGCCTATTTGTAGGCCCAGTATAAACAAATAATGTACCATATTAACCTGTTTGGCTTAAAACCACCAATGAAGTTTCCTAACCCAAAATTTTGATAATTTTGGAAGAGAAGGAAAGAACAAATCTAAGTTTTGAACATTTCTTATATTCAGCTCTCTTTTATCATCATCATCATGTCTTTTATTAAATATTCAACATACTTTTTTGACCATCTACATGACAATTTAACTAAATTGTCACACCACTTACAATGAAAAACTATTTTTTCAATAGTAAGACAAAAGGTATATAATTGCTTATTTTTTCATGATTTAGAAATCTAGCCTCTGAGTATACTAAATGTAAAATATGGTCACCACATTTCTCCACCCATTCTGGTGGGTTCTTGGAAAATGGCTTCCTGTACCATGAGCAACTATTGTTCATGTTGTACAGGTGTTTCCTCTTTACCTCCACCCACTGAACAATAACTTTAAAAACATGATATGTCATCACACAAAACATCATATGTGAAGAATATAATATTTTAGCTTGGATGTATGTTATGCTATTCAAGTATTATTAACAATTTTTTTTTTGTAGAATTCACTTGTTTCCTTAACATTAAGTTTTTTCTCCTAATTTTCACGATGTTTATTTAAAGAAAGTCACAGCTATAGTTTTGATCTCATTATTTCCTCCTGATTTAATCTAAAATGGTCTTTATAAATCTATGTTGATCTCCAATAGTAAACTGTGTGTTATTTAATAGTTTAGTTAGAATTTACATCTTATTAGTACTTTTTTAGAAGACACTGTCTGTATTGTGAAACAGACTGAATGAAAACCATGATATCCATGGAATATATATGGCAGGAAAATGTTTTCATTAATAAGATGGGAAAAATCTGCTCTCCAATTACTAAAAAGGGCAGTGAAAAGGGCACAAAGCATAGAGTCAAAAGAAATAAGTTTGAGTCCTGGATCAACACGCAACAACTTGAAGGCAGGGATTGTTTTTGTTCAGCACAGTGCTGAGACATGGTAATAGCTTAATAAATGTTTGTTGATTAACTGACTTAACTTCTCTGAGACTCAGTTTCTTCACCTGAAAAATGGGGGAAATGTTTACATTATGTATCTCCTCTGTAAGCCTTAAAGTATTATGTAATTTTGAGTTGTTTTGTACTGTTACTGTTAGTAACAATAATCCGGGCAGCTAAATGGCATAGTGGCTAGAGTGCAAGGCCTAAAGTCAGGAAGACTCATCTTTCTCAGTTCAGATCTGGCTTCAGATGCTTACTCCTGTATGACCCTGGGCAATTCCCTCGACCCTGATGACTTCAGTTTCATCATCTATAAAATGCATTGGAGATGGCAATGGTAAACCACTCCAGTATCTTTGCTAAGAAAACCCCAAATAGGTACACAAAGAGTCGGATACAATTGACTTAACCACAATAACAAAACAAGTAACAATAGTGATTGCAATGTACTTGTAATCCCTCTGCTCCATGCAGTTCTACAGAACTGAATTTACAATCTTTCCAAAACTTGAGAAAATTAAGCACTAAGAGCTGAACTTAGAGACTTGATGTTTGCAAATTCAAGTTAAAATTTTAGTATTAGCTAATCTATATAGAGAAAAAAAATCTCTACATAAAATATCTATTGTTGATCTTTTAAAGTAACCTTTCACATTTGAAGTTCTTCAAACTGTAATAGTTGTGTTTGCTTCTGAAATCAGTACATATATTCACATACACACATACTCATATTAGTAATTCACTGAGATGAAAGTGATCTCAGAGATCTTCTAGTATAATTCTTTCACTTTACATATGTGGAAAATGAGGCACTGAGAAATTAACTGACTCAAGGTCACATCTTGTGACCACATTTACTTACTAGTCCAGCTTGGCCAAACAGCAGTTGCACAGCAGTCTTACAGGCCCCTCGCCAAGTAGAAGGGCAAACCTGGTTCAAAACTTCTGTCACAGGAGAATCATCCCTTGCTGTAATTCCATTATGACAGCCAGCTTCTTTAATCAGTTGTAGCATCGTGTGCTGTGTATTGATAGGAAGAAAAATCACATAATACATAAAACAGAAGCTATACTTTGAGTGAAAATCTCTGCAGGAAGGGGTTGTTTTTTGCATTTATTTGTACAATCATTATTAGGAGCAACAGATTTTGTTAAAATTGCTTTATCTTATGCTTTTAATTTCTTAAGAAAGATATATTCAATTCATTATTATTCTACTCAGTCACTTATATGGAATCACTGGACATTTACAATGTACTAGTGATCTAAAATTTCAGACTTATAAATTAAGAATTTGGATCCTAGAGATCTATACATAAAACATATCACCTACTCAATATTCACTTTGTTGAGATACTTTAAAATTCTGAATTTTACTAAAAAGGAAACAAAATTTGTTGGGAAACATGAAAGCCAATCTTTGAGATGATACCTAAATTTCCCTCTCCCTTTAAAGCAGTGACATGTAAGGAGTTATAGATTTGTTAGTTAAAAAGAAAGAAAAAATTGTAACTATTTTTTGATACTTCTTGTGTTGCTTTTTCTCCTCCCTCCCTCCTTCTACCTCTCTGCCAGAAAAACTGATCACTTAATAAAATAAAATCCCTCTCTAATAGGTTGGTCCTTAGATGATAGATATAAATTCTATTACACAACCCCAATTTGAAGGCTTTCCAGCTTGGTAGAAATTGCTGGAAAAGTCAGCAAGAATCCAAAGTTACTTCCAAATTCTGATGAGGCAACTGGAAGATTTAAATGAAAGTTTTTAATAATAGTCTTAGGTTACATTTATGAAGTTATTTAAATGTGTGTATAGTTATATTTTAAAAACTTTTTACTGACACATTTTGTTTTTATATTACAAACATTTTGATATCATCCCCATCCTGTGAGAACTCTCTTGTAATGAAATAAAACAATTAAACAAAATTAATAATACAGGGAACTCAACTGAAAGCATAAGCAATATTCTAAATCTATATAGCTCCCCCAATCTCTTCATTTAAGTGTTTTTTAATAAACAGAAACCTACTTCTCTCCCTTCCCCCTCATCTCCCACCCCACTGAATTAAAAGGAAAAGAAAAAATCACTTTAAGAAATATGCATGGTTAAGCAAAACAAATTCCTTGACTGGCTATATACAAAAATATATGTTTCATTCTGCATCCTAAATCCATCATCTCTCTAAGAGGAGGCAGACAGTATGTTTTATCACCAGTCCTCTATAATCACGGATAATCATTGCACCAATCATAGTTCATACAACCTTCAGAGTTGTTTGTCTACCAAGTCGTTATTGTATAAACTATTCTCCTGGTTTGGCTCGTTTCATCTTTCATCACCGAAAGGCCTCCAAGTTATTCACTTCTATATTAGCAGTATCACAGTATAAATTATTATCTTGGTTCTGCTCACTGCACTCTGCATCATGCAAGTCTTTCCATGACTCTTTGAAATAATAAGTTTCCTCTTTTCCTACAGAACAACAGGATTCCATCACATCCATAACCAAAATTTATTTAGCCATTCCTCAACTGATGGGCATCCTGTTAGTTTCCTTTTTTTTTTTGCCACCACAAAAAAAGCTTCTTTGGTTATAAGCCTAGTAGTGGCATAGCTAGGTCAGAGAGCATGCTTTTGTTTATTTACTTGTTATTATTATATTTATTTAAAGCTCACCTCATGTTATACACTAATAAGATTGAACTATGCCTAGTAAAACTTGGACTTTCTTCCCATATTTTTTCTTTCTTGAACCTCTATTCATTTCCTGAACAAAAATTGCTATCAAATATATTTAAAAACTTGTACTCAAGCTGTTTGGATTTAAATTAAAGTTACCGTTTTTAACTTGAGGTTATCAGCTGCAGATTCATTAAAAGATATCCCTCTCAAAAAGTGTGATCCTATCTGGACAGGGACCGTGGGGAGCTCGCACTGGATTGGTTGTGGTGGTGTCTGTCTCCGCCCCGTCTGCTGAGCCTCAGCTTCACTGCAACAGCCCTTCAAAGGTATCAAGAATGAGGAGATGTAGTCAATGCAAGCGGGACCCAGCCAGATGCCAGAGTCATCTGGAACCAAGAAGTCACATAAAGAAAAAAATGGATACCTGCAAACTTGCTTCAATTGCTTTTGGATTCAAGTGGAAGCCAGCTTTCATTGCATATTCACAGTGGCCTAAGCTCTCCAAAGCTATTTTATATGCCTAAAAAAAAATTTTTTTCATGTATCATGATTTGCTAGCAAATTACAATGATATAATAGGGAATGATATAACAAAGTCAAATGAAATATAGATATTAATTAATAGGAATATAGTAATCGATTTGAGTTATACTCTATTACAATTTCATATTAAGACAGGTTATGGATGACAATTTTAACTGAGATTTTAAGTCCTCAAAAAAAGAAAACAAACAACTAACTTGCAAAGCACTGTCAATTTTCATGTTCAATTCTTTAAGCTGGTGTTCAGGGATTGCCACACTCTGCGAACAGAAGAGCTGCTGCACTTCGATTCCAGCCAAACAGCCATCACAGCCCCTCTCTCTCAGTCTAGATGTTGCCTTAAGAAAAATAGCAAGTGGTAAGTAAAGAGATATAGTTTTGTTAATTACCAAGCAATATCAACAATCAAACTAAAATTAAGCAAGAAATACTGAAAGAAGCAGTAACACAAAGTAGTAGGGAATGACTTTTTTATTTGCTAATATGTCCCCAGCTAAACTTTTAGACTGCTGCATCAATGAAACAATTCTGAAGGGAATGAAACACCTTTTAGAGTCCATTTTGAAATGCTAGTTCTTTGGGTAAATGTAGACCTATATGAAGCACAGCTTAAGCAAGGAATCTTTTCCCCCTCTGCTTTAAAGAGATAATCTAGAATTATGCCATAAGTAGGTGGGTATGGGTTGAACATTCCTGCAGCGTAACTAATATTCTAATCACCCTACCACAGAAACAGGAAAGAATGCATATTAAGGCAAAAACAGAAGATTTCACACATAGATCTTCATCAAAAGTTAATTCTCATTTCTCTAACAATCAGTGGGAATTAAAAAACCCACTCATATTCCAGAGACTCCATAAGAAATATAACACATTGAACTTAGTTGGTCTTTATTTAGCTGATTTTTAGTAACTTGTTGACCTAAACAATTTCCTGGACATCAATAACGTAGTGGTCTCCATCTGGAGAGACTATTACTATTATTAGAAATCACTAAATACCATTTAAAATGGAAGTGTGGAGATGAAACAAGCAGCTTGAATGAAAATAAACAATTTCTGTTAAATAAATATATTGACAATGATTTCTAAATTCAGCTCAAAGAAATTCATTATTTTTGGCCATAAATAAGGATAATCATGCAAATTAAGGAGTACCCAAAGTCCTTTGCATAGGAATGTTTACACAGAAGTCACAAAAGGTGGTCTCATGGCACAGGTCTAAGGAAGGACAACATGGCAAAGGTTTAGTACTTACTTTCCTTTTATAAAATACTAACTCAATAAACAAAGCCAGAAGTTTCTTCTTGAACTTTTAATTCCATAGGAAGTTTACTTATTGTCCTATACACTACAGATGTTGGTATCAGCATCCAGATAGGATTTCCTGTTAAATGACTAACACGCTGGCAAGCAAAAATACCAAAGCAGCAGATAAAAGGTTTCTCAGTCAACTATAAAATGTTAGAGGTAGTTTGCTACAAAAAGATTAAATTACTTGCTGCAAATTCATTAGCGTATAATTCAAGATATATAGTAGTATATAAAATTGTCAAATGTATACTAGGAAAATAAGCAGCAAATCCTATGAACATTAACTGGCTTTGAAAAAATTATTTTTTCCATACAGGAAACAAAAAAGAATAATATAAAATCAAATAAGCTTAAGAGTCATTTAAGAAGAAATACTGTACGGATTCTGGCTGTTTGAAGCATATGCACTATACAGGACAAGTAAATTTCCTGTAGAATTAGCACCAAAAGAGCTCTAGTCCTTGTGCACTGAGCAAATGTTTTACAACTTTAGGGTATCTAGTGCAAACTCATTTTACAAAAGAGGAAACTTCAGTCCAAAGTCACACAATGAGAGTCCAAGTTACACACGTACACTTCCTGTGGTGTTTTTCCCTGTTTATCCCTGAGTATATATAATCTGGTGGAGCTAATGTGACATAATAAAGTTGAAGAATGTTAAAAGTGAAAAGGGGCCTCACTACCTAGAACAACCCCTTCATTTTACAAAAAGCAAACTGAAGCATTTGGGATCCAGTGATTTGCCAAAAGTCCTATTAATTTACTGGCTGAGCCAGAGAACTAGTACTAAGTAAACTCAGAGCTTCCTCTGCCATATATCTTACTATGACAGAAAACCTTATCAACAGACAATAAAATTTTCTACTTGTAGTTGGAAAATGTTCATTTTTTGTGCCCTCTTACTTCCATACCCAATGATTATGAAGTACTTACTAATCAAAGGGGCAGATGTGTTATGATACCCTCACTTTCTCCTTTAAGTTTGTTAATGTATATTTGATCCTTTGAAAAGAACATCAAAAATCCTATAGCCAAATGAGAATCAACTAATACTACCTCAAATTAGGTGAAGTTTATTGTGGGTAACAAAAGCATGGTTAAATAAAGAAGTCCACATTCTATATAGTCATAAAACTTACAGAACCAAAGAAAGTCAGGGTTTGAAAAAACTTGGAGATCATATAGTATATCCTTCTCATTTTCTAGACAGAGAAACCAAGACCCAAAGAAAAGAGGCAATTTAATTCAAGGTCATAAAACTACTTAGTAGCAGAATTGGAATTTGGTCTTCTGACTCTCATTTCAGTAAACATTGTTTCCACTAAGCATTGCTGAGGATGAAGGCCATGAGAGCCCTTAGAATGAGGGATCATATTAGGTCATAGGCTTTCAACTCATTTCTCTACATATCTTTTCTAGTCTGCTTTTCATTCACATGTCAAAGTATATAGATGTCAAGATGAATAATACTTGGAATTACAATTCAGTATGTGTCTACTGACTTTCTTGGTTGAAAAAACATAGCTAAAGACCTAAATAGAAAGTGCATGTGATCTAAATGTGAAAGGAGGAATGTGCAAAAAAACCCATCTAATTACCTTATAGTTATAACTGATTTCCTAATGAGTACTTTTTATTCCAATACAAAAGAACTCATCAAGAAACCCTAAACTGAAGTTACTGGAGGTCACAATTTAAATGCTGAAAAAATGAGGTCAAAACAAAATAAATAGCTGTTTCTTGGAGTGGTGAATTATAAAAGCCCATTTTCAAGGTAAAGTGATAAATATCCCAGAGCATCAGAACATTTCATGCTTAGCATAGTGAGGCCGTAAAAAGTAAAATAATTTCCTTCAAATGGCAGCTTTACCTCTGCAGCCCCTCTCCAAGATCTTAAAGCATCTTCCAGTTCAGTTGTAGGACTTAAGCAAGTTTTCCCACTGCCACTAACATTCTTTCTTTCTTGCACTACTGTTTCAGCAAAGCAGGAGTGAGCCACTGGCTGAACCTTTTGTAATGCCTGGGACAAAAACTGGAAATGAACTTGCATCACTGTCAAGAAACATCGGCCCAGTACCTGTGAAAAAAGAAAAGTACATTTTTAGTTCTTGGTTTCAGAATCAGTATAGTTCATTTTTGTTTATTCTCATACAAACATGGGACATTTAGTGGACCAGATAACCAAACTGACACATGCTCAGAAAATTGTCCATTTTTAATTTTGGAAAATGTTTTTCATATGTAGGAATATTTTCATCTGGAAAAAACAAACAGTTTGGGGGAGATATGGAGAAAGTGTCATGATCAATATCACAAAACTAATAAATCGCCTATCTGGAATTTAAACCTAACTTCTCTGACTCCAGATCCGGTACTCTTTTTAAATATACCATTCAGGCAACAAGTATTTAAGTGACTAGTATGTGTCAGGCACTATGATAAGCACTAGAGATACAAAGAAAGGTACAAACTAATCTATGTTTTCAAAGAGCTCACAGTCTAATGGGGGAGACAAAATGAAAAAAAGTTGTGTATGAACAAAATGCATACAGGATTAATTGGAGATAATCAACAGAGGAAAAACTCTATGATTAAAGAGGACTGGGAAATGCTTCTAGCAGAAGGACTTGAGCTAAGGTTTGAAAGAAGTTTATAGATGGAGAAAAGGAGAGTGGGAATTCTAAGCATGGGAAACAGTCAGTGAAAATGACTGGAGGCAGGAGATGAAGTGTCATGTGTAAGAATTTTCTCATTTTACAGATGAAGAAACTGAGGCTTGGAAAAGAGAAGGGTAGTTCCCCAAGGTCACACAGGCAATATGACAGCTGTCTTAAAGTACTTCAAAGTTATCTCTAGAAATAGGGATTAGATTTTCTGCTCAGTTCCAGAGAGGAGGAGTAGGAAAAAGGCATAAAAGTTGTAAAGACAGATTTAGGGATGAATAAAATAAAAATTTCCTAAAAATTTAGAACTATTCAAGAGAGAAATGTTTAAAAGTGGAGTATTTAAGAATGTCTCAAAAATTAGTGAGTTTTCCCTCATTAAGAGTCTTTGGAGGCTAAAGAGCTACTTGTGAAATATGTTTTAGAGAGGATATTTGATGGCCTCTGAGGCAACAGGATCACAGGATTTATAAGTCACACCCTTTCATTTCAGAGAAGAAAATGAGGACTAGAAGAGTTCAGAGACTGGTTCTTCTTTGCCAGGCTGTAAGAGGCAGAAATAGGACTTAAAATCAGGTTCAACTCCAGATCCAACAACATTCTTTACAATGTGCCACAAATGCCACATTGGTATTTCATAAATGGCATACAGAATTAGAGTTAGAATACTTAAATAGATCTGTGATCTTATCAATTTGATATTTCAGTACAATGATGCAGATTGAAAGCTATCCATCCATACCTACTTTTCACATTCAACTTTTTTCCATGTGTTCCTACAAATCTGACGCTGGAGGTCCACTCAACATTCTGAAAGTCATCCTTCCTTTTTCCTATCCTTGTACAGAAATCAATTAAGCCCTCTGGCTATGAAACTGTTATCCGTTACCCTGACCATAAAGACCAATCCTTATTATCTTTTGGCCAGTGACAGGCTTTATTCCTGTGCTAAAATCCAAATTTACTTTACTTTGCAGTCTGTTCAAACCCATCATGCAGCTCTTTACTGTTCTCTGTATAATACTCATTTTCAATTCTCTGCAGAATGTTGTATCCCCTATCTCAAAGTCATAAGATTACAATAACAGATTAGTATTTTTAAAAAATGGTCTTTTGTTTCTAGAAGAAGTCTGCTATCATTAAAAGAGCTCTGAAATTTTCTTAAGTCAATCTAATACATTCTTCTTCTTACTTCTGGGCCTAGCTCATACGTACATGTATGTTGCAGACCTCTTTATTGATGTACAAATTCTACAGGTTGGTTGTTGAACCAACTGCAGGTCACAATAAAGAAACAAACATTCTTTATCTATTTGGTTTTTCCAAGTGATCAGGCTCTTCTGAATGGCCAAAGATCTCTTCAAGGATGGTCTTCGAAGTTCTAGGGCTTTATGTAACCAGCACAAAGTCTTCTGCAAAGGAGTATTTTGGAGGACTTTACCTCATAGAAGATGACTAAGGTGATTTTTAGGCTCTTTTTTATCTGCTTGTTAGGGCAACTGATTTATATCTGTTAAACTTCTGAATGAAATTATAATAGGCATCATTCTTTCTACTGTTAATTTTCCATCCACAATTATCAATATCTTATTTGAAGAAGTCAGGATTTAGTTGGTTCAATTGCATGGCATATATTTTTCTCATTATTATTCTAGCTTTTAGTAATTGTGATCTGTACTAGTATTTAAATAATCTGACTTATACAGACAGCTGATTCAGGAATAACTCATATCAGTAATGAGTCCTTCCTATCTGTTAAAATATAATCAATTTTATTGGATGTTATTCACTGCTTGCCATGTCTAATGCCTGTCTATTTATCCCCCAAAGAAAACATTAATGATGTAAAGGCACATATTTCTTGGTAATCTACAAATCTTTGGCTGCTTTTATTCCATATTTCTGGCCCATCCTATCCTATGTTTTTCTTGCCATCCTCATTTATTCCCTACCTTTACAGTGACGTCAACAAGTGTTAAAGTCAAATTTGGAAGATCCTGAGTTCTTCATAGGATTTTTCTACCTCTTTATCCTCTGCAACTGATGCTGGAATAGAAGCTGTGATTATTCTCAGGGAAGTCTTTTGGTCCGATCATCATTAACACCGCAATACAAGATGATCGAACGACCAGTGAAATGACTTTTCTTGTTGCTTTTAGCATACAATAAAACCAGCTCTGCAAATTCTTTTTACTTGCCTTTGCAAACAGTATCTGTTAGAAATCTTTCCATTAAAATGTGGCTTCCTTCTTTTTGTTTTGTTCATATTGGGAATGTCAAGATATGATTCAGTTCATTAAGCAGCCTGTCCATTCACTTGTCACTGGATAAATATCTCACATTCAGATTACTATCAGGCAAATTAAGTTAACAAATGGTCTAAAAATTGTGTGTTTTTGTAATCCTCCACCCATTTTCCCATCATTCTGTTACTTCACTATTCAAGATGTAAAAAGATGGATTTATGTTTTAGTGAAAAGCTGGGGATAATTAAAAGTACCGCACAATTTCCCAAAGATAATTTAGCCCATTCTTCAATTCTGGATCTAGTTCATAATTCATCTATAGTGTCTATCCTAGATATGTGTGTATTTATGTGTGTGTGTATATTTTAATTCAGCAATTCTAACATGGTCCTACTTGTCTGTATCCCCTTCTGAACTTCCCTTTGCTGTCTTATGCACAAAATGATTTTTTTGTTTCTCCATTGCCTCAATTTCTCCTTAGAACCCTTTCTTTTCCCCTCCCAGAGAAATATCCTATAAAATATAAAATTGGGTGGGGAACAGGGGAAAGAAAAAACTGAGAAAAAAATTCAGCAAAATTGATCAATACATAGGGAAAAAAATGTGATATTATATACAACGTTCCAGACTCACAGACTTCCAATACCTTCACAGCATGAGACTGAGATATCTTGTCATGTCTCTTCTTTGGACCCAAGCTCGTTTTTAGTAATTTTTTGGTATCAGTTTCTGTATTTCCATCTTATCAGTAACCTCAGCAGCCCCTGCCCTTCTGACTAGAGGACCAGAAGGCTGAGCAAAGAACCCTTCTCAATGCCTCAATGTAAAGAGAACTCCCAAGCTAGTCATCTCTTCATGTCCCACAAGTTTGTACTCCTTGGATTGGGTACCACTAAGACCCCAAACCCTCTAGGTACCTTCTTCCTCAGCTCCACTTCTCCTCTTTCACACACTTTTCAGAATTCTTCTGTGATTTTCCCGCCATTCAATTGTAAGCTTCTTTAGGACAAATAAAGAACTTTACAAATTTAAAAAATTTACCTATTTATAATATCTGGCACATGGCAGATGCTTTACACTTATTTATTCATTTTTCCTCCCCTGTCTCATATAATCACAATGATTTAATGCATCTTTATAAATGCCTCTGTACTGTGTATTTTTTTAAAAAACATTTCATAGCTGATCTTTTTATTTTTACTTTATTTTTAGATCATTATCACTACCACCTGTATATTCCATACTCCTTAGCTCCCAATAAGGCCCTTTCTTAAAACAAATAAGTATAGTTAAATAAAACAAGTTCACACATTGGTTGTGTTTGAAAATGTATTCCTCTTCTGCATTTCTAGTATATCATTTCTCTGTCAGGAATTGAGAAGCATGAATCATCATTCACTGTCTAAAATCATGATTGATCAGTACCACTGATCATAGTTCCTAGTAAGTCTTTCACATTCATTTTCCTTAACAATGCAGTCATTGTATAAATTATTCTCCTTGTTGTGTGCATTTCAGTCCATACAGGTCCTCCCAGGTTTCTCTCAATTCATCCCTTTTATAATTTCTTCTTACACAATAACATTCTATTACATTAACATTATGTACCATAACTGTTCATTCATCCTACAACTGATGGGTACCTACTTAGGATGATGATTTTAAGGGAAATAAGAGGAAAAAAGCCTAGCAGAAAGAAGTTCAAGCTAAAGGGTAGAGGGATATGAGTATTCGCATTAACTACAAAGGATAGCAAAGATGCTATCCCAGTTCGAGAGAAGAACTGATATACGGAAGCATGTATTCCAATGTTGGCCTTCTTTAGTATATGTTTGGGGGAAAGGAAGGGAAATAGCTTTGAACTCAAAATATAACAAAAAAAGTAAATAAACAAAATAAATGTTAACCAAACAAAAAAGAAAGCAATCATAAAGAAAGAATTCAAAAATCAAGGAGCCACAATCAGGATCCCACAATATTTAGGAGCCACCACCACAAAGAAGCAGAGGGTTTAGAATGATACTGCAGAAGGCAAAGGATCTAGGTCATAACCAAAAACAACCTACCCCAATGAGAGACAGAAAATGAACTTTTAACAAAATAGAGGTTTTCTAAGCATTCCTGATTAAAAAAAAAGACGAAAGCTGAGTAGAAAGTGTAACATACAAAGGACAGACTCAAGAGAAGCATACAAATTTTAACATGAGTGAGGAAAAGTGCTTATATTCTTATACAGGGAATTAATACATGTAGGTCCCCAAAACTTTAACATCAATTATTATCACAGGGAAAATCTTAATTAGATAGAGAGCCTAAATAGAAATCTGTTTTGTTGAGATGACTGCAAAAGAACGAAATAGACGAGGAATAGGAATGTACTGGAAGATAGGAGAAGGGAGGGGAAAAATGAGCAAAATTTTCTCACATAAACAGAGGGCACAAAAAGGAATTTTTACAAGGATGGGCAATGGGGAAAGAACAGATGACACAAATTTTTTGTCATACGAACTGGTTAAAAGAAGGAAAGATGCACATACAGAAATGTATCTTATGCAACAGGCAAGAAGGAAGAAAAGGGGTTAAAGGAAAAGGTGATATAAGGGGGGGTAAATTAAAGGAAGGGATTAATTAAAAGCAAAACTGACTATTAAAAAGAGAAGACAGAGGAAAAAACAAGGATAGCTAAGAAAATAGGATGGAGAGCAAGACAGCAATCATAAATGTGAATGAGATGAACTCACCTATAAAAAGAAGACAGTAGAATAGATTAAATAAAAGATTCTGGGGGTGGAGCCAAGATAGCAGAGTAAAAGCATTGACTTGCTAGACCTCTCCCCGCAAGCCCAACCAAATACCTATACAAAAATGACTAAACAAATTTTGGAGCTGCAGAAACCACAGAATGACGGAGTTAAGCAAATCTCCAGACCAAGACAGCTTAGAAGGGTTGATGGAAAGTGGCTATCATGCCATGTTGGCAGCAGAGTGAAGTCCAGCATGAGCCATGCTGGCACAGACAGGACTTGAGCAGGCCTTGGGGAGACTGAATCTCTGGCACCTGTGGTGGTTTCCAGACTTCAAGACTCCAAAATGCTGGGGACAAATTGAAAGGTCAGTGGAAAAAACCTATGGGACCTGTATGAGAGAGTAGAGTGGTCTGGCCCCAGTCCCAAGGTGGTAGAGGGGGAGGAGGAGTCTAAGGAGCCCAGGGCAGCAGCAACAGGGGCGCAACTAAAGTTGTTTATGGAGCTCTGGGCCCGCAGATTGTGGGGGGACCAAGCAGCTGACAGTTCCCCCACCCCACTCAACACCGTAAGCAGAGAACTACCTTGAAAAAAACCTCGAAAGTCAAGTAATGGCTGGGGAAATGAACAAAAACTGGAAAAAGAATCAGACTACACATTCTTACTTTGGTGAAAAGGAAGTTTAAAATACACAAACAGAAGAAGCCAACAAAATCAAAGCTCCTATATCCAAAGTCTCCAAGAAAAAAAGAGCTCAAAAAGAATTCTGAAAATCAAGTAAGAGAAGTTGAGGAAAAACTGGGAAGAGAAATGAGAATGATACAAGAAAATTATGACAAATGATCCAACTGCTTGCTAAAGGAGATCCCCCAAGATGCTTAAGAAAATAACACTTAAAAAGGTAGACTAACCCAAATGCAAAAGAGATCCAAAAAGCCAATGAGGAGAAAAATGCCTTAAAAAGCAGAATTGGCCAAGGGAAAAAGAGTTCCAAAAGCTCAATGAAGAAAATAGCTCTTTAAAGATTAGAATGGAGCAAATGGAATCTAATGATTTTATGAGAAATCAAGAAATTATAAAACAAAACCAAAGGAATGAAAAATAGCAGGCCATGTGAAATATCTCACCAGAAAGACCACTGACCTGGAAATTAGATCCAGGAGAGACAATTTAAAAATTACTGAATTACCTGAAAACCATGATCAAAACAAGAGCCCAAACTTCATCTTTCAGGAAATTATCAAGGAAAATTGCCCTGATATTCTAGAACCAGAGGGTAAAATAGATTTTGAAAGAATCCACTGATTGCCTCCTGAAAGACATTCCGATGGAAAACTCCTAGGAATATTGTAGCCAAATTCCAGAACTCCTAGGTCAAGGAGAAAATATTGCAAGCAGCCAGAAAGAAACAATTTTAATATTGTGGAAATACAATCAGGACAGCAGCTTCTACATTAAGGGATTAAAGGGCTTGGAATATGATATTCCAAAAGTCAAAGGAGCTAGGATTAAAACTAAGAACTGCCCACCCAGCAAAATTGAATATAATACTTCAGGGGGAAAAAAAGGTCATTCAATGAAAAAGAGGACTTTCAAGCATTCTTGATGAAAAAACCAGAGCAGAATAGAGAAAAATACGACTTTCAAACACAAGAGTCAAGAGAAGCATGAAAAGGTAAAGAAAGAGAAATCATAAGGGACTTATAATACTTGAACTGTTTTACATTCCTACATCAAAAGATCATATCTGTAACTCTTGAGATTTTTCTCAGTATTAGGGTAGTTG
The DNA here is from genome assembly GCA_028658325.1 of Potorous gilbertii. Classification (NCBI taxonomy): domain Eukaryota; kingdom Metazoa; phylum Chordata; class Mammalia; order Diprotodontia; family Potoroidae; genus Potorous; species Potorous gilbertii. The sequence goes on along the minus strand of CM053769.1, from coordinate 327,984,305 downwards.
GAGGGATTATATAATACATATAGACAGAGGGCACAGGGTGAGCTGACTAGGAAGGGATGATATCTAAAAAAATAAAATTAAGGGGTGAGAGAGGAATACATTGGGAGGAGAAAGGATAAATAGAGCGGGGCAAATTGTCACATAGAAGAGGCAAGAAAAAGCTTTTTCAATGGAGCAGAGTTAAGAGGGAAAGAGAGAACCTTACTGTCATCACATCTGGCTTAAGGAGGGAATAACACGCACATTCAATTTTGTACACTACAGGAAAGTAGTGGTGAAGGGACTTGCAGGGTGTGGAGGGATGATAAAAGGGCTAATGGGAAGAAGGGGTAATTAGAAGTAAACACTTCTGAGGAGAGATAAGGTCAAATGAGAGAATATATGGGGGCAGGATAGGATGGAGGGAAATATGGTTAATCTTTCACAACATGACTATTATGGAAGTGTTTTGCATAACTACACATGTACAACCTATATCAAATAGCTTGCCTTCTTGGTGGGGATGGAAGATGGGAGAGAAGCTGGAACTCAAAGTTTTTGAAACAAATGTTAAAAATTGTTTTTACATGCAACCAGGAAATGGGTATATCTTGCCCTACAAGAAAATAGAGGGGATGGGGATAAGAAAAGGGAGAGGTGTGACAGAAGGAAGGGCAGATTTGGGGAAGGGATAATCAGAATGCATGCTATTTTGGGGTGGGTGGTGAGGAGAGATGGAGAGAAAATTTGGAACTCAGAATCTTGTGTGAATATTGAAAACTAAAAATAAATAAATAATTTTTAAAAAAAGGTGGGGGGAGAGACCAAGAATTCAAGAATAGGCTGTATATAAGAAACACATCTAAAACAGAAAGGTATACACAGTTAAAATAAAGGGCTAAAATAGAATCTATTATTCAACTAAAGTAAAAAAGATAGAGATAACAATTATGATCCTAAACAAAGCAATGGCAAAAACAGACCTAATTAAAAAAGATAAACAGGAAAAATGAATTTTGCTAAAAAGTATCAAAGACAATGAATGAATAGCAATGCTAAACACAATGCAGATCAAATGCCATAGCATCTAAATTCATAAAGGAAAAATTAAGTGAGAACCTAGGTACATCAAACCAAATTATAAACCAAGAAAAAGTTAGCTATGCTGGACCTTTAGAGAATATTGAATGGGATTAGAAAATAGTATAGCAATTTCTCAGTTCTGTATGCCACATTCACAAAAACTGACCATATCTTAAGCATAAAAACCTCACAATAAATATAGAGGAGAAATATTAAAGGTACCTTTACCAAAAACAATGCAATAAAATCATATTCCATAAAGGGTCTTTGAAATATTGATTAAAATTAATTGGAAACCAAGAACTTAATACTAAAGAATTGGTGGATTAAAGAACAAATCACTGAAACAATGAGTAATCTCACTAGACAAATGAATGACAAAAATGAGACATAACACTAGATAAACTGCTTGAAAGAATGGAAATGAAGGAATCCTATCAAATTCTTTCTCTGCCATTAATATTGGTCTTGATACCTAAACCAGGAAGAAGCTAAGCAGAAAAACAAAGCTGTAGCCTAATTTCCCTAATGAATATTGATGCAAAAATTTTAAATATAATGCAAAGAGACTGAAGCAATATCACAAAGGACATACAACGTGACCAGACTAAATTTATACCTAGAATACAGTTGGCAGCGTTATTGGTCATATGAATAACAAAACCAACAAAAATCATATGATTACATGCAGAAAAACTTTTGATAAAATATAATAACCATTCCTATTAAAACAATAATAACAACGCAGGAATAAACAGGGCTTTCCTTAAAATGAGATAAGTTTTATCTATCTATCTATCTATGTATCATCAACCGTCAGCATTCTCTGTAATGGGGATGAGTCAGAAGCTTTTTCAATACAATCAGGGGAAAAGTAAGGATGTCCACATGACCACTACTATTCAATACTGTACTAGATACACTAGCTATAGTAGCAGAACAAGAAAAGAAAATGAAGTGTGAAAGGGAGCTTAACAGAAGTTATCTGAATAAGCATGGACAATAAGGAAACAAAACTATTACTTGGCGCAGGCAATATGATGTTCTACTTAAGAGAACAACAGGGCTAACTGAAAAACTAACAACTTTACAATGAAGTTATAACGTAAAATAAGCTCACACAAATAAATCATCAGCATTTCTATGAAATCTAGCAGGAAGAGATAGAGAAATTCCATTTTAAATAACTACGGATGGTATAAAATACTTGAGAATCTATCTGCCAAGACACACACAGAAACTATATGAACACAATATTGTAAAGATAATCAACTTTTAGGGACTTAGTGTCTGATCATCACAATGACCAACCACAATTTCAAAGGATTCATCTTGAAATGCCTTCCAACAGAGAGTAAGTTACAAGGGATGGGCAGTCCATGTATTACACTGGTATATTTATGATGTTAAAAGAAAGCTAGAAACATTCCCTTAATATGTTGGATTGCCCCTATGGAGAATTTATGAGAGAGAACAAAGAAGAGTAACATAAGATGAATCGCATACAATAAACAGGCATGGCTACACTGGGATCTGAGTTGTTAGTGGAAATATCCACATCAATAGTAGATCATAGATCCATCGGAACATTTGAGTATATATTTTGAAAGGAAGGAGCTGGAATCTGAATCACTGGAGGGAGCAAAGATACCAATGATATAAATCAAAGTACTTCCTGGAGGAAAAAAAAACCAAACCAACCTAATACCTAAAATGGATTTTCTTAAAATTACATGTGCATACAAGGCACTTTATAAGGTGATTTGTAAGGCTCGAATGAGATAATTATGTTTTGCAACCCTTAAAACCCATGTGTCAGTTATTATTTTTGTCAGCCCCAAACATATTTGAAAGTGTAAATATAATATTCTTTACTCTTCACAAGATGTAGGCATTCTTTTGTGAAGATTTTTTTCAAGTAAGTAAACAGTTTTACATATAGCATTTACCAAATGTTTTAGAAAACTCTGGGTGCCCTGTCTTGTTTTGTTTTGTTGAGGTGAGGAGCATTCTAAGGGGTTAAACCATTGGAATGATACAAATTCAGACTGGCTGCTTTCACTGAAAATTCCAATGTAATTAAATCATTTCCTTCTCTTCAGTTTTTGCTAACAAAACTTCAAAATTGGGTTTCCTCACAGGATCTACTTAAACTCTGCACCAGTGAAAGATTTTTATTAAAATCTCATGAAAATTACTTTATTACTTCAGTATTATACAATTATCTGCTTTTTACTAACACATTACAGCTCTTTTTGACAAGATAATTTATAAAAATTCTTGAATATTTGCCCTAGACAAATGAAGAACATAATTTCTGTCTGCATTAAGGAAATGCTTTAGAACATTAGATTACAAAGGACAAGTACTGATTAAGGCTACTCTGATGACCCTAACCTAACATTTCAAATATTTGTATACTTTACATTAGAACAATCTGATTTCCTGTTAATGAAAATAGTCTAAGAAAATATTATTTATTTTTTCCCTCATCCAAACAATGCTAATTTGGGGGGGGGGGGTTCGGGGTTCCTTTAAATACAACAATTGGTTGATGGGTTGTTTTTGGCAGCATTTCTATAGTGATCTATTTCTTTTTAAGATTTTTTTAACTTAAAACATCAAAAAATGAGCACATCTATGCACATCACTTGCTGTTTTAAAATTATATATAATAAATTCTACATGTTACATTCAAAATTGTTCTTGTTGGTGTTTTCTTCTGCGAACTTACAAAAAATTAGAATGCTTCTGTTTTTATTGCTAATACTTCTTCCCTCCCCTACTTCACCTCCTCATAATAAAAAATAAGAAGGGGGTACGGATATTCTTGTTATAAATAAGCATAGTCAAGCAAAATGAATCCTTATAGTGGCCATATCAAAAAGTCTGTTTCTTTCTATATCTTGCTTTGTCAGGAGGTGACCAACAGGCTTCATTAAAGGTCCTCTGAAGACCTGGTTGGTCAATGCTTTGATCAAATTTCTTAAGTCTTTCCAAGTTTTTCTTTACAATTGTACTGTCCGTATATAAATGGATTCTCATTGTTTATTTTGCTTCATTCAGTTCATATTACTTAGAATTCTCTGAAATAGCCTCATTCACTATTTCTTATGGCACAGTAATCTATTATATTCATGTCCCATACGTATTTTGTTCAGTTATTCCCCAATTATCTAAGAGGAAATCTAATGCCACCCCTTAGATTTTAATTCTATTCTCCCCAACTCTTTTAACTTTCTCTTCAGAATTAGAAAGTTTATTTTACTTGTTATTATTTTGGTAATTCTCTCCTTGGAATTATCCTCCCTCTTAACATTCCCTCCCTATCCTCACTTGCTTCCCTGAGAGTTTGATGTTTATATGTGTGTGTATGTTCAAACCTCATTTGTTTCAGATAGTGAGCTTCATCTGCTGCCTAATGCTCCCAGTCCTTCCATGCTTGTATATTCTTCCTTTCACACACACCAGATATATGGGAAGTAGTAAGTTCTATTCCTACTTTCTACAATAAAATTTACTCTTTTTTATTCCTAATTCTTTCTCCTCTTCTGATCCTCTGAACAGAATCAATCCACTTTCTTTTTTTTTTAACTAGTCTAATACCTTCTGATGATACTAAGTTTCCTGAAAAGGAATTTTCTTTCTCCACCTACTGGAATGTTAGCACTACATAATCATACTGTCCCTTCCAATTGCTCAGGTAAGTTTACCTTGCAAGGTTTCTTTAGACTCCTGTATTTGCATTTCACAATTCCTACTCAAATCCAGTCTTTTCATCAGAAATACTTGGAAGTCCATTAAAGATACATTTTTATCTCTACAGGATTACACTCAACTATGCAGGGTAAGTTATTCTGAGTTGTAAATATTTTGGTATATTGTACTTTAGACCTGCACAAGATATAGCCCACGGGTCACTTGTAGTCCACCAAAGGGTTTCAGGTGGCCAATAAAAAAATGTAGGTTTGCACTGCGTATGCTCTGTCACATGACTCACAGCAACCAACCATCATCAGTCTGTCTTTTGTCTTAACCTATCTTCAGCCCCAACAAGTTTAGCTTATTTTAATTTTGGCCTCTACCTGCTACCAAATCTGTTGTAGTCTATGGTCTCTCTGGTTTTTAGGAAAAGCTCTAGATCTTATGTGATCCTGACCTTAGTGCCTAAAGTACCTAAACGCTTTCTTTTTGGATGCTTAATTTATTTTTTCTTTGATATGGAAGTTCTGAATTTTGGCTATGACATTCTTGGGATATCTTTTAGTAAATTATTGTTGCTTTCTTTGCTTTACTTTGCACACTGAGTTTAATAAACCTAGGCACTTTTCATTTATGATTTCCTGAAAAAAGTTTACAAGTTTAAAAAAATTATTTTCAGGGATTCCAAAAATCTCTCCTTGACCTGTTTCTCAGGTCAGTCGTTTTTGATACCAGATGTTTTATATTTCCTTCTATTTTTTTCAATCTTTTTATTTGGATCTGATATTTCTTTCTTTTCTTTCTTGACTCCGTCCTTTTTCAAAAGTGTTTGTCTCTGATTACCCCCTCCCCAATCTACCCTCCCTTCTATCATCTCCCCCCAATCGCCTTGCCCTTTACTTTCCAGTAGGGTAAGATATCCAATTGAGTGTGCATGTTATTCCCTCCTTAACCCAAATCCAATGAGAGTAAAGTTCACTCACTCCCTCTCACCTCCCCCATCTTCCCTTCTATTGTGAAATGTTTTTCTTGCCTCTTTTATGTGAGATAATTTACCCCATTCTATCTCTCTGTCCTCTTCCCAATATATTCCTCTCTCAACCCTTAATTTTATTTTTTAGGTATCATCCCTTCACATTCAACTCATCCTATACCATCTATCTGTCTATCTTTCCTCCAACAACTCTAATACTGAGAAAGGTCTCATGAGTTACAAATATCATCTTTCCATGGAGTAATGTAAACAGTTCAACTTTAATAAGAATCTTGTGATTTCTCTTTCCTGTTTACCTTTTCATGCTTCTCTTGATTCTTTTGTTTGAAAGTCAAATTTTCTAGACTTTTCAGCTCTGGCCTTTTCAGTAAGAATGTTTGAAAGTCCTCTCTTTGACTGAATGATCATTTTTACTCAGTTTTCCTGTGTACATGACTCTTGGTTTTAATCCTAGCTCCTCTGACCTACAGAATATCATATTCTAAGACCTTTGTTACTTTAATGTAGAAGCTGCTGTATCTTGTATTATCCTGTTTGTATTTCCACAATATATGAATTGTTTCTTTCTGACTCCTTGTGATATTTTCTTCTTGACCTGGGAACTCTGGAATTTGACTACAATATTCCTAGGAGTTTTCCTTTTAGGATCACTTTCAAGAGTTGATCAGTAGATTCTTTCAATATCTATTTTACCCTCTGGTTCTAGAATATCAGGGCAATTTTCCTTGATCATTTCTGGAGAGATGAATTTTAGGCTCTTTGTTTTTATCATGGCTTTCAGGTAGTACGATAAGTTTTAAATTATCTGTTCTGGATCTATTTTCCAGTTCAGTGGTTTTTCCAATGAGATTTTTTGCACTGTCTTCTATTTTTTTTCTTTCTTTTGGTTCTGTTTTATAATTTCTTGATTTTTCATAAAGTCACTTCCATTTACTCCATTCTAATTTTGAAGGTTTTCTTCAGTAAGTTTTTGGCCATCCTTTTTTATTTGGCCAATTCTACTTTTTAAAGCATCTTCCTTATTGGCTTTTTGTACCTCGTTTGCCAGTCTATTTTTTAAGATGTTACTTTCTTCGGTATTGGGGGAAGGGATCTCTTTTAGCAAGCTGTTGACTCATTTTTCATTATTTTCTTGCATCACTCTTATTCCTCTTCCCAATTTTTCCTCCACTTCTCTTACTTGATTTTCAAAACCCTTTTTGAGCTCTTCTATGGCCTGTGACCAATTCATATTGTTGCTGTAACAGCTTTGACTTTGTTGTCTTCTTCTAGTTGTACACTTTGATCTTCTCTGTCACCAAAGTAAGATTCTACAATCTGAATTTTTTTTACACTGCTCATCTCTTCCCAGCCAAATATTTGACTTTCCAACTCTTTGTCAACGTAGGACTCTGGTTCCAGGAGTGGTGGGTGTGGGTGTGGGTGTACTGTCCCAGGCTTCAAGCGTTTTCTATCAGCACCTAGGTCCCCCACTGTCTGTGGGCTCAGAGTTCTGGAAGCAATCACTGCTGCTACTGCTGCCATCCACTTCCATCACTCTGAGGCTGTGGCCAGACCTCAGTCAGACTGCACTCCTCTTTCACCCAGGTCCCACAGAATTTTCCCACTGACTTTCTATGTTGTCTTTGGTGTTTGTAGGTTGAGAAGTCTGGAAACTGCCACAGCTGCCAGTGATTCAGTCCCCTGAGGCCTACTCCTGTCTGGCCTGTGATGTCACCAGAACACACTCCACTTCTAGCTCCGTGTAATATACCCTTCCTCTCAACCTTCCAGGTTGTCTCGGGCTGCAGATTTGTTTCACTCTGTCATTTTGTGGGTTCTGTACCTCTAGAATTTATTTAGAGTCATTTTTTACAGGTACTTATTGAAGGAGTTTGTGGGAGAGCTCATGCAAGTCTCCCTGCTTTTATTCCACCATCTTGGCTCCATCCCATGGATCAGATATTTCTTGCAGAATTAGTAATTCCTATTTGGTTTATTCAAGTTTTCAGGGATTCCATTTTCTATATAAGACTTACTACTGTTTATTTCTTCTAAGCTATTTATTCAACTTCGAACCCTTTTCTCGAGAACTTTTATTTCATATATCATGTTTCATTTGTACTAGGTATTCATTATAGTCCTTGTAGAAAATGCATTTTTCCTTTAAGTCTATACTTGTAGTTGTTACAGATTTGCAATATTTCTTTTTGTGCTAGATATTGTTTTATTTGATTGACTCATATCTTCATCTTTATTTCCTGAACTGGCACTGTGTACCAAGGGAAGGGTCTACACTTGCTACATTCTTACATAGGATGGTCTGGCACTGAATCTTCGGGATTCTTGTCTTGGTCTCTACCTCTATGGTTTAGATTTTTAGGATCCCCCTGTGGTTCCTCAAAAGAGTTTTAAGAACTTCAATGGCTCTGGACATGAGGTATCCCAATCTGAGTACTGTGACACTGAAGGTCAGTATCATATAGGATGTTGCTGCTACTGCTCCTCTGTCTTCAAGGTTCTCAATTCAGGACTTTCTTAGGGAAATTCTCTACTCTTGTTGCTTTAGCACAGAGTCCCTGAAAGTCTCTGCTTTAGCACAGTAGTACTAGCACTTTGCTAGGGATGGAGTTGGAGACTTAGCTGACGTTTTGTGCAGTTCTGGAAAGAAGTTATCATAATTTTTCATTGAATTTCTTGATCATTATTTGATCTGGTACAATTTTAAGGGTTTCATTAAAGTAGGTATGTAGGAACTGGTTATCCTACATCCAGTTCAAGAGGCCAAGATGAACAAAAATGAACAGATTTTGTTTTTAAACTAGACTTACTGTTATAAATCTTAGCTTCTTTTTTAAGAATCAGAATTATAAAATGTTATCCAATAAGGTTAAAAAGTCACTAAGATACTTATATCTACATTTACTACTACAGGAAAAAGTTGCGATTCACTGAATTATATTCTTTTCCCCAACACACAAAAAGTTTTCTCAACAAACAAATATGTATATTACACATCTATCTAAAGAGTCACAAAATGACTTAGAGTACTCAATATGCTGTTTGGAGCTGAAAAATCTCTGAATTGAAAGTCCCAAGCTGTAAAACTCTCCCCAACCTCAAACAAAGGACAAAATTAAATAATTATTTGGTTGTGGAGAAACTGATACAATACGAATATTGTTTTCCATTAATCCAGAAATAAATATCTCTTTCTTTCCCTAGGGCTGTGCTGTTGATCAGGAAGACGCACACAAACTATTGTCCAGGCCACCTGATCATCTTGCTTTGTAAACAATAAACAAATCAATACCACTATTCTACTGTTTCTGAAAAAAGTGTATCACTCCATTGCCCTATAGCTCCATTCAAAATCTCTGTGACTTCATCCATTTGTCATATTCCCTCCATATATGCTGTTTCTTCCTGTTAGAATCAAACCTCTTGAACACAGGTACTGTCTCTTTTATATTTATATCCCCAGCACCTATAACAGTAACTAAAATGCAGGAAGTGCTTAATAAATACCTTTTTCATTCATTTATCATTCATTCACAGTCTCTGACAGTAAGCCTATTATTAGCAGTATAACCTAAGACTAGTATAAAAAGGAAGAAAGTTATTTTCAAAGACATTTCTAGCAATATTACTTGAAATTGCAAAAAGCTAAATACATCCTAACAACTGGAAAATGGCTGGACAAACCAATATATCAATGTAACAGAATACTAAGGGAGGAAGGAAGACATATGACTGAAATGCCTGAAATAATGTAGATAAAGAATTCAGAAAGAAAAAGTCAGGATACAAAGAAAATATACATACAAAAACAGTGATGAAGGGATAATAATGATAGAAGGAAGTGGGTGGGAGAAAATAATTATTTGTCACAAAAATATTTAAAATGTAAAATGAATTAAAACTATATTTTCAATACAGCTATTTGTTATTATTTTATTAAAAGTTCATTATCAATTAATAACAAACTGATAAATCCCTGCCCACAAATATATAAAGCCCTATGAATTGTAGAGTAACATAGTATAATAGAAAGGGTACACTAGAAAATAATTTGGAAGTAGACACAAAAAAGGAACTAAAATCTATATGTTCTTTGACCTAGTGATTCCACAAGCAGTCCTACACTCTAAAAAGATCAAAGCAAAGTTCTTATGTACACAAAAGCATTTACAGTGTATCATTTTATAGTGGTAACAATGGAAAACTAAGGGGTGCCCATCAACTAGAGTATGACTGAACAAATTACAGTATAATAATGTAATATAATATTATTGGGTTGTAAAAAATTATAAAGGAAGGGAGTCAGAGAAACCTAAGAAAACTTTTTATGAACTGATATAAAATGAAGTGAGGCCAGAACCAGGAGAATAAGTTATAGTACAATCTCAATGCTATAAAAATTAACAATTCTGGAAAGCTTAAGAACTCTAATCAATGCAGTGATCAACTATGATTCCAGAGGACTGTTCACTCCAGTCAATAAATATTTATTAAGTGTGTACTATGTGCTAAGCACAGCACTAAGGGATGATGATACAAATAAAGAACTAGAAAGATAGTGCCTGACCTCAAGGACATTGCAGTCTAATAAGGGTATATAATATAAAGGTGAGCTGAAAAGGTTGGAAGGGAGGGGATAACACAGAACAGTACATAGTGGTATATGTAGTTTAATGACTCAAAAGCAAAGAAAAAGTAACGATGGCTGGCCTGGGCCCCTCCTCAAAATGAAACCAACAGAAGAAGGAGGTTTCTGGACAGAGGAATGTTCGAAGGTGAGAACACCACAAAAATACAGGGAACTTCAAAGGCAGCTGGGACATGGTATCAAAGTCTGGAGAGTTTGAAGTAGAAGCAGCAGAGCATCATGGAGAGGTGATGAACTAATATGAAGAATGAGACACATTTTTTAACACAGTTAATGTTTTACTCGTCTGTTGTTTATTCTTTATGTTCTGAGGGGGACAGTGGGAGATGTCGGGAAGAGAAGATAAAAAAAATTGCTTGATAATTTAGATAAATAATTTTTAAAAGAAATTTCAAGTCAGAAATGAGGGTATCTGAGTTCAGATTCCTACTCTGCTACTTATTAACTCTATGATCTTGGTCAATTCCACTTGATTCCATAATTCACTAAGTGTCTACTTTATGCAGGGCAAAGAGGAATACAAAAAGCCATAGGGGAACACCAAAACAAGAACAAAACAGTCTCTGATCTCAAAAGAGCTACATGAGGCTGGAGGAAAATGGGGGGCAGCAGAAATACAACATTAAATAAATACAAGGCAATTTGAAAGAAGAAAGCATTAACAAATAAAGTAAAAGGAAAATTTTATGAAGAAGCTGGGACCTGAACTAAATTTTGAAGATAAATATTCTGAAAAGGAAATGAGGAAGAACTGCATTCTAGGCATAGGGAACAACCACGAGTTTTTATGCAGTTAATCGATGAACGTTTATTATGTGCCAGGTACTGTGCTAAGTGCTAGGGATCACAAAGCAGGGCAAAAGACAGTCTCTGCTTTCAAAAAGTTCATAGTCTAAAAGGGAAGAATAAATAAATAAACAAACAAATGCGAGGAACAGGACAAACAAGAAATAATCAACAGCAGGCAGGGACCAGAATTAAGGGGTTGGGAAAGGCTTCTTACAGAAGAGAGAATTTTAACTGGAACTGCCAGGGGGCAGACATGAGAAAAGAGAGCACTCAAGGATAAAGGACAGCTGGTAAAAATGCCTATGGTAAGGAAATGGAGTCACGATAAAGGGCAGTTAGGTGATACAGTGGATAGAACGCTGGGCATGGAGTCAGGAAGACTTATCTTCTTGAGTTCAAATCTGGTCTTAGACACTTCCTAACTGTCACCCTGAGCAAGTCAAATCACTTAACCCTGTTTGTCTCAATATCCTCATCTGTAAAATGAGCTGGCGAAGGAAATGGCACACCATTCCAATATCTTTGCCAAGCAAATGGGGTCCCAAATGGGGTCATAAAACATCAGACATAAACTGAAAACAATTAAAAAACAACAGAAGGAGCATCTTACGTCAAGAACAGTAAGGAGGCCAGTGTCACTGGATCACAATGTCAGAGGACAGAAGGGAATATGCAAGAGATTTCATGAAGGGGAAATCAACAGGCCTTGGCAACAGGTGAGAGCGCGTGGAGTTAATCATGACACCTATGACAGGAGCTTGGGTAGCAAGGAGGATGGCAGTCCCTTCAACAGTAATAGGAAAGTCAGGAAGAGGGAAGGTTTGGAAGGTAAAGATAAAGTGTTCATTTTGGCACGTGTTGAAATTAAGGTGTCTACAGGACATCCTGTTTGAGGTGTCCCCTAGGCAGCTGGAGACGTGAGAATGGAATTCAACAGAGAGAAAACTCTGATGACTCCTCAAATATTCCCAGTGTACAATCTGTCAACCCCAACTTCCATCCCATTACTGTCACACACCATATTTTAGCCTTTACAGTTACTAAGGAACTGCATTACTTCCAAAATCCTGAACTCAGATGTTCCATTCATTAAGCAAATATTTCTATCTTATTTTTCCATTCCCTCACTCATAGTAAGCTTGTTCTCTTTCGTTCACTCTGCCCCCCAAAAATGAACATTCTAAATGAAGATCCTAAATCTAAAAGCCTTTTTTCTTTAACACAATGTCAAAGTTCTAAACTAGATAGTTTTTAACTCAAATATTCATACCATTGATTTTCATACTGAAATTATCTTCCAAAATTAACCTGCTTACATAAGAAATAATCAGTTTAAATATTCCTTGATACTCGTGATATTTAAGTTTCTCTAATAAACATAAATAATGATTGCAGTTCATATTTCTATAAGCCTTAATTCAAAAGAAATCAAAATGTTTTCCTCACAATAAAGTAGAAGACAAATAAAATTTCCAGAGTTTCCCTAATGTCCCTAGAATAAAATTCAAATTCTTACATTTGCATTTAAAGCCATCCACACTGTGACTCAAAATCTACCTCTCCAGGAGCAATATACTATTCCCTTGTAAACTGTTGCCCTTGCTGTTCCTCACACACCTCATTCCACCTCTTTTCAGAGTGCCCGTGCACAGTTATCCCCACTGAGCCCCACAAGGTTAGGAAGCACATCCATCCTACTTAACTCCAGACTGGAGAACCCTAATTCCTATCAAAGCTCAGCCAAAACGCCTCCTTCCATTTAAGGCCTTCCCTGATCTCCTAGTTGCTAATGTCACCCCAAAATTACTTTTTATTTACTTTGTCTAGATTTTACATTTACTAACATGTCTGAATTATGCTACTGAGGGCACAGACTTTTGTTTTTGTCTTTATATACCAAGCATTGGTATGGCGCTGCACCTGGTACATAGTGAATGCTTAATAAATGCTTGTTAACTGAACAGTCCTATGAAATGGGTTGTATTAGAATTATTATTCACTTTTTACAGATGAAGAAAATGAAGTTCAGCACCTCTATGAGGGTCAGAACTGAAACTTGAACTCAGACAGTTAAGTCAGCAAATATTTATTGAGGCAAGAAGTAAAGAAGTACCTTCCAGGCATTGGGAACAACTAACAGAACAGTCAACAAACACTTATTAAGTGCCTACTGTGTGCCAAACACCATGCTAAGGACTGGGGATATAAAAAGAGGCAAAGATTGTGAGTTCCCTGAAAGCAGAATCTATCTTGTGGGGAGATAAATGTGTACAAAAAAGCTAAATAAAGGAAAAAAGAAAAAACTAAACGAAGAGCACTAGAATTAAGAGGGATTGGGAAAGACTTCTTGCAGAAGACAGGATTTTAGTTGGAACTTAAAGGAAACGAGAGAAGCCAGGAAGCAATTGAGAAGGGAAAGCATTTCAGGAATGTGGAACAGTCAGAAGAAATCCCCAGACTTGAGAGATGGAGTGTCCTGTTTGAAATATGACAAGGAAGCCAGTGTCCCTGGACCACAGATTATGTGATGGGGAGGAAAGTATAAGGAGTCAAGATGGTTTTGCCTAGGTCTCCTAACACATCTCTTTTGCAACAGCCCCCAAAACATGACAGATCAAATCCTAAATAGGAAAGACAAGAAAAAGTTACAGTGAGTCATTTTTCTAGCCTAGAGCAAATTAGGAAGGCAGAGAGAGAAGTATGCAGACAATGGGGTGGAGGTTAGTCAGAAGCACACCAAGCAGTGGTGGTAGCAGAGCTGGAAGCATTCCAGCACCAAGAGATGGAAAGGGAAACAAGACAGAGCACCAGGATAGGAAGCTCTGGTGCAGAAATAGATCCCAGGGGACCATGGACAAGCTACTAGGAAAAGGAATAGGTACCCTCTGGTAATTCTGCCACCCATCAGATGGCTTAAGTTCATAGATCCAGGATGAAGAAGAGCAAACCTAATGCAGAAGAGGGCAATAGCTGTATACTAAAGAGAAGACAAATACCAGAAACTTAGCTGTGTGACTGAGGCCAGATGCAGAGCAACAACAAGTCAACTCTAACCTTTAGCCCATAAGATTGCAGTGAAAAAAAAAAAAGGCATCAGATCAAGATCAAAGGGAAACTGATAATTCAGTTGCTCTGAATGGGCTAACAATGACTAGGTTCAGCCAGAGCCTACTGAAACTCAACCACACACAAGCCAAAAGAATCAAATTTTGGGCAGAAACTTGCAGTTTAGGAGGACAGTAATCAGATCTCATCCCAGATCACACTACTCTGAAAGCACTAAAACCTGCAGAGCCTCAGACTGAGCAGAAACTCAGGCCAGGCATATTCCCCAGAAGTGAGCAAAGCCCAACACTAGCATAAAGTTCAAAGTAAAGATGAAGGCTAGAAGAATTAGCAAATAAATGAACAAAAAAAGGATCCAACAATAAAGAGCTACTATGGTAACAGGAAAGCTCAAGACATAAACACAGAAAACAGTGACGTGAAACGATCCACATGGAAAACTTCAAAGAAAAACGCAGACTGAACAAGCTCAACAAGAATTCCTCTAAGAATTAAAGCAAGTGCTAATGAAAAAGATAAAAAAGAACAAAAATCTGATTTCAAAAACAGACTAAGAGTAATAAAGGAAAAAATGAGAAAAGAAAAGAGAGCTATCCAAGAAAGTTATGAAAACAAAATTAACTACTTGGTTAAAAAGGTACAAAACCTTACTGAAGAAAATAATGCCTTAAAAATGAGAACTGATCAAACAGAAGTTAATGACAACTTAAGACATCAAGAAATAATGAAATAAAATTAGGAGATTAAAAAAATACCATAAAAATATAAAATACAAAAAGAACAAATATAGAAAAGCATAACAATTACATGTATCTTTTTGTTGCTGTTGAGTCATTTTTCAGTCACATTCGACTTTTCATGGCTTCATTTGGGGTTTTCTTGGCAAAGATTGTGAAGTGGTTTGCCATTTCCTTCTCCAACTCTTTTTTCAAAGGTAGAACTAATGGTTAAGTGACTTGCCCAGGGTCACACAGCTAGTTAGTGTCTGAAGCCTGGATTTGAACTCAGGAAGAGGAGCCACCCTGACTTCAGGCCAGTATTCTATCCACTGTGCCACCTAGACGCCTAATGCATCTTTTACCAAGCTTAAAGAATAAAAGGTTCACTCAATAAAGAGCCTTTGAAGGACAGATTAAAAATTAATTGAAAATGAAATAACTTAATCCTGAAGACCAAATGGGTGTATTGAAGAACAAATCCAATATAATTAATAGTTTCATGCAAGATAATGACAACAATAAGACAATATACTTAAATTTGTGGGACACAGTTAAAGTTAGGGGGAAATTAATATTTCTAAACTCTTAAAATTTTTAAAAGGTGATAAATTTTAAAAAGGCAGATAAAAAAATTAGTCAAACAGAAAATCAACAAATTTAAAACCCTGAATTAAACACCAAAATAAAAATTCTGAAAATCAAAAGCACTATTAACAAAATTGAAAGTTTAAAAAAAAACAATAAATAAAACTTTGAACTGGTTTTTGGAAAAGAATTAACAAACAATAAATAGATAAACCAATGATTAATTTGATGGGAGAAAAAGAAAAATTTTTAGGATGGGAAAAAGAGAACATTAAATTACCAGTATCAAAAAAAAACAAAAAAAAAAATGAGGTAAATTCACAACCAATGAAGAAGAAATAAAAGCAATTATTAGAAACTACTTTGTCCAACTACATGACAATAAAACTGACAATCTTAATGAAATGGATGAATATTTTCAAAAATATAAAATGCTGAGGTTAATGAAAAAGGAAATACAATATTTAAATAATCCTGTCTTAGAAAAAGAAGTTGGAAAAGCAAAAATGAGTTCCCGGAAGAAAACAAAAACACACCAGTACCAGAAGGATTCTACTACTCAGTTAAAGAATAATTAATTCTAATACTACATAATCTGCTTCAAAAAATGATAGAGACTGAATCCTTCCAAATTCCTTCTATGACACAAGTAGAATACTGATACTTAAAACAGGAAGAGTTAAAACAGAAAAAAAACCCCTGTAGACCAATTTCCCTAATGAATATTGATGTAAAATTTTAAATAAAATGCCTGCAAAGAGATTATAGCATATATCATAAAGATCACACATTGTGACCAGGCAGGATTCATAGCTAGAATGCAGGGCTGCTTCAACAAAAGAAAAATTGTAAACATAACTGGCCATATTAATAACATAACCAACAAAAATCACAATTACTTCATTAGGTGCAGAAAAAACTTCTGACAAAGTACAATACTCATATAAAACAACAACAACAACACTGGAAAGCAGAGGAATGAATAGAGCTTTTCTTGAAATGAGGTATGTAGCATATATCTAAATTACTAGCAAGCATCGTCTATAAAAGGAATAAGCTAGAAGCTGTTCCAATAAAATCAGAGAGAAAGCAAGAATGTCCACTATTACCATTACTATTTAATGCTGTACTAGAAATATTAGCTAAAGAAATAAGAGAAGACAAAAGAAAATGAAGGAATAAGCTTAGGCAATGAGGAAATAAAACTATCTTTTTGTAGATAATAGGATAGTGCACTCAGAGTCAATTAAAAAACTAACTGAAACAACTCAGTAAAGTTGTGGGATATCAAATATGTCTATAGAAAACAGCATATGAACGCAATTACAAAACATTCTTCACACATAAAAAATCAGATCTAAATAATTGGAAAAATATTAATTGCTCATAGGTAGGCTGAATCAATATAATAAAAATGACATTACCTAAATTAATTTATATATTCAATGCCATTCCAATCAAACTACCAAACAATGACTTTATAGAGCTAGAAAAAAGTCCTAAAATTAATCTGGAACAACCAAAGTTTAAGAATATCAAAGGAATCGATGAAAAAAAATGAGAGGGGGAATTCGCAATATAAGATCTCAAACTATACTACAAAGCTGTATTCACCAAAACAAGTAGTAGGTAAGTCATAGAGATGTAGGGACAGATGCAAGATGGTGGACCAGAAAGACACACTTATGTAGGGTCCTCCCCACAGCCCATAAAATACCTGTAGAGAGGGACTCTGAACAAATTTTGGAGCAGCAGAAGTGGAGAAAAACAGAGTGGAGGAGATTTCCAGCCCACGGTGAACTGAAAGGCCCACGGAAACATTGGTTGCGCCGGACATGGAGCAGAGTGCAGAGCCTAGCACAGAGCCCAGCCCAGCCTTGAGTGCAGCATGATAAGACTCTGGAAGGACAACACCTCGCGGGCAGAATCTCCAGTTGCAGAAGCGGGTCCTCAGATCCCTCAGCCCACAAGTGAAAAAGGTCAGTGACAGGGTTTTATCAGCTGGCCAGGAAGGGAAAAGGGCCTTCCCATAGCTCAGGCAGCGGCCACAGAGCCAGCAGAGCAGCCCCTACGGAAGCCCCACTGTTGGAGCATAAAAACCCCTGTGGGCATTGAAGAGCTGAGGCATACCTCAGCCCTGGGTGGAGGCCCTGGCTGAGTCAGTCTTTGTCTCACACTGAATGGTGACCTTGCCCATCCAGCCTATCTGAAAATCAGCCCCAAGTGCTGTCTTGGGAACTGGGGGCCAGGTGGCTGTGGAGAGGTATCTACTAAAATTCTGGACACAAAAATCCCTCTCTGCATCCAGAGCAGTACACGCTTGATCATGCCACATTGGAGGAGCTGAGATCTTGCAGATTCCTGGAGTGTACTCTGCTCTTGACAGGGGACCCAGGAGTTGGGTGACTGGTTGGGAAAATGCCCCAAAAAGGGGAAAAAAAATAAGACCATAGAAGGTTGCTTTTGTGGTGACCAGATATCTCCTACCATCCTTTCAGATGAGGAAGAGCACTTCTTGCCATCAGGGAAGGACATAGAGGTCAGGGCTTCTGTATCCCAAACATCCAAAATAAATATTCGGGGGACTCGGGCCATGGAAGAGCTCAAAAAGGATTTTGAAAGTCCAGTTAGAGAGGTGGAAGAAGGACTGGGAGGAGAGATGAGAGAGATGCAAGAAAAGCATGAAAAGCAGGTCAACACCTTGCTGGAGGAGATCCAAGGGAATGCTGAAGAAAATAACACCTTGAAAAATAGGCTAATTCAATTGGCAAGGGAGGTTCGGGAAGCCAATGAGGAGATGAATGCTTTGAAAAGCAAAATTAGTCAATTGAAAAAGGAGGTCCAGAAGGTCATTGAAGAAAACAGTTCTTTAAAAATTGGAGTGGAACAGATGGAGACTAATGACTTTGTGAGAGGCCAAGAGGTCACAGGGCAGAACCAAAAGAATGAAAAAATGGAAGATAATGTGAAATATCTCATTGGAAAGGCAGCTGACCTGGAGAATGGATCCAAGAGAGACAATTTGAAGATTGTGGGACTACCTGAAGGCCATGATCGAGAGAGAAGCCGAGACATGATCTTCTGTGAAGTTATCAAGGAGAGCTGCCCTGATGTTCTAGAACCAGAGGGCAAAATAAATATTCAAGGAATCCACCAATTACCACCTGAGGGAGATCCAAGGGGAGAGACTCCTGGGAACATTGTAGCCGGGTTCCAGAGTTTCCTGGTCAAGGAGAGGCTGTTGTGAGCAGCTGCAAAGAAACAGTTCAGGTGTTGTGGAAATACAATCGGGATGATGCAGGATCTAGCGGCTTCTGCATTGAGGAATCAAAGGGCGTGGAATGGGATATTCCAGAGGTCAGGGGAATTGGGACTAGAACCAGGAATCACCTACCCAACAAAACTGAATATATTACTTCAGGGGGAAAAAATGGTCTTTTAATGAAATCGAGGACTTTCAGGCATTCTTGATGAGGAGACCAGAGCTGAAAAGAAAATTTCACTTTCAAACACAAGAATGAAGAGAAGCATGAAAAGGTAAACAGCAAAGAGAAGTCATAAGGGACTTACTAAAATTGAACTGTTTACATTCCTACATGGAAAGACAACATTTGTAACTCTTGAAACTTTTCAGTATCTGGGTGGTTGGTGGGATATTACACACACACACACACACATGCATGCGCACACACACACAAACACACGTGCATGCACAGAGATGGAGAGCACAGAGTAAACGGAATAGGATGGGATCAAATCTTAAAAAAATGAAATTAAGTGGTAAGAGAGAAATATATTGGGAGGAGAAAGGGAGAAATGGAATGGGTCAAATTATCTCTCATAAAAGAGGAAAGTAAAAGACTTTTCAGTGGAGGGAAAAAGAGGGGAGGTGAGAGAAAAACATGAAGCTTACTCTTATCACATTCGACTAAAGGAAGGAATAAAATGCACACTCATTTTGGTATGAAAACCTATCTTACAATACAGGAAAGTCAGGA